>OV815314.1:8772500-9397500 GCA_929108375.1 Gymnoscelis rufifasciata | reverse complement strand
ATCTCCGGTAGCGGGTACTTTATGGGTACAGTTTTTCTGTCTCTTACAACTCTTCCCAGTTCAATAACTGTTTGCATTCTTTGAACAGCTCTTTCAATATCTTTGTCAACCAAGTCCTCCTTAGCGTCAGGAATCATATTAAAGTGAACGCTCTCCAGAGAAGCACCAGGTAATAGCTGACGTAGTGTCTTATACATCAGTTCTGATAGGAAAGGAGTGAAAGGTGCCATCACTCTTGCCATGTCGTAAAGAACACCGAATAATGTGTCTAGTGCAACTTTGCAGTCTTTTACTCCATTTTCACCCTTTAATCTTTTCCTGTTCATGCGAACGTACCAGTTGGTAAGGTGATCAATAAATTTTGTTAGTCTGGGAACGACGGTGTAAAGTCGATACGCAGTCATTTCTTTTTTTACAAACTGAATAAGAGATTGTGTGAATGAGGTTACCCATTTATCCATGACATTTTCGCGTTCTGCCTTCTCGTCAAACGTGTAGTCGATTTTGTCTTCTTGGAATATTCTTTCCACGTTTTGAATCAAAAATCGGAAGGCATTGTACCAAGGCAAGAAAACGTCCTTAATAACATCTCGAACACCTTCCTCCTTAAATCGAAGATTCTCTGCCCTTACGACTGGCGAATTGATTAGGTACAATCTGAGAGCATCAGCTCCATATTTGTTCACAACTTCGAGAGGATCTGGGTAGTTCTTCTTTCTCTTTGACATCTTTTGTCCATCTCCAGCCAAAACTAAGCCATTCGCTATAAGGTTCTTGAATGGAGCTTTATTGAAAAGAGCTGTTGATATAACAATCAGAGTGTAAAACCACCCTCTTGTTTGATCTATGCCTTCCGCAATAAAATTAGCAGGGAAAACATCATCGAATTCTTTTTTGTTTTCGAAAGGATAGTGGTTTTGGGCATATGGCATGGAACCGGATTCAAACCAACAATCAAAAACTTCACTCACTCTCTTTAGAGGTGGATGACCAGGACGGGATGAAGGAATTTCTAAGTGGTCAATGCTTTCTCGGTGCAAATCAGTAATTTTTTGGCCTGTAAGAGCTTCAAGCTCAGCAATACTGCCAATGCACACCACCTCTTGTTTGTCGCTAGAAATCCACAAAGGTATTGGTGTGCCCCAGTACCTGTTACGACTGATGGCCCAATCGCGCGCATCCTTCAGCCAATTACCAAATCTTTTTTCTTTAACATATTCAGGTACCCAATATGTAGATTCACTAGATTTTAGCAAATTTTGACTCATTTGTTCGACACGGACAAACCACGAGGGTACGGCTTTATAAATAAGGGGTGTTTCTGAGCGCCAGCAAAATGGGTAGCTATGTTTGACCTGTCCAACAGATAGCAATCTATTTCTACTTTTTAATTCTGCTATAATGTTTTTGTCCGCATCCTTGACATACTGACCCAAAAACTCTTTCACAGGTGCAGTGAATCTGCCACTTGCATCAACAGGACAGATCATATCCTGATCACGTGTAATGACACCTCCAGCTAAACAAACTCTAAAATCGTCCTCTCCAAAGTATGGGGACTGATGTACTATACCAGTACCTGAATCATCAGAAACATAGTTATCAGTAAGCACCTGGAAAGCGTTAGGGCATTTGTTGACAAAGTAGTTGAAAAGTGGAGTGTATTTAATTCCTTTTAATTTTTCACCAACAATTTTTTCAATTACTTCATAGTCCTCACTCTTGAGCGTAATAGGGAAACGAGCTTCTTGGACAATGTAGCATTGGCCTGAGGACTTTTCTTTGACCTTCAAGTAGATTAATTTAGGATTTACACAGAGTGCCAAATTGCTTGGTAGTGTCCATGGTGTGGTGGTCCAAGCAAGGAATGAGAAGCCCTTGTCTGTTGGAAAAGAAACTACTACAGCTGGGTCCACTACATCTTTATAATTCTGTCCAGATTCAAAGTTAGACAAAGGAGTTGAGCAAGCGGTGGAATATGGCATCACCTTAACCCCTTGGTATACCAAACCCTTGTTGAAAATCTCTTTGAAGACCCACCAGATGGATTCCATGAACCATGGGTACAGTGTTTTATAGTCATTTTTGAAATCTGAAAACAATAACATTTTTATTAAGTGGGCTTAATTCACTAAATCTGAGTAAACGAAGCAATGGTTTGTTATGTCAATAATATATGTCAAGAGCTTTCTCACTTTATTTATTACATGTGACTGCAAGAAACAGGTCTATATTTTAACCATTGTCTAATTTTACTTGTAATTGAATGTGATGTTGATTTGTATCAAATAAAGTGAATTAGCATACCAATCCAACGGCCCATCCTTGTTACTATATTTTCCCATTCATCAGCATATTTCATTACTATTTTTCTACACTCTGCGTTGTATTTGTCGATTCCCATCTTGGCAACATCTTCTGGCCCTTTGATACCAAGAGTTTTGTCTATTTCAAATTCAACAGGTAAACCATGGCAATCCCATCCAAATCTTCTTTCTACATAGTATCCCTGAAATATTACATATCATTGCATGCCATGTTTCTTTGTAATGCATCTGAAAACTTTTTGGTATGTAGGTTACCAGACCCAACATGATTTTACTAGATAACAATAGGAGTTGAATAAGAAATAATCAATTATTGTAATACTTAACTATTGTTAATATTTTTTTTTTATTTATATCTTATTACATTTTAAATGAATTTATTGTTATTTATAAGAAAATAGTTATTTTGTTTGAATCAATGCCTGTATGGTGTTTGTTTTAATTTGTATAATTGTGTCTTATTAATTACTGTAACTGGTGTAAAAATGTTGTGCCGTGGTGATTAAATAAATAAATAAATCAACCAAGGGAAAACAAAATTAACTTTATTGAATACCTGCTGATGTGCATACCGCGTAACCACATCCTTGATAGTTCCAGCCAAGATATGGCCATAGTGGGGCAGTCCTGTTGCAAATGGTGGTCCATCATAGAAAGAATATCTGCAATAACACTTAATATTGCATCATTTCTGTAAAAAACCTTAAATGTCAACTGTACCATTATTACAAATAAAATTATGTTAATAAATTGGTTATCAGCTCCTTGAGAGTATGTAAAATAAAACTATATGGTATACCATATGTCATGGGCACCATAGCAAAGTATCTGAGTATTTCAAGCCAAGGAGTATTAAATGGAAATTAGCTAGTAATTGGTAGCCGAGCAAAAATTTATGTGGCAAAGATATAAACTGTACCAGCTCAGTCAACTTACCTTGGCTTATTCTTTGCCTGTTTCAAACAGCTGTGGAAAGCGTCAATTTCTTTCCAAAACTTCAGGACCTTCTCCTCCTCTTTAGGGAAATCTATACTTTCAGGAATTCTGTCTACTTTACTGGCCATTGTATTTTTGTCTCATAACCTACAATCACAAGATTTCCCAGCTCAACTCATGCAGGAACGGAACCACATCACAGAGAAGGTAATCAACTCCGCACCTCCACAGCCAACCAGCACCTTAGCAACCCATTGATGACATTGACAATGACATAAAAAGCATACATTTAATCTTAGAGCCCCTCTCCGTTTCGTTCACCACACCGTTCAAAGTAAACTTCAGGGCGGTCATTCTCAAAAATCTATGTCTCGCCAATGAACTTGCGAACTGTATAGTTTTTGTTATTACAAACTACTATTATACTGTATAGTTCCAGGTTTTGTAAGCTAGATTAATAAGGAAAAAGCGTTTTCAGATTGAGTGGCTAAAAATAAAGTAATACCGGTTTTTGTTATAAAAACGTCATTACCTCTCATGTCACAAAGGTGCATTTCATGCTATATCCTTGTACAATTAATTTAACACTAAGATATTGTCAAATTATGTGTGCAAATATTGTTCTTTAATATTTTAACAATACGTTCCAAAAATAAAAGCTTAATTTTTTAACTAGAAGTTATTAAAAAACGGCATCAAACAATGTTCAAAAAAATATCGTCATTTATGCCAACCGTGCTATTTTGTAACACTATAAAAAAACGATTATTGTGCGCTTTAAACACGTGCTTTAACGGTGAAGGCAAACATCGTGAGGAAACCGGCATGTTCTGAGAACTTTAAAAAAAAAGAGTTTGAAGGACATGTGACATTCACCAACCCGCACTTGGCCAGCGTGGTGAATTAAGGCCTAATCTCTCTCGTCAAGAGAGAAGTCCCTGTTTCCCAGCAGTGGGAACGTTAATAGGGTGATGATGATGATAAAAAAACGGAGTGCGTTAAGAAGCATTGCATGGCAATTCTGGACACTCCCCCAATCTTTCTGTTTGCCGATGTACTTTAAAGTGATTCAACGTGCACATAGTTCTCACATTTTAAGTTTTAATTTGATTCTCCTAACTTTGTCAAGGCAGTCGTCATTACCCGTTTCAACTATATCTTGATAAATAATGCTTGTTGAGTTGTTTTTAAACATCCATAAGAAAGGGGTTGTGAACGCTAAACAGCTCTCCGCTTTTTTCCGATGCAACTTAACAAACAAGTTTGTAAAATTGAAATTTGTGGAATTACACGTGTTGCCAAAATGACGTTAAATGAAAAAGATGAATAACGAACGTTGCCAAAATGATTTATTCTCTTAAGATTAGGTTTAATTGTGCTTAAATTGTGTTTTGTTTAAAATATAATCTGGATCTGGATTGGACATTTTAATGCAATAGACATACTCGTATTACGGGCTATTATAAATTTTGAAACAATCATGGTTATTAACACTAGATTTATTAACTAATATTCACCATGACGGGGCTTGCCGTATTAGGATGTGATGGTACGAGTTCGTGATACCATAGGCCACGGTTTACAGACAAACATTCTGACAGATATCTCCACGCTTGAATCACATCACCACTTTTTGCAATTGAATTCAGAAATACCTGCTCTGTCAAACCGGGCATAATAACTCTGTGATGCCGACAGTTTACAAGCTGAAATTACTCCTGTATGAAAATGGTTATAAGCAAACGCTCAGAGTCGCTCAATCAGCTAAGGAGAGCGCTATGACCCCAAGCGCTACGTGATCGAATCAGAAATGAGAAGATACGTAAAAGAACGAGGGTCACCGACATAGCCAAACGGATTAGAGTGGCAGTGGGCTGGCCATATTGCCCGTGGAACAGATGGTCGTTGGGCCGAAAAGTTCTCAATTCGTCGTCCACCAACTAGATGGACGGAAAATTACTACCGAATTTACTACCAAAGTACAAAAATTATTATTAAGTTTTTAAATTTGTTATTGCATACTTATTTGGTAGGTACATCATTTTTTGTTGGGAAATCTTGTTTTGTAACATTATATTTATAGTGATAAAAATAGACTACCTACCTAGATTGTATTGTAGTTATAACGCCAGTTCCTTAAAGAATATTGATTCATGTATCTAAAAGTAGGTAATTTGATTTATTTTTCAGTATGTTTTAATAATACAACACTTGAAATCACTATTTTAGATTTGATATTAAGCTAAATCTTGAGAAGCTGTCACTATCGGCAACACTTCGTCATTAATAAAGTCATTATTGTCTACAGATTGTCATTATCGCCAACACGAAAAAATTTTAATATTCAATATTTTAAAAAATAATGCTATATATGAAGTGCCTCTTGTTTAAAAATGTTTGATTGCGACAATTTTGTATTATAAGCTTCAATTAGAAGCTGCGGCACCAGTTTAGTTGACGAAAAAAAAAATGTATGTAGGAGAAAATTGCTAGGAGATCCACCGGGGTGTTGAAGTTTAAATTTTTTAGATAATAAAATACATCTACTAAGTATATCAGATGCTTGATACCTGTTATACAAGCATAGAGCTTATAGGTACGTGGCTAGATGTTGTTGCGTGGATTGTCCTTAAATATTAAAAAATATAGTTTTATCAGCGTTCTTCTTCTTCTTTTATTTTGATGGCGTCTGTGACTGGCGGCGTTTTCCCTTATTTTATAGACATAAAATCGCTTGAAAGATCCTCGAGTGACAAGTATTAACTTCTTTGGACCCGTATGCTTATGCTCAAGTGCTTATATATTCTTTGCATAAGCTATGCTAACCACTACCATGACCACATACATAATAGTTTGACCTCCAATCTAACCTGCAAAGGAAAAGCATAGAAACCGGAGACAGAGTTACAATTAATTTAAATCGGGAATTTCGACATTTCGGAACCGGAGTCGGACCTGTGGTGTCCATAGTTCAAACAGGTTGACTCAACGTAGTGCTTATACTACTCTTTGACTAAACTAGGCCACTCCAATCAATCCAATGACCCTGGTAATTATGCAACCCGCACACCCAGTGCTTAATACTCTTTGCTGGCAACATAAAATATACTCTGTGACTGGCACTGAGCATAGTTCATTCCTGACTGTTCGTTGAATTAAGTTGTTCATTTCATTCATTCTTTCTGTCTTCTTCTTTCCAGTTTCCTCCACCACCCACACAGTCAGGCTGGTGCAAGTGTCTATATGATAGAATCTGACATAAAACTTTGCTAAGGCATTGCTTTGAAAAAATTGCCACCTTAATAAAAAAAAATGCTAACTTAATAAAACTAATCGCGACTATAATACTTCCAAATATTATATACGCTTTAGTGGTTCGCAAATCTTTTTGTTACTGCTACTGTACTGTACTGTGTGTATTGAACTGTGTATTGAACTAGCTGCCATGCTAAAAGCACTCCCTAACTCTAAGGTTATTCTATTGGAAGTATCTAGCAACAATCATCTTAATGAAAATAAATTGAATAATGCTTTTAAAAATATTGCTAGAAACTTTCAAAACTGTGAATTTCTTGATGTAAAATTTACAAAAAAAAGCACTCTTAAGATTAATAAATATTTAATTGTTAAGTCAATTAACAATATGATAAATACTAGAGACTACAATGAATGTTATATAGGTAAAAATATATTAAAAACAGTAAAAAAAGACAAAATAAACATAACTAATGAAAAACCTACAAAACAAAAAACTCATCAAATAATCCATAGAAAAGGTACAATTCCATATTACTTTGATAAAATGCACTGTGCAATAAATTCAAAAGAAATAATAATTGACACAAAAAAAGAAATTGAGTATCCCTGTATATCAAATAACACGCTTAACAATTCGAAATCCAATATTATGGATAATCCCACTAACAGTCCTGATCTTTTTCGAGACTAAAAATAACTATTTTACTATAATGCATCTCAATGTTCAAGGTTTTAAATCTAAGCTAAACCAACTTGAATTATATACACAAGAAAAACAAATAGATGTATGCTGCTTTAGTGAAACGTTCTTAAACAATAACAATATAGATAGCATAAATTTTAATGGATACAATAAAGCTACTTACTTCAATAGGAAGAATAAATCATTAAATGGTAATACTAGGGGAGGAGTTAGTATTTATGTAAAAAAAGGTATTAATTTTAAAGCAATTGAATGGTTGAAAGATTATAGCATTGAAAAACATTTTGAATGCTGTGGCATATCTATACCAGAATTGAATTACTATATTATATGCACATACAGGACTCCGGACAGTAATTTTCAACTTTTCTTAAAGAGTCTAGAATCAGTTTTGCTTAAACTAAAAATACCGAAAAATAATAAGAAAAAAACTTTATTATTAGGAGACTTCAACATTAACCTATTATGCAAAGACAAAATTACTGAAGAATTTACAAACACATTGAATATCTTTAACCTGCACCCTACTATTGAAGAACCTACAAGAATCACTGTTCATTCACAAACTTGTATAGACAATATAATTACAAATATAAAACGTTATAAAACTGAAGTTATAAATTTAGGAATCTCAGACCATACAGCACAAGTAATCAGAATACAAACTACAATAAGTTACAAAGAAAAATTTTGGTTTGTTTATAAACGAAATATAGATACACACATAGAGATTTTCTTGAAATACCTCTCCCAAATAAACTTCAAAGATATATATAACTATTCAGATCCTAATTTAGCTTATAAATGTTTTATTGACTTATTTTCACTCATTCTTCATCATCATTGTATTCCAATTGAAAGAAAAACAATTCATTACAAAAACAACCTGTATTGGAAAACAAAAGGAATTAAAATCTCTAGTAAAACAAAAAGAAAAAAATATATAGACTCTGTTGTAAAAAAGACATTTGAAGAAAATAATTACATAAATTATTCCAAAACTCTAAAAAAAGTAATTAAAGTATCAAAAAGAATTATCAACACTAAATATATAAACAACAGTACCAACAAATCCAAAGCCACTTGGGGAATAATTAAAAACCATACAAAATCTAATAATAGCATAAAAACCACTTTAGAGAGCATTCATCTTGGAGATACTGAAATTCGAAACCCAGAAGTAATCGCAGAAACTTTAAACTCTTATTTCATTAATTTACATTCATATACACCGCATGAACAATCAATTAGAAATAACTCTAATATTTGCAATTCAATTTTTATATCTCCCGTTGATATTAGAGAAATAGTTACCATAGTAAAAAATCTTAAAAATAAAAAAAGTTCTGGACACGATCAGATTCCTATACAAGTAATTAAAGCCAGTTTAAAATATATTGTTTGCCCCCTAGTTTACATAATTAACATATCCATAGAACACGGCTGCTTTCCCAAAGACCTCAAAAAAGCTTTAGTTAAGCCTTTATACAAAAAAGATTTAAAAACAGATATGGGTAACTATAGACCTATAGCTTTGCTACCTAGTTTTTCCAAAATTTTCGAGAAAGTTATCTATAATAGAATGATATCATTCATAGAAAACAATAATATAATTCATCATAACCAATTTGGCTTTCAACGAAATAAAAATACCACTTTAGCCGTCTTTAAAATGCTTAAAAATGTATGGGAAGGAATTAATAAAAAGTCATATGGGGTCGCGCTACAGATAGATATGACTAAAGCATTTGACTGTGTTGTGCATAGCATCCTACTTGATAAAATTGAAAAAATGGGAATAAGGGGTACTGCTTATAAACTTATAGAATCTTATTTATCACATCGTAGCCAGGCCGTTGTGATTGAAAGATACAATAAGAAAACAAAAACTATAGAAACTATACAATCAAAATTTGAAAACACACTATTGGGAGTCCTGTGGGACTCCCAATAGTGTGTTTTCAAATTTTGCAGTATATTGGGTCCTTTATTATTTTTATTATACATCAATGAGGTACCGAAAATCACAAAACATTTATGTGTCATGTTCGCCGATGACGCAACAATATTTATATCTCAAGATCAAAAAACAGCACCTCAATTGGAAAAAGAAATTAACACAACATTAGCAACCATTATCAAGTCTCTGGAACAAATTAATTTAAAGGTAAATGTATCAAAAACAAATTTTATTAGATTTCAAAATTACAAAACACCAAAAATAAGCTTAAAAATTGAATATAATACTATTGGTATACAAGAAATAACAAATACAAACTTTCTAGGCATTAACATAGATTCTAACCTTAACTGGAAATCACACATTTCAAAAATTAATAAAAAAATATCTAAGTATTGTTATTCTCTCTCTGTCATAAGCTCGGTAGCTTCAAAACATATGGCGATGCAGGCATACTATGGATTAATTTATCCACAGCTATTATATGGTATAATATTCTGGGGAAATTCAGTTAATATTCAATCCACTTTCATCATGCAAAAAAAAGCATTACGATCAATTTTCCATCTAAAATCTACTGATTCGCTTCGTAATATTTTCAAAAATGAAAGGATATTGACGATTACAGGTATCTACATCTTAGAAATTAGCATGTTCATAAAAAATAACAAAAAATACTTCAATGAAAATCAATCCATACGTGCTGAATCACTCAGGAAAAAATACAAATATAATATTGGTATACCACAAATTAATAATAGCATGTATAAAAATAGCGCTTACATTTCAGCTATAACAGTCTACAATAAACTACCTACAGAAATAAAAACTTTAGATAATAACGAATTTAAATTTAAACTAAAGAAATGGCTAATACTAAATACGTTTTATAATCTGAAAGAATTCCATGAACATGAATAAACTCAAAGTATATTAATTTCTAATAAATTTATATAACCTGTTAGTAGTAATATTGTTTTATATATATTTTTTTTATTTTTGTTCTAAGATTTGTTTGATATGTTACTTTAGAGTGTCTATTTGTTAAAATTATTTCATGTTATTATTTTATTTTTGCCAACCTAAACATTTTCATGTTATTATTTTATTATTGTATGCTCAGATTGGGCAGACTGTTGAAACGATTTTTATAACCCACCATCTATGTACACAGTTTTTACAATAAATGTTCTTCTTCTTCTTCTACTTCTGAGATAAGTGGTATTATTATTCTTCTTCTTCTTGTTAAATAGGTTTTATTCTTCATGGATCATTGTCAATCAGTCTAGTACTTGACCTTTATTTGACATAATATAACCACTTTTGTAAAAATTTGTGAAAATTATGAATAACAAAACAATTCATAAAAATTCTATTCGATGCGAAATTTGCAAGAAACTCATACAGCAGACAAGTGAAGACAAAAAGCTTATACCAAATATTTGCCCTGGATGAAGATCGGTGAGTACATTTACCAATATGTTATTTATTGCTTCTGTAAACAATAGGCGTTTTGTTTGCTCGCCTATCATCGATATATTTTCATACCACAAAATTGCAAGTCCACCAGACCTAAATGGTTCTATGCTACAAATTAAATATTAATTATTCATCATCATTTTTATTATAGGACATAAGCCTCATTTCAAAATTTTATCTATAACACGATAATATGCTATGGCCTGTTATTTTTTTCTTTATTTGAACATAAATATAACGAATTTGTCTCCCACATCCGTTCAGTTCAACACTCGGAATCTAAAACCATTAACCATCAATATGATCAGGAGTTTAAATACTATATATTAATTAATTTGTTGTTGTGCTGTTTTTCCGAATATAATTAAACTTTTTTTTCAGATGATGCTTGGTCAACCTCATTTAAATGACACATTATAGGAGGAGTATCATATTCTTAGATTCATCTCGATGTGTTGAAAAATAATTTGCGGTTTTAACAAACACACTTTGCAATAGCGGAACATTTTCTTTGATTTATCTGATCATAATACCAAAAGTTAATTATTTATTTATTCAACAACAAAATTACTTTCTCATTCTTTACATCATGTTTCCTAGTGCAATAGAGTAACTCAAAATACATTATAATATACTATGTATTATTTAATTCAATTCAATAGATCATGTTATCATCATGATCATGTGATGATGTTTTACATCTCGCCATAAATAATGGGTAGGTACGTAATATATTGTATAAATAAATATTTTGTTTTACACTTTGTTTTTGTACTAAGTATCCTCCTCCCTGTTCCCAATTTCAGTATGTAGGTCCAACCTATTATTGAGAGAAACCGAAATCATCGATATCGATAAAACTCGATTCTGTACGAGTGCAACCCTATATACCTTCTTCTTCTTTAAGGTTTAAAATTATCTTTATGTTGGTACCATTGCTTTTAAACTTCTAACAGATTATTTATTATGTTGGTGTTTCAATTATAGTAAACTTCGATTTGACATTTTGCCTAGATCAAAAATTTCCTTCCTAGTCCCGTCTCTTAAAACGTAGTGACTCTGCACACAGTCAAACGTAGTGATTATATACTCTCTGCTCCCCAGTAACAATACGTTTTCTTTGATTTGTTTTTAGTTTGAATTTGTCTAACAAAACAATTGTAATTAGACGGGGCAGCACAACAGACCGATCACCGACCTTAACATAATTCAGCAATATAAATAAAATGGATTATCAATGGATAAAACTTACTCCCATGTAAGAAGAACTTGGAGTTATTTAGAAACTACAAATCGTGTAACCTTTTCTCATTGTAACTTGTTCTTTTGCAGAGTTAGTAAAGGTCTAAGCATCATAAATCAATTGGACAGCATTCGATTTGAAAAATTACTAAAGAGGATTATAGCTAAAATGAAAATTCAAGATACTGAAATATTTAGTGAAGATGAACTGGCAAAATTACAAAAGATATTTCAGTTGGATCCTGCAAATTTGCAACTTGTTATAAAAACTATCATATTTTTATATACAAAGCTTTTAAAATTTATTTTTATGCCGAAAGATTTAAAAATTGATCTAATAGCTTTGGGACTTAATGATGAAAAGGCAGATTTTATGGTAAAAACATGGTCAATTGATACAAGAACTAAATTAAATGATTTAGGCTCTGAATCAGCTGACAAATATGATGAAAAATTAAATTTCTCATGGAAAATAAATGCTGAGCTTAGTTCAGATTATTGTAAAAAGTCGAAAACTCCAAAAGCCTATTTGTTAATATCATCTGAATTTGAAGACACTGAAATGGAACTGACCCATCCGGAATTGCACTCAATGTTTTTGCAGTTTGAAGCAATTCAAAATGAATTAGACAACATAGGAATATGATTGTGAAAATATAACTGTAACTATTACATACTAGTATATTATTCACTTAACTCTGCTCATGGGTTTTATTACTGTTTTCTTCAATATCCTTTTTAACTTTGTATGTACGTGTTGTTTGTAAAATATTGTAGAGATGTGAAGAAATTCCTGAGAAATTTTGTATTACCTACCATAGCTATATACCACAAGTACCATAAATACTTATTATGACATCAGTTTATCATATAAATTGCATAAATAAATATCTTAGCTTTTCTGGCTCATGGTAGATGCAATGTCCATGTAGCTATGTGCTTCTAAGGAAATAAACGTTTTGACTTTGACTTTGACAATAAGCATCTAATCTCAATGATTGGTCATCTTTGACGGAGGCGTGCCTTACTACTAAGTTAGCTAATCATGAAATTATTAAACAAAAAAAGTTTGTTTTCTAAACTTTAAATAAATTTTGTAGAACAGTTAAATTCTCAAGAAGACTGCATCCAAATAGAATATATTCTGCATCAGCACCACTGAGCAAGTATAGCACTGTAGATTAAAATTTACGTTTAAAAAAAATATAGAAACAAAACATCATACTTTAACTGGTTTTATCAAATAAATGAATGGGAATGGAGTGTACTGTGTAGGTACTGTGAGTTATACAGTACAGTAGGTACGCGAAATATAGCACGACCGCGTACTGAAGCCATACATGTAACCCGACAAAGTTTAGCATGGCACATGTCATTAAATATGGTATGGCGCGATGCCGATGCCATGTCGGCCGGCCGACAGAACACGACCGGTCGCGCCGCGCCGATCGCAGAGCGCGCGCTATGCCATGTTTGATGCCATGTGTCAGGCTGGGTTTTGTCGGGTTATAGATACTGATACTGTAAAGGTTCGAGTGCAAGCGACGAGGAGTGTCGGACATGGGATTCTACCTCTGCCACACGCTGCGCCATCGTTTAGTAGAATTTCAATAGTATTGCGTTCTCGATAATCACGATCACGATTTCTGTCGGCTTATACCTTATCTACCTATTCTCTAATCTACCTATCTAGAAACTACCTTGTTGAGCAACGTCACAAAATATGCCTACAAGTATGTATTTGTATAGCGCAAGGCGCGCGTGACTCTCAAGCAAGCCGGTATGGATGGTACGGACATATTTACAATATTTAGGTAATACCTACCTACCTAAATATGTTCATAATTATCTATATTTAAGAAATGCTCGGGGTTTCTCTACGGGATCGAATCAGAAATGAGGAGATTCGTAGAAGAACGCGGGTCACCGACATAGCCAAACGGATTAGTTCTTTGAAGTGGCAGTGGGCAGGCCATATAGCACGACGAACAGATGGTCGTTGGGGCCGAAAGGTTCTCGAATGGAGACCACGGATCGGCAAGCGCAGCGTAGGACGTCCACCAACTAGATGGACGGACGATCTGGTGAAGGCTGCGGGCTCACGGTGGATGCAGGCCGCTGCCAGCCGAAACCACTGGAGATCTTTGAGGGAGGCCTATGTCCAGCAGTGGACGTCTTACGGCTGAGATGATGATGATGATGAAGAAATGCTCGTTTAAAGGTATAAGATAATAATAATGGTCCACATTGTCACTTTACATCAGGTGAGATTGTGGTCAAATGAAGGCTTATCGTTAATAAAAAAAAAAAAAAAAAAAGTTATGTGTGCGATTCACTCACGATAGAAGTGAAACTTCAGTAAATCGACAAAAGAACAAGAAGATTAAAAAAAAATACTATGCAAAAAGATTTTGTTCGGGCGGTCACCCATCCAAGTACTGGCGTCGCGCAAAGTTGCTTAACCTTGTTAGCGTTTAAGATTGGCTTACCCGACAGGTAAGCCAATCTTATTTCCATTTCCGTTGCATACAGTTTCAAATCACAACGATTCTATAGAAGTTTCACTTCAAAAAATGGTGAATGGTCTGTCTTATGCTATTACATAAGATCTTAACAGAACATTCAGTACCTACACTTCAAAGTAATAACGGGCCATTCGAATTACTTAGCATGGCGCGTCATTTCAGGTCATGTTTAGGGTACTGCGTACTGACAGGTTGCCATATGACGCGGTACGAAATGTCATGCAATATGCCATGGCATTGCAGAGTACGGTTTTGCGCATGTCTAAATGGAATGAGCTATGAAAAGTATTTTAACGCTCCCTACAGATAAAAAAAATTGTTGGGCCTTGTTCCTTGATGATTCAAATGAAATCAATGACTCCTACTGTATTTTATTCTCTGAAATTTATTTGTAAAATACAAAAGAAGACTAAGTCATAGTTTCCTCCAACAAGAAAAGAAAATATTTAGTTGTTTTTTTATAATTTTTGACGTTGCTAGTATACTTTCAAGCTATCAATTTCAAACCGCTAGTTTCAAAACATACAATTGTCACCAATCCAATCCATTCATCCATCTATACGTCAGAGGTTTTGGCAGCCCGCGGGTGAACTATTTTCTTCATTGTTGACCTTTCCTAAATCTTAGGTGTAATTATTTAATCATTAGAAGTGCTCTACTAGCTGCATCCTTATTTATAAAGTTTACATATTTCGTGAAAGTCTACGATGGACTCCGAAGATGATACAAAGGACGATGTAGATTCTGGGAATGAGTCTAGTGGAGACGATGTCGATTTCGCAATGGACGTGGAGACTCACAGTACGAGAGAAAGACAAACGGAGCTCGAAGAGTATCCTTACGAAGTGTTGTCTACGGAGGAAATCGTTCAGCATATGGTCGATTGCATCAAGGAAGTGAACACTGTTGTTGAGGTCAGTATGTTAATGGTAAACAATGGAGTACCCTAATGAGGTTACTCGTACGTTCCAACACTTGAACAGGATCTTTTGAATTGCTACTTTGTTAAGGGTTCATATAGCCACACTATACAACTAAATACAACATAAAATCTAAGCTCAGTTTTATACAACTTGCAGCAGATAAAAACCTACAAATTACTTGTTTTTTTTTTCTTTTTATAACAAAGACATCATCAAGGTGACATGCTTTGTTGTCTTCTAACAATATTTACTTGGGATTCATATTATGACTCATGCTCAAGCTTTAATCATTTCAATCTTAATTATAAATTAGATAGATGTCAAATTTGTAAACTGATAATGCTTGTAAATATGCAGTTTTTGTTATTGATTTTATTAATCTTAATGTAAATTAAATATTGTTATGAATGACTTATTATATAGGGTACACTACTGTGTTATTTAGATACTGATATGGACTGCTGAACCTTTTTGCGATGACAAATTATAACTGTATTAGTGGTATTGGTAGTGAAATCAATAATAAAAAAGTAGAAATATATAAAATCCCTTTGTGTACCTATATTTTATTGCAGATACCAGCCACTACCACTCGGATTCTGTTAAACCACTTTAAATGGGACAAAGAAAAGCTAATGGAACGCTTCTATGATGGAGATCAGGATCAGTTGTTTAATGAAGCAAGAGTCATTAATCCTTTTAGAAAACCTGTTATTCAGAGACCTAAGGTAAAATACAAACATCACACTTTATTTTTATGCTTATTTTGTATACATAGAAAAAATTTACAAAAAAAATGTACATTCACAGAAAGATACCATACCATAAACATTAATTTACTACTACAAAAAAAAATCTACTTACATATTTTGGTTAATATAACATATTACCCTGATAAAATGTTGACTAATTGAGTTCATAAAGCTTATTGCATATTAAGCCAAATCTGTTTCTTTAAACTTAAAGAAATAATCAAGGCTACTCTGACAAACTTACATTTATAATATAACTAGGTCAACCGAAAAACAAAGAATTTATTGAGTTATCAATATTACAGCATAATCATTTCACTTTTGTGTTTGAGTTAGGTCACCATTATCAGTTATCAGTCATACTACCTAATCAGTATATTCTGACAATAGCCTTATTTAGTACAATTTCCCTTGCTGAACCAAGCAACTGTATTATTATCTGTATTAGACCTAATAATTTGGAATCGAAGAAAGCCAAGGTTTTACGATATAAAAGAACATACACATCAACAAAGTCTGGGGACACTTTAATAAAGTCAAAGTCAAAACGTTTATTTCCTTAGACGCTTATGCATACATTGACAGGTCAACTTAGAACTAATCAAGGAAATAACATTGTCTTGACAGTTCGCTTAAATTTTTTAAACTGAGTTGAGAAGCGAATAGAACAATCCAGCTTTCATCTCTTATGTTGTTATAATAACAATCTTGGTGTTCAACATGGTTACAAATATACATTAATAAATAAATAAATAAAATAAAAATTTCTGGACAATAATCCACACATCAACATCTAGCCCCAACTTTTATCAATATCTTAAAATCTATGAAGATTTTTTCAATACAGTATATGTAAGAATGATAGGATAGTTCAAGACATTATATTAGTAAATAAAAGTCTTGATTTTTGTTTCTAAGTTACATCATCATAAAAGTTTAATAAATAAAGAATATTTACATTTAACTAAAGTGGAAAATTTATGTTAAAAAAACTTCATTTCTATTACGAAACATTCATTTTCATCAGTTCATACTGGAAAAAATAATTAATTAGATCTTATTAGGCACTAAATCGAGAAGTGGCCGGAGATCGATAGTTGTGGAAAAAATGGGGGGGAGGCCTTCGCCCAGATGTGGGACACAGGGGGCTTATAATAATAATAATTACTATATCAGTGTTGCAAATTGTTACATTAATTTAAACTAGACAAACGCAGCGCGTTTTGATCCCAGTCGCATTACCATGCACAATACTACTAGAGCATGTAATTGACCCACACATATCCAAACTCAAAGAGACCAGGAATTTATATGAATCCACTATATTTACTGGTTTTTGACTGGCCTGCACAGTCGCCCTACTTACTGGTAATACCGATTGAGCATGCCTCGGCCATGTTACAACGATAAGCTTTGAGAGATTTTCCTCCATATTTTAAGACGGAATAACAAATATGGCATGAAATAATTATAAAACCATCATTTAGATTAGGCACTTAAAGAAATTGTATCCATACTTTTTCTTTGTTTCTTGCAAACAAAAAATCAAGACGCGAAAGTTTCGCGGGACGTTATGCTTTTGAGCAAAATGTAATAAATACGTCACAACCCTACCGGAACTTTGATGAAAGGAAGAAAAGAAAAAGAAAGAAAGATAGACATTTATTTCGACAACACAAATACAGAAAAATAAAATTATATTTTTACGATTCAACTAAAACAACCAAAACAAAAACAATATAATATAACATAAAAATCTAAATACACATTTGGTTGACACATTAAGATTGTGAGCCGAAATAGGCGTTGGCTCAGCATGTGATGCTCTATATCTTGGCACTTCCTTATATAATTGATAAAACAAAAAATAGGTGTCCAGTATTTTTAGGAGTCATTGTCATTATTACGAACATTTGCAAAGAACAAGGACCTCAAAACCCACAACAACTAAAATTGTATTTCCCGGTGTAATTTTAATGTTAAAGTTGCCAACACTAATTTAATAGTAAGATCTAAGGAACAGTTTACTTTTAAGTAAAACTGTATAAAAAATCTAAATTCCAATAATAATACATAAAATGTATTGTTATATGGAATATAGATTTTACCTTCCTCTTTAAAGGGGTAATGATATCTTAATTATTTTATTCTAACTAGTTGGAAATTCATAATGTCTGACCTATTAGAACTTCCATAGTGAACACAAAATCTATCTATATAAATAAAAATGAATTGTTGTTCGTTAGTCTGATTAAAACTCGAGAACGGGTGAACGGATTTATCTTATCATAGTCTTGAAATGTTCGTGGAGGTCTAGGGAAGGTTTAAAAGGCGAGAAAAAATTGAATAATTGCCGGGAAAAAAAATTGAATAAAAACCCGTGCAAAGCCGGGGCGGGCCACTAGTGTTAAATATTTTTAGATTTATACAGAGGAAAATAGACATTATGCAGTTTGGATGTGGATGGATAATTATGAGGCCAAAATGGCTTATCTTGTTCGGAATAAATATTTTTTGTTAGTTTCCTAGTTTTTCACTGGAAACCTGAGTAACCCTCTTATCATGATGTCTGATTATTTAATAAACTAGCAGTCCCCCGCGGGTTTTCCCGCATTCCCGTTCCCGTTTTCCTTGAATGACAACAAAGTAAAATCGGTTGAGAGGATTGAGAGATAAAACAACTACAACTTCAAAAACAATCTCACAAACTTTACCTCTTTATAATATTCAGTTGTTTATTATATAATAATATATTTTTAAAAAGCCGTGTTGGCTAAGTGGGACGACACCCGACTTTAATTCCGAAGGTCGTGGGTTTAAACCCCGCCACGCACCTCTGAATTTTTCTTGAGAAATGTATGTGCGCTTTAAACACGTGCTTTAACGGTGAAGGCAAACATCGTGAGGAAACCGGCATGTTCTGAGAACTTCAAAAAAGAGTTTGAAGGACATGTGACATTCACCAACCCGCACTGGCTGCCACACGCTGGCCAGCGTGGTGAATTAAGGCCTAATCTCTCTCGTCAAGAGAGAAGTCCCTGTGTCCCAGCAGTGGGAACGTTAATAGGGTGCTGATGATGAATATATTTATATATGTAAGTCTATTATATTAAGTATATTAGATGTCTAGTACCCGTAACACAAGCTTAGAGCTTACCACGGGGCAAGATGTTGTTGAGTGGATTGACTGGAAATATTTATTTATTATTTATGTAAGAAATGGTAGAAAACCGAACAGTACAGTAAGCCTAGCTGCTCGATAGGTGCAGGTCTGTCTGATGCACAGGAAGTTTAGGGTTCTTTAAGAAAAATGATTTCGACATTAAAAACATAAATGATCAATTTCTAATTCCACTGTATTACCAATCACTATTTAATTTTTAATTTGAAAATTTGTCAGGTAGTTAGTTAGGTACCTTAGCCCAAATTTTAATAATACTTGCTATAAATTGAGTTTTATTGAGCCTAGTTCAACCATTGTAAAAAGTTAATTAAATGGCAATTTGATGTCAGGTTGACGTTAAACGAGTTTAGCCTGATCTGATCGCGTTTATACCCCGAAGGGGGTGAAATGGGTATTAGTACTTTGTATGCGTAAGAATTCGCTGGCGCTCGCTAATTAATGAATAAGCCAATTTTGTCTAGTTTAAGTGTAAACAATTATTCAAGTGTTTTTTTTGTTAAAATTTTTTTTTTTTATTTTTTTTTTATTGTTGATAAGCCTTTATTTGACCACAATCTCACCTGATGTAAAGTGAAGATGTGGTCTAAGATGGAGCATGAAGGCCTAGAAGATGGCTTCTCCGGACCACATTACGAAACACGAAAAAATCGCTTCACGCACTGGCCCAGCCCGGAGGGTGGTGACAAGCCGCGGCCGAAGCCTACCACCAGAGACTGTTAAATTGTTAAAATTCTATGTTATTATTATTATCTACTGTTCTGTATCTGAGTTTTTAAAGTTTTGTGTGTAATCGTAGTGAAATTAAAGGAAAGTTATGATTTATCGTATTGGTTGCTACGGCACAAGTTCACCCTGAAAATGGCATATAAATGCCAACGCTAACATTTTTATGATCTTACTCTTTATTGCCCACAAATGTAGCCCACTAAATCCTATAGCGTTGTTTAGAATTACTTGCAAACCTAATATATACAAACTTCGAGAATTATATGTTATTTACATACTAAACAAATTGTTCTAGCTACCCAGACGGATATCAACTTCAGGAACAGAAGAATGTGAAATATGCTTTACCGTTTTTCCTACTTCTGTAAGTAAATTACATTATGTCATGTTCTGTTTTTAACTAATCATTACTTACTATCATGCATTTACTTGTATTTTAATCAGTACTTATGTACAAAAATCCCTTAAATAAATTTTATGACTAAAACCTTTTTTTTTTTTCAGATTATGACAGGTCTTGAATGTGGTCATCGATTTTGCACACAATGTTGGTGCGAATATTTAACAACCAAAATTATGGAAGAAGGCTTAGTAAGTATCCTACTTAAGGTTGGCCCGATATTTCAATTTTCTTTATAAATTTAACCTTGCTTAATAAAGGTTTCGTCATACCAGGAGCAGGACAGTTTCACAATGCGCGCTCAACTTTGGAGTGGGCTAATAGAAAGAGTTTCTTTAAACACAAACAGCTCTGCTTCTGTCCTATCATAAAGGCCCCGTATTCATGTATTCATAATATTTCACATTTTATTTGAGGAGTTACTACTACTTCTAGTAGACTACTTATAGGAGGGTAATAGAAAGTTTAATGTTATTCTAATTTCAAACTTTGACTCCCTCAGTGGCGCGGTGGGCGAAGATTCCTTGCTGCACTAGAGGTAGCGGGTTCGATTCCCGCTGAGGGACGTGTGTTTGTATGTTCTGCAAGCACTTTCTCCTTAGTCTGGGTTTTTAATATTTATAAAAAAATTATGTCTTTTATATTAAGTATATCAGAGGTTTAGTACCCGTAACACAAGCTCAAAGCTTACCACGGAGCTAGATGTTGTTGTTTGCATGGCATTGCATTTATAATTATACTAGCGGTGTCCCGCGGTGTTACGCACGTTTACGTTTACTACGTAACATTCCCGTGGTAAAAAGTTATTTTATGTCCTTTCTCAGCCTCCAGAGAGTTTTTATATACCATGTTTCATTCAAATTGGATCAATAGTTTTTGCGTAAATGCTGGACAGACCAAAAGAGTAACTTATGCATGCTATCGATTATAATGTTGACATATTCCCAGGGTCAGACTATAGCGTGCGCGGCGCACGCTTGTGATATTCTCGTGGACGATGCGACTGTGATGCGGCTGGTTCGCGATCCCAGAGTCAAACTCAAGTACCAGCACATTATCACCAACAGCTTCGTCGAGGTATAACTATAAATATTGTGGAAACTATAAGAGATAGACAGAAGTGTACCGAACTGCGCCCTGGGACCCGCACTCAGCGCTATAAAGCGCGCCGTATGTACCTACCTAACATGCGCGTGGTCTGGTAAGAGACGTTTTTCGTGCAACATTCTTTTCGTTGTCTTAATTAAAAGCCTTAAACATTCTTTCATTGGAGTATTTTGCCTAACCTTTCCTTACCCGAGCCAATCCAGATCGATGTATTATTTGTTGTGGTAGATTCGCGGCAAATATTATTACTTAATTCTGCTGCCTGCCATATTTAGAACTGTTTTCCTTTTTGTCCTATTTTGAGCTGTGTGTAAAAGTAAAAGTTGGTCATGCTTTGGGTTTTCTGTTTAAATAAGATTCAATCATCTGCTAACATACCGCATTACGAGTTCAAGGAGTGATGACAATTTTCTAGACATATTAACACGTTTTCATTCGATGTTTATATCTGTCCACAGTGTAATAGACTGCTCCGCTGGTGTCCTTCACCCGACTGCAGTAACGCCATCAAGGTGGCCTACGTGGAGCCCGCGCCGGTCACGTGCCGATGCACGCACACCTTCTGCTTCTCTTGCGGCGAGAACTGGCACGATCCTGTACGCTGCAGCCTTCTGCGCAAGTGGATCAAGGTACTAATGTGTAATAGACTGTGTAACACACTGCAGTAATGGCCTATTTGCCTATGTTTAGGCCGCGCCGGTCATATGCTTTTTACTACTGTGGCCTACGTGGAGCATTTTCACCCCATCCAAAAAGTGCCGTCCCCGAAACACGAACATAAAGCTTATTTACATTATCCCTTATTACCCACAGAAATGCGATGATGACTCGGAAACTTCGAACTGGATAGCGGCCAACACGAAGGAATGCCCTAAGTGCAACGTGACCATCGAGAAGGACGGCGGCTGCAACCACATGGTGTGCAAGAACCAGAACTGCAAGGCTGACTTCTGCTGGGTCTGCCTCGGGCCCTGGGAGCCCCATGGCAGCAGCTGGTACAACTGCAACAGGTATCTGCATATCCCTTATTGACGTGCCTGGTGTGTACAGTAAACTAATGGTGTGTGCTGTAAACAAAAGCTGACGTCTGCTGGGTCTGCCTTGCTCAGAAAAACGTGGAAATGGATTGTAGCTAACAGGAAGAGATTCTCATTTCGTCACGAATTTTTAAAGTGAAATATCTGTGTGCACCATACTTAAATGTTTCGATAGGCAGTGAGTGAGGCTGTCCGTCACGCTCTGAGGTGAAAGGCGAGCAAAAAAGTTAAGGTCTGCTCTTCACTACAGTGTCGCTGAGCTTTCTACATTAAATTTATGTTAAATATTTGTTATGGGCATGCTCTGAGAAATTTGAAGAGTTTGAAGTGCATGTGACATTCACCAATATGCACTTGGCCCGCGTGGTGAATTAAGGTCGAATAAGATAAAGATAAGATAAATATCCTTTATTGCACACATAATTAAAAACACAAAACAAAAAATAAGCACATAAGACTATGCGACAAATGGCGGTCTTATCGCTAAAGAGCGATATCTACTAGACAACCTTGAATGGATAGGATTATTGGGAAAAAGAAGGGGACCTGTGTGCTAGATACGAAAGTATTATAAGGAGTATTATAATAACAATACTATTACCAAAATATAAAAAATATACATGAATACTATAACTACAAAGTTTATATAATATAAATACATACATGTTTATATAATATTGATACTAATACAAAGATACACTAGAGAAAGTGGTTCGCATTCAGTTACTAATGTACAGATCATGTTGACGAATGTCTCGTTAAGAGAGAAGTGCCTGTAACGTAAATATATAATAGGTATTCTTATGCTTATCTATATATATAAAAGAAAGTCGTGTTAGTTACACCACTTATAACTCAAGAACGGTAGAACAGATTTGGGTGAAAATTGGTATGGAGGTAGCTTAGAGCCAGGAGACGGACATAGGATACTTTTTATCCCGTTCGGCAGCATTCCCGTGTGACTTGACTTGAAACAACAGTCACTATAAAACGTGTTTTAACAAAAAAGAATCAGACTTGGAATAACAAAACGCAAATGATTACGCAATTGACGTATAATGACAGCTATGTAATGACGTATAGATGACAATTTGATATTTGTAAGAAATCAATATTCAAACTATTTCTATTAAATAAATGAATAACAATTATAATGTAATGATATAGAGGTAGAGCCAGGGCCTGCCAGACCTACGTTACGTTCTCACTGGTGTAGGGAACAATGCTTGGGGGTTACGAACCTGGAGTAACGGTGTCTTCAGTAGGTATTAGGCAATCAAGGTGTGCAGTACCTGAGCTCTCTCACGTCATATTATAAAAACTAAGATTAATACACAATATTCTAATGACCATTTTAAGTCATTATTCTAAAAGCCAGACCTATCCGAAGGGTCTAACGCTCCCCCAGACACCGAAGAAAGTCAAATGCCAGAGCATTGCTCAGGTACATAAATGCATTTACTGTCTTAAATTCCTGCAATTTAAATTTTTTAATTAATAAAAAGTATATACGTATATTACTGGACAATTATCATTCAATAATTTTTAATAACCAGACATATTTGAAGGGTTGAACACCCCCTTAGAGCGAATAAAGGCAAGAGAGAACTACACATGAGAAACCAAAAACTGTTCAGTTTAATGAATTTAATACACAAAAAAATATTTATTATTCATGCTTAATTATTATAATATATTTAATCATCTTTATCTTTATCGTTGTCATCGTCATAATTTCCATAATTCTCATCAGTCATGTAATTGTTTGTTTTCATTGGTTTCAATACTGTCTACTTCTAGCAACTTGGCGTCATCTATCTATATATAAATAAAAATGAATTGATGTTCGTTAGTCTGATTAAAACTCGAGAACGGCTGGGCCGATTGAGCTGATTTTGTTTTTAAAATGTTTGTCGTAGTCCAGGGTAGGTCTAAACGGTGAGCAAATAAGGAAAAATTGCCGGGAACTTTTTTTACCCGTGCGACGCCGGGGCGGGCCGCTAGTTTGTTATAATTATTATTCGATTGATTTCACTTCTGTCGTGCGGTCATTAAGCACACACATTATTTTTAGTTGTTGGTATTTCGGTTGGATTTTTGGTACATCAAAGTTTTGGTCATGCTCACCAACTATTCTACTAATATCCTTCCAGATACGACGAGGACGAAGCGAAGGCGGCCCGCGACGCGCAGGAGCGCTCCCGCGCCGCGCTACAGCGCTACCTGTTCTACTGCAACCGCTACATGAACCACATGCAGTCTCTCCGCTTCGAGTCGAAGCTGTACGCCTCCGTCAAGGAGAAGATGGAGGAGATGCAGCAGCACAACATGAGCTGGATCGAGGTAATATAGTCGATACACAGGTTATTTTGTTATCTATATTTAAATAAAAATGAATTGTTGTTCGTTAGTCTGATTAAAACTCGAGAATGGCTGGGACGATTGAGCTGATTTTGGTTTTAAAATGTTTGTCGTAGTCCAGGGTAGGTCTAAACGGTGAGCAAATAAGGAAAAATTGCCTGGAATTTTTTTTACCCGTGCGACGCCGGGCGGGCTGCTAGTGGTGAAATAAAAGAAGTATTTATGCAAATTGATAATTCATTTATACGTGTTGTTACACTTTAACAAAGTAACAACACAATAGTCATGGAGCAATTTAACCGTTGAAGACAGAAAATCTATACTTATATTAGGTCCTTACATATGAAATTGGCGTTTTGTATGGGAGGAACAAAAAATCGAATATTTTTAATATAATATATTTAATTAATCAAAGTATGAACCATTATTTTATATGCACTTTTGCCATCTTATAGGTAGTTCATTGATCCCTTTACTAAAAAAACCAGTCGGACGGGAATCAATAAAATCTTTGAAGGCGATTTGGACTGCCCCATCGGAGTTGAATTTTTTCCCTTGCAAGAAGTTATCCAAATTTCGAAAAAAATGGTAATCTGTTGGAGCAAGGTCCGGGGAGTACGGAGGATGTCTTAGACTTTCCAATTGAAGCTCTTCTAATTTAGTAGCCGTCTGTTGCGCAGTGTGTGGTCTAGCGTTGTCGTGAAGCAGCAGTGGCGTGGAGCGATTGACCAGCCTAGGTTGTTTAGCCGCTAGCTTTTCCATCATGGTTTGCAATTGCTGACAATAGACATCAGCCGTAATAGTCTGGCCAGATTTGAGAAAACTGTAATGAACAATACCGGCACTAGTCCACCAAACGCTTACAAGTAACTTTTTTGGGGTTAATTTTCGCTTGGGGCAGGATTTGGCTGGCTGGCCAGGATCCAACCATTGCGCTGAGCGCTTCCGATTATCGTAAAGAACCCATTTTTCATCACAGGTAATGATTCGGTTTAAAATACCTTCATTATTGTGCCGGTTTAGTAATGTAACGCAGCAGTCGACGCGCGTTTGCCGGTTTGCTTCAGTCAATTCGTGAGGTACCCACCTTTCAAGCTTTTTAATCTTCCCAATTTGCTTCAAGTGAATTAAAACAGTTTTATCACTAACACCGCAGCCTGCAGCTAACTCGGACGTGGTTTGCGATGGATCCGCTTCCACAATAGCCTTCAACTCTTCATTATCAACTTGAGTCTCAGGCCGTCCACGGGGCTTGTTCTGCAAGTCGAAATTTCCAGAACGAAAACGTTGGAACCAAAAACGAACTGTGTTTTCTTTTGCAACACGACCGCCATACACATCATTCACCCTTCGAGTTGTTTCCGCAGCACTAGTGCCACGGCGCGCCGTGGCACTCGTACTCGTAAATAATGCGATATTTTAAGTTTTCCATTTTGTAAAATGAGTGACGCAAACAGAAAAAAACAGAAGAAAAAAAACAAATGAATGACGATCATCGAAGCACAAATACATGAGTCTATAGCTGTACAAATTTGAATTTGGAATTCCTTACCAAAGAGGAGAAATTTGTGATTAAAGTGGCCAGTACGAAAAACGCCAATTTCATATGTAAGGACCTAATATTAAAAAGCTGAAGAGTTTGATTGTTTGCTTGTACACGCTTATTTCAGAACTACTGGTCCGTGGGGTAGTCTGTTGCCAACTGATAGGTTCAAAAGGTAGTCAGCACAGCAATTAGGTTAATGTTCACTGTACTTCACAAGAACATAACACCGATAGTGAGATTCTACCATCCGTATTTCAAGTAATTGCGAAAAATGCGCACTTTTCAAAATAATTATTTTTGTTCCAGGTGCAATTCCTGAAGAAGGCCGTAGACATCCTGTGCCAATGCCGACAGACTCTAATGTACACATACGTGTTCGCGTACTACCTGCGCAAGAACAACCAGTCCGTGATATTCGAGGACAACCAGCGCGACCTGGAGTCGGCCACCGAGACGCTCTCCGAGTACCTGGAGCGCGACATCACCAGCGAGAACCTGGCGGATATCAAACAGAAAGTTCAGGACAAGTACAGGTAGGTACTTAGATATTTCTGAAATATTATTTAATAGTGTGTTATGGACCTGAGAGGTGTTGCTGCGTTATTTGTCTTAAATAGGCTAAGGCGACGTCCAAATTAAACACTATTAGACAGATAGATAGATAACACTTTATTGCACACCACACAAAAAAAAACAAAACATAGACTTAGCATAATCATAATGTTGGAGTACAATGGGCGGCCTTATCGCTCTGAGCGTTCTCTTCCAGGCAACCTTTGGATGGACAGGATCAAGAGTAACAAAAAAGACTACTATACTATTGTACGATGACAAGATGTGTTCTCGTCTTTCAATGAGTTCAAACACACAGATTTCATAGGAGTGTCCTATTTGAACTATTGTGCAAGCACATAGAAATCTGAATATTTCTACTCAACGTACAATCGATGCAAAATTATTAGATTAGGACTCTGCCTTAGAGTCGTTTAACGTAGTTTCATGAGGGCTATGGTCACCCGTAACACGTACTCTGCTGCTCACACCTTTTTGAAATTATGAAAATTAATCCAACTTCTACCTTAGACATTATAAACAATAAATCAGTATCGAGATAGCGAGTACAGTTTCTTCCATTATCACGTTATTACTCTGAAACATTTTGAAAGAAATGGAACGAACTTTAGTTAAATTAGGGAGTCTTTTTTGGAGCCTCCTAATAAGATCCTGAATTAAAGAGTCGTCTTCGATCGCTATTTTTTCCAACGAGAAAATTTACATAGTAGTACATTAGCCATGGTGTGTTAAGCTTGCATTATATATTTTTTATTTGTTACAGATACTGCGACAGTCGGCGTAAAGTACTTCTCGAGCACGTGCACGAAGGCTACGAGAAGGATTGCTGGGATTACACTGAGTAAACATTTTTATTCACTTCTACTCAATTTTACGTTATTCTAGAACACTGCACATATGCTTATAAATTACCCGACATTCGACTCGAAACAGTGTAGTGTCCGCGAAATACATAATTTAAATTCAAAGTTCACACTCTCTGAACTTCGTAAACGATTCTATTTCGATTTGCAAAAACACCGTCATACAAATTTTTCTTAAAAAAAATAATTTGTGTACAAAATTATCACAATATTAAAAAATAATGAATGATTTTCAATTTCAATTTAAACCTAATATTTTAATTTATATAAAATACAACAGTTTAATGAAATAATAATTGAAAAATAAATGTTAAATTTATGTTTTCTCTTTCCAGGGACACACCATTCAATGCCTCTTATCAATACTAACCTTTGTCATATACAGAGCGGTTTTAAAGAATTTGATCTTTAACGCAGTATTCATGTGCGAATACTAAATGATTTGGTTTGTTCAAAAAACATCTAAAAATGTACGAACATACTGCTTTAAATCAGTACTAACCTCGTTTGTTTTTGGTTTCATAAAAGTCACTAAATATGAGACAAAATTTTAAATTCTTGCGATTTTTGCACGTCTTAATATAACATAATCAAATTAACACTAAAAGATTCAGATCTCTCCTAAAGATTAAATAGTTTATAAAGTTATCGTAATTATTTTTGTGACTAAGAATGTGTAATTTTAATGTTATAATCAATTATTTTGATACATTAAAGATATCGTTCGTAGCTTCATGTAAATTGCTTAGTGTAGTGAACGTAAAAACTTAAAAACCTTGATGCTTGTTTGAATCTTTGTATTATGATGACCTATTTTATTTCATGTTAAATATTTTGGTGTACCTTTAATTTCCTAATATTAATTGTTTTCATAGAATATCCCAAAACAAAAAATGAGCAAAAAAATAATAGTGGCACAAATTATATAAATATCGGTAATGTTCGAGAAAAGTATATTTTACCAAAAATATCTATTTTTTAACCCCCGACCAAAAAAGAGGGGTGTTATAAGTTTGACGTGTCTGTCTGTCTGTCTGTCTGTCTGTGTGTCTGTCTGTCTGTCTGTGTCACCATAGCTCCCGAACGGATGGAGCGATTTCAATTTAGTTTTTTTTGTATGAAAGGTGAGACTGGCGCGAGTGTTCTTAGACATGTTTTATGAAAATCGGTTGTGCCGTTTAAAAGTTATGGGGGTGAGAGTGGGTAAGGAAAACCGAAAATCTGCAAATATACTAGTGTGGGGAATCAAATGAAATCGCATCGCGTCCACATTACATAATATTATGTTGTTTTACGTTTAAGGAAATTAAGGGATTGGAATCGGGGGTTTTTCTTAAATTTTAAATTTAGATTTTGTTATCAATATGGAAGTTAGTCCAAGAAATAGATTTTCAATATTATTATGATTATTTTGTATTCTGTGATCGATATATTGTTTGTCGCCTTCAAGGCTTGATGTATTCGGTGTTGTTAGAACACTCTCGGGGCGCGTCACAGCGGCAAACGCTCGCTCGCTGACTAATATAATGTTTAGACTTAACAATGAATCCTCATCGCGAAGTAACAAAACTCATATGCCGGTTTCAAATACTTTAGTTATAATCCATACATTAATTGCAGTTCATTTACTGTTTCTGGCCAGTTTCTTTTATCCATTGTTTTGATAATATTCATACTCGCAGTTTCGTTACTTCGCGATGTAGTCAGACTAATTTATAATGAATTATGATTATGACGTATTAACGACTGGTATTGTAAAGAACTCAATTTAAATTATATTCGATAATTCAAAACGTATGCTTACATGCTTCGATTATAGAACTAAGACAGACGGTGAGAGTTTAGACAGAATACAACGAAAACAAATACTACTACTTTGTTAAAAATCGCAGTAAATTTTTGGATCGTTGCTTTATTCGAAAGTTGAACAACATCCGCCTTAGTTCTATAATCAAAGTTCAAAAACCTCAACATTTTCTCAGAATAGAGAATCTATTTTTGAAAATATTTGAAATTTTCGCTTTTTGTAACTACCGCTACATATCTGTGTCGTTTATTGAAGTTATTCGTAACTTGGTACAGATGCATAAGTATAAACTGCCAGTAATTGTCGTTTAGGTATATGCTTGGTGTATGAAGGTTCGTTTACATATTTCGGGCAATTCCTCAAACGAGTGAACTTGAATTTGTGTACGAGTAGTACAATCATTGATTCGAATGAACTGAACTTACTCTCACTTGACAAAGTAGTCTAGTGACAATAATAAAAATCATAGATTGATTTGAAAAGGAATGTTAGAATAAAATAATGCTTAACAACTTGTTGAGATCTGAATAAGAAAGATCCAACTCGATTTTTATTCATCCTTGATGAATATACTTTTTAATAAAGGTAATGATTCGCCTCTATATAACTATGAAGTAATTTCCCTCGCGTTCAGTGGATCATGCTTACGACTATACTTAAGGACTTAGTGACAACCAATGTCAAATATATCTATGGTTTATATTATATGTCAAAGAAGGAGCGATAGCCATTATAATATATTGTATACTATAAATGAAATATTCTAAAAATACCCAAGACTCGAACACCAATTTTGCATGAATTAACAAGTCGAAACTGTATGTCTATAAACCTAAATAGTATGTTAAATGTTTGTAATAATAGTTAATGATAAAAATAGTATATATTAGGCTATTGCTACTTCTACTCAAGTTTAGACTCATGGGCCTTCACATAGTGAATGCTCTGGTGTAGGTAGGCCACCCAAATTGACACGATTTTGGAAGGCTTGTTGCACACATACAACTGTACATATAGATGCTGTATAGATATTTATATGGTTTATGTGTAAGTCTCAGTACTGCGTGAGTATAATAGCATCCTGTATGTGTGTATGTTAAGGACACATTGTCTTAAGACGGAAATAAATTAGTAACATCGAAATTATCTTTGTCTTATAACCTTTTCCAAATTTAGTGATTAAATTAGTTCTTCAATTATTTTACATAAATGTTTCTTTTAGAAAGTACATTTTAAACAAAATTTTGCATTAATGCACTTTGATCTGTTTGAAATAAATGATTGGTAGAAGAATATTAACATAGCTACGAGAAATATGCGCTTTCCTTAATAATAAATACCTTCCAGATTCCTTATGGTCCCTTTCAAATTGTATAGGTTGCTATCAGGGTGCTTGGATTTCTAAGTTACATATTTTTCTGTACCATTAAGTAAACATCTGCTTTTGGTTTGGCAGGGATGCGCTGGCGCCATCGCCGACAAGACCTAGTAAAGCCTAGCGGATATTGTGCGGTAATTTCATGACATTCATTTATTTATTTAGATTGGTAACTCTGACGTTAATTGTTACTGGAATGGTCGTCGCAGACACTAGGAGCGGGTTAAATTTGTGCAATTATCTAACTACTTTCTTACTTATTTGATTGGTAACGAGGGCCACTGTACTTGTATAGTGATGTTTTTAGTCTTATTTGTCTTCGTCAAAATATTTTTATCTATATATTTATTTATTTAACTTGTTCGACCTCATGCTACACCAGCGCCCTTGGAGGCGAATTCACGCGCGGTAGACCTCATTCCTTCGTGATCATGGCGTGACTACGCGTATATGATAGAAGGCTTTAAATACGGGCACGATCGTAAAAATATAACCACCACGTATCGTAAAAATATGACCAGTTTGTTTAGAAATTTCCCAGTAGTCATTTCGTGGGTCAGCGTTTTTACAGCTCCGTTTCTGCTCTGCAAGTGATATAGTTTATAGCGATTATCTTAATATATATAAATCTCGTGTCACAATGTTTGTCCTCAATGGACTCCTTAACAACTTAACCGATTATAATAAAATTCGCACACCATGTGCAGTTCGATCCAACTTGAGAGATAGGATGGTTTTTACGGCGAGAAAAATTCGAATAATTTCCGGGAAAATATTATACCCGTGCGACGCCGGGGCGGGCCGCAGTAATTTTATAAAACGTTCTTGCGTTGCGGAAACAAGCTTCTTCGTTAGATCGTATTCAATTCGCCATCGTTTGTAGTTAGTAGGTATAGTTACCGACAAATAGTTACGCTAGAATGTAAATCACCAAGGCGTTAGCCAGTATAGATACATACGATTCTAATTTATTTCAGGACTACAAAAGCCTTTTGTTTTGGAAATGTTATTGAATAAATCTTTCAAGTGGATAAAGACTATAGCGGCTATTTTAAACTGTTAAGTTAGGATAGTAGGTAATTATATCAAAAAATCTACATAGAATTTTGTATTATCTTGTATAGGTCAAGTTTTGTACAATATTAAATAAACATCTAAATAAAAATAGACAGTGCTGTTTTTTTGTAGATTGGATTAGGCAGGTAACTAAAAATATTTCAGATTCATAATAAAACAAAGCAATAAAGCAGTCAAGTTCTATATTTATCGTTTACTTAATTTATTTTGTACAAACTTCAACAATATATATAATAAATATTCAATTAAACCTCTATCATTCAGCAAACTGAACTCACTTTTTTGTCATAAGTATAGTTAAAAATAAATAATAAACAATACAATTGATATCATAACTTATTGTCTAAACTTAATTAAACACAACTTTTTTGTGCAAATATGCCTAATAGTAATAAAAATGTTTGGTTTCACCAACATAAAGCAAAGATAACTTTCGTCAGACGCCATTCATGCAGGAGCCGACCGGAGCGGCCCAGACTTCTAGTTCGCGCGAGGGAACCACGATACTTTACATATTCACGGAAACTTACACAGATTCATTAAGAATTCCTAAAGCAAAGAACGGGGACTACTCTAACACCAATACAATACCTTGCCTCCATTCCCAACTACACGTCAGCACTCGCCTATCGACACGCCCCTAGTTATAACAAGGATAAAACAATCATATCGTGATAAAGTTAATATTACAGTACTTGTAACTAGCGGCTACCAGCGTGCCTTAGCGTCTAATGCTAAAAACGTATTTTAATACTTAATATTAACAAATTCACGACATTAAATATTTGTGTACGCATTCTAGAGCAAACCATCAAGATATTCCTAATTCGATCAGTCTTTTAACGCGTAATCTTATTAAATGTAATATGTTTTGGAACCGCTCCGAAAGGTCCAAGGTGGATAGGTTGAACTGTACTTGTGGTGGGCTAAACTGAGGAAATCAACGGGGAACAGAAGAGAATTGGCGTGACGTCACGGCCTGGGCGCGGGCGCGCTCGCGCGGCGAGGGGAAGGTCGCCTGCACTCGCGCACCCGCCAACATACAAACACATTATCTACATATCTGTTATAGTTATTGCAAAATATGTGCAAAACGGTAAGCGTTCATTTACTTACGATACACTGACTCTCTTAATAAACTTCGCAACACTTAGACTGTCTTGCATTTGAGATCATTTTCATTGATAAAACCAAGAGAAATCAACCGATATAACTATTCGGTGAAATGTTCGGTTAATGAAAGCGAAACCTCGTCGAGCACACGTTACTGCTTCAAGCGTATTAAGTATCGCTGCCTTATATACTCGCCATATCAATATTTATTATGAAAATTATGTGTTGCGATGTGCTTGGGATCTACCCGGCGATAAGCTCTCAATATTTACAGAGTAGTAGAAAATTGACCACTTTTAAAGTTAAATTACAAAAATTCAACGTTTAATCTGTTGTGCTAGAAGGACAATACTGTAGTGAACCTCCGAACTCGCCTGCGTGCGCCCGCGGGCGCAGCGACCGGCGAACACTCTATCCTGTCTATCTAGAGATGCCAATCGAATAACAAAATACTTTATAATATCTACCTTACTCGGTAAGGGACGTTCGATCTCTTAGGTATATCAATAATATCTTATTGCTAATTACGGTCATCTCGTCAAGTAGCCGAATCGCTTGTAAAATGCGGATGATCATTACAACTTTATCATCTTCAAAATTTAAATCTGCAAGAGCAATATTAGAAGCAGTACCAGCCCGCTTGCATTATCAGATACAGGTTCTAATTTGTGAGCATCGCTATGAAGGGAACCCTCCAGCTGCGTAGAACTGTTGGTCCTACGGCGCCCATTTCCTATAAGTAGTAGTTTATATGAGGAATCTTAGAAGATTAGTTGGTGTTTCGATCCAGCGATACAGTTGGGGCCAGCTGGCGGGCTCCATTCGAAAGGTGCCGGCTGCAGGGGGGAAGCTAAGAACGGTGGGGAATCCCGTTGTCACTCCTCGCCCCTACAACCCTTCAGCTAACGTAATTTAGGGGAAGGAAATTACATTAACTAGGTATGTGGAAAGTGCGCGTTACATAAAATGGCTCGATTACTATGATGCATACTGAATTAGGACGGAAGTGAATCCTGGTACCGATTTCACAGCTGATTTGTTAAGCTTACATAGATATAACTTGCAAAAATTTATCTAAACTTTCCTAAGTAGAGGTCTGCGATTCGACCTCGCTCGCGACGCTGCGTCGTCGTCTCGGTACGGTGAGAAGCTTACAAATTGGATCTATTAAAACTATACGGACAAATTTGATATGAATCGGCGTAGCCATTGCTTCTCATAAGCGTCTATCAGATACGATTACACTAACGCCCGATCGCGCGGACGATTCGAAGACGTTCAAAGTTTGTAACGTTAGTAGGTATAATAATGTAAACAAAGGCTGAATAGGAAACGAGTAAAGTGCTACATCGAATGCACGGCGTGAGGCCGAGCCCGGATCGCGCGGGCCGGCGCAAGCAAACTAACGAAGCACGCGCGACTGCGCCCGCCTCGCCCGAACCCTCCTCGGAACCGCGGCACGGCAGCGTTCACCGCCGGACCGGTCACATATACATACTGTGCTTATTGCTCGACATCATTTCGGGGAAATCAAATGATATCTCACAATCGGTACACAACGGATAAGTATTACTTTTATAGAGCTCTGTTTAGAATTTTACAGATAGACAGTGATTTCGTCGAATACAAAAATAAGCTTTTAGAGTTTCTCAATATTATCCAAATATCTTACATTACACCACTAGTGACGAATAAAAAAGTGCACGCTCACGAATCGATCCCTCCGATCGACAGGCTCTCCAGGTCAGTCGAACGACGCGCGAATCGGAACACGACAGAACACGGTGCACGAGCGCGAACATCGGTCGCAAATGAACGTCACTAAAGCTTCGGGCGCGCGAATAGAAAACAGTGTTCGGGGACACCCTTGCATTGCGGGCTCGGAGGGCGCTCGGGCGCGGCGGTCAGCGCCGGGGCGGGCTCAGCAGCTCGGGGGGCAGCGGGAGCGGCGAGTCGTCCACCAGCGCCGGCAGCAGCGCGAGCGCCAGCGCGGGTCACACGGGCGCGGGCGGCGGCGCCGGCTCGGGCGGCCGCGGCGCCGCGCGCCCGTCCGACACCACCACGCGGTGCCCGTTCGGCGTCACGGCGTCCAGCAGCACGGCCGTGTCCACGGCGCCGTCGCCCGACTCTGAGCCCGCGCCCCCACCGCGCCGGTGCCGCCGCCACGCGTGCTGGATGAGCCGCGCGCAGTACTCCTCGCGCTGCCGCCACAGCGTCGACGACACGGGCTCGTACCCGATCTCGTTCGGCCGGCCCGGCTCCAGGTCGCCCGTCTCCTCGATCGGGTTCCCCTTCCGCGCGAAGAAGTCCTTCGTGAGCGCGTCGAGGATGTCCACGCAGAACATGTTGTCCCCCCGACAGATGGGGATGTCCATCGAGATGATCTTGTACTTGTTCGGCTTGTGGATCTGCAGCGGCGGCTCGAGCACGTCGAGGAAGTCGGAGAGCTGGTCGTAGCGGATGTACTGGGTGCCGTCGGGGTCGAACCGCTGCCAGATCTCGTAATACATGTCGTAGTCGTCGTCCGTCAGCCCTTCTTGGACGTCCTCTGTCGCCTGGAAGTCAACAAATTCATTTTAAATCATGTGTTAAAACAGCATGACAGACACTTATCCATACAAACACATAAAGGTCAAACTTTAAACATATTTTGTTTGCGGGTTAAAGAGATTACAATGGTGACTGTGTTAAAACTCAACACTTACTTGAGAGTAGTTCTCGAGAATGACGGCGATGTACATGTTAATGACGATGAGGAAGGATATCACGAGATAGGACAACAGGTACGTGATGCCGATGGTGGCCGATCCGCAGTTCCCGGGGTACCCTCGCTCGTTATCCGGAAGGTCGCATTCCTCCTCGTTGATGATGCCGTCTAACACGCCGTCCCAACCAGCTGACGTTGACATCTGAAAGAGTACACGATAAATGTCTAGAAATGTCTGGAATGTACCGGCATTTATCATGCTAGATATCATCATTTGAGAATTATCACAATTGGATTGTACGTTTTTCAGTGTATAAAGGCGGCCCATGAGCATTGAAAGAATGATTTATTTTCGTGCAAACCTTTTACTACGATTAACGTGACAACGCTGTTGATGCTACGCCGTAGTTAATTGCTACGCCTTAGTAATTTGCTACGACGTAGCAACTACAACGCAGTATACTACTACGCCAGCGCCATTGCGAAATCGCGTAGCGATAACCTTGAAATAATTTGTTATTATGTCTTGAATTTCTTAAATATGCATTATAGATAATAATATCTCCATTAGAAGTACTTACTTGAAATAGAAGAATCATGCTCTGCACGAACGTCTTAAAATTATACACGTCGTCCAGACCGCCCTTGTCTTTGACGTGCATAAAGAACGACATTCCAAATATCGCAAAAATGAACATAACCAGGAACAACAGTAGGCAAATATTGAAAAGGGCTGGCAGTGACATGGCTAACGCGAACAGTAACGTCCGGATACCTTTGGCGCCCTTTACGAGTCGCAGGACTCTACCTACTTTTGCTACTCTTACTACTCTCAATAGAGTCGGCGATACAAAATATTTCTCAATAATATCACTCAGTACCAAGCCTGCAACAAACAACATTGAATTAGAAGAAATGTTACCTTTTGTAACTGGTTTTACTCCACTGTATTAAATTAATGCCATTGTTGAGGAGACTCATCATTATAGATGAGTCTCCTCGAGAGAACATAATACTTACTAAGTATAGAGAACATGACAACGACGAAATCAAACAGATTCCAGGGCTCGACGAAGTAATGATACCGTAAGGCGAATATTTTTAATAGGCACTCTGAACTAAATATCACTATGAATAGAGCATTGAGGTAGTCCAGGACTTGACTGAACGCCTCTGCTTGCTGGTAGTGATCTAACGTCATCGTCAGCATGTTGAAGCCGATGAACAACATGATTATCATGTCGAACTTCTTGTCTGTTACTATCTCGAACACTATCGCTTGTGGCCGCCACTGTGGACAAAAGATCTCGTTTAACCAAGGATAAAATACAGACACATGTATTGTATTTCGTTACGTTTTAAGCTGAAATTAAGAAAAAATTAAACCCGACTGCGACTTAACTGGGACTTAACTTTTTTTTGGGATTTTTTACTGTCTAATCGACAAAGATCCTAAACGGTCAGTCGGTTCGAAAAATGTTAAAAGAAATCGAATAATGAAATTTTAAATACCCACATGACATTGTTTAATGACCTTCATTTTTTAATTTTTACAAAATGGCGTCGATATTATGTCTTCAAAGGCATTGGCCGGACTAAGAGAAATCATAAAAATCGGCCCAGGCGTTTGATATGTGTAATATACATAGAATGATAAAAACTGTACCTCTCCTTTGAGCTTTTTGCTTTCTATGTAGTATATCAGTCATACACAATTATATATTTAGGCTCACTTATGGGTGCTGCTCTTATGATGTGTTGTTGTTTTGTGCTCTTTGTGGATAAAGGATTAATTAAGGATTTTATTTAACATTTATTTTTCTACAACCGTACCCTTTCCTTTTGAACTTTTACAATAAGTTGATGTAAAACGTGTAAAACCCTATACTTATGTTATAAAATAAGAGACAGTCTAATATTTTAATTTGACAGTCCGATTTTTAACAGTAAGTTTTTAGTCAACGTTTTTATTACCTACCAAAGTAAATAGTTGCGTCTTACCTTAGGTCTAGGTATAGCTTTCAATGGCTTCTTCGACCCCATTTTCTTCATCGCATTATAGTATTTCTTCTGGTCTTCAGTCATGAACATCTCAAGACTGCCACCTGCTTTCTTCTTCTGTTCATTGAAGTTGTCAATAATTACTCCTATGAACAGATTAAGAGTGAAGAAGGAACCGAATATAATGAAGAACACGAAGTAGAGATACATATAGATGTTGGTTTCTCGAATTGGCTGCCGGCCGACCTGGAATTGGAGAAAATATTGTACATGTTGCCTTCCAATATGCCAATAAAATGTTTACAGTAAATAATGAATTCTTGTACCTTAATATGTTGCCCAATTGGCTTACCGGAAATCAATATTACTCTTAACACTTAAGAATTACTTATCCTTGATCATAATTTCTATAAAGAAATTAAGTCATTACCTCTCGCGAATCAATAGCATCGTTCATTATCTGAATCCATCCTTTAAAAGTTGCCACTTGGAAGAGGCACAGATATGCTTTTCCCACGTGATCAAAGTTCATGGGTGAGTTTTCCCATGTGTAGTTTTCTAGTACGCACGCATTTTTGTCAGGTATAATCTCGTGACTCAAGGTCGTGTGGTTCATGTCGACACACTGGAAAAGACGCAACTGTTTTATTAATGAATCTTGTTATATGGTGTAGATATGTCAATGAGAACAAATTATGAACCTACTCATAATAATACAAAGCCATTTTTTCTGTGCTCAGGTGTATATAACGAAGTACAAGGACATCTTTGTAACAACATCGTTAAATTTGAACTTAGCATAATCAAGTACAGATATTATAATAGTTATAACACACCTTGAAATACTTTCCAGCAAACAGTTGCACTCCCATGATGGCAAAGATGAGCCAGAAGATCAGACAGACGAGCAGCACGTTGAAGATGGAAGGTATGGCTTGCACCAAGGCGTTCACTACCACCTGCATACGAAAATAAACCTTCAAACTTCGCCCACAATTTAAAAATCGGGTAACACATAGCAACGTTGATCACTTGTCATAGTGAAGTTAATCAGCGTGTTAAATAAGTTATGATTTTTATGGATTAATTTACACATCTACACAACAAATCATACAACAACCAGCCGTACACTAAACCGATCAAAGCACATATAAAAGAAATGTGTAGCAGAAGTTCACTTACCAATTTCTTCAGATAACGTTGAGCAACGACAAGAAGAAAATCTAGGTGCAAAACTACATCAGCATTCCGAGATAAAATAATGGAAAACTATATACTAGCTAAGGAGAACAAATACGTCTATAAAGTTTTTGGAAATATAGAAGAAAATAAAATATCCCAAATGATACCGATTACCGAATCTAAGAGATTTATGACAAACAGTGATGATACCAAGCCATTCCCATGGGTGCCACCGACCATTCGAGATGATTCTAAAGTTGACGATAAAATAACTACAACCAATGGGGTGGAAACAACTCTTCAAAAGTTAAAAGATCAGGGTGGTGTATGAAATATGGTGAGGTTGTTAGTTGTCGATTGAAGAGGTTGTTGAAATGTCGATGTGAGAATGAGTGTGGACTGTGAGTGGAGCGTGTGTGTGTGGGAGGCGAGCCGGCAACGTACGTACCCTCATGCCCTGCATTCGACTCATGGCTCTCAGCGGGCGCAGAGCGCGGAGAGTTCGCATCGTTTTGAACGCCTGAATGCCTCCGGCGCCACAAAGCGCCGCTACGAAGTTTATAAGCGAGACCTGATAAAATTAAGTATTTTGAACATATTAAGGTTATAAGTTAATTCAACTGCAACACCTAAACTCAACAAGGTTCATGAACAAAACGTTGATCATACACACGACACGGATAGATTTTGAAATCCAGCCGGAAATGACAATATCCAACAATACCGACGAATCAATTTAGAATATTGATAATTTCAAGGAAGAATAAAACAACCAATAACGATTCTATAGATGTAGATTTTGGAGGACTTTATTAGTTAAAATAATTATAGCAAAGAAGATAAAATAAAACGAAATATAAATAATAACAGCTGTAAACATTCATCATTAATAAAAATCTGTTAAACTTAACATTGCTTTACATATCCCTACAAGTGGAACACAACATATAACGAGAAGAGCATAGAAGAGATCTTACATGCACTTATAAGATCTAACTGCAACAAATAAATAGGATTTATGGCGGGACTGTGGTTATGAACACAAAAGCGGAAACCACATAACATACGACACCGAGAGCTGGAGCGAGGCAAGTAGGGTTCCTCGCTGAACACGGAACAGACAAAGCTGAAAGTTGCGTTGCCCATCGTGGTATATGTATTTTGGTAAGTATAAAAGTCAATGAGCATCGCAACGGTATCGACATAGATAGCTTCACCGTGGGCTAGCACTCACGCGCATGCCCTCCCATCTGGAGACCGCGCGCAGCGGACGGAGCGCGCGCAACGTGCGCATTGAGCGAAACGCCGGGATGTCATCCGCGCCGGCCATCACCGCTCCGTGGTTTACGAGCGACAACTATCATATCACCATACAGATTTTACGTTAGAGTTGATTTTTAGAACTTAATAGTAAGAGTTTATTGGTGCTCGTTTTCACAATCGAGAGTTAAGGTGCTATGCCCTGTTACGGGTTTCAAAAATGTTACCTGTCAATGTAATGTTTTTGATTACAGAGGTGGCTTGCAATAAAGTAAGTGACGATAATAATGCATTGTTGTCGTTATACGTTACCACCAAAATTTTGATTGTGTTAGTATAAGAACACACTTTGTTACCTATTTTACTAAAGACACATTTTACAACCTGGAAGAGACTTTAAGATGATGAGGTACAATTTTCAAGGCGGATTGTTTACTAAGAACCACTGGAATATATCCAAGCAAATATATTGTACTTACCATAACGATTACGAAATCTAGCCAGCACCATGCGTTCGTGAAATATTTTTGGAAACCTAGAGCAAGCCACTTTATCAACATCTCAATAAAGAAGATGACAGTAAAGATTCGGTCCATATAATACAATATATCTTGAAGTATAGGTCGGTGTGGTAAATGTACATCTTCTAGGGCCTGTAAAGAAAGATACACATTATATTCAGTACTAGTGTCATTTTAAACATAAGTGGAACTCATATTAGTAAATTTACGTAATCAATGACCAACTTACCAAAGCCAAACTACTGAGCAAAATCATTGTAATCACAGCCGTTTCGAAGTAGGTGTTCTCTATAAGTTTGAATGTCTTCAAACGCAGAGTGCCCCATCCCTGCCAGAATGGAGATTCGTCGTCTCCAGCCAGGAAGGGGAAACGCTTATAACACGGTTCTGGGCAACACTCCGCTGGCGAGTCATCTACCACTTCCTCGTCCGCTTCTACTTTGATATCCTTTAAACCATCCAACTTCCCATCTTCTTCTTCTTCAAGCATTTCTGAAGATAAACATGCAGTTACGTACTAGTTTCAATATATAAAATGTTACTGTGTACTTTAAAATATAATACCTTCTTCTAATCCTAATTCTTCTTTGCTGGCATCCTTCTTTTCTTCACCGTCTATCGTATCTGCCGAGACTTTGTGGCTTTCATCTTTGAACGATCTGATTTTGTGACTTCCGTAAGATTTCTGGCTTATCGTATCGTCATCCTAAAATTGTGCAATATATGATTATAAAATGTGCCTTAAAATTTATTTATATATTATGCACGATGGGACCTCCTGTAAAGTAAGGTATAGGTACCCTTTTTTGGAGGTCATAAAATGAATGAACAAAATAATGAATTAACTAATAATACTTTTTATGTACCTGTATGGGATACCCGTGATGGTTCATATCGCAGTCTAACCGGTTATCTCTGTGGTTATCCGTAATTGAGTTTATATTATTCATAAGGATTTTGCCTTTTTTATACTTATTGTCACCTAAAAGCAAAAAAATATTTGAATTCAACTCCGTTATTATAATTGCACCATCTAGTTAATACTTAGTTACTTCATTATTGTACCTGGTATCGTGAATTCCATTCCATCTCCTATTGCTACTTCTACTTGGTCTTTGAGTTTCTTGTCTTTGTACAATACAGCGTCTTCCAGATCTGTCCCGAGCTCGAGTTCGTTGTCCACCCGCTCTGAAGAAACACACCGACCACACAGAGCCGCCTTTAAGCCTACATGGCGCGAGGTCCCATTGCGAGTTGCCCACGACGACAGCGTCCAAGCATAGAATCAGACCAGGATCAATGAAGTATTGACGTTCTACAGATGTTTTGTCATATATTTCATGAATGTAATATTACCTCTATATAAAATAAAAGTTTGATTTTGATAATTATGAGTCATATGCTAAACAAGTGCTTATAGGTAAATAACACAATGTTTACAGAATTATTTTATTACCACAACGTTACGGCTGTGTTGTATAGAATATAGTTTAGGAAACAATTAACTTGTTATACTTAATTGTAATAGTAAAAGTGCACTAGTTACGACAATAAATTACGGCTTTTAAATAATTATAGGCGCTTAGTCCAAGTTATTCAACGTCGTACCTAAGAGGTAGCTGGATATGTTATAACGTAATCTTCATCATCATAAAAATAATAGAATAATAGTCAGTACTTACACGTCAAACATGCAAACACACAAGCAATAGATACAGATGACATCAACACCCAGACTGCTACACAATAAAATCAACAGGGTGAAATAAATATGTTTTATTACATATATTATATTCTATTTACGATCGAATCACAGAAAAACATAAAATATTAGGGATCAACTTCAATTCAACATAAATACAAGGTCTGATCTACACTTGGATTGCTAGGCAACGCACAATGAACCACATAATATAACAATTAATGCAACAAATACCATGCTTGATAATTTATTTGTTTCACGTCATGCTTAGACACCGTTATGTACATAGTAATAAACCAAGGGCTCTTTGAGCATAGCGATTTATGCTCTTATGTAAATATCACAATAATGATGGTGCTTGAATTCTGCCCTCGGGTACAGAAAACAAAAGCGTAGGTATTAAAGGTAGGATTATGTATAAATTTGTCACATATCTACAGGTAATCATTTACAACAGACACAACATCAATACACACATGCCACAACATTCTGGCAAAGATGACGTCTTACCGGGTGCATGGATGGCTATTTGGTTGGTCAGCTTATTTTTGAGTAATTTCATAAAGTCTGCTATGTTTTTCTTCACCCAGTCGGTAAACCTCGATATTCTGTTGAAAGCCTCTGCTATTTTATTAGTTTCCTGATCTGCACTCGGAGTTGATAAACTTGATGAACCGAAATTTGAGAGTAACAAGGCCAAGAAGAGGTTAAGTACCTGAAATCAGAAATTGATTTACGATCATTTGACACTATAATAATGGGTGCCTCGAGATACCTAAGGATAAGTGGGGCAATATATGGTGCCTGCATAACCCTTTTATAGGTTGAAACTAAGAAAAGAAAAAGGAGTTTAATGCATTGGATATCTTTGATAGTAGCAGGGGAGTTTTTAGGAAAGAAGTTGTAGAATTAATGCAGGGTGTGGCCCGCATGGGCAATTAGTTATTTCTACTTGTTAACTATTATTAATATATATTTTTTTCTTTCTTTCTTTATATTGGAACTGTGTACTTGAAATGTATAAATATCTTAACTTTATTTTAAGCGTTGAAGTGTTATAACTAAATTGTATACCTAAGTTTATAGTAAATTGAGACTGTGTGAAATAAAAAAGAAAATTGTATAATGTAAACCCGTTATTTGGCCTTAAGCTATAACAGAATATGTATTAACAATTTAATTAAGGGCTGTGGGTTTTGTTTTGAAATAAATAAATAAAATATTTACAAAATACTGATATACTGACCACAAGATTGCCAATGACAACAGTTGCCAAGAAGAAGGGAATACATGACACGTCTCCGACCAGCATGCAGTCCCACATACTCTCTATCCATTCCCCGCACAACACTCTGAATACGATCATGAAACTGTGCATGAAGTCTGTAAAGTTCCATCTCGGTAGTTCTCCGTCGGGGAAAAGATCAACTTTATCTGGTGTAACAAGAGACACATTAGTTTTAAGAATAAAGATAATGTTGTGACAAATAACAGAAAGCAAACCACTAAATTCTACAAAATTCAATGAAATTTGGATTTGGCTCTCTACTCAGCTTATAATTATTGAAACACATACAACATTATTATAAACATAAAACCATACCTACTCAATTTATAGAGCCATATTATTACAAAACAGATTTTCACATGTAAAATAATAAAAACAAATTTATCATAAATAGTTGTTAGAAAGCGGTGGTGTACGCAATTAGCATCTAAGCTCCAATTTATTATCTTTAGTATTGAATTTCGTATCTACAGGCGCGGAGGTAGATACAAGATATTTTGTAATTTAGCAGAAGCTGTATCTTCCATGCAATCAAATTCTACATAACCATCTAATCTTATGCTAAATCAAACCTTAGTACCTACTGAGTTTCAAGTTAAGACTGCTTTGCATGCATAATAAAAATATATTTCTGTACATTTAAAAAAAATGTTAGCATTCCTAACAACTTACAAAAAAATCGAATTAAAACAGCTGGGAAATGTCAGAGGATTAATGTAGTCGGAAGATGTAGGCAAGTTTTCGAAGCTAGCATAAATGTCTCACAAGTGAGGCGCCTTCTGAATTTTAGGGCTTTTAAAAGTTTTAGGATTTTAGGTTCACTTGGAAGGGACACATCAATTTTCAACACTAAAATGGAGCACAACAGTGTGACGCACATAAACACAATATACACTATTCAAACAGGGCGGCGAGTCCGACTAAACTGTGAGTCAATGCAAGCAAACTGACCAAAGGCACAATTTCTATTTGATTCACATTTTAGGCACTATAGATGTGTTTCAAGTTTCGATTCCAAACATTACATTGAAACAAAAATTTGCTAGGTAAGTAAAAAGCCAATTCTCAGTGCTAGATAATGTAAATACTGAAACACATCGTGATCCAACGGTCCTCGCCGCCATACCGTCAACAGTTAACATTTTCAAACATCAATTTTACATGCAACACGCCCACCAATTTACACTTACCCACATAATTTTTCCCGAATAGTTGCATACCCATCACCGCAAATATGAAAATAATGATGCACAATACGAAGGTCAGATTGCCCAAGGCACCCATTGTCCTACCCATTATAGAGATGAGTAAATTAAGTGTCGGCCATGACTTTGCCAATTTGAATACTCGAAGCTGCAATTACAAATTGTGATACAAGGCGTCACACAAGCTCGCTAACCGGCGCTTCACCTATGCTACTGCGGGAACCCTCACCCCTGACCACTCAGCCGTCGCCAGGAGACAGAGTGGTCAGGGGTTCTCTGAATGTATGGACTAGGTTTAGCGAATGTGCGCTTGAACCTAGTAATGTGCACGGACTTGTTTCTGAGTGAGTGGGATATATGTCATCATCATCATCTAACGTGAGAGCTTTTGGACATTTTTTTCATAATTATAATATTTCTCATTTAGAAAAAGAAATATGAGCCTAGCACATAGATCCCATCAGTTTGTCTGATGCATAATATTCCCTCGGGAAGCGAAGCTGCAAGTCAAGTCTATGTTACTGATGGCAAAGCTTAGTTATGATAGGAAGCTGCGTGGCATAGCTTTATAACGTGTCACCCTTGAGCTCGCTGCACTTTCCAGCGAGGTCGGTGTTATAAAGCCACAGCATGGTCTTAAATTTTTACTTCATGAAAAAAATGTTAACTCAAAAGCCCGGTGTATATGTAGATTTTTGTAGTGTGAAGCTAAATAACCATAAGCTTAATCGAGATGCTAAATATTTGGGAAATAAAATATAAAACTTTGCATTTCTTCCCGATTGTCTTACCCCAATAATTTTTCCCGAAAAGTTGCATACCCATCACCGCAAATATGAATATAATGATGCAAAGTACAAAGGTCAAGTTCCCTAAAGCTCCCACTGTCCTACCCATAATGGATATTATAAGGTTTAGCGCCGGCCAAGACTTGGCCAGTTTAAACACACGTAGCTGAAATCACATACACGTTAAGAAATTATATTTAAGTTTAAGGAAGTTGTAGGAAAACATTGATAACGAGACTAACTCGTAGATTAACGAACTTGACTGTTATGTGATGTCTGATAAATACGCTGTAACACTGAACCTGTGTTAATTTTACATGATAGTAGTGATATTAATGTTTTACTGATAAGAAGACATACTCACCAATCGAAAAGAACGTAACACAGACAAACCCTGAACTCCTTCCAATCCCAACTCCAATAGTGATAAGGCCACAATTATAAAGTCAAATATATTCCATCCTTCTTGAAAATAAAACTTTGGGCTCATCGCTATCAGTTTCAACAATGCCTCAATACCGAAAGTCGCAGTGAAGAACTACAAACATAACGTAAAATGTATTCAATATTTAATGTGCAACGATGATCATGTAACATTATTAAATTAGAAGCTTTACTCACATAGTTACCGCTCTTTAGAGCTTTATCCATATCCTTGTCCATGTCGTGGTGGTCGAGCGCCATGAACAGAGTGTTCACGACGATGCACAGAGTGATGAACAACTCCACGAAGGGGTCGAACACAAGCAGCGCGACGTACTTCTGAAACTCCAGCCACAACCAACAGCAGTCCCACACACAGAAGAAGTCTATCGCCTTCATTCCAAACTCGAGGAAACGCTCTTTGAACGTCGGTCCGTCCTCATCGTCTTCCGCTGTTGGGAAGTAGTACACTGACACTGTTGCGTCCCGTTTACCAGCAGGGTGCGTGTGTGTGTGTTGAGAGAGACAGAAATATTTTTGTTAGTATTCGCTCATTATATTTTCGAGTTTCCAATAAAAGAAAATTTTGTATAACAAGTCAAGTGGTTATATTCAATTCTTTTATTGGAATTTTCATTTCTTATTTTCTAAACACCAATATCCATATTTTTTGTAATTTTGTATGGCTGTCATTTATCATCATCAAGGATGCTTCAAACCAGTGGCATTCAAAGATGTGATGGCAAGCTCCAAACCGTTCAAACTGGATTACACCTTGTGCGAGATTAGTGCAAGTCAAACTCATTACGTTTGCTGTGGTTTCCCTCGCCTTTCAGCTTGGCGTTTAAGCTTTATATAACTACATACTTTTACTAAAACGTCAATTCATGGATGATAATCAACTACGTATTTAAACGCAGGATTAATTTCTTTGTTATCAAAAAATATGAATATCGTGATCAATTCGACTAACTGATAGAAGCAATCATAAAAGCATACGATTATTATAATTTAATGACTTATCCAAATTTAATATTTAGATATTCATAAAAAACCCTAAATCCCGTTTTTTTTTGCATTTTCTAAGTCATAATATAAAAATAAATATAATTTTCTAAACAAAGCATTCTAAAACAAAAAAACATCTAGAGAAAAATGAAAATATTGATGAAAGTATAGACCACATACATACATTTGTGATTGTGATATCTAGATTTAGCTGCAGTGTGCATGCAGGTGATTTTTGGAAAAGTTAATATAGCAGAACAAATTGTAGTAACGTTCAACTATCGCATGAAATAGTGTTCTTCATCAACGTGTGGGCGCTTAAACACACTGTGTTCTAAAAACGTTAAATGCCATGTTAGTGCGTAGGGTCTTCTTATTTAAGAAATATTTTTATGAACCATTTGTTACAAGAGATTCATAGTTTCCAGTTGATGAAAATATTTCTTTCGTGTTAGTGCAGTTAATTACCAGATTTGCTTTCTCAAGCGCGACAAAATAAATGACATCCACAGTTTTTTTTTTTGCCAATTATGCTTTTATTTCGCATAATGAGCAAATACATACCTAAGTGTGTGTGTGTGTTATAGTGTTGTTGTATCGTTGTTATGTCGTAGGTAAAGCAATAGAACAGATTGAACATCGAGATATGCAACAAGACAGCATTGTCACAAGAGGCGACGGACATTATGGGACAGTTGTTTGTCTTACCGTTTTGGTCGCTAGCTCTACTTTGTCTTCCAGCCTGCTCTATGATTTCATTCAGTACCATTACATCTGAAAAATAAATAATTCATGTAGATTTTACTTCCACCAACAATATATTATTGAGCGATTGATCTATGGCTAAGTTTTTAACTTGACAGGTTTACGCAGGGTTGAAGTATGGACCTACAGAGTCGATAGGTTACTAAAAAATTATACACCTATTTTGCTTTTCACGACGCGACGTTGCGTTTTTGTGCTGTTTGTACTAAATTTATACACAAAAGCCCCTTCGGAACTTTGATGCTCTATATCTTGGCACTTTCTTATTAAATTAATAAAGCGAAAAATAGGTGCCAGTGTTTTTGGACAGACGGACGAAATACAAATACCTATTATTTATGTAGTCATGTTTATGTCGAGTTCCGCTGTCAGAAAACTATTTTAGGCTTAAGCTAACATTTTGTTATCCTAAGTTATCAACTGTTGTATGTGTCTTTTGTGTGCAATAAAGAATTTATTAATTATGAAAAATACCTCTCATGTCGACCACGTTCGGTTGTTGCGACGACTCAATGAACGGATTGTCACTGGATGGCTTCAATACTTTGCCAGCTTCATCGGTGCATTCTGTTGTACTCATATCCTGAAATTAAAATAGATTTATGGAGTTTATTACATTCACCGTTAAAGCTCGTGTTATAAAGCGCACATACAATTTTCAAGAACAATAATCCAGAGGTGCGTGACGGGGTTCAAACCTTAGGAATGAGAGTGTGTTTATCATGTGCGTCGCTTAGCCAACACGGCTTATGTAAAAAAAAAATATAAATTTTATTCAATTCACGTGTGAAATCATCGTGACTTTGTCATGTCTAGGTAGGTATTATTTATCAACAAGATTAAATAAAAAATAACTTTTATCACAAATTATATGCGCATTATTTAAAGCAACTCAATAAGTAGGTTCACGAAGGCTACAGTGACTCGGTTTTTTTCAGAGGCCTCGCAATTAAGAAAAACGTAAACTGAAAAGGCTTAAACTGGAATTCACACAAATTTTGGTTCAACTACAGTACAGAGAGACTCAGTAGTGGTAATTCGTACTAATAAATGAATAAATGCTATTTAAAATAGTAGCTCTATAAAAACAATGAAAAATTAACTACAATGGGCTCCAACTTGGTACTCACGTACGAGTACGCAATAAAAACAATATTTGTAGTTACGGCTGGTGTGTTTTTATTTGTCAGGAAAAAAATAATTCCAGCGTTAAGGCGACCGTTGTATTGTTACTAATTAAGGTATTTATTTCTTTTCGGTTGATATTTTGCAAAAAAAAATCAGTCATAAGCAGTTGTACAATAACTTACTTTGAGTCACTGTGTAGGTACTCTATGAAATTGAGTCACTGTTGAAGAGTAGGACATTTCGAAAAAAATTAATGATGGCAATTGCATCGGCTGATTTACACATCAAATAAATACACAATGAAGACTGCTACAATATCTTTTAAAAACACCTTACTCAATGGTCGCCGCAAATCATGAAGAACTAAGGAATTAATAAAAAAGTTAACCTACCCAAAGAGTTACTTTTTGGACCCAGTAAAAATCGTATTGACACTTTAGTATGACACTAACTAGTTTGCCTGTGTTTGGGGTTCACTTGCTGGGGTTATTGTTAGGTGAGAGATAGTCGCTTATATCGTGTAATTCTGATCTGAACAACGCAAGTTGAGTCAGAGAGAGCCTTCTCAGGACATAGTTAAATAAATATAAAAAAAAAAATTGCCAGGCAATCCACACAACATCATCTAGCCCCGTGGTAAGCTATAATAAGCTTGTGTTACGGGTACTAGACATCCTATATCTATCTATATAAATAAAAATGAATTGTTGTTCGTTAGTCTGATTAAAACTCGAGAACGGCTGAACGGATTTATCCTATCATAGTCTTGAAATGTTCGTGGAGGTCCAGGGAAGGTTTAAAAGGCGAGAAAAAATCGAATAATTGCCGGGATTTTTTTTTTAATAATAACAAGTGTGAAGCCGGGGCGGCCCACTAGTACTTAATATTATAGACATACATGGATAGATATTTTTTATTATACATATTAAACACCCAAACCAAGGAGAAAATGCTTGCAGAACATACAAACACTTTGACCCCTCGGCGGGAATCGAACCTCTTGCACCGCAAGCGGACCTCCGCCCACCGCGCCACTGAGGCAGTCAGTTATTATAATAAGTATTTTTTTTTTTAATACAGAAGACGAATGTTCATTTCTCATTGCGTGATATAATAACACAAACACTCTTAAGTTTAAAATTCTGTACATTCTTATAACTTGTACCATACACCATAGCAGCCATTGTTTTGAACTTACGCTTTACGTATGAACATTATCTTGACATGGCTACCTTCAATTACGAAAAATGTTTTTATAAATATTTAGGTTACTGTTTTGTTTCGTATGTTGATATTTAACACAAAATGTTTTCGTGGTGCTTTATAATTAAGTGAACATAATTGTTAGTTACGGAAGAGGGTGCCTTCTAATACAAGTATTTCCATACTTAACAGAAGGTCTCCAATATTGTTGTGCAAAATTGTAAACACTGTTAATGAAAATAAACATTTTTGTATTGTATTTTGTATAATAAAATACTCTCCTTAAAAAATATTTTTCTCAAATGCTGACGTATACTGAAAATATAATAAGCAGTCGTACTGACTTGTTATACAAACAGTGTTGCGAAAAAGACATACGTAAAACGTACTTTGCGGCAGCATTTTTATTATGTCCTTATACAAGAACATGATGACAATCTGAAGCAATACAATACAATACAATACAAAAACGCTTTATTGTACACAACACAGGAACATAATAAACACGTAAAACAAAATAAATTAAAACAAGTGGTACAATGGGCGGCCTTATCGCTAAAAAGCGATCTCTTCCAGGCAACCTTAGGCTGGAAAAAACTTTACTTAAAATAGAATGAAGCATGTTTAGGGTAGAGATACCCTTAACATGCTTCACATTTTATTAGTGATAAACGTCCTTACATATTCCCTGAGAGGTCTCGAAGCTAGCGACGAGTCTTGACGTGGCAATGGGTAGGCGTGTGGCTGTGACGTCACGCTGTGGTTCCTGGAGGCAGAACGGCCCCGAAGTCGGGCCTCCTTCGTCTGAGCTTTACCTCCGAGGAGGTCACCGTGCGAGGTATAGGATAGCCGCGACTGGTGGGACGTGTACGACGAATGTCTTGAACCTGAGATCACAGAGTTGGAGGTAAGTTGATCATCATATATTAACAATAAAAAAAAAACCCGACTCCAATACTTTTGTTCTCATAAAATTAAAAAGTCATACTATTTTGTAATGTTCACGTGATGCGCTTGCATTTGAGAGTTTAACGTGTCTGTCTGTCTGTGGCATCATAGCTCCTGTACGGAAATTTCTATTTCTATTTTTTTTTGTATACAATGTGAGTGTTCTTAGAAATGTTTGATGAAAATCGGTTTAACCTTTTAAAAGTTATGAGGGGTAAAATGGAGAAGCAAAACCGCAAATCTGCAAATATGTTCGTGTTTTTTCCATACGGGAGCTATGATGCCACGGACAGACAAACACGTTAAACTTATATTACTTGTGTGCTTTTTGCGTCGGGGGTTAATAAAATACAACTAAAGTACTAAAAGAATCTTTTGTCCTTATACAGGTTTTAGAAAATCTGTGTGCCGAAATCATTTAAATAGGATTAGTAATTTTTGCAGTACAGACAGACACAGACACTTTCGCATTTATAATATTATTACATATAATAAAATAATTTGCAGGCTTTTCTAGCTTTCTATAAAATAATAGTGTAGGTACGTGGAAGTAAAATATAGATAAATTTAGGTACTTTCATTAAAATATTTTATCGAGTAAAACTAAATATTGTGATAAAGTTTTAAGTATGTACCTATTTACCTAAAACAAAAATATTAATTTGTTATATATATTATAAACTCCTTAGTGCTAAAAAAATGTTTAAGACATTTTGCATGTATTCCATTCCATATCAATGTTATTTAAGCGTATTAACATGGTGTTTTTGAACTGCATTAAAGCAATGTATATAATTTTGGCTGAAAACAAATTTTCGATACCTATTTAAAATTTTCTCTCAGTTCACGTGTAAAGACATCGTGACTGTGACATGTTCAGCTTAGTAATGTTTTGGTAAAGTTTTATCAACATTATCTTAAAAACAAAAATTTGCGAAGTCACTACAACACAGCAATAGCTTTGATTATTTGATATTTGGCCAGTCATGCTACCTATCCTATATTAACTAAGATTAGAAGGCCAAGTAACAACAGCGGAGGTAAATTATTTTCAAATTATATTAGTAATAGGTACTTTACACTAAACTATTAGCATGTCACTTGAGTCACGTTTCAGACATCATCTTTGTTGACAAACGAGTTATTAGCAACTCACTAGACAACAAGTTCATTATCAATTACCTAAGTGATACCTAGTACCTTGTAACTCTAGACATTCGTCATATACTTATCTTCGACGCTTAGAAGTACCTGGTACTTCTCGGCCTTTTTAGCCGACTACGCAACAGTGAAAATTTCAAATAAAAATAATAAAACTGAAAGTTAACAAACTGTGATTTGTTGGATTTCATTGAATATGTATTTTAAAAATATTTTTTAGATTTCTTTAGACATTTTTTGATCCGATTAGATTTTTTTGATATTTATCGTATTATATATTGTATTGTATTGTATTGTATTGAATCGTACATTAAATTTTGTTCATTTAGATGTAGATCTGTAACGACTAAAGGATCTAGGAGGAAGACCGTTGTGCCCGCCCCCGTTATGGTTGAGAATTCGGTTCTCGAAGTTGTTGACGCATACGTATACCTAGGACAAACAGTCCAATTAGGTAGGTCCAATTTCGAGAAAGAGGTCAGTCGCCGAATCCAACTCGGATGGGCAGCGTTCGGAAAACTAAGACACGTCTTTTCATCGAATATACCGCAGTGCCTCAAGACGAAAGTCTTCAATCAATGTGTGTTGCCAGTGATGACATACGGATCCGAAACGTGGTGCTTCACTATTGGTCTCATAAACAGGCTCAGAGTCGCTCAAAGAGCTATGGAGAGGGCTATGCTCGGGGTTTCTCTACGGGATCGAATCAGAAATGAGGAGATTCGTAGAAGAACGCGGGTCACCGACATAGCCAAACGGATTAGTTCTTTGAAGTGGCAGTGGGCAGGCCATATAGCACGAAGAACAGATGGTCGTTGGGGCCGAAAGGTTCTCGAATGGAGACCACGGATCGGCAAGCGCAGCGTAGGACGTCCACCAACTAGATGGACGGACGATCTGGTGAAAGCTGCTGGCTCACGGTGGATGCAGGCCGCTGCCAGCCGAAACCACTGGAGATCTTTGAGGGAGGCCTATGTCCAGCAGTGGACGTCTTATGGCTGAGATGATGATGATGATGAAAGGATCTACTGGGTAGATATAGTTTTATTTTTTGTTTAATCATATCTCACTTTAACAGTCAACTGAACTTAGATAATCATATTTTTCTTTTAGTCTCTCCGTTGTTTTGTATGTAGCAAAATAATTTTTATTTTTTTCTGTAAGTTTTTTATTGATAATAGAATAATAGAGTGGTTTTTTCTTTTGATTTTATGGTTTCATGGTAAATATTCCGGTATAAATCTAAGTATTGTTGATAACCCTGATAGATCAAAAGATATATTAAAAGGTTAATCTTATCAGTTACTTGTAATTTTATTGCGTTGATAGAGGTTTTCTGTACTTCCTCTTACCTAATTCCCAAAATAAACAATTTCCATGTTATGAAAAAATCTATTAAAGTGGCATGAACATTGCTCATCAAGTAATGATCAGGAGTAAATGATGTTGTCATTAAAATTATACACGTGAAAAAAACTCACCTAAATTAGCGTAGTAAACTGGAATTATAATTGCACCGTTCTCCTCTGACATTGGCGTGACAGCGTTGGAATCATCTGCGTAGGGTAGATGCTCCTGCGCATCCAAATAGGTCGATAGCACGAGAGGCTTGCGATCCGCGCCCGGCGGGTATCGGTTCCTCCCGTTCGGCCTCAGCGTCATCTGATGAGAACCTCTCGACCCACGCCGCAAATTGAACGGAGAACCCGGAAGCGATAACGAAGCCTGCACCACATAATTACATTAAAAATCCACCAGAACATCCACCAATCAATGAAATTGTAGTCACAATTTTCCTCAATTCAGATCAGTAACAATTCAATTTGTAATTCAACTCTAGCGTGGTCTAAGAATCGGTTGCAGAGGCTTTTTTATAAACCTATTGCTTTCTATCTTTATATTAATTACTTTCATGTGCCAATAAACAAAAAAGAAAAAGGTGTGAAAGAGCGAGAAAGTATTGTGGTGTGAATGAAGTGTTACATTATGGTCTCTTTGCATCAATGCATGTAGCAAAAACACCCGTTTGCAGGCTCAGCGTAAGCACTAAATGACTAAGCACTTTATGTAACAATTACGTACCATGGATTGTTGCAAACAGACAAGGATAGAGGTTCTGTAGAGCAGATCTAGAGAACTGAGTAAGAAGAGTTCAAATCATAATAGCCCTTTGAAAGAAAAGGAAAGGGATCACAAACACCAATGAGGATAGAAGGACAAACCTGAGAGCCCTCGCGCAGTGGGCCATATGACACATGTCCAATTTTACTAATGCGTTCAGGGTGAGGGACCTTCAATACACAAAGAAAATTTTGAATTGGTTAATATTAGATAATACTCAGAGCAAAATCTAACATCCAACTTTTAGGACGGAAAATGCAATGCCATATTGCAAACATTGACAACGTAAAAATGCAAAAATAGCCTAATCTTGTGTCAAAGCGGACATTGTGATATAAAAATACTCCGAGAGTGAACTATCAATCTACGGAATGTGGATTCATATGTATGCTACAATAAGAATTTTGATAAAATCATACATTATCAAGTCAAGTTACAACAAATTGTTATTGTAGATACCGGTAAATAACAAAATTTGAAAGTAGCGATGATAGTGGATGATAACAAAGGTTAGTCAAAGTAACTTTGTTTATAAACACATGAAGTAAATAATGTGGGATAACCATGCAAAATTGCATACTTCTAATCGTAATCCTATTGTGGCTATGTTCTTGAATCTAAGTCTATAGTCATGAGACTGTTCTTTTGTCTTGGAAGCCTCTGCATTAAGTAATTCAAAATTGAGAAATTCATATTTTAATCCTGAAAGTTTACTTAATATGAATATTTTACTCATTTATCAGTAAGTTTTAAGTACTATTAAAATATTACTATGTTGACTGAACCTACCTCTGGTCATCGTCGATACGTTCAGTTTCGCCCGGCTCGCTCGGGAACACTTATATTGCAAAAGAAACAATCTACCATGACAATAGATTTACTTTCTCCAATATTATTCCTCATTCGTATGGATCACTCTTATATTGAACAGATTCTAGATTTGTCTAAAATAAATTAAACGGTGGCCGATTTGCTCCAATTTTTGAAGTATCAATTTTGTATGCTTATTTTTGTAAGAAATATTATTGGAGATTGAGCAATAGTTCAGCATTAAATGAAATGAAATGACATATATCATGCTAAATCGATCGGCTTGTTCAAACAAATGTCGCGTTTCATACCAACGAAAATTGTATTGCGTGCTACATAATAAATGAAACGGAAAGTAGGTACTAGATCTAACTGAGGAAATAATGTCACTACAAGAATCACTAATGTACACGATTGTGGCTTGAGAACATAAATTGATGATTCTGCGGAAGTTGCCTAAATGAAACATTCAAAAGGTAGAATATAGAGACACCTAACAGAAAACACTTTAGACACTATGGCTCATCGATAACATGCTTGGATGAATATCATATTATAAAATTAAATTGAAAACAGAGACAGTATAGGCAAGAGTTATAGAAATGCAAACATATCGACTAATATTTAAAAGAATCTTAAGACTTTTAAAAATTAACGCATAGGATTTATTTCATGATTTCTTTACAATATGATTTTTTATAGAGATTGTTGAACTTCGCGGGAACACTGTCCATATATTTGCAATTTTTCAGACGAATTTAACAATCACATAAAATAAATATAAGCTTGGCAATAATAAACATTCAATAAATTAACAATTATAGATCTTTTCAACTTATCACCTTGGTGCTAACTATGTTAATGAAGTTGTGAATTGTCTTGTGCCAACAGTTTTGTTGGAAATTGCAAGAAGCAGCGTGGCATTGATGAAATTGTAGTTGAAAAGATCCTCTAGCCGCCAATGATTCAATTTTATTCAAATGAATTATCTACTTTGTACAGATAACAGAATAATAATTAAAGAATATACGGTAAACAAGAAGTTACGTTAAACTACATCATAAGAGTGAAAGGCGTCAAGTATCGACTAATATCGAATCGTTTTCTTTTCAGTGGGTAGAGGTGAACTTATGCTATCATAACGCCAATGCGTTCCCCACCAAAAATCTGCCTGGGTCAGCAAGTAACATGGTATTAGTTATGGTCTAATTGAAATTGCGCATGTTAATAGTTTTTGAATCATTGTCGGCTCTCAGTAGCGTGATGCGGCGTATACTCACCATGCTGACCTTCCTGGGCCGGCGTGCGTCGTGGTGCGGTTCGTTGGGCTTGTGCGTGGGCTGAGTGCTCACCGAGTCCTGGAAGGGATCGCTCCGCAGCGACATGCGCTCGCGGGTGTTGTCGTCCTGATTCCCGCGCTCCTGGTTCACGAAGAGCTCGTAGCTTTGGCATGAGAAGTCACTGGGGGACTTCGCGGGGTGCGCTTCGGCGTAAGCGGCCGCCTCTGCCGCGGCCGCCTGCTCGCGGGCGTGCGCCTCGCGCTGTTCTTGCTTGTCCGCTCTCGCTGCTGCCTTTTGTTCCGCTTCCTGTAGGCATTGTAGATTTTTAAGTCCATCCTACTTTAATATTATAAACGCGAAAGTTTGTGAGGATGTTTGTAAATGTGTTTGTTATTGTTTTAGCGTGAAAGAGCAACAAACACACGTTTGATGAAACATCATAATAATATAGTAGCTTATCCAAAATAGAATAACACATCACAGGCTACTTTTTATCTCGAATAAACGTCACAAAACGTCTCTTTATAGCAATAGCAGAGGCAGAGATTTTATTAGGTACTTTATTATAAAATAAATATAAAAATATAATAGTGGGTCTTTGTATTCGAGCTAGTTTGTTATTAAATCAGGCTATATTATATTAATGACTTGTGAGGTTAATAATTGGGGTTCCGATAATTGAGTACACCTAAAAACGTTTTGATCGTAGAACAATCTTTATAAATCGCTTAATAACAGAATAATCGACCTCTAATTATAAATGCATTAGATGTCTGGCCTAAGCTGCCGTTATAGTGGTATCCGTTGTCGAAATGCTAGTACTTGGCACCCATAGCTTCAAGGTCAACGAATTTGTTGTGACTCATATTCTACAATCCCCTAACGTTGGCTTTTAGCCAGATTAGTCAAATTGTTTTTATTACCTTCCATAGGTTTATTCCTATGACGTCAACTGCTTATAACAAAGTCAGTGCACATAATAAAACAAAAACCTTTCAAACGTTCGCTGTTTGAGTTGATCTAACAAATATTAGGTCAATTTAATTTTATTATTTTCAAGTAAATCATTTAAAAAAAAATAGAAATTCGGAAAAGCAATAATTATATTTACTATTATTATATAAGTAAAAATAGTTATTTTAGGTCGAATGCTATTTTAAATCGCCAGGTTAATACGTGAAAATAATTATACAAACAGTACATACATATACATAGTCGCAGCGACATATAGCGACAGCGTATTTAAGACTAGCTTAACACGCTACGGCGTTGCCCGTGTTTTTGGATTTTCCCGCAAGAACAACGTATTGTCCCGCGGTAAAAAAGCATTTGGATAAATGGGCTATCGCACACTGATATAATTTTTCAAATCGGACTAGTACTAGGACGTTCAAACGAACAAACAAACTTTATAGGTATACCAAAATTAGTATACATTTACTTCCTTAGACTTATGTTTAATAATTTTAAAAAACAGGCCATTTATGTTTAGTCTCTTATCTCTTACCCGCAAAGCCTCCTCTTCTGCTTGCTCTTCCTCTTCAGCTTTCTTCTGCAACTCATCATACGACATCGCAACGATGGCCAAGATCAAGTTCACGAGGTAGAAGGAACCCAGGAAGATTATCACTACGAAGAACAGCACGTGCCATGAACCTGCTGACCTCAGCACCTGGAATATATTAGGTTGGCGAGAGTTTCTTGATTTAGCATACATAGCATGTCCATTTTATTGATAACGAATTTTGTTAACTTCTAAGCGCTTCAAATTCTTTAGATTTTAATTATTGTTACGAAGTGGTCAAGAAGAATAAACGACAGCTATATTTTAACTGAGATAGGTAAAGTTGCATTTGAATTTACATTTACCAAAAATTTTATGGTGAACGGGGACGTTAATTGTTTTAGGGTTAATAACATTCGTGGTTGGATGGTAACTCTTTTCCCGCAACCACGTTTGGTGTTTTAGGACTCGTCATAGATGACACTGCTTTTATTGGTTTACAATTGCACATCACCCGATTACATACCCTCTACCTAAGTGTGTTTCATGCTAAATGTCATGTTTTAATTAGTGTTATATCCCAAATTTATTTTAAACTTTATTATGTGTGTGTGTGTGAGATTGTTTCTGTATTTTATTTTTTGTAAAGCGCTGTAGTGTCCAAAATAAAGGTTTTATTTCATTTTCTAACTAAAATCAAAATCTATTTTCTTCTCTGTTTACTGTCAAGGCACTCTAACGCGAGCACATTGCAGTAATACCTAATGGCGGATTACGTTAAACTTTTGAAGGTGAATAAACATTGGGAGGATTCCGTTTCCCAAAGGGGTTGTTGGCCTTCTACCATCTTTAGCAAAATAGTATAATTAAAATAGATGCAATGAGCGCATTCTTACCAATTGATAGAGATTCTCCCAGTAATCTTGCGTCATCAGTCGGAAGGCGGAGAGGAAAGCCCAGCCGAAGGTGTCGAAGCTCGTGTAGCCGTAGTTCGGGTTTGGTCCGTAGCCTTGTAGGCACACGTATCCGGGCTCACATTGCCTAAAAAAGAGGAGGTTTGTATTTGCAACTTTATTTACCCCCCCTTTTTTAGATTAATTCCGAATATTACATGTTATTTGTCATTCCAAGTTTTCAAAATGTTGATAGAAAAAGGCATACGTGTATGATTTTTATATTTATTTTTAGACAGTTCATATTTCTCAAATTATATCTATATATATCGTAATTAAATTGTACAGTTAATTTCTATACTAGGTATAGTGTTTCTTACCCAGCTCCCGATGAATTTCCACAAAGCGGATATTCACCTCCAGGGGGCCCATACCAGTTGGCTGAAATTATATTAAAATGTATAAAATAGCATATTTAATATTTACTATAAATCAATACACATTTGTTTTCAATAGGCACATATATACTTAAATTCAACTTACTTTCATTCTGGCAAAACCTCTCCCAATTCTCATCGGTGAGGTTCCCCCAGGAGCCGTCTTCTGGGAACACCTTGACACATTTCTGCGTCAACACGCCCATATAGATCTGCAGGCCCATCAGAGCGAACACGGACAGAGAAAACATCGTGAGGATAATCACATCCCGGAGATTCTTCACGGACTCTATCACGGCGCCAACGATGGTCTTCAAACCTGGGATAGCAAGGTACTTAGATCCATGTTATGTCGACTATAATAGATAATTGCTGGATAATCCATACAGTGACATCTAGCCTCTTGGTAGCTCAAAGTGGACTATGCTTGTGTATTGTATGTACCCATTACTACAAATAATCATTTTTGCTAGTTGTTTTTTCATTTTTACATGGCGATCATGTCCATAGACCCTTCCAGTTCGAAAGGTGAATTATTGATAAAAGGAAAACGAAGGGATCGGACTTTTGCTAATATTTGGGTATACCTCCATAATGTTTTATTACTGTGTAATAAAACATAACAACAGTAACGCCAGGGTAGGCACGTCTTTATAGTCAGTAATAGTTTTTGCATTGCACCCAACTAAATTATTACACCGGAAGGAACTTGATCTATACATATAAAATTCTACTCTAGAATTCTAAATATTTAACAACAGTAGAAAAAAGATAATCAAAATGATAAGGAAAAAATACTACATTTCTATAAGAGAATGATAAAGAAGCATAACATTACCCGGAATGATGGCTACTGTTTTCAACGCTCGGAGTACTCTGAAGGTTCTGAGAGCAGCCAGGTTGCCGAGATCTATGCCCATCGTCACATAACTGGAAACAGACACCAGGAACCACTATATCTACCGTTAAACAAGTCTACAAATGTATCTAATCACATCGAGTAACTAATTTTTTCCAAATCTTAATCAGCTCTTTAGTTCAACCGATTAAGAATGCCACAAGTGACATTGATAAATTTTAGATGCAGATTTCAGTTCTATAATCGCTATCTCTAGAATGCGACATCAAATGTTACAATGTTCTACCTTTACTGCTAGTATATTGAATAAAATAGTCTACTACTCACGCTAAAGCTATAACTACGAAGTCAAGCCAATTCCATGCATCTCTAAGGTATGTGAATGGCTGTAGTATGAAACCCCTGGCCATTACTTTCACCGCTGATTCAAACGTGTAGATTCCGGTAAAGATAACTCTGGAAAAATTCACCTTCACTCAGGAACCGCATTCAAAACAATACAATTCTTTTAGTCAATAACATCTAGTATGAGAAAATGGGAGCCCGGTATTCGAGCGCAGTTAACAAGGTGGCTTATATTATAAGTAATGACTATGGAAGTATGTACAAAGTTGGAAAGTTTATCTAATGAGACAGTAAAGTGAGTAAGAAAACACATTGGACCGCTTTAAGAGTAATCAGTTTAACATTACACCTGCCATTGAAATTCAAATAACCAATAGGTCTAACCCGTACTAGAGAGATCATAATTATTCCACTGGAGTAAACTTTTTTAACTAGACAACATTCTTTGGTGTGGTTTAAATTCCTAATAATGTTATTTAACTTTTTTGTTATATTTTTAACTAAAGCGTATAATGAGATAATCTACTCAAATTTTAAAAACAATGTAACTCTTTTCCAATTATCTATCTATTTTTAAATAATATCTAAGATTATAATTTTACTTTACTCCTTTCATCTAAGTCCAATAGGAAAACTAGCCGAAAACTAACAATTTTGAAACTAGCGTGCACTCTACGAATGTTCTAGAACCTAAGAAAGATTATGTTCTGGTATTCCAATGGTTTTTCAAAATTGCAAGTCGAAATTAGTCGTAAGAAAACTAATTATAACAGAATGATAGTGAATAGAAATTATCATACTTACTCAGTACTTTCGACGGTAGGCGTGGAAGGCATTATCATAAGAATACAGTTGACTAGAATTGTAGTAATGATAAACAATGAGAACAGAGGATGCACTAATATGTATATCGCCACCCTTCTTATAGGATTGAAAGGGTCAAGCATCCATAAGGCGTCGGTTGCCGAAAATCTGAAGATATCTCTACCCTTGCTTACTACTACGAAGGTCTGAAACAATTAAAGACATTATCATAATTAAAACGAACAAGCATTAGGTTCATAGAACGGCTATAAACATTTCTAATTTGGGTTGCCTCCGATTCACTCTAAGGGCTTGTAACACAATCTTCTAGTAAAATTAATCAATGGTTACAATATAAAAATATCAACAGACTCAACTATCAGTTGACTGAGCGAAATAGAAATCTATATAAATAAAAATGAATTGTTGTTCGTTAGTCTGATTAAAACAGGAGAACGGCTGGGCCGATTGAGCTGATTTTGGTTTTAAAATGTTTGTCGTAGTCCAGGGTAGGTCTAAACGTTGAGTAAATAAGGAAAAATTGCCATGAACTTTTTTTCCCGTGCGACGCCGGGGTGGGCCGCTAGTATATAATAATAATTCATTTATTTGTAAGAATTTTGGGTACATAATTGCCAGGTCTTAATGGCCAGGTTTATATATTTAAATCATTGATAAGCTTACTCGAACATTGCAAAACAAGCCCTTAAAGTAATTTAGAGGTTATAACTTACTCTTTGACTATGATAATAGGGGTCGATGTCTTCGAGGGGGGTGGAGGAAAGCTCCGGGGGGAAATTGCCCTGCAGGCGCACCGGCACCGGCAGGCCCTGCTCCAGAGTCGCATCTGGTTGAGGGCCTTCATCTTCGTCTTCGTCATCGTATCGCACCTGCATTCATAACACAAATAAGAACATTGCCGCTACCAAAATGTTACCATACTCACTTCTGCCTTAGCCTAGAAAAAGGAACTTTGTCTTGCTATGAAAGCACTGAATGCGAGTTCGTAAAAGGCTTACTTTTCCTTTGGATTCGACGTCAAGCCAGCCTATTCCGGAAGCCTAGTCAAATCTCAATGACTGTAACAATGCCGCTCTACCACAGCCAGCATTATCACAGTCTTGTGGCTAAGCTAATTTCAATTTAAGTGTCAGTGCTGCTTTCTGTGTAGCTATATGCTAATCTGGCAGAACTAAAAGCGCTTTGAGCTCATACATTCCCCTCTATTGTGTTACCATTCCGAATGTACTATATTCGAAAGGTACGGGCTTTTTGCCAAGCCAAAGGAATATTTGATATCAATTCGAAAACGGTCCCAGAATAGGAGGCGACTATAGCACAAGCCCAGAAAAAATACGAAATTGAATCATAACCATTTGAAATTGTATCATTGTCATCAAGTGATCTAAGTATGCACTAAATGCTAGCTAGGTGATGTCACCATGCTAGACCTAAATGACTGCAGTCGATGATTAGTGAGCCAGTCCTGTGCAATGCTTGATAATGGTGAATGTCATGTGCGGGTGTATTTGAAACTATCGCAATGTACCGCATAGTGTAAACCGTATTATGACTTAGATGCCAAAACATATGTGGATTTTGACGACAATAAGAAATTCCTGTTGAAATTTACTCGTAATTGTAGTTATGCGGCAATGAGACATCCAATTATGTTCTCTAAAGACGGGTTCAAGGTTCTCTAAATGAGAAATATCAAGTATCATTTGCCTATTGGGGTGTAATGGGCTCTCTCTATTGTTAATGAACATAGTTTTCTGCAGTTACATGGAATAACATTATGTTTCTTGATATCTACGTTAGGACTAGTTGCTTTTACGTATGATCTATCCAAAGGTAGGGACATGGTCTGTTACGATACATTAGATTGCCGAAAGCGATGTGTTCAAGGAATAATGCTGTAAATGTCAATATGCAGAGCGCAGTACAAGTTATCGCAGTTGCATGTTTACAGCGCCAATGTTTTTATTACCATCCATGTCACTAAAATAATTTTGATTCGTAACAAGCGATAACTTGTTAATTAATATTATCTAAGAAATGAGCCGTAAAAAGGTAAAAAGGGGCAAGCAAGGAGTCTTACTTCTTTTTTCTTTTTCGTCCGCCCCAAATCGGTCTGTAATTCAAAGTAAACCGTCAGCGTAATGTGCAGATCACAAACTGTAATGTGCCTTTCTTCATGTCGTGATTCGTGTGTAGTAACACCAAGATACTGTGTCTTATGTTGCCTAAAGTCATGGTTGAAAATAGAGAACTCGTGTCGACACTTCTATATACAGAAACACACCCAGGTGGAATAATTGTCCGTTTGATGGGAACTTGAACGTACCTCTCCTTCCGCTCGCTTTTTTTCGAGTTCCTTTTGCTTTGCATGTTCCTCTGCAATGCGGGATTCGATAGCGGCCAATGACTCTCGTGTGAAGGGTTGGAACAAGCATCGTTCTTCCTCGCTGATCGAGTCCAAATCCTCGGACATTGTCTATCGAACTCCCCCCGAGTGAACTGCCTACTGTGGGCAAAAGAATGTACATTTTAGTATGGAATTATATGAAACTTACTATGTTACTGTATCTACTACCTAACGCACGAGGAATCAAATTTCATCGTAAAAAAATATTTATAAAATTTTAATGAGTCTTTCATAAAGAAACTTGATTTAAATGAGTCTACACATAGTATAAATTAAAGTCATTCACCTCAGACAGGCGAATGACGTCATCTTTACATTCTAGAAAATCTCAAAAACTATTCTTCACGGTTGATTTTAACGGCTCTTTACCTACCGCAATTAACAAAATCAAACCGCAGCCGCATACGGTTCTCTGAAAGAGTTAAGAGTGATTCAAGAGCAAGGTTTTCGTATTCGAGCAAAGCCGGAATGAGCTATCTAGTACATAATATTTATTTTTATAATAAATAATATAACGAGAAAAAATAATCCTCTATTTACATTTACATAACATATTACAACTGCTGAGACACAGGAACGATTAAGCCTTTCACTCAAAACAAGTTTTCCATACATCCATATTGTTGTTTAAACAATCACCTATTTGGTGTGATCTCATAAACCTTGCGTATACCAGTTTAGTTTGTAAGACCCGTTTGACGCGTCTCGTGTAAAAACTCGTTTTGATAAAAACTCCTATTTCAAGCGTAATAATTGAATTAGCTAAAACATACATTAAGCCTACGAATGTATATTTATTTTATTTAAATCGGAAAACAAACAGTTTTAATAGACATAATACTAATACTATGCCTTATTTTATTTGGCGACAATTATATAGATAAACAAGGACTGGCAAGCTGTTATTGACCACATCATCATCTTTACGTTCCCACTGCTGGGACACAGGGACTTCTCTTGACTTGTTGTTATTATTAAACAGATTTGGTATTAATTTAGGTAAATGATTAACTATTAATTTATCGAACGTTATAATAACCTCCTATCTATTATATAAAAATAAATCGCAAAAAGTGTTGGTAATAGCATAATTCAACAACGCCTGAACCGAATTGGCCAATTTTTTTTTTAAATGATCATTGAAGTTTAAAAGAAAGAAAAAAATAATCGTCGGGAAAACCTTAAGGCGATCCGGTTCGAATTATCCATTTTTCTCCGTAAATTGGATCTCCGTAAATATGAATAATTTGCTCGTTTTTTTTTAAATAAAATGCTCATAAATCTTAAGATTTTTTTGAGCCAAAGTGATAATATGTTAATGAAAATTGTTTTTTTTTACGCTAAGAACCGTTTATTTTTTTTGTATTGGTTTCAGTTTTGGTGGTTGGTTGTTTCTTCACATTATTTTCAGAACGGGGAAATCATGAATAATCATTGAATCTATAATTGGCGAATGAGTGATTCTTTTCAATTTGAAATTTGATACTTTCAATCATGAGTATATACATTCATAATCGTCAATCTGTGATACGAATACATTTTTATTAATTACTAGTGGCCCGCCCCGGCTTCGCACGGGTTTTTATTTAAAAAAAAATCCCGGCAATTATTCGATTTTTTCTCGCCTTTTAAACCTTCCCTAGACCTCCACGAACATTTCAAGACTATGATAAGATAAATCCGTTCAGCCGTTCTCGAGTTTTAATCAGACTAACGAACAACAATTCATTTTTATTTATATAGATTTTCACTTTCATATCTCTCTCGTTAAGAGAGAAGTCCCTAAACCTACGCGTCAGCACCGCGGGAAGTGGGACGCAACGCGGGCACGCATAGTGAAGTATCTGCAACGTGGGACATTTACTTAAAAACACCTCGCTTAGTGGTTGATGAGTGATTACCTGATTACTGAAACTGTAATTGGCGAATCAAAGATTAATGGCTCTTGTGTATAAATATGAGCTGATATCTTAATTCGAGATTGTGAAATGTTTGTGTTAACTTAAATTTATTTTACCACACTATGTTTTATTTGTTTTGTTTTTTGTTTCGTTTGTGCCAACCTAACTTTAGCTCTTCGAAGGTTTCAACGGAAGACCAGCGCAGGCTTCACAGCCCGCATTATGCTGAGTCGGGACCTTTTTGAAACTAGATAGACATTACATGAAAATGTTTTTATTCAGTAATTATAGGTACATAGTTTTATTAATCACTATCGGCCCGCCCCGGCGTCGCACGGCTAAAAAATGTACCCGGCAATTTTTCCTTATTTGCTCATCGTTTAGACCTACCCTGGACTACGACAAACATTTTAAAACCAAAATCAGCTCAATCGGCCCAGCCGTTCTCGAGTTTTAATCAGACTTACGAACAACAATTCATTTTTATTTATATAGAAGATAGATAGATAGTGATGAACAACCTTTTAAGTGTAAAGGAACACTTGTGCTAGGCATTCATGCTCTTTACATTAAAATATTCTGTAATCTTTAGATAATTATTAGATAAGAAATAATAATTAATTGTCACTATTTCTCTGCATGTGTTTTTATTTATTTAATTCTGAATAAATGATTTTATACTTTTATAGATATAATCACAGATAAAAAATAATCCGTGATTATATGTTGCTATGAGTTCGGCTTTTGCGCGTTCGGAAACAGATTTTTATTTATTTATTCCATACAGATACAGTAAATGTACACTTGGAAATGTCAGTTCTTATTACACAGTCATCAATAATTAATAATAAGTAATGACAGTTTTACAAAATAACCATATGATATACTAGGAACAAAAAATCAAATTAAATTATATTATATTATCCGCAAAAGCTTCGTCCAGTGTATAGTATGATTTATTAATTTTTTTTTATTGTTGTACAAAATCTCTAATCCAGTCCCAGGTGCCTACAACCTTATCTGCTTAACTCAAGTTACTAAGTCAGTACTTTTTCATGCTACCTGAAACTTTTATAAAAGTTCTAGACAACTTAAAAACTCCAGTTAAATATTACGAAACCCAAATGTCTCGTCTGTTGGATATTCAAAGAATTATTTAGAAATAATGTTGCGTAGGGTCTAAACTACTTAACATAATCTTGCAGTGTCTTACAACGGAAAATATATTGTTTTTACTACCTTGTGTACCGAATATATTTCTGTTCCTTTTTATTTTACTATTTTTAGGCTATTGCTAAAGGGCAATAGAGTGTCCTTCAAGGCTGGCGAAAATCATGAAGGACAAAGCGAAAATGCTACCGTATTCAGTATATTTCTTAAATAATCTAAACTCGTCTAGAAGTTTGAAGTGTTATTGTTTCTAAGAAAATGGTGAAATAGTTTAATAATAATTTCTATGGAGCTCTATATAACCTCTTATATTTTCTGCCAACTCATAATGATGAGGCAATAAAAGATAAATAACATGCGCAATTGTGTGTTATGCGATAAACGTGTTTTTTTACGATTAACTAAATATAAAAATATAGAATTCATCATGACTTAGCAATACACTATTATTTATTATTCGAGACAGGTTTTTTCTGGGTCCAAGATTAAAATTATGACATTTGTATTAACCTCTGTTTTTTATATCTAAGTAGGTAAAGTAAGTCTATAGCAAATTAGATAAAAATAAAGACGACTTCTCATACGAGTGTTTCTCAAATAATATATTAAAGTTTATGTTAATTATTATTTATGGTTCCGAGGTCATTAAATTTATTATTAAAATAGCTAACATCGGCTTCATTAATATCGATGTTTATTATAATGTCAAATCACAGATTGTGAAAAAAAAATGTCTAATTTTTTTTACACGACACGACAAATGTCTTTCAACTTTCCGTCTCATTCTTTCTCAGTTACATTTTGGTATAAATACTGACATAGAACAGCAAAGCATTGGTTATACGTAGTGATTTATATTGGCCTTGGTGTCGAAGTCAGCGCCAAGCGCGACAGAAAGTTGGCGCTACAGTCCAATGATAATAATATCTTCATATCGCGCGAATGACACACCTGTCACTCATATTTTCTGTCCCTCTGTTATGGGTCCAGGGTGGGCCTCGAGCTTGCAAATGTATTTTTTATTCCTGCTGTTCACTAACTCTGCCGGGCTGGGCCGGATTTTAGAGTGATTACTCCTTATGGGAGGGTAAACCGCTTCGATACATAACGGATGAACGAAGAGTGAGTCTTACTCTCCCACTGTAGCCGTGCCGTAGCCGTAGGTAACCGACAACGCCTACCGTATTTTAGGCAGATGCTTACTAAATGATCGTTTCTGTGGTACTTCCCACGACGCACAGGTTTTTATAATTGCATTTTTTATTGTCTCCCTGCGCCCTATTAAATCAGTGTACACGGCTAGACGGCTACCTTCAATCGCAACGCGCCTTACCGTCGACTTTTAGGTCGAGACTTGAATGACATGGCTTGAATGGTTATAATGAAAGTTTGCTCGTTCTGCTCTAGCTAAACTTACTAAGCAAAAGCTTACTGGAGTTAGTTACCTGCTAACAGTGAATGGGCGGGTGTGTGTGGTGCGGGAAATGCGTGCCTCCACACGCTCTGCGCCCGCGATCTCCCGCAGGCCACCTACGGGCGGACCGCCCTTCTGGAACAATACATCATTGATGATGATGATGGTCTTCTAGACCTCTTTCGGACAGGGCGACTGAAAATATATGCTTATACAAGGTGTTTCGGATATGGTATATAAAGCGGAAAGGGTGTAATTGGCACGCACAAACGCGAACAGGAATTAAACTTTTGCCAGATACGGAATTTATATAAAAATATTGAGTTCAAAACTCTAGTTGTTTTTGTTAGTACATCCCATTTTTTATTTTCTTTTTATTGTAAGTTCGAGATATAATCTTCGTAATGGACATTAGACATTAGAATAAATGAAATAAGGAAAAACTACTGGAAAAATAGGACTATATCGGAAGCTATAAATCATCATCATCAAGCCGTATAAGTCCACTGCTGGACAAGATAGGCATCTCCTAATAAGCGCCATCTCGCCCTATATTCGGCCTGCTGCATCCTATTTCTACAAGATCTTAGATCGACGACTCCACCAAACCCAAGGACGTCCTGCACTACTATTGCCTAAACGCGGTCTCTATTCTAGAAATATTTTGTTACGATTGTCAAAGATTGTCACGTTGAAGACGGTGTTTGAGAAGCGTATAGACGGTCCTAATAATCCACCATCTCGGCAAAATTATAAATATTTGATAGAGTGACAGAATCCCGTCGCGTAGTGAGCTTCCTCCGGTTCCTCCTGCCAAGCAGCTGAGTGGAAACTTTAGGACCCGGTTTTGTTGGTTTGTGCATTATAGCTTCGGAGGTCCCGCCGCACCATCTAAGCAATACGCTTGTTGGAATGTATCTACTAAGATTAAGCTGAGTTGACTCTTTTTTTGTCACAATAATTTTATTAATTAAGTTAGTTTTACTTATTTTTTTAATTTTATAGGTTAGCGTTTTTTTCTATTTCCTAAATTATACCTATATATGTATATTCGTGTTTTTGTGACAAATAAAAAAAAACATTTTCATTTCATTTGTTCAGGTTTGACCTATATGACAAAGTAACACGGCCAATCTCCTGTCTCTCTGTCATGAATCGCGTAGTTCTTTCTGATCAAGAAGAAGCTATTAAGTACGAGTAGAATCGTCACTGCTTATTCAATTGTTTTTAACGAAAATTGAAGTAATTATGATTGCATTCTTAGAATTAAGTGCTGATGAAAGATCGTATGATATCTGAATTAGCTTTAAAATACATGATGCGTGTAGGGTTTTTCGTACCTAACAAATTTATAGGCACGTAGATGTCCTTCGCTCTTTGCTCTACCGACGGCAAGAACTATGTAACGTAGCAAGTCCCCTTTCCGGCGAGCTCTACGCACTCTCAATGGCTTCTGCAGTGCGCGAGGATGTTGATTTGTTCGTTGTTTCAGAAAATATATTCAATAGTGCTGTATCTCAGTACTTAGAATTCATGTTAATGAATTATAATAATTCGGTTATTTTTTTTGTAACAGGATTATTAATTTATCTTTGTAATTATTAATGTTTGAAATATTTGTTCTTTAATTTAATGTTTGTTTTTATGTAACTTGAGTATGTTCTATTGTAATTAATTTAATTTACTTGTTATTTTCCATTGTCGCATTGGTGTCAAACTGTAATGGCAATGTAAAAGTGTTATTTAAATAAATAAATAAAAAATGATTGATTTTTAATATGATTAAATACAGTTCAGTATTAAGAAAGCTTATCAATTGTAGATTGGAGATATTTATGATATTTCAAAGTGATATTGTGAAAGTGATAATGGTACCTACCTCACTTATTTTAGTAGGGGCTAACCGTATAACTCATCTATATAAAACATATATGGATTACATGTTGCATTAGCGTAGTTGGTAGCAAATAAATGCGTGTAATACAAAACAGTTTGGATCAAATCCCGGTTACAGCTTCAATAACTGATTTTTGGAATTTCCGAGTAGCCTGACAGCGATTGGCACTTTGGACTCACTACGATCATAACATTTACTAACTCGTTCTAAACCTCATTGTATATAGTTTTATTTTCAATGTTATATATGTCAGAGGCAGTTACTTGTCGAGTTGATTATTGTTTACATGCATAGAAAATAATAGTATCTGTTTACATTTTGATTGCTTTTAAAAATCATAATTTAATTTAATTTGTCACATTTTTTTATTAATTAATCACTTTCATTTAATTTATTTAGTCAAAAATATTGTTAAGTACGTAACGACCTATCAGAGCAGAGCACGCCGCTCGAGTGGGGTCGAGGCGCCTTCTTTACTTTAGAGTGGCTGACGGTATTTCTCACGAACGAATCGAGATGGATCGATGGGTGTATTCGTTGTCTAAAAGTGAGATTGGTACCTTGAACTCGCTGCTCGGTTTTACTGTGCATTTTATATTAAAACCTTTGTAAATAGACAAAATGACGATTAAATTCTTGTGAAACTGTAATTATTGTGTACTGTATTTTATGCTCGCATTGCACACTAAACACGTAACTACTAATGACGATGTCATTGAGAATAACGATTCTCCGACATATATTTATGTTTATTTCCATAAGTGTGGTTTCTGTTATGTATGTGTAGGAACGACTGCAAGATTCTCACCTGTCGTCCGCGAGAACAGTGTGATCGCGGCTACTAAATAGATGAAAGTTACCACGTTTTCGCTGATAGGGACAGCCAGCAATTGGGCAAGATTTTTCATGACCGACCTGCAACAAAAATAAATGGTCGTTATACAAAAACATTCAAGTAGAGTTATTTGTAGTTTTACTTAATTCCGTGAATTAGATGAAATAATTTACCGCTTAGAATCTTCTCATCATAATTAATAATTTGCGTATGAGGGGTTTATTGAGGGTTTGCGGCTGTTTTACGCAAAACCGCACTTTTATAACGTAAAAAAAATACCGTACGTGTACGATAGGTTATAGATATTATGAATAATTGTAGGAAATTTTACCGTTCAAATAGTTAGAAGAGAAAATTAGAGAGAGAGGTATTTGTGCGTTCTGTCATGATATTAAGTTGTACTCGGTAAGGTGCGTACGGATTGCGCGTACCCTGGTACGCGTACTCAGTTTACGCGTATCCGGAACGCCTAGTCCATACCTGCAGCTACGCGTTCACTCTTGGGGTACGCGTACCGCGCGAGCCAACTCGCAGCGCGAGCCACCGTCAGTCGGTTTTTGGTCGCGCGTCAAAGAGGACGCACGCGGCCGGCTACGCTATATTTGGACGGCAAAATGAATAAACACGCGTGTTCTTCGAGTTTCAATAATGAAAATATTATTAGATTGATTCAACTTTATGAATTTCACCGGGTCTTGTGGGATAGCACACTAACTGATTATCGAAATAACGATTTACGCCAAGATGCATGGAAGGCAATTTCAAATGAACTGAACATTCCAATAGGTGAATTAAAAAAAAAGATGACTAAGTTTGTCGGAGTCATGGCGAATGACTGGGGCTCGCGGAGCGCTCTGGATCGATTGACCTCGCGTACAGGTTCGCGGCGGTCCGTACAAGAGCTGTACGCGTATCCAATGTACGCGTGGACAACTACGCGTAACACAGGAACGCGCTATCCGTACGCACCTTAAGAGATTTTCTTAATTTCGCTTTCTGCATCAGTTGCGTAGCCTTTAATGTATGAAAATACTAACATAACATAGCTAATTATCTTTAACTAACTACTAAGTTATATGAAAATATTAATCAATTTGGTATGTTACCAAAAAAATATTTTAAAACTATGTTAATTATTACTTAAATAGAACGAGTTTTACACCACTCCAGTTCCACAATAATGTTAAATTTATTCCCTTAGAATATTACATCAAAAGTTTACTTAAATTTGCTGTCATTTTTTAACCAACTAGGTATTTAAACTAACTATCCTAAATGCTGCGCGCACGCACTTCTCACACTATCACGCTTGCTTACATACATTATATGAAACTCGCGCGCTTACCGTAAACGCTGTTTGGCGCTAAAAACATCTGTATTTATCTATGTTGTTGTGTGGACTCACCGTATATAGTGCAATGTGTAAGGAGTCTAGCTCTAGAGCGCGCGGGTGGCGACCGCTGCGCCCGGGGGCCGCGCTACCTGCCTCCAGCTTGGCGCACGAAACATCTGCATTTGCTCCACCCTCCACTGTAACAAACACAAACATCTTTATAACTTTTACATACATACATACGAGTTAGCTGGTGGTACAGCGCTATTCCTGAGTGAGAAAGTCGATCCATCTTGTTGGCTCGCTTTTTGCTTATAACTTTTTAATTTTGAGTTATTGAACATATTTGAAGGTCAAGCGATTTGAAAAAAATTTTGGAAGGATATATAATTTCCGAGATATCGCGGAAAAGATGTTTCCAACCCTTTTTCAAGATGGTGGCCGGGGGCCACCCCACAAACTTGGGATTAAGCATCTCTTGACCCACCCTACATACCGATCATCGGTCGCCTACACTGCAAGGCGACACCGCCGTAACAGATGATCCACGATGCTGACACTTTAGTTTAGTTTATAAGATTTATAGTTTTATGTATGTTAGTCTATAAGGCAGGTATATGTTTATATGGGCCTTAGATGCCTGAAATAAAAAAAATATTATTATTATTATATACCACAAAAATAAAATTACGTCCTCTAAAAGAATTCAGCTAATGTAACATTACAATGGACTAGTAGATAACGTACCTAACCCTAGTAATAGTCACGAACTAAGTAGTTTACATCAATGTTTTAGAATGATAAAGGCAGTCGTCGCTTGATGCCTAATTGGCTTCCATGAAGTAGAAGACACGTGCCGAGGAGCGCCCATGCTACTTAGAGCCTCACGACGAAGGGTTATCTATTTCAGATTAAGGTCATTAAATGGCAGGGTAGGTATAGTAAATCTTATACAGTATTGGTAACTAAAGTCTCTTTAGCTGTTAGAAGCATTACTTTGCCACATCGTCAAGTGCAAGCGCTTACTGGGCATGGTGGTATGGCGGAATAACTCCATCGTTTCCGGCTTAAGGATAATCCCCGATGCGAATGTGACCCTGGAGAAGGGCTAGTCGGTCTGACATATTTACTGGAATGCCCTCGTTTTGGTGCTATCAGAATGGATCTCGAATTTCTCAATATAAAACTTGATAAATCAAGTCTCAGTAAGTCAACGAGGGGTGTCTGCCTGCCTGTTGCACCATAGCTCCCGAACGGATGAAGCGATTTCAATTTATTTGATTTTTTGTTTTTGAAGTGAAACTTCTTTAGAATCGTTGTGATTTCAAACCGGATGCAACGGAAAAACGACAGGTAAGCCAATCTTAAACGCTAACAAGGTTAAGCAACTTTGCGCGACGCCAGTAGTTGAATGGGTGACCGCCAGAACAAAATCTTTTTACGCAGTATTTTTTTTCATTCATCTCATTCTTTTGTCGATTTACTGAAGTTTCACTTCAATCGTGTTGAATCGCACACACACCTTTTTTTTTGTAGGAAAGGTGACTTTTGCACAAGTGTTCTTAGACAAGATTGATAAAAATCGGTGGAGCTAAAAATGATGGTGGGTGAAAGTAGGGAAGAATAACCGAATATCTGAGATACAAGAAAAAAAAATGTGATGCGTTTTTTTAACTTTAGTTCTAAAAAGTTTAGTTAAGTTTAAACTAAAGTTTTAATCTTTTTTTTTAATTTAAATTTAAATTATTATTAACAAGCAGCAGGCACCCGTTTTGCAACTGTCAGTTTCGATAGAATCTATTAAGCGAACAAATGAATATAGAGTGGTGTACCGGGATTTTTAATAATAATGTATTGCTCATCATTACAATTATTATAATTTATTTAATTTTCGCATTAGGAACGAAACCGCGAAGGTATAATTATATTCTTTAACTACTAAAATATATATTTGTGGATTCGCATGTTTTTATCAGTGTTTTTATATTGCATGTTGAAATGTAAATGCTTCCTTACTATTAGGTCCTTACATATGAAATTGGCGTTTTGTATGGGAGGAACAAAAAGTCGAATATTTTTTAATATAATATATTTAATTAATCAAAGTATGAACCATTATTTTCTATGCACTTTTGCCATCTTATAGGTAGTTCATTGATCCCTTTACTAAAAAAACCAGTCGGACGGGAATCAATAAAATCTTTGAAGGCGATTTGGACTGCCCCATCGGAGTTGAATTTTTTCCCTTGCAAGAAGTTATCCAAATTTCGAAAAAAATGGTAATCTGTTGGAGCAAGGTCCGGGGAGTACGGAGGATGTCTTAGACTTTCCAATTGAAGCTCTTCTAATTTAGTAGCCGTCTGTTGCGCAGTGTGTGGTCTAGCGTTGTCGTGAAGCAGCAGTGGCGTGGAGCGATTGACCAGCCTAGGTTGTTTAGCCGCTAGCTTTTCCATCATGGTTTGCAATTGCTGACAATAGACATCAGCCGTAATAGTCTGGCCAGATTTGAGAAAACTGTAATGAACAATACCGGCACTAGTCCACCAAACGCTTACAAGTAACTTTTTTGGGGTTAATTTTCGCTTGGGGCAGGATTTGGCTGGCTGGTCAGGATCCAACCATTGCGCTGAGCGCTTCCGATTATCGTAAAGAACCCATTTTTCATCACAGGTAATGATTCGGTTTAAAATACCTTCATTATTGTGCCGGTTTAGTAATGTAACGCAGCAGTCGACGCGCGTTTGCCGGTTTGCTTCAGTCAATTCGTGAGGTACCCACCTTTCAAGCTTTTTAATCTTCCCAATTTGCTTCAAGTGAATTAAAACAGTTTTATCACTAACACCGCAGCCTGCAGCTAACTCGGACGTGGTTTGCGATGGATCCGCTTCCACAATAGCCTTCAACTCTTCATTATCAACTTGAGTCTCAGGCCGTCCACGGGGCTTGTTCTGCAAGTCGAAATTTCCAGAACGAAAACGTTGGAACCAAAAACGAACTGTGTTTTCTTTTGCAACACGACCGCCATACACATCATTCACCCTTCGAGTTGTTTCCGCAGCACTAGTGCCACGGCGGAACTCGTACTCGTAAATAATGCGATATTTTAAGTTTTCCATTTTGTAAAATGAGTGACGCAAACAGAAAAAAACAGAAGAAAAAAAACAAATGAATGACGATCATCGAAGCACAAATACATGAGTCTATAGCTGTACAAATTTGAATTTGGAATTCCTTACCAAAGAGGAGAAATTTGTGATTAAAGTGGCCAGTACGAAAAACGCCAATTTCATTTGTAAGGACCTAATATTTAAAAGATTATATTTCAGATACAGTAAAAAGTAGGCGAAAAAACTCAACTAAATATTTAACGAGTTCATATCTTGAGATAATTAATTATTTACAGTTAGATCTAACAACGATTTGAAGAACAATTTCTTTGTTAAAACTTGAAACGGGTTAAAAATGTTTGTTTGATGAAAATTTGATGGATGAAGTTTTAAATTACTTTTAATATTAAAAATGTTTTATACCTATTCAATAAATAAACGCCATTCTACACACTACACTAGCGTAGTGTGACGATATGACAACTCCATTATCAATTATTATTTGAATTAATTGACTGCTTTATACTTTCTCCTTGGATTGGGTGTTTAATATATATAATAAAAATATTTATATATTTATGTCTATTATGTTAAGTATATCAGATGTCTAGTACCCAAAACACAAGCTTTGAGCTTAACACTGGACTAGATGTTATTGTGTGGATTGTCCAGCAATATTTATTTATTTATAAGGGTAAACTGTTGATGGATGGATTATGCAATGGACAACACAAACACGATTCTACCTATTCGTCATTCCCATACAATAATGATTGATGATTAATTATATCCTAACAAAGTGTTCTTAGTTTGACTAGAATTATTATAAGTTTTTTTAAATAAAAATAATAAATTTCAAGCTTTTATCATATAGGGTGGCACGGCTTGGTGAAAGATTATGAGTATTTTATTTAAAAGTTTATTCTCTATTGTATGTAGGTATATTTCACCCTATATTTACTTTGACACCCTATTTCACTGCCTCAGTGGCGCGGTGGACAAGGGTCCGCTTGCGGGCAAGAGGTAGCGGGTTCGATTCCCGCCGAGGGTGAAGTGTTTGTATGCTCTGCAAGCACTGTCTCCTTGGTCTATTTATTATGTAAAGTAAAAAAATATCTATGTATGTATGTCTATTATATTAAGTATATAGCTAGGTTAGCTAGATTCCTACTTGGGCAGCAGCAACCGATGGCTTGCGTCCAACGATCAGATGTCTAGCACCCGTAACACAAGCTGACCAAGAGCTTACCACGTGGCTAGATGTTGTTGTGTGGATTGTCCGGAAATATTTATTTATTTTATTTATTTATATAAAAAACAAGAAATAGGTCTATGAAGAATTTGTAAATATTTTAAAATTGTGACTGGTAAAAAAAAGGATCGTCCCGTCTTACCCTTTGGTTACGGAACTCTAAAAATGTTCTCAGTTCGAAGCGTTGTTCTTTTCTTTAATTAAAAACGAATACGTTTTAGTGTTAGATGGAGAAAAATAAAGTAAATACTTAAATAATAAGGCGTTATTGATATCCTTTTCCATTACCCTTTCGTCCATTATATTTAGAGAAAATAATCCTATTTCTACTAAAAACACAATTTAATGCGAATCACATTAATTAATTATAATCAAAATTTGGTTCCTAGCTAATTTATTAGCAACTTAAAGATATAGTACTAGATAAGATAACATAAGTACCTCTATAATAAGATAAGTGGATAAGATATTGTACTACTCTAACAGCAAAGTATAAATAGTAGTAGTTGTGATAACACTCATTTAATCGCAGAGCGTTCGGCGCCTGGCGAGTGTCACACAAGCAGTTCTTAACATGATTTATTTGCTTTTAGCAATCGCAGTAGTACCATGTGTGCTTTACTTTTATTTCACTAGGACCTTTGGGTACTGGAAAAGAAGGAATGTGGTGAGTCGTAAACCTGTACCATTTTTTGGAAATCACTATGAAACCAGCATACGCAGAAAAATGCCAAGCCAGACCTATCATGAAATTTATAATGAGTTCCCTGACGAAAAAGTGGTTGGACTCTACAGAATGACCACTCCTGCTCTATTAATTAAAGACCTTGATATCATTAAACATATAATGATCAAGGACTTTGATTCTTTTATCGATCGTGGAGTTCAATTCAGCAATGAAGGTCTGGGCGCCAACCTGTTCCATTCCGATGGAGACACTTGGAAGGTACTGAGAAGCAAGTTTACTCCCATGTTTACGACGGGGAAGCTAAAGAACATGCTCCCCCTGATGGTCGAACGCGGTGACCATTTTATGGATTTTGTCAAAAAAGAGACGACCATGGAGCCGCAACAAAACGTGCTACGCCTTCTTCAGTCTTACTTCATTGCTACCATCAGTGCCTGTGCCTTCGGTCTGAATATCGACAACATCGAGAATGAGCTTGAGTCTCTGGATAAGATAGATAAGGCTATATTTACACCGAATTATGCTTTAGAAATAGATATGATGTTCCCAGGAATACTGAGAAAAATCGGAAGTTCTGTGTTCCCCAAGTATGTCACTACTTTCTTTAACAATTTGGTGACTAAAGTGATGGAAGAAAGAAATTATAAGCCAACGAATAGGAAAGATTTCATGGATTTAATATTAGAGTTGAAACAACAAGGAAATGTGAAAGGCCCGAAAAGGAATGACGTTAAACAAAATGAATTAGAAATAACAAATAGCGTGATTGCTGCGCAAGCCTTCGTGTTTTATGCTGCTGGCTACGAGACCAGCTCTACCACTTTGACTTTCCTTCTGTATATGTTGGCCCTTCATCCTGAAATAAAAGAAAAAGTACACGACGAAATAGACAATGTTCTAGCCAAATATAATGGCGAGATTTCGTATGACGCACTTCAAGAGATGGAATATTTAGAAAAAGTTTTTAATGAAACTCTTCGTATGTACCCTATAGTAGATCCGCTTCAAAGAGTTGCTGAGGAAACGTATGAAGTTCCTGGAGCTAATTTAGTAATAGAAAAAGGAACGCTTATAATACTTTCGGTATTTGGATTACACTACGATGAAAAAATATGGCCAAACCCTCATGTGTTTGATCCTGAAAGATTTTCTCCAGAAAACGTTGGAAATCGCCATGCCTGCTCATTCCTAGCTTTTGGAACTGGACCCAGAAACTGTATTGGTAAGTATTATGATACTAGATAAGACAATACAACATGTAACCTTTATTTTCTAATGTATTATAAGAAAATTAAAATCAATCAATATAGTTAGACTCTCAACCATCTCTAAAGCCGTTAAAATTTCTTAAGATCTGGGTAAGGCTGAGGATATTTCCACTTTTTGTCTATCAAATCTATCCGCCCGATTATTTTAAAAAGTATCAATACTTTCGTTCAAATATTTTAAAAGTGGATTGGTAAAATAATAGATTCAAAAGCAGGTCATTAAACAGGTTTTACTTGGATACATAAACAAGAAAAATAAACAACGAAGTTTCCCGAGAAATAGTGAAATTTGTACGAAAAGTACGTCTTTTTTATAAAGGGTCCTCTTTAGACACAATTAAAACAAAAACTTAAGGCTAACTGCTATTTCTTTATTTAAATCCAATTGTAATAAAGTATAAGGTAGTAATAATAGATAATAAATATGGTAAAACTATTATTACACCTATACTGCGCGTTGTATTATTGTCGTTGGATCCAGTCTATAAACAGTCTATAAATGTTAATGGAAAAAAATATTTATTTACCACGATGAACATCAGTAAAAGTAAGCTTAACATTAGCCTCCACACTAGACGATGCCTGTATCGTGAAGGCCAAATTCTCATATAATGAATACCGATATCGATATAGATGAGCCGTAAGGCTAGTTTCTAATAGCCCCGAACGAGGTCCATAAATATTTCCGGACTACTGCACAGCATCCACCTAACCCACCTAACTATGGCTGTTAGTTGACTGATATAATACATAGATACATTTTATTTTGTAAATAGCAATTGTAGATCGTACAAAATCAGGTCACCCGACGGGAATCCAACCCTTGACCTTGACCTTTATTGATTGACTTATATTATGTGTTATATAATGTTGTTTTACTACGAAATAATATATTTCACTTTCTTTCAGGAATGCGGTTCAGTAAAGTGTCATCCCGGGTCTGCCTAGTGAAGTTATTGTCCAAATACAGCGTGGAACCTCTAGAGAATATGCCGGAATTGAAGTTTAATCCATACAGATTTGTGGTATCGCCTTTGGGTGGAATAACCCTTAGGGTCGTTCCAAGAGTGACCTAAGAAGACGTTTATATTTTTTGTGTAAATTCGTGGTAAATATTGACATGTAGGTACCTTATTGAATTTGTGAGAATGAATCCTTTAACGTGGGGATTTTTGGCTTTCTGCAATACAGCAATATTAATTTATTATACCTTTTACAATTCATACCATAAATTGTGACAAAAATATAAATATGCCAAAGGAAGCATGTAAAGTAAAAAAACATAAACTCGGCTAAGACACGCGTTCAAAACTTGTTTAGCAAAAGTGAACCATCTATATTTTTTTAAACAACTGTTAAACACGTGCCTAAGAACTGTTTATGTTTTATTGTGGTATCCGAAGATAAACTTTAAAAAAGAGAGATAATGCAAAGCTTGACATATATGTATAGTTTTATAAGCTATATTATAATGATCATTTGGCCATTATTAACTCGCCTGATTTTATCACATAATAAGTCCTATTGTGTACTTATTTGATAGAAATTGAAATTTGAAAATATTTATTCTGCGCTGTAATATTGTTGATTGGCTCATGAAAACACCTACAGTTTTCGTAAATTGATGTTTGTGCAACGAGCAACATTTTATTTTCAATATTATTGTTAGATTATACATACGGTCTGGGGTTCACAATAGTGAGACCATTTTTTAATGTTCTGTGATTCAAACATACTCTGAATGTTAAAATACATAGTATAAAATATATAAATATGTAAAGGTATATACCTACCTACTACTACGGGCTTGTAGAGGTAGGTACAGTAAGAGTCGCTAACTTTTACCCCTTTCTGCACACTCGTACAAACCACGACTGCAAATGGTTATCCCTGTGGGTTGTTACGGGAGCGTACAATCTTTTGTTATGCAAATTTTTGGGATCATATGCGTCGGCGTACACTGCCCTAAAGACAGTCAGAACAAAAAGTGAAATGAAATTCATATTGGCGTTTTAATACAAATAATATTAGATTATTTTCAATAACCAGTTAGCGACGTATACTATACCTAATACCTCTACATTCCTGTGATACATTTTCTATGATGTTTAAGTATCTATCCACTCAAACGTCCAGCCGCGAAACCTAAACAGCGCCCAAACGTCCACGTCCCGCGGCCGCAATTCACGGCGCCGCGAGCGCGTCCCATTTTTTACATAAATCGGCATATCTTCATAGCTGCTACAGCTACGCCCAAAATAAAAACACCACAAAAAAGCTAAAACTATACGAAATCAATATATTTATAGACTTAAGCATTAAAATTAATCATATGGTCTCAAAAAACATACTAAACTTGAAAAAGAAGCTTGAAATTCATAAAAATTTTATTTCTTCCTTGATTTCATAGTTTTATTTGTAGTTCTACCTAAAAATGTATATATATTATTAAACTAGATGATAAAAGCTATTTTTTGATACCAATTAATCACTACCTTCCCTTTCAATAATTACCAGAATAAACCAAAACAAAACACCTCTCGCACTCATGAATAAAACTCGCTCGGCCTTGCGATATCGGCAAGATGGCGGCCGTTTAAGGTTCGAATACACAATTTTCTTCGCAATTAAAACATCATTATCATCATCGTGTTGTTATTTAAACACAAAATATTTTTTTTATATAAACATATATTAATACGTAATAATAATAGTTTTGGGCTGTCATGATGATAAATATAATGTGTGTCTCGCACACACACATTATATTTATCATCATGTTTTACTAATAGTTTATATAAAGTTATTGGGAAAAATGCAAATTAATAAAAGCTTTGTTGTCTGTAATTTTTTTTAAATATTAAAATAAAATAAAAAACACAAAAACACAAAATAACTATAAAATAATAAAAAGATACTCAGAAAATAACAATAGCTAAAAAAAAATTATAATAATAAAATTGAGCCTAGCATACAATACAATACAATACTCTTTATTTATTACAAAAAAATAACACACAAAAAAGATACAAATGTACAGATATTAGGCATATCTAGGGCTTGTGGTACGCCTTGAAGCAGCCTTCAATGCAGAGGTTGACGTCACACTCCTCGCACTTCCAAATTGTTCTGGTCTTTTTTGTACACAGAGAGCAGCACGTGTTCTTCGAGCCAGTACGTATTGGGAAGTGGTTGTGGTCCAACATCGGTCTCGTCTTTGTCGCATGTCGTTTAGTGTTCTGTCGTAAAACTGTCGTCACCTGTCCTGTCGTATTTGACCTGACATTCAAACGTCGGGATTCCGTCGTCAAGTCAATCAGTCGGTGTCTCTGGAGTAACCCTTCCGCTAATACAGTGCGGAAACTGCGATGTGATATTTTCCGATGAAAACTGGAATATATAACAAAGCAGTTGAATATAGCCACACTGTATAACCGGCGGAAGAGTTTTTTGTACCATACTCTGTTCCTAAGTCGTTCCATGGGCTGAGCAGAGAGAAATTGGTCCTTCCTGTCTACTCCTCCCATGGATTTGTTGTAGTCCAGTACGATGGCAGGTTTATATGTCAGTCTACTGTATTTAGTCCTAGTTCCGATTTCTAAGTTATGGTATGTCGAGATCATGCTAACGATGTTAGCATCTCGCCATACCATAACAGATAAATCGGAACAGTATGTAGCCACTACTTCACCTTGTCGTAGTTCAGTCTTTGTCAGAGTCTTGACTGAATCAGGAACAAATTCCCGGTTCAGTCGTAACGTCCCATAGCAGTCAGTCCCTTGTCTTTTAAGACATCTCAATAATAATGGACTATTATAAAAATTGTCCATTATTAATGTATGTCCACGGTGCAGTAGCGGCTCCATTAAGTCGTAGACAATTTTGGCAGTAGCGTTTGTGGGTCGGTCATCCATAATTCCAGTCGTCGGCCTGGAATTATGGCTGACAGGCCTCACACTCGCAGCCGTCACATCATCAGTTCCTTCATCGTCAGGTCTGTCATCAGTTGTAGTGGATTTGTCTTTCCCAGTGTATACAAAAAACTTCCAGAGATAGCCACTGGAAGACTCACACAACTCGTAAGTCTTCACTCCTACGCTGGCGGCCTTTGATGTTATTTTTTGGGCGAAGTTGAGCCTGCCGTGCCATTTTAGGAGTGATTCATCAACGGCTATCTCTTGAGAAGGCATGTATAGACTGGAAAACTTGTCATTAAAATAGTCGATCACTGGTCGTACTTTACAAAGTCTAGTCGGGTCCTGTAAATTCTGGTTGTCGACGAAATGTAGCATCGTTTTTAACATTAAGTATCGGTTGAAAGACATTATTTTAGCAAAATATGGCATAGTGCCAAAACCGTTAAAAGAGAAGTATGCCTCTTCGTTCGGTAATGGGTAGAGACCTTGCAAGATCTGTAATGCTAAAAACGATATCATTTCGTCTCTGTTAGTCGGAGTCCATCTGTTGAATCTAGTGTGAGAAGATAGCTTATTCTGCTCTCTTAACAAAGCTATCTTCTGCACTGCGTATCTGTTAGTCTCTGTACATATCCTATCTATGAAGTCAACGTCTACCATCTTGTCAAAAATGTCAACAGGTTGAGTCTGGTCTGTTATGTCAAAAGTCGGTCCCGATGTCCCAGTAAATACGTCACGTCTCCCTTGAAAGTTGTGACGGTCCTTGGTCCAGTTGAATGTGTAGCTATTGTCTGGCGCAATAGCACGTAGAGCTTGGTCACTAGCGTCGTCATCTGTCTGTAGCACTTGGGCTTGAAAAGGCGTCAAGTCAGTCACACAAGCGGGTTCAGCCGCAGCGTTGCGCTGCTGAAAAACATGGAGTGCACCAGAGTCGTCGTTAAAGTCCAAGTCGTCGTCGTCGCTGTCACATGTCTCAGTCAACCACGTTCCCACAATACTCGCGTACTCACTGTCATTAACACCTGAAACAAATAGTAAAACCAAACATTATTATCATACCTTTACTGTATGTACCTTTACTGTAAGTTTAACTCATCATCATCATACTAATATTATAAATGCAAAACCTTGTTTGGATGTGAAGCTTAAACTAACGGACAGATTTTGTTGAAATTTTAATTTTAGGCCAGGAATATAAGATGGTAGAATTACATGTGCTCGTCGCTCGCACACCAGAAGATCCAGATGTGTGGACAAGAACTTCTGCACCAATATCTGTCGAAAAGAAAATAAGTTTAGCATCTGATTATGTACAACTTTTGTTCCTGTTTATGAGGCCTATGCATAACAGTCCATCTTACCGAGTGGAGGGCGTGATGAGCACGACGCCACAGGTTCTGCTGCTAGGCTGCTCTCTGGAACAAACAACATAAGATGTAGCGTATATTTAACAAGAAAAATTACTATAGACGACAAAGAGAAACAATAATCTTACCGACAGGAAGGCCGACGTCGTGTGAAGTTGACGCGTTGACGTTGACGTCTACTTCTGCACCAATATCTGTCGAAAAGAAAACAAGTTTAGCATCTGATTCTGTACAACTTTTGTTCCCGTTTATGAGGCCTATGCATAACAGTCCATCTTACCGAGTGGAGGGTGTGATTCTGCTGCTAGGCTGCTCCCTGGAACAAACAACATAAGATGTAGTGTATATTCAATAAGGCCAATTACCTAATATTCAAGTAACTACGAGTATCTTACCAACAGAGACTCTTTTTCTCGGGTCTTCCATTATGCATGGAACCCGGTCTGGAGAATTATTTCTGAAAAAAAAAATATAATAAGTTACTCTTATAATAAACTAATACATAGATAATTAATAAGGACGAGTAATATAAGTATATGACATTTACTAGCAAAAACAGTGGTTTAAAACTTCATGCATATTCTACCTTGCTCGTTTGCGCGGTGGAGCATCAGGCAGGAGAATACGCTCCAGCTGAGCCTCCCGCTTGCGGCCAATGAGCTCGCGCCGTACATCTCCTGGTAGAGATGAGATACGGCGCTGAGTCAACTGCCTTTCCAGTCGTATCTGGTGGAGCTCATCTTCCACATCACTGAGGAAAAAATACCATAACACAATTTTATGACAGTTTTTTTTAATTAGTTATAATATAACCTATTTAATTTATTTTATTTGTAAAATTGTTTTTTTTTTTAAGTTGTTGTCTTATAAATAATATAGAAAGACACGTACGCCCCTCTTCCTCTTCCTCTCCCACGACCTCGTCCTCTTCCCCGCCCTCTGTTACCACAGATGGATTGACTATCTGACCTAAAAGCAAAACTTGTTTTAGATACCAGAGAGTTGCTATATTCATTTTTAAAATACACATTACAAATAGTGAGAAAATTAATACTATGCAAGCATAGACAGTATTTAAAATATATGTTTTCCTTGGCTAAGCCATGACGTGACAGATTATCAAAGCTGCAAAAAAGGTAGGTACGTGAACGGACAGCAGTATATAAATTTCACTACATTTTTATTTTTATTGTTTTACGGCCGTGTTTTTTTTTTACCACCACCAGAAATCAACCACCACCAACAAAATATCGAACAACAAAAAAATCGGAACCAGCATCGAAAAACAATCCAAAAACATCGTAATATTCGTGTGTACAAAGCACAATTCACCTTAAAAATAGAAAGTAGCTGCATTCAAAGCTCCACAACAATAAAAATTACCCAGAAACCAGCATCGAAAAACAATCCAAAAAAAAAACACATTACAAAAATATCGTAATATTCGTGTGTACAAAGCACAATTCACCTTAAAAAGAGAAAGCAGCTGCATTCAAAGCTTTACACAATAAAAACTACAAGAAACCATTATCGAAAAACATACCACGCACACTCATAAATATTCGTGTGTACAAACCATTATTTGGTTAGATTTCGTAAACGTTCAAGGCGGCTATATTGGACCGGCTGCGAAACACAACAAATAAATCTAAAATACTCGGTCGTTTCAATATATTTTGTTTGTGGGAGTTTATTGAAATATGTTTTATAAATTTTGTCTCCATTACAAGTAATTACTTCTTGCTAATTCAGTGAATTACTTCAAAAACATGATTACAAACGTGGCATGCAACAATACCATTTCCATTGATGTCGAATTTTTGCCGTCTCAGGCTTTGGACAAAGTATATTCGTATTTAATCATAAAGAATAAATCTTGAGGATTACTTTGATATATAACACTTAATAAAATAGGGCAAATACAACAATAATACTTACATTTTAAAACACAATCACGCAACACACTTCTCAAACGCAAAGTCACGAAAAGAAAATTTTTTTTTTTTATTGCATAGATAAAAAACTAATATTTTTTGTTGCCAGGTATGGTTTTTTGAATCGGTATAGATCCGTAATTTATTTAGGCTCCATCTAGTAACAATCGTGGGCAACTTTGACGCATTTTACCGAAATAATAACGAAAAAGTCTACTAGGTGGAGCTAGGCTTCTCTAATCACCTGGACGTTTGACGCTATATTTTCTTAGGCTGATATAGCCACCTGGACGTTTGAGTGGCTATCTAACTAATTTATTTATAGATTTGTAAATACTTTTTTGTAATTGTTTTTTTTTTATTATTTTTATACATTATTAGATAAAAAATACTCAATAATTGTGTTTTATTTGCTATCATTTTCAACAAGGCATATTAAATGACATATCGACTCAATCGTTGAACCCAATTATGTTTTATACAATGAAAAATGTAAGAGAGAGAGACAACTTTAAAAATCTAAAAAACAAACACTTACACTTCCTTGTTAGTCACAACTTACAAGGAATGCCCATTTAATAAATAAATAACATTCATAATTCAATTCTCAGAGTAGATTGTATTTAAAGCACAATCACAGATAATGATAATGTTTGTTTGATTATATATATTTATTTATATTAATATATATTTTTTTTAAATATTTTTTTAACGTAAAACACCTAAAATATTATTAAGTTTATTATGAGTAATGACATAATGGAAATCTTTGAGGGGGCATATGTCCAGCGGTGGACGTCCTACAGCTAACTAAACTTGGCGTTTAAAAAACGTCTTTTGTGCAAGTAATTATTTTCCAACTTTTTAACGGATTTAACGGTAATTTATTATTCTATGACTGTGGAACATTTTTTGGTCATGCGTAATATATAAATAATAATTATGTAAATTGGATTGTGTGATACAATTGAAAAAAAAATAAACATGTGCATTACGCAGGCTAGGTTTAATTTTACTTTTAATTATTTTGTATTTTTGTTTATTGGTGTGTGTAATAAAGAATTTTCTATCTATCTATCTATCATGTGGCACATCTATATTCATATTATATTACTCAATACCTTACTCTTAACTTTTGCTATAAGCTTGAATACGGTAGTCTCTACATACGAGTACCTAGGTTACCGCGGAAAAATCTGTTTACATATGCATTTAAAAACTGCGTTGATTATGTAATACTTCCTTTGGTTTCTATGATTTTATCATCTAGTAAAAGTCTGAGGTGCAAGGAGAAGAAAGCAATTGGTGCCAACGTACCTACTACTAAACTTACATTAGGATTTTCTGTCAAAAATAATTGTGGTTAGATTAAGCAAAGTTGGGTTCGTCTAATATCTAGACGGAAATGAGTTGGATTTTACTTTCCAAATGTTTGTGGGACAAATTCAGGGAACACTTGCACTAACTTCAACTACTGGGGTCATACATAAAATATATATACCATGTACAGCGTGTTTCAAAATTGATATATAAAGCTAAAGGGGTGTGAATGGCACGCACTAGTCGAACATATTTTATAAACTTATCGCGGGCCGGACAAATAACTACCACGCGCGTGGTAGTTATTTGTCCGGGCGTTAGGGCGCGTAAGGCCGTGCCCGGAGAGCAGGTGTCGGTGTGTATGTATATTCACACTTTTTAATACTTGCTTGTATTTGAGCATTTAACGTGTGTTAGTGTATGTGAAAACTACGAGAGCTAACACTACTGTACACTATTATGTGGCTGCGTATTACAGCTTTTTAGTAAGATGTCAGCGTGGTGTGTTATTATCTAACAGTGTGTTTGTGACTATTTTTATATCTTGCTGTGCTAAATAATAAATTTTATCACATGCCGAAAACGAATGCCGTATGTCAATATCGACGCAAAAAAAATGAAAAAAAATCCAGAAACTGAAAATATGGAACTTGAGCAATAGATTATGTAACATATGTTTATTTATTTATTTAAGAAACACTTTTACATTGCCATTACAGTTTGACACCAATGCGACAATGGAAAATAATAAGAAAATTAAATTAATTACAATAGTTACATAAAGAAAAAACATTAAATTATAGAACAAAATATTTCAAACATTATTAATTACAAAGATTATACCTAAATAATCTTGTTACAGAAAAAAATAAAATATGACCTAATTATTACAATTTATTAACATGAATTCTAAGTACTGAGATACAGCACTATTGAATAAATTTTCTGAATTGTATATAGTTCAATAACATGTCCAAATTTAATAAAATAATCATAATAATAACTAGCAGAAACACAAACATTTAAACTTATATAATATAAAACAAAATCTGTTGGTCAAAGATAAAGTAGTTATAAATTCAAGACATTTCATAGATAATAATAAATAATAATAAATAATAATGATGTCAAATAATATTTTTGAAAAATGGTAATTGTATTACATTGGTATTCATGAACTCATTTACATTATAGAACGCATGGCTTTCAAAAAACTGTTTAATAACATTTTTAAATTTTATAGAGCTCTCAATTTCCGTTATTTCTTTGGGAAATTTATTATAAAATTCAATTTTAGTATTTATTCCCTGTTTCCGCACTTTTGAGAGATTTACTTTTGGTACTACTAATTTATGCTTATTCCTAAGGTTATAGCTATATATATAGCTATAACCTTAGGAATAAGCATCTTTCTTTTTTAAATATTCATCTTTATTCTCATGTATCTCTAGAAGACTATTGTAGATGTAGAGTGACACCACAGTCATGATTCCATATTTAACAAAATAAGCTTTAACTGAAGTCCTTATGTGCAGCCCACAGATTATTCGTAGAGCCCTTTTCTGACATATTAGAACTTTCTTAATAAGGGCACAGTTACCCCATAATGTGATAGCATAACTTATTGTGGAGTAGATGTATGCATAATAAACCAACAATAGTGTTTTCTTAGATACCATTGACATTAATTTGAGCAAGGCATAATTCGCACAGGCCAGTTTTTTGCACATTTTTTCGATGTGTGACACATGGTTTAGTGTGTGATCTATTGTATACCCTAGGAAAACATGTGACATAGACTCATCAGATTGTTTGTTTTTTTTTGCTTTGTACCGCATTATTACACTCTTATTGGCATTAAGCATAATCCCGTTGGCCTCAAACCAGTCCGTCACTATCTTCATTGATTCTCCTATTTTCTCCTCTACCCTATGCTCTGTAATATCTTTCAACCCTATATGAGTGTCGTCTGCAAAGAGATTAATGAATGCCCATTGTGGAAGACATTTAGGTAGGTCATTAACATAAATAAGGAACAGTACTGGTCCCAAAATGGAACCTTGTGGTACTCCTACGTTGCTCTGTCCTACAGTTGAGTTTATTCCGCCAATGGTTACAATCTGTGCTCTTTTGCTTAAATAGTTGGTCATCATTAATGTGACAATTTCATAAACTGGAATTTTTAACTGGTGAAAATATAATTTTAAGGAAAATTTGATTATGAACTTATAGGAATAGTGCCAATAAGTAAATAAAGTAATGGGAAAATAAAAAATGGAGAAAAACTGGAACGAAAATTAAATAAACTAGGGAAAAGAAACTTGGAGCGTAAACGGCTACAGCCGCCATTAGAACCCTTTAAGCTTTATATATACCAATTTTAAAATACCTTGTACATACATATATATTTATGTATGCCTAGTTCAACTACAAAGAAAAATATTACATCTTTGTCTAGTAGATTACTTTATTGCTCATATCAATAAAATAAAGTCGTGCAAATCATTTTCTAAAGATATGTACAATCTAATCTCAACGGAATCGTCTTTTTGGTATAAACCGGATTAATTTGATAATACATCCGCTACCTCTATATAAAAACAGCGCACAAATCATCAACATGTTATAAATTTGCGCCATTTCGAGTGGAATAACCTATACTGTGGAGCTGTGGTCATGATTTATTTGACTTTAGCACTAATAGCGGTGCCGTGTGCACTTTACTTTTACTTTACCAGAAATTATGGGTATTGGAAGCAAAGGAACGTTGTAAGTCGCGACCCCGTCCCACTCTTTGGAAATTTATACGAAAGTACTATGCGAAAGAAAACCCATGGCGAGATTAACCACGAAATTTACAAGGAGTTTCCCAACGAAAAAGTGGTCGGGATGTACAGGATGACAACTCCCGCTCTTCTCGTCAGAGATCTAGACGTTATAAAGCATATAATGATCAAAGACTTTGACATGTTCCGCGATCGCGGGATTGAATTCAGCAAGGAGGGCTTGGGCGGCAACCTGTTTCATGCTGACGGGGAAACATGGAAAGTATTAAGGAGCAGATTCACTCCGATATTCACGACGGGGAAGCTGAGGAACATGCTCCACTTGATGCTAGAAAAGGGAGACAAATTTATTGACTACATGGACCAAGAAATTACGATGGAAAGAGAAAAGGACATAGGTTCTCTCCTTCGGATGTACTTCATCTCCACCATAAGCGCTTGCGCGTTTGGTCTTAACATTGATGCAACTCGCCACAGCAAAGAAATGGAAACCCTAAACAGAATCGACAGAGACATTTTCACTTTGAAGTATTCCGTTGAATTGGATATGATGTTTCCTGGTATATTTAAAAAACTAGGCGGCTCTCTCTTCCCAAAGTTTGTGCTTAATTTTTTTTATGACTTAGTGAGTCAGGTAACACAACAAAGAGACTACAAACCATCAAACAGAAAGGATTTCATGGATTTGATGTTGGAACTAAAACAAAAAGGAAGTATACATGGGCCGAAGAAAGATAACCAAGAAAATGGACTGGAATTAGAAATAACAGAAAGTGTAATGGCAGCACAGGCTTTTGTATTTTATGCGGCTGGCTATGAGACTAGCACGACGTCTCTGACATGGCTTATGTATGAGCTCGCTAGAAATCCTGAAATTCAAAAGAAACTGCAGGAAGAAATAGACCAAGTTCTTGCCAGACATAACGGGGAAGTCTCATATGATGCACTTCAAGAGATGGAATATTTAGAAAAAGTTTTTAATGAGAATCTTCGAATGCATCCTTTACTTGATCCAATTCAACGAGTTGCCCAGGATACTTATGAAATTCCTGGTACCGACGTAGTCATTGAGAAGGGAACTATGGTGTTGTTGCCTGTGCTCGGGATCCATCACGATGAGAAATATTGGCCAAATCCTCATATATTTGATCCAGAAAGGTTTTCGGCTGCTAATTCTGCAAATCGTCATTCTTGTGCATTTTTACCTTTTGGAGTGGGACCCAGAAACTGTATAGGTAAGTTTTAAACTATCAACAATACATTAGTTTATTTTTTACTATTTGTTTAAAAAGTATACAACAATTCATAAAAGTAAATAGTATATAGTATCAAACAAAACAGACAAATACTAAAATAAATATTTTGCCGCCCTCTGTGGCTCGGTGGGCGAAGGTCCGCCTGAAAAGCAAGAGGTTGCGGGTTCGATCCCACCGGGGGACCAGATTTTGTACTATCTACAATTTCTGGTTTCGGGTCTGGGTATTCCTATGTATCATGTGTATGTATTAACAAAGAAATGTATGTATCTATGTAGTATATCGTACAGTTAGTTTGTTTAGTTTGGGGTTAGATGATGCTGTGTGATTAATTAATAAATAATTTAATTATATTTTATTTTTATTTGGGAAGAGTAAACACAAATCTTAATTTGATATTTTCTTGTCTAATTTATTAAACTTTGTTTCTACTTTCAGGCATGCGGTTCAGTAAAGTCTCGTCAAGGGTATGCCTAGTAAAATTGTTATCGAAGTATAGTGTAGAACCTTCGAAAAATACACCAGAACCACCTGTTAAATACGATTACTATAGAGGAGTACACAGCCCTGATGGAGGTATACGCCTGATTGTCCTTCCAAGAAATAAATAGAATTATTATCAAATATAATATAATATATATATATACAGGGTGGAAAAATCGAATGCCACATGGATGGCAACTACCTTAAATATTGGAATATCTCTCAAGTTGGATCGAACTGCACATGGTGTGCGAATTTTATTATAATCGGTTAAGTGGTTTCAAGTTTCAAGTTTCTTTATTTATAACAAAGGTTACATGTCAGGTTACAATTTTATACATGTATGTAAAAATGTACATACTTATTAGTATAATAGTACAGTAAATTAAAAAAACATAATTCAATAATAAAAAATAAAAAATATACACAATGTCAATTAATTTGCAAATCTAAATAATAAATAATAAAAAAAAGGTCAGATTATACTAAAAATTCATCGTAGCGATAGAAACATTGCTCAATAAGCCATTTCTTGAGTTTCATTTTAAACATTTGTTCATTTGATGCTTGCTTTACTGATTCTGGTATCCGGTTAAAAACCTCCGGACCCATAACATGAGTAAATTTGATGATTTTGTAAGTGTACGCGGCAGGGACCTGAGCTTGTGCTTATTGCGTGTCTGGTAATCATGGTTTTCGTGAGTTGTGTACGTGCTTAAGTATATATATGCTCTCACATATACTGCCACTTGGTATATGGCGATACAAGTTAGGGTGAGGATTGCTAACCTCTTAAAATGAGGCCTGACGGACACATCCCTCCTGATCTGTGCGATAACGCGTACGGCCCTTTTCTGCATACGGAACGCGCGCTCCCAGTCGGCAGCACGCGCCCACAGCTCGGCGCCGTACTGCAGCAGCGAGTGTACCGTCGCGAAGTAGCAGGCTCTCACGGCTTCAGCGGTCACTACACGTTTTAGCGCGTAGCACGCGCTCCCTAGTCTGCCACATAGTAAGTCAATGTGTTTCGTCCATTGCAACCCTCGGTCGATTTGAAAACCGAGAAACCCCGTGCATTCAACTGGAGCGATCGGTTTTCCCTCTATTTCAACTTTTAGTTCTCGCACCGGTTTGCTCGACAGTTGAAAGTGAATAAAGTGGGTCTTTTTAAGGTTAAGGGCAAGTCCATTAAGCTTGAACCAGTCGGCGAGCTGCAACGCCGCGGTGTTTACGCGTTTCTCGAGCGAGTCTAATGTCGGCGCAGTGACTACTGCAGCTACATCGTCTGCATACATGAGGACCTCGGCTTCAGTGACTGCTTCAGGCAGATCATTTAGTAGCAATGAGAATAATATGTTTGAAACCGAGGAGCTACGCCCATTTGTGTTTTTAAGGGGTCCGATGTATTACCACCACCTTTCACAACCTGGGTCCTGTCTCGCATCATGCCCGTCAGTAGCTGGTAGGCTGATCCGTCGATGCCGTAGTGTCTCAGTTTCATAGCTAGGATGCTATGGTCGGCCACATCAAATGCTTTAGATAAGTCGCAGCACAACGCTGCGACTTGCAGTTTTTTTTCGCGAGCGGCGACCACTAGGCTGACCACTCTCCTTGTCATTGACGTCGTGGACCTACCCTCACGGTACGCGTATTGTCGGTCTGAAATGGCCTTGGTCGATGACAGAAACTCAGTCAGTTGAAGACAAAGACCATGTTCAAATATTTATAAGTATAATAATATTTATAAGTATTATAGACACAGGCCTATAATTATCCATGTCAGATCTCTTTCCCTTGCCCTTAAATAAAGGGGAGATTTTGCTTTGTTTAAAAGCTGTAGGATATTTACCTTCACGAATACACATGTTATATGCATAGGCGAGCACCGGGGCAAGCACTATAGCTGCAGGTCGTAACATCTTAGGCGACAAACCATATACATCCTGCGATGCCTTCGGAGGTATCCGAGATGCTAGGATGACATAAATTTCATCAGCTGTGAATACTCTAAGTCTCAGCGTTCGGTCCGCAACGGCACGCGCCGCGCACAAGGCGCGGAGTGCGCCGACGGGGGTTCCGCGCGGCGCTCCGCAGGCGGCGGCCGCGCTGAGCAGACGGGAGTTTACAGCATTCACAAACTGAGTTTTATTTAGGAATGGAGTCCCTTTTGAGTCCTTTACAACTTCGGTAAAGTCAAGACGGGGTGTATTATTCTTCCCTCTTTCCTGATTTACAACGCTCCACATACCCTTAGTTGTATTACTAGTGTTCTGTATAATTTTTTCAAAATAGTCCTTTTTTGTGTTAGTTAGTAAAATGTCATAATGTTTATTCATATCAGTAATCAAACTTTGTAAAATAATGTTATTTGGTTCTAATTTAGATAGGCGTATGATGTCAAATAATAGCAATTTATAATCTTTAACATCCTGGGAGATCCAGGATGAGTCATTTTTGTACTTAACGCAACATTTTTTTAATGGAAAGCTAATATTAAATTTATTAATAATAATATTCATAATTGATGTCAGTAACTCTTCCGATTTCATTTTACTTTGTAGTAGTTCCCACCAGTCGACGCTGTCAATTGATGCCACAAAATTAGACTTATTTGTGTAATTGTAACACCTATTAAATACATACGTAGGGTTAGTCTGTATCCGTGGCCGTCTAAACATTCCCCTAATAGCTAAATGGTCACTTAAGTTTGTGACAATGGGAGCTACTGACATAATATGGTCATACGTTAGGTTCGTGTACAAATGGTCCAGGCAAGTGGAGCTATTATATTTCGTGGTACGTGTAGGGAAATCGAACAAATTACTCATGTTATGGGTCGTAAGTACGTCAGCTAATTTTTTACTGGAATTACATAAGTTCCCGATTACATTTATGTTAAAATCTCCAACAATTATGCAATTTATACCTAGATCACACACTTTATCGAGCAATGTTTCTAACTTGTCAATAAAGTCATTATGCGATACATTATTATTACTCCTGTAAATACAAATGATCGTGATGTCTAAGTCTAACAAGTCTACCGCCGATATTTCGCAGATTGTCTCAATTGATAACGATGTAATTTCACTATTATCCATGCATTTTGTCTCGTCCGCAACGAATATACACGAACCACCGTGCACTATCTGCTTTCTGCAGAAAAAAGATGCTAACTTATAGCCTTGGTGTTGAACTGATTTTCATTTATCCTCTGACATGAAGTGCTCGGTTAGTGCCAGAATATTGCTGGTTTAGGTTTAGGAGTCCATCGAGGACAAACATTGTGACACGAGATTTATATATATTAAGATGTGGAATCAAGCGTTGCGTTCACTGATTTGTCTTTTATTGCAAGTCATGCTCTTTTTAGAGTATTATTAGTATCGTATATTGTAACCAAAGAAAGTATTACATAATTCACGCAGTTTTTAGGACTTTACCTCCTGTGCTAGTTAGAAATTGTGTTACAGCAATATAATCGAACCGCTTTATCAACTTATCGGTCTCAAATTTGATAAGTATACCTTTCATCATCATCATCCGCCCTACGACGGAAAGAAATATAATACATATAAGTATTAATTTGGTGTTAAAGTTAACTATTTATAACTAGTTGTTATTCAAATGTCAAGCATGATAGTTATATAATAAAATTTGTAACATAACGAGATACCTACATTATTAGGTATGTTACAATTTATGTACCTAACAGTTTATCTATACTAATATTATAAAGAGGAAAGGTTTGATTTTTTGTTTGTTTGTTTGTTTGTTTGTCTCGAATAGGCTCTGAAACTACTGCACCGATTTAAAAAATTCTTTCACCATTCGAATGCTACACTATCCCTGAGTGACATAGGCTATATTTAGTTTTCAAAAATAATATGGTTCCTTACCAAACTCAGATAATGTAACCCATGGTGAAAAAAAAGAACCTAAAATCTTTCTTTAATCGCGAATGCTGCGAAAACTATTGAATATATAACAAAGTGATATATTACAACTTTGTAGAACTTATCATTATCTACAAAAAACGTCGTCACATCATATCTCTAACTATTATAGTTTTGTGACAATAAGCGATTTTTAAAAAAAATTAAACCTTAAATCTTTCTTTAATCGCGAATGCTGCGAAAACTATTGAATATATAACAAAGTGATGAATTACAACTTTGTAGAACTTATCATTATCTACAAAAAACGTCGTTACATCATATCTCTAACTATTATAGTTTTGTGACAATAAGCGGGGTTAAGATCACGAAATAATCTGCCGCGTCGCGTCGTCGCGTCGTCTCCCTACTGAATGGTCGTGTGCGGAAATAAAAAAATTGTCGCTTGATAATATTTTGTCGCTTAGTTAGTAGTTAATAATTCGTTAACAGGTAACTAATCCCATTCAAAAAGTTATTTTCAGATCTAAACCCTAGCATATAGCATAGATATTGTACATATCGTCGGTTGCAGGTTCAATTGGGTTAACCACCAAAACACGTAAAATAAGTTGAGTTTATAGTTTTTTTTAGTTTTTTTCTGCTCTTACGAATAGCATACTAATAGAATTCTAGCTTAAAAAAAATAAAGTTACGCTACACATTTTAACTGTGAATTTTGCAGACTTCCGTCGAAATTATGTTGTAACTGAGTAGGTATTTATTTTATTTTATTTATTTTTATTTTGGTATGTGATCCATTAACAAAAGTCGAATTGTTGTATTCCTATGACCGAAGAAGGTTAAGTTGGTGTATGTATCTTGGCAAACCAGCATTGCTCTTACACTAATTCTTAGCTTGAACGCAAAATTATAACCACACATACACCAATATAAAACCAACATTCTTCAAAAAACTAACGTTACACCAATTGACCCGAACCAAGTTTATGTTTGTTGTCGGTTACACCAATTTGAGCATTGCAATCAATAGTATGTTTTCTCTTACCTTAATCTTCTTATAAATCATCATCACCCTATTAACGTTGCCACTGCTGGGACACAGGGACTTCTCTCTTGACGAGAGAGATTAGGCCTTAATTCACCACGCTGGCCAAGTGCGGGTTGGTGAATGTCACATGTCTCTTCAAACTCTTTTCAAGTTCTCAGAACATGCCGGTTTCCTCACGATGTTTGCCTTCACCGTTAAAGCACGTGTTTACAGCGCACATAGATTTCTCAAGAAGAAAAATCCAGAGGTGCGTGGCGGGGTTTGAATCCACGACCTTCGGAATGAAAGTCGAGTGTCCTCCCACTTAGCCAACACGGCTTGGCAATCTTCTTATAAATAATAAATCTAAATTTATAATATAAGAAAAACCCCCGATGCGAATCCTTCAATTTCCTTAAAAGTAAAACACCAACAATAATGTGTAATGTGCACGCAATGCGCTTTCATTTGATACCCCACTCGAGATTTTTGCAGATTTTCGGTTTGCCTTCCCCACTCTAACCCCCACAATTTTTAAACGGCACAACCGATTTTCATGAAACATGTTTAAGAGCACTCGCGCCAGACTCACCTTTTAAACAAAAAAAACTAAGTTGAAATCGCTTCATCCGTTCGGGAGCTATGATGTACCAGACAGATAGACACGTCAAACAATGACATCCCTCTTTTTTGTCGGGGGTTTAAAATGAATCGCAAAATGTGTTGCTAAGCGCATAACTCAACAACGCCTATACCAATTTAGCCAATTTATTTTTTTAAATGTTCGTTGGAGTTTAAGGATGGTTTTTCCGGCGAGAAAAAATCGAATAATTTTGAAACAATTTTCAATAATTACCCGTGCAAAGCCGGGGCGTGCCGCTAGTAGGTTTATAAATCAGAGATCGAGATTTTAATAAAAATATTGCATGTTACTAATTTGCGTTACGCTATTTTTTATTGCCTACGTTGGTCACTTAATAGTTACCAAAGAAACCAGTATCCCCAGTTATTTATAACACTTCAAGCTAGTCAAAACACGAAGTTTAAGATTTACTAAACTAAACGTTTTGCCAGTTGATATTTTAATGACGTTTTTGTAACTCAGCAGCTGTTTTGATGTGAATCATCTAATATATAAAAACTTATCGCAAAATATGTTGCTAAGCGCAACTCACAACGCCTAGACCAATATGGGCAATTTTTTTTTAAAGTTTGTTGTAGTTCAAGCATGGTTTTACGGCGAGAACAATACGAATAATTGCTGGGATTTTTAATTACCCGAGCGAAGCCGGGGCGAGCCTCTAATTAATAATAAAGTCGGTACACACCCACACACAATTAATTAAAAAACATTTAAACATTTAGTCCGGTCAATATAGACAATTGAAATAAAGAAAATTCCGACACAGCCAAATCTCCGTAGAGACCTTAGATTTGCTATAATAAATAAAGTGTCAAAAGTCCCCATCGATCTCATGTGAGCTAAGGGAGTTATTCGCGCCCAAATATCAACATTTTAGGATTTTTTGGATTTTTCTCGAAAATGGTAATTTTTATTAATAAGTACCTCAGGGAAAAGTTGTAGATCTCAAAATTCTCTATAAAAGTATTACCAATGATTTTTTCTCTAAGACCCACCATTTGCTAGATATTGCGCTTGTAAGAATCACGTTCTACATAATATCCACACATTTCCACACCACCTGTGAGGTAGTGTACTCGGCGCGTTTTTTTGAATGTGGTTTCCCCGGTAGACCTAGCCTATAGCGCTGCGCCAACACTAAATACTAAAGGAATTCGGTTTCTTCTTGCGGTTTATGGAGCTCCAAAGAAAATTGATTGTATAGATAAGTACAGATATTTAACATTTGTAAAAAATATACGAAACAAAAAGCAAGTTCAACTAATATCTTGTCTTCCTCCAACATCGGCATCTGCTATTCAACATTTGTTTCGAGTATACTATCAAGTTCAAACATGGCAAGGAAATCAACTGAACCCTGAAGACTGGGGTTGGAAATTAATAAATAATACTTTGGAACCGATTAAAACTTTACTGTCCCCTGCTCCAGAGAAACTACTAAACACTATTTTTTGCAATTGCAAGAAAGGTTGTAATGCCAAATGTGGCTGTAAAAAAGTAGGGTTGCAGTGTTCTCCAGCGTGTACCAATTGCCAAGGTCTATTATGTTCGAATGTTCAATTAAATACAAGAGAGGAAGATTCAGGTGATTTTGATGAAGAGACAACTGATTCATCTTCATTTGAACAATTTCTGAACATTCAGCAACAGGAAGAAGAAGAAAAAAAAGAAGAAGACGAAGAAGAAAAACAGCAGAACGACAGTTAATCTCAACAACCAATATCAATAATCTTCATACTATTAAATAGATATATTGTTCTTGAAAATGACGTCATACAGGTTCGTGGAACAGGCCTACCGTGGAAACCACGTTCAAAAAAACGCGCCGAGTACACTACCTCACAGGTGGTGTGGAAATGTGTGCATATTATGTAGAACGTGATTCTTACAAGCGCAATATCTAGCAAATGGTGGGTCTTAGAGAAACAATCATTGGTAATATTTTTATAGATAATTTTAAGATCTACAACTTTTCCCTGAGGTACTTTTTAATAAAAATTACCGTTTTCGAGAAAAATCCAAAAAACCCAAAATGTTGATTTTGGGCGCGAATAACTCCCTAAGCTCACATTGGATCGATGGGGACTTTTGACACTTTATTTTTTATAGCAAACCTAAGATCTCTACGGAGATTTGGCTGTGTCGGAATTTTCTTCATTTGATCACTATTTTTATGTCTAAATTGACCGGACTAATTATGGTTATTTGAACATGTTTGGCGCCATTTGCAAATTTTTAACATAATATGCTGTAGTTGTATGTCCAAAGAGTAAATAAAAAATATGCAATATGTCAAGCAATTTAGTCAAGGTCATGACATAAAGTTGAAAATGCCTACGATGCCGGTCGTCGACTGGTGCCGCCGCAATTGTCAATTTTGTTGTATGTATTACGATTGCGATCTTAAGAACTGTTTATAAAATACAATTTTCTATGCGGCCTGGTAAGCGCGCCGGCGCGGCGCTCCGCCGCGTTTGGTGGGAATCGTACCTAAAGAGAGAATGGTACCTTCTAACTTCATTGTATTAAAGTTTTAAGTTGCCCAAATGTGTACATGTTTTCTTATTTCACACTAACCCAATATAGTAAGTAATTGCTTAAAATATAGAACAATCTCAGTCAGTCAGTCGCTGACAGTTTTTTTTTTTTTTTTTTTACTAGTATTAGTAGTAAGTATTTTTTTAGTTCATTAATAAAATCATACATGTGCAAAAATATATTAAATGATATAACGCCTATTAAAAACAAAGAGCACACGTGACGTGTTGCGCTTATTTAGATTTACGTGCTTCGTTGTAGATTTCGGTACCTTCAGTAGAGATCGGCCTTTGGTATAGGCCCCTAGTAATGCTTTGCAGTATTAGCATGCCCAGGGCCGACTTTTTCTTTTTAGAATTAAATTTAAAAAAAAAACAAAGTTATGTATTGTATCTATTTTTAAGGAATGTTCTGAAAACCCCCCTCTTGCTGAAAAGTGCATTAAAATCCAAGTGAAGTAAAAATTGTAACAAAAAAAAAATGTTAGATTTTATAAAATTACGAATTAAAAAACTTCTTCCTATTATTAAAGTTGCTTAAGAATACGATATTAACTTTTAAGGATTATGCCTCTTTCAAATTACAGTATTAAACATATTTGTTTTAAATAAGTGGTTATTATCACCAACCATGATTATATAAATATCATTTATTATCATTATTACAATCTAATTGGTGCATTTTGTTATGCCTAATAAATTAAATGATTACATAAAGTACTGTACAAAACTGATAACGTCTAAGAAATTAGTAAGTACCAACGTCTGCTTTTCAATATGTCCTCAAATCCTAATGAAATAGGCTAATTATTTATTTATTGGTCACTCATGTCACCATACATTTTTTTTACAACACGAGATACCAAAGTTAGATAAAAATGAAATGAAAACACAAATTTTGCGTTCAAAAATAAAAATAGAAAAAACTATGGCTATAGTACAAAATTGGTAGTTTACATTTTATTTGATTTTATAGCACCACTATCTAGAAATGCTATTCAGAAAACAGACTGAGAAAATTCTTTGTATTGTAAATTTGGTACTTAAAAGAGTGGGTCAGGTCGAACTTTTTAAAAAAATAAAAAATGCCTGATAACTCGAAAACCGTGACACTTTTACTGAATACAAATTATCATTTTCCGAACAGTCGCGATGCCCCCCAACCGTGGGTAAAGGATTATCCACTCATTACGCCACACCCTGTATATAGATATAGATAACACGGAAAGTGGTGATTTATTGACCCAAACATTTATTCATATTATGTATCAGGAAACTTGTAGTTAATAAACTAAATGGTAGTGTGGGCTAAGCGGGTGCTAGATGACAAAAACAACTACTCCATTTTTTAGATTATTTAAAATAAATAATATTTATCAAAAACATGATTTGAATGATGTATCAGTGATAATTTATTTCATATGAAAAAAATACAAACTTAAAACTAGATTCAACAAACATGTTAAATAACATTTTAATACTATTTAGATTTATAACAAAACATGACTTGTCCGTAGTTAAGTATAATTTACTCGAAATACCGAAAATGTATGACAAAATCTTGATGGGTAGCATGTATTTATATAGAATTTATAGATTATTATCAAATTAGACTGGTTTATCTCACACCGAGGGAGATAAACCTGTCTATATCCGCGTCATTATGACACTGCGAAAAATTTGACACTTCTTGTATACCGCACATCAGACTGATGCAATTTTATTTCGCATGAAGACATCATGTGATATAAATTTTACTTATTAGAAAAACATTTTTTGTAAATGTATAATCGACATCATCATCATAATTTAATCGGTAGGTTGACGCCTGCTGGGTATCAGCCTCAACCTCAATGAATCAATCATTTTTAGCTCTTTACGTCCTGTGACTCCTATTTCATAAATTTCGAAGATGTTATTAGCCTATTTAATAATGTTTAGGTTAATTTATATTTATTAATCAGAGTAACAAGGTATGCAGTCCCGTTTTTACTATACGGGTACAGAATCCTAATAAAGTTATCTCTAACTCTGTTTATCTAAACATTTTTGTACCTTTTAGTCAAATATCGCTTAAAAAGACGTAGGTTGTTTATTGTAATACGATCAGTTTATTCAGAAATAAGCATTATACTGTTATTTTGTTATTACACTGACTGTAGACTAAATGGAATGATTGTAACTGTACTATATACAAATGATACACTTATATTATTTAATATGTGGTACTTCGAATAAAATTTATTCATAAAAAAAACTTTTTTTTATAAATTTGATAATTTATCTTTATTTTTTTTTTCTTTTGATGTAGAAACCTCTCCTTTCAAAAGCCATGTAGTAAAATGGCGTCTAACCTTGGAAAGTAGACTTTTCTCTGGAATTTGAAAGGATTTTATTACGAATTGTTTAATAACTTACTTACTTACTTTTATTATGTGTGAAAGTAAATAAATTAATACGATATTTTCAATTAAAAAAAAATGAAGCCTTGTTGGCTAAGTGGAAGGACACTCGACTTTCATTACGAAGGTCGTGGGTTCAAAACCCCGCTACGTACTTCTGGATTTTTCTTCTTGAGAAATTTATGTTCGCTTTAAACATGTACTTTAACGGTGAATGCAAACATCGTGAGAAAACGGCATGTTCTGAGAACTTTAAAAGAGTTTGAAGGACATGTGACATTCACCAACCCGCACTTGGCCAGCTTGGTAAAGGCCTCTCTCGCCCCTCGAGAAGCCCCTGTGTCCCAGCCGTGGGAACGTTAATATGGTGATGCTGATGATGATGATTACATTTTATAACTAAATCCAAAACTATAAGTAACCACTGTGTGAGGAAGTAAATAAATTAATATTATTGCATTAAATTTTATAACGAAAATGCGACGAAACAATAAGTGTTTGAATACATTTTCTTAGTGCATTGATACTATCACACTCACACACACTTTTCTGACCAAGGTATCACATTGTGAGTACTCCGGGTCTCAGTGTACCTAGGTATGTAGCATTTGGTATGTGGTGGTGGATTTAGGGGTATTTCCACTTCACACACAGTGACGTTAAATCTATCTATCTATATATTAGATAGATAGATTAAAATAACAGTATAATGCTTGTTTCTGAATAAACTGATCATATTACAATAAACAACCTACGTCTTTTTAAGCGATATTTGACTAAAAGTTGACTAAAAGGTACAAAAAAGTTTAAATAAACAGATTAAGAGATAATTTTATTAGGATTCTGTACCCGTATAGTAAAAACGGGACTGCATACCTTGTTACTCCGATTAATAAATATAAATTAACCTAAAAATGATTAAATAGGCTAATAACATCTTCGAAATTTATGAAATAGGAGTCACAGGACGTGAAGAGCTAAAAATGATTGATTCATTGAGGTTGAGGCTGATACCCAGCAGGCGTCAACCTACCGATTAAATTATGATGATGATGTCGATTATACATTTACAAAAAAAAAATTCTAATAAGTTATAGTTATATTAATATAAAAAAATGTTAATTATTTATTTCAGATTAAAATTCACACATTTAAACTAAATGGGCAGCTTGCATAGCTTATTATTATCAAAGATAAGTTTGTTTATCACATCAAATGATTGTTATGATTTTTAAAATAAGTGCAGGCAAATTGTGTTTTATAATAATATTTATTTGTACTTATCATTACAAAATTACGTTCTATATATCTATTAATTGCCAAATGTATTAATTAACTAAGTGCATACATAGCTCGTAAATAGCTGAAACGATTTTAATAACTTTTTTTTATATTCCTTAAATACGAGGATGGGCCCAGAGAAAAAAAAGAGTAGGTGGAAGATAATAGGTATGATAGGTATAGCATGAACTAAGTCGCGTTGGGCCAACTAGTTTTGATTTTAATAATAAGTTAATACAAATTCATTGCAAATTTATGTGCGCTTTTAACACGTGCTTTAACGGTGAAGGCAAAACATCGTGAGGAAACCGGCATGTTCTGAGAACTTCATAAAAAAAAAAAAGAGTTTGAAGGACATGTGACATTCACCAACCCGCACTTGGCCAGCGTGGTGAATTAAGGCCTAATCTCTCTCGTCAAGAGAGAAGTCCCTGTGTCCCAGCAGTGGGAACGTTAATAGGGTGATGATGATCATGATGAATACAAATTCTGGAAAAAAGTTTTACTAAGGAAGTTTGAAATCTGGAATCTGTTTTTTTTTTTGCTTATTATGGTCAAGTTGAGCGTTTGTTAGGAACAGCTGTTTTAATCGATATTGCAGGGTTCGTTCCTTGTTAAATGGTGTTTGTTGTTAATTTTGTTTACGACTAGGTTATTTTTTAACCCCCGACCAAAAAAGAGGGGTGTTATAAGTTTGACGTGTCTGTCTGTCTGTCTGTCTGTGTGTCTGTCTGTCTGTCTGTGGCACCATAGCTCCCGAACGGATGGAGCGATTTCAATTTAGTTTTTTTTGTATAAAAGTTGAGTCTGGCGCGAGTGTTCTTAGACATGTTTCATGAAAATCGGTTGGGCCGTTTAAAAGTTATGGGGGTGAGAGTGGGTAAGGAAAACCGAAAATCTGCAAATATACTAGTGTGGGGTATCAAATGAAATCGCATCGCGTCCACATTACATAATATTATGTTGTTTTACGTTTAAGGAAATTATGGCATTGGAATCGGGAATTTTTCTTAAATTTTAAATTTAGATTTATATTTTAATGCGGGCCGGACAAATAACGACCGCCTTACGCGCTCCGTTGGACGCAATAAATAATTAGAAATAATATTTTTTCATTTATTTGTATAATTTACTTAAATCAAAAATAATTTCATATCAAAGTCAAAGTCAAAACGTTTATTTCCTTAGAAGCACATAGCCTACATGGACAGGTCAACTTAAAATTAATAAAACTAAATTGCTTAAATAACAAATATCAAGGAAATAACATTGTCTTGACAGTCGCTTCAATGTTTTATACTGAGTTGAGAAGGGAATAGAACAACACAGCTTTATCAGTTATTACAATTTTGTAGTTATTACAATTTTGGAGTTCTTATTTATAGGTAACTATTTATAAGTTTAACATTTACAATAAAAAAAAATGTTTGTCATATAAGGAAGCTATTATAACATGAGCATATCAGTCCTGGTCAACCAGAATGGAGCGTAAATGGCTACAGTCGCCATTAAAACCCTTTCAGCTTTATATACTATACTACTATTGTAAAAATAAAATAAAATATATAACAATTTTGAGATACCTTGTACGTATATATTTATGTATACCTAGTTTAACAATACAAAAAAATATTACATCATCTTTGTCTAGTAGATACCTTTTGCTCATATCAATTTAATAAAATTGTGCAAATAATTTTCTAAAGATAAAATCTAATCTCTAAGGAATCCTCGCTATGAAATAAACCGGATCAATTTGATAATCCATCCGCTACCTCTATATAAAGACAGCGCACACATCATCAACATGTTATAAATTTGCGCCATTTCGAGTGGAATAACCTAAACAGTGGAGCTGTGGTCATGATTTATTTGACTTTAGCACTAGTAGCGGTGCCGTGTGCACTTTACTTTTACTTTACCAGAAATTATGGGTATTGGAAGCGAAGGAACGTTGTAAGTCGCGACCCCGTCCCACTCTTTGATACACTACATAGATACATACATTTCTTTGTAAATACATACACATGATACAAAGGAATACCCAGACCAGAAACAAGAAATTGTAGATAGTACAAAATCTGGTCCCCCGGTGGGATCGAACCCGCAACCTCTTCTCAGGCGGACCTTCGCCCACCGAGCCACAGAGGTCGGCAAAATATTGATTTTAGTATTTGTCTGTTTTGTTTGATACTATATCAAATTCATATTACTTTTATGAATTGTTTTAAACTTTTTAAACAAATAGTAATAAATAAACTGATGTATTGTTGATAGTTTAAAACTTACCGATACAGTTTCTGGGTCCCACTCCAAAAGATAAAAATGCGCAAGAGTGACGATTTGCAGAATTAGCAGCCGAAAACCTTTCTGGATTAAATATATGAGGATTTGGCCAATATTTCTCATCGTGATGGATCCCGAGCACACCCATAGTTCCCTTCTCAATGACTACGTTGGTACCAGGAATTTCATAAGTGTCCTGGGCAACTCGTTGAAGTGGATCAACTAAAGGATGCATTCGAAGATTCTCATTAAAAACTTTTTCTAAATATTTCATCTCTTGAAGTGCATCATATGAGACTTCCCCGTTATGTCTGGCAAGAACTTGGTCTATTTCTTCCTGCAGTTTCTTTTGAATTTCAGGATTTCTAGCGAGCTCATACATAAGCCATGTCAGAGACGTCGTGCTAGTCTCATAGCCAGCCGCATAAAATACAAAAGCCTGTGCTGCCATTACACTTTCTGTTATTTCTAATTCCAGTCCATTTTCTTGGTTATCTTTCTTCGTCCCATGTATACTTCCTTGTTGTTTCAGTTCCAGCATCAAATCCATGAAATTTTTTCTGTTTGATGGTTTGTTGTCTCTTTGTTGTGTTACCTGTCTCACTAAGTCATAAAAAAAATTAAGCACAAACTTTGGGAAGAAGGATCCGCCTAGTTTTTTGAATAAACCAGGAAACATCATATCCAATTCAACTAAATAACTCATACTGAAAATGTCTCTGTCGATTCTGTTCTATGTTTCCATTTCTTTGCTGTGGCGAGTTGCATCAATGTTAAGACCAAACGCGCAAGCGCTTATGGTGGAGATGAAGAACATCCGAATGAGAGAACCTATGTCCTTTTCTCTTTCCATAGTAATTTCTTGGTCCACGTAGTCAATAAATTTGTCTCCCTTTTCTAGCATCAAGTGGAGCATGTTCCTCAGCTTCCCCGTCGTGAATATTGGAGTGAATCTGCTCCTTAATACTTTCCATGTTTCCCCGTCGGCATGAAACAGGTTGCCGCCCAAGCCCTCCTTGCTGTCAAAGTGGAACATGTCAAAGTCTTTGATCATTATATGCTTTATAACGTCTAGATCTCTGACGAGAAGAGCGGGAGTTGTCATCCTGTACATCCCGACCACTTTTTCGTTGGGAAACTCCTTGTAAATTTCGTGGTGAATCTCGCCATAGGTTTTCTTTCGCATAGTACTTTCGTATAAATTTCCAAAGAGTGGGACGGGGTCGCGACTTACAACGTTCCTTCGCTTCCAATACCCATAATTTCTGGTAAAGTAAAAGTAAAGTGCACACGGCACCGCTACTAGTGCTAAAGTCAAATAAATCATGACCACAGCTCCACTGTTTAGGTTATTCCACTCGAAATGGCGCAAATTTATAACATGTTGATGATGTGTGCGCTGTCTTTATATAGAGGTAGCGGATGGATTATCAAATTGATCCGGTTTATTTCATAGCGAGGATTCCTTAGAGATTAGATTTTATCTTTAGAAAATTATTTGCACAATTTTATTAAATTGATATGAGCAAAAGGTATCTACTAGACAAAGATGATGTAATATTTTTTTGTATTGTTAAACTAGGTATACATAAATATATACGTACAAGGTATCTCAAAATTGTTATATATTTTATTTTATTTTTACAATAGTAGTATAGTATATAAAGCTGAAAGGGTTTTAATGGCGACTGTAGCCATTTACGCTCCATTCTGGTTGACCAGGACTGATATGCTCATGTTATAATAGCTTCCTTATATGACAAACATTTTTTTTTATTGTAAATGTTAAACTTATAAATAGTTACCTATAAATAAGAACTCCAAAATTGTAATAACTACAAAATTGTAATAACTGATAAAGCTGTGTTGTTCTATTCCCTTCTCAACTCAGTATAAAACATTGAAGCGACTGTCAAGACAATGTTATTTCCTTGATATTTGTTATTTAAGCAATTTAGTTTTATTAATTTTAAGTTGACCTGTCCATGTAGGCTATGTGCTTCTAAGGAAATAAACGTTTTGACTTTGACTTTGATATGAAATTATTTTTGATTTAAGTAAATTATACAAATAAATGAAAAAATATTATTTCTAATTATTTATTGCGTCCAACGGAGCGCGTAAGGCGGTCGTTATAGAGAAAAGGACATAGGTTCTCTCATTCGGATGTTCTTCATCTCCACCATAAGCGCTTGCGCGTTTGGTCTTAACATTGATGCAACTCGCCACAGCAAAGAAATGGAAACATAGAACAGAATCGACAGAGACATTTTCAGTATGAGTTATTTAGTTGAATTGGATATGATGTTTCCTGGTTTATTCAAAAAACTAGGCGGATCCTTCTTCCCAAAGTTTGTGCTTAATTTTTTTTATGACTTAGTGAGACAGGTAACACAACAAAGAGACAACAAACCATCAAACAGAAAAGATTTCATGGATTTGATGCTGGAACTGAAACAACAAGGAAGTATACATGGGACGAAGAAAGATAACCAAGAAAATGGACTGGAATTAGAAATAACAGAAAGTGTAATGGCAGCACAGGCTTTTGTATTTTATGCGGCTGGCTATGAGACTAGCACGACGTCTCTGACATGGCTTATGTATGAGCTCGCTAGAAATCCTGAAATTCAAAAGAAACTGCAGGAAGAAATAGACCAAGTTCTTGCCAGACATAACGGGGAAGTCTCATATGATGCACTTCAAGAGATGGAATATTTAGAAAAAGTTTTTAATGAGAATCTTCGAATGCATCCTTTAGTTGATCCACTTCAACGAGTTGCCCAGGACACTTATGAAATTCCTGGTACCGACGTAGTCATTGAGAAGGGAACTATGGTGTTGTTGCCTGTGCTCGGGATCCATCACGATGAGAAATATTGGCCAAATCCTCATATATTTGATCCAGAAAGGTTTTCGGCTGCTAATTCTGCAAATCGTCATTCTTGCGCATTTTTATCTTTTGGAGTGGGACCCAGAAACTGTATAGGTAAGTTTTAAACTATCAACAATAAATTAGTTTATTTATTACTATTTGTTTAAAAAGTATACAACAATTCATAAAAGTATATAGGTTGATATAGTATCAAACAAAACAGACAAATACTAAAATCAATATTTTGCCGACCTCTGTGGCTCGGTGGGCGAAGGTCCGCCTGAGAAGCAAGAGGCAACCTCTTGCTTCTCAGGCGGGTTCGATCCCGCCGGGGGACCAGATTTTGTACTGTCTACAATTTCTGGTTTCGGGTCTGGGTTTTCCTATGTATCATATGTATTTACAAAAAAAATGTATCTATCTATGTAGTATATCAGCACTTATAGTACAAGCTCTGCTTAGTTTGGGGTTAGATGATGCTGTGTGCTGTATTTTTATTTGGGAAGAACAAACACAAATCTTAATTTGATATTTGCATGTCTAATTTATTAACCTTTGTCTTTACTTTCAGGCATGCGGTTCAGTAAAGTCTCGTCAAGGGTATGCCTGGTAAAATTGTTATCGAAGTACAGTGTAGAACCTTCGAAAAATACACCAGAACCACCTGTTAAATACGATTACAATAGAGGAGTACACAGCCCTGATGGAGGTATACGCCTGAATGTCCTTCCAAAAAATAAATAAAATTACTATCTGTTTGCGGAAACACGCTTCACGAATCACATAAGGTCTCTTCTGGAAGGACCAATCGCAGCGCTCCAAATCTTCACGTAGCTTAAAGTAAATTACACCATTGGTTATATTTGTTCCCCCACCCTTATATCCCTGAGATTTGTATAACCGACATAGCATTCACCATATTGCTTACAATAAATCAAGACGTTCGTTGCACCAAAAATATCTTTTATTGACATCAACCAGATAGGAATAGTCTAGGACCCATTCGTAGGTAGCCAGTTTTCTGATCCAAAAAGGCTTTGTATGTACTAGCCCTCTCTCGTACATGTGGACCTTCGACCCAAATATTCGCAGAACAAAGAAGCAGCAACCGGAAAACGTGGTTTCGAACCGACGCGGGACAAGCAAGAAACCTATCCTGGACATCTAGACACCAATCCTGGACAACTTGGGAGGCCAAGCGCAATAAGGAAAAAGAGAGCGGGTCGGAATATCATCATACACGCATTCTGGTGGGACCAACCATCCTTTCTTTCATCACCTCCCAGTTCTCTTTGTAATACTTGTGTCTATTATTTCCAGTACTAATCGTGAGTAGGAGTATTCCGTGTGACTGCAGCTAGGTGGTTGCGGCGTCGCCTATTGCCTATATTTCAAACAAAAACAAACCGTTAGTACTCCTGTTCTCACTTTAATACTAATACCACAAAATGGCGGTAACAGGCGCTAAATCTCCCCAAGTAACTTTAAACATTGATAACGCATTACAATAAGGCAATCTAAAATTTCCTAGTGCAATAAAGTAATGAACCAGACTTGCTACGAGATTTGGGGTTGGTGAATGTCACATGTCCTTCAAACTCTTTTTTTATTTTTATTTAGGCAGGCACGTGTTTAAAGCGCACATAAATTTCTCATGAAAAATCCAGAGGTGCAGGGCGGGGTTTGAACACACGACCTGAAAGTCGAGTGTCCTCCCATTTAGCCAACACGGCTTTGATGGTAAGCATAGTGAGACATGTCTTCGAATTGACCACATCATGAAATGTTCGACAATTTTGGGGTTTGATTTTCTATAAAATTTAAGCTAACGATTTTGTCATACACGTTCGACAGAGATTGAAAACTATACGATATCAGTTAGACATGACATCCTTCCTTCATTGTTCTTTTTAACAACCCTTTTCTGAATAAAAAAGTTCATTTAATTACTCTTTATTTACCATAACACGGAAAGTAGTGATTTATTGACCCAAACATTTCTTCATATATTATGTATCAGGAAACTTGTAGTTAATAAACTTAATGGTAGTGTGGGCTAAGCCCAATTCCATTCCATGCACGCCAGTGTGATCATGGAACAAAAATTCAATATTGTGCGAACTCTTAGGTTGGTAGTAGACAAAAAAAAATACTCCGTTTTTTAGATTCTTAAAAAAAAATCAATTTTTATTTTTTCTTGCATATGAAAAATTAAGACGATAAAGTGCATTTATTATTTAATTACTAAATAAAATTCTTACGTCGTTGATACGCTATCCTATATCTTCGCAAGTTTTTTTTTACATTGATAAAACGAAACATAGTTGTCCGGTATCTATGGTCGTGCTAACAGATAGAAAGATATTATTATGTAGTCATCATTGCGTAGACACTTTATGATTTTTTTTGTTGCACAAATGGTACCTACGCCATTACTGGGAAACGTAGTTACAGTAAAAGCCCTCTTTCTAAGAGCAAGCCGGTTTAATTAGCTAGAAGAAAACTCCAGAGGTGCGTAGTGGGGTTTGAACCCACGACCTTCGGAACGAAAGTCGTGTGTGCTCCCACTTAGCCAACATGGCTTAGTCAAATTGTAAGAAAATTGGTTAATGTTGCGTATATACCTCTATTTAACTAAGAACTTTAAGTTTCCAGTTACCGACACCAAATAGTACCTTAAGGTACTGAATGGTCAAACATTCAGCAAGTCTAGCCAATATTTTTCATAAACAAAAGCACAACTATTTACGTTCCCACTTCTGGGACACAAGGACTTCTGGGACTCTCTTGTGGAGAGGGAAAAACACTGGCTTAGTGCGGGTTGGTGAATCTCACATGTCGAACTCTTCAAAGTTCTCAGAACATGCCGGTTAAGAACCAGAGGCTAGAACCAGGGATTAGATCCCAAGACCTTGAGAATGAAAGTCGAGCGAGCTCGCACTTACCCAGCACGGCTATTTTTCAAAACGAGAAAACTGAAGACTTGTGTAAAATTAGTCCTTTGTGTTATGATCTAAAAGAAGCTAGCCGCGAATGGAATGAGGTCAAGGCATTTGTTTCGAGTAAGTAGCTGCGGCTTTGCGACGGAGACGTTTTGTTAGCAGCTCGGAGGCGCAGGAATTGAAACGAATGTTGCTATTCTTATTCAGGGTAATTTTAGAATATTTTATGCAACGGAGTTAGTCCGGTCACAGAAACGCTTATTGAGATAATATTTGTTCCTATCAATGAAATACAACGAAGTGCAAGAGCTTTTTATGTACAAGTAAATACGTTATGTCTTCTAATTCTAATGATTATTCTTTAATATTATTAATTGATCTAAAAAATGTCTCACTTTTTTTTTACAAAAGGCGTCGTGTCTAAATCCGGGAATACCTAAATATGATAGAGAATAATTAATAGTACCATTGACGTCAAGCAGCCAAAATAAACAGAATCGACTCAATTCGTCGATATATTGAGGGTTATTTGAAACTTTAACACTTTCGTTGAAATTTGACAGTACGGCTTAACAAGTCGAATGCACCAACTTCTTCATCTTTGGACCCTTTATTAAATTGATAAAACAAAAATAGGTCTCCAATAATTTTTTTTCGGTTATAAACCGATTTTGATTATTCTTTTTTTGTTGGAAAGGGAGTATCCCAAGGGTGCTCCCATTGTAAGGAAACCTGGATCTGGTGGTGAAATCCTGAATAAATTGAGGGAAACTCTTGAAAATATTGTCTTTCCGACTTGTGTGTTCCTTAATATTATTCAATATAATGAATTTTAAAGCCGTTTTATTAATGAGGGTCTGGTGTTGATCTGATGATGGAGGGAAAGGCGGTCGAGGGAACTCCTCAACGATTTACAGCAAGTACTTTGTGTTTGGGCTTGATTAACTTATATTACTGAGACCGTTCTTCTAAATGGGCTTTGACTTATATTAGGGGTCTGATGATGAAAATGAAGGACAGTCAAAGGAACTCTATAAGGTATATTTTAGTAGAGTAATCACTAAAAATCGTGAAATCACTTATAATGTCGAAATGATTTATAAAGTTAATTTATTTTGTACTTTTCAGTTTCTCTTTTGAAGTTGGTTTAATTTTTGGCGAAAAAGTTTTATTTATGTAGTCATTATGCTTTATATAGCTTACTGTAGTCTTACTGTCTTGTCTGTAAGCATTGCTACAGTATATCGTTACATAGGTTTGGCGCGTAGTATTGATCAATGCGGCACGGTGGGTTGTTCACCCGGCCAGCCAAGCCCAGACTACCTTCTTCGCCGTATCGGTACGTTATCAAAATACCGCTTTTATGGGAACTTGTATTATCTAATGGTTTTAGAATGAGATTTAACTTGGAAACGAGTTGTTATTAAGTGGTAACTATGTTTTATTAATGAGACAGCGATATTGAAATAATAACAACGAAAGAGATAAAAGCTGTGTTGTTCTATTCGCTTCTCAGTGTCAGTGTTTAAAAAATTCAAGCGAACTGTTGACAATCTGTTTGTTTTGTTGATCTGTTTTCATGATTTACTTTAATGTTTATTTTATTTGTTAATTTACTAAGGTAAGGTAAATTTCTTAGTGTTTTATGGAAATAAATGTTTTTGACTTTGAGTTTGATTGAAGACTCTAGAAGTATAGACTGAAGTGAGAGAATTCATTCATATTCATTTAAATTATTAAAGAATATTACAACTTATATACTTTACTAGCTGACCCCGGCAAACCATTCTTTTGCAAAATGAAAAATAGACCTTGGCCGATTCTCAGACCTACTCAATATGCTCACAAAATTTCATGAGAATCGGTCAAGCCGTTTCGGAGGAGTATGGCAACGAAGACTGTGACACGAGAATTTTATATATTATATAATATTTACAAAAAAAAATGGAACTATGTTTGTACATATATCGACTATCAACTATAATTAATTTGGGATTTGAAAATAATGTGTTAAAGTCCTGAAATACTTATAAATATAGGTACTATATTAAAATTTTAACAAGTTTAGTGATAAGTTATTTACAGTTATTCAGCAGAAGTCAATATTTATACTGCGTCAATAGGTATGACAGTACCTAAATATATTTCATTCAAAGTTTCTACTGTCACCGCGTCTAATCCAATAAAGGGCCTCTATAGCAGCTGGTACAGCGGACGAATACTAACTAGGCTGAGGCGTGTCTTTACTAGCAGTAAAGTCGTATAAGACAGTTTAGTATTTAGTTTGGCACTTAAGCCCACATCTGTTATAAAATATAATTAATTGCTTGCTACTTACTCCCATGCGCGGCTTGATGCCCGCCCACATTTACATTTGTACTTGTTTTTGTAAAAACTAACCAAAATTATTGTAAACTAAATTGGACATTGAGCCATGCTTTCACCAGTAGCTATAAACTCAGGAAATGAAACGGGTAACATACCATGATTTAACGGTTTTTGAGTTATGCGACATTTCGACCCTGTTGCAAGCGCCATGATCACGGCATTAACTGTTGATTTTGGGATTAGATAGTCAGTCATTGGCAAACGAAACGGTCTACCCTCTTTCCAAGCATCTTATTACGAGTTCGATAAATACATTACATTTGTAGCTCAAAAATAGTCCAAAAATGCTAAAAGAATGTTCTATTCTCTATTAAAGGATTCTGCATTGACTATCGCTACGATAAAATGTTGAATTGCTTGTATAGATAAACCATTATCGCTGAGAATACGGACGCAACCCATACTTTACTATGGCTGTTTTTACACCTACGCGACCACAAAGCAAGTCTTTCATGCAAAAATGTCGTGCATTAAGGACCAAGGAGGAATAAAACAGAACCTGATTATGTGATACAATATAATAACAGTTCTCAAACATTACCATTTAAATTTTCTATGAATACTGGCATCAGTTTCATGGCTGGCCATTAATCAAATCGTGTCTAAGTAAAGAATGAATCTAATAAATATTTCATAACCCAAATAGTCTTGCACTCTAGTTGAACCCCGGGTTAAAGTTCAGTAACTGAATCCAATTTTAGTAAAAGTATCGATTCACGTCCACGGTCCTGTGGATGGAGTGCCGACGACCTTAGAACGCCCTTTCTCCATAACGATATAAACTGGTGTAGCTACGTTGTAAGAAAAATTTAGTTGAATATAGTATTTAGGTAACAGCTGTACTTAGGGCTGCATACAACATTTTATTGACAAGATAGATGGTCACCCACTTGTTCAAGCTGATTTTTTTATTAATTAAGTTTAATTTTATAATTTTAATTACTTATTTTAGTACGCCTACCTTTATGTATAACACCTGTTTTAGGTTGGCAGCAGCTATGCCTTGGTATTAAGCCCACCTTCTGTGCAATAAAGTTTTTAATAATAATAGTTATATTTAATAATTTTAGCGATTACAAAATAAACAAAATGATATTGCTACGCAGATTCAAATTTTTTCTGCAGTATTTCGTAGCATTTTATGTATTTTGCTACGAGCTACGACCGCTACGGCGTGCTACAGTGTGCTACGCGGCTACGAATTTCGTAGCATTACTGCGTTTTAAAATGATGGATGAGCCCCTAGCCGCGTCTATCGCTCTGTCTTTATGTTTACGATTAACTAAAAACACTACTGAATTGATCTTTATTTACCACTTATCAGACGTCTTAGCAATAGATAGAGTGATTCAAGAGCTTAAAAATTTGTAAATTTAATTCAATGGACTATTTGTGCTTATTATTGAAATTTGGCAGCCATTTAATTTTTATTTTAGATACATACACAGAAAAACTGGCCACACTTGGAACTAGAATTTGGAGATCGTCCGAAATCTCAGGATCAGTTCCCAACACTGCACTGAGATCATCAAATAAAGCTTACGGTTAAAGTTGGTAAAATTTTGTGCCATAAAATGTCTACTGCTCTATTTTTTGCGCTAGGCTTTGTGGGCTTCGCTTATTAGGTCAACTGGCTATCATGGGCACGGCGCCGGAAAAAGTGGCATCTCGTTGCACTTTTCAAAGTGGAAAACCGTTTGAACCAAAATAGATTTTAAGACGCAAAATGGGTAAAATTCCAGGATATGGCGGTTTTTTGAGTTTTTTCATATTTTTACACTGTTGCAGGCACTATGTTCATGATTAAAGTATTGAATTTGCGGGTAGACAGACTTTTATTAATATATACCACATCAACACTTTACATCAGGTGCGATTGTGGTCAAATGAAAGCTTATCTTGCATAAAAAAAAATAACACAAAAAAAAAATTCTCGTAATTTGACTCTGCGCTTGAAGCGTCTGTTTGCCAGTGTCGAGTTAAATAAAATTATAAAGTGAAATAGATGTTACTCAGTGGAACGCCATTTTGCTTCCATGCCTATTCTACCACCATACCGGCACGTTCTATAGGAATCTACGTATTGACATTGTGGTGTGACTGACACTGGCAGCTATGATGCGTTCATGGAGAATTTAAGAAGAAATGTTTAGCACTGTGAAATACTGAGTCGGATTTGTTGTTTAACAGATATTCATACTAAATATTATGCATGCAAAAGTAGCTCTATCTGTCTTAATGATTTTAATAAGTGATTAACCTCACTTTTTAGATTTGTCTGTCTGTTCCCCGTTCACTCAAAAACTACAGAACCGTTTTAAATGAAATTTGGTACACAGATACTCTAGAGCCCGAGAATATAAGGACATACTGCTATTACCGCAGGAAAATCCATTGTTACGCGGGTAACACCATGGGGCACTATTAAGTTATCTATAAACCTATAAGTTCAAAAGAACAATGAAACAACTGAATCAGCTTACTCGCTCACGCGCACACAAATCAGGTTAGTAAAGTGTCGTGTTACGCATTACACGTTCAATGCTCTTAGTGCACTGTAATAGGATTGCGGGTGGAAAGGTCGTCCTATTCCATTGGATTTGCATACACTTTATTTGAAATAAAGTATCGCAACTTAACTATCATCATCATCACCCTATTAACGTTCCCACTGCTGGGACACAGGGACTTCTCTCTTGACGAGAGAGATTTGGGCTTAATTCACCACGCTGGCCAAGTGCGGGTTGTTGAATGTCACATGCTCTTTAAACTCCTATAAAGTTCTCAGAACATGCCGGTTTCCTCACGATGTTTGCCTTCACCGTTAAAGCACGTGTTTGAAGCGCACATTAATTTCTCAAGAAGAAAAATGCAGAGGTGCGTGGCGGGGTTTGAACCCACGACCTTCGGAATGAAAGTCGAGTGTCCTCCCACTTAGCCAACACGGCTATTGAACTATATATAAAGTTAATTAAATGTTCAAATTTTAAATAATGTTCTTCGCGGTTTAATGATAATTTAATAATAATAGATTTTTCTATACGTATGCGTCAACAACTTCGAGAACCGAATTCTCAACCATAACGGGGGCGGGCACAACATGGACATTAGACATGACTTTCGTCTTGTCCATGTTCATCCTGAGGCCCACCCGTTGGGAGACTCGATTGAGGTCTTCAAGCATTGTGCTGAGTTCTTCCATCTTTGCCATGACTACGATATCATCTGCGAATCGAAGGTGAGTGAAGTACTCGCCATTTATGTTGATGCCTAGCCCTTTCCATTCTAGGAGTTTAAAAGCTTCTTCTAAAGTGGCTGTAAACAGTTTCGGAGATATAACATCTCCCTGCCTAACTCCTCTTTGTAAGGGAATCGCTTTTGAACTCTGTTCCTGTACTCGGACTGACATAGTGGCGTTTCTGTACAAACACTTCAACACTTCGATATATCGATAGTCAATGCGACATCGTTGGAGAGACTCAAGCACCGCCCATGTTTCCACCGAATCGAAGGCCTTCTCGTAGTCCACAAACGCTAAACAGAGCGGCAAGTTATACTCTTCGGTCTTCTGTATAACCTGCCGCAGCGTATGAATGTGGTCTACGGTACTATAGCCTTTTCGGAACCCGGCTTGTTCGGGGGGCTGGAAGTCATCAAACCTGCGCTCGAGACGATTTGTAAGGACCCTAGATAACAGCTTATAAACATGGCTCAAAAGCGAGATGGGTCTGTAGTTCTTTAATAGGGCATTATCACCTTTCTTAAAGAACAACACCACCTCGCTTTTGTTCCATGCTTCAGGCGTAGTACCTCCGAGCAAGGAGGAATTGAAGAGCTTCTGAAGGACTTTAAGTACCGGTGTTCCACCCGCTTTCAGAAGCTCTGACGTGATTCCGTCCTCACCCGGCGCCTTGTTGTTCTTCAGCTGTCTCAGGGCCATTCGAATCTCGTACAGGCTGATGTCCGGAATATCTTCGGTGTAATGTCGGGTCAGTTTGGCTCTTGGGTCTTCGGCCGCACTGATAACAGGTTTTGTGACCGAAGCGTAGAGCTGCCCGTAGAACTTTTCGACTTCCCTTAACACTTCCGCTTTCGTCGACGCTACACTGCCATCATCCCGCTTCAGCTTCGTCATCTGGCTTTGCCCAATAGATCTATCTCTTGCAAACACTTTGGAGCCCTGGTTTCGCTCAATCGTATCTTTAATACGAGATGTACTAAAGATACGAATATCGTGCCGCAAGGATTTTGAAATTCGTCTATTGAGCTGCCTATGGGACTGGGCGTCGTCGGGAGATTGCAGTTTAAGCGAGCGTCGTTCAGCCATAAGGTCAAGGGTGTCCTCAGAGAGTCTCTGAGTTCTATTCGTACGGCGAGTCTTGAAGAACTGAGACCCGACCGTATGGACAGTCTCTACGAACCTGTTGTTGATCTCGTCCACCGATGCGTTATCTTCTAGGCAATCAAAGCGATTTGAGAGTGCGAGTTGAAAGTTCTCGGGGTTTTCGACCTGGGCGCGAGTAGGACGGAGCGTGGACTTCATCAAACGGGACCGTTCAAGTTTAACGTTCACATTCAATGTGCCTCTTACGATTAAGTGATCACTACCGGTTTTCACCCTGTGAATCACAGAGACATCATTGAATATCCGTTTCTTGTCGGTCATGATGAAGTCGATCTCATTTCTCGTGAAACCGTTGGGACTTATCCAGGTCCACTTCCTGTGAGGCGGCTTCTGGAAGAAAGAATTCATCATGAAGAGTCCTTCTTTCTCCAGGAAATCGGCCAGCCTCTGTCCCCTACGGTTCCGTTGCCCATAACCGAAATTCCCCACTCTCAACTCATTATCGCTTCTCATACCCAGCTTCGCATTGAAGTCCCCCATTACAACATTGAAGTGAGTTTTATGAGTATGTATGGCTCTACTGACGTCCTCATACATAGACTCAACTTCCTCATCTGAGTGTGCCGAGGTCGGTGCATAAACCTGAACGACCTTAAGCGAGTACCTCTTAGATACTCTGAGTGTTAGGTATGCGACCCTGCTCGACACACTGTCGATGGCAATGATGTTGTTAACAAGAGACTTGTGAACGAGAAACCCGACACCACCTTGGGACTGTTGGTCGCCTTCCCGGTAGAAGACCAGGTTACCGGATTTAAGGGTTATCGTGTCCTGTCCCTTTCTACGGACTTCAGACAACCCCAAAATATCCCACCGTAGCCTGCTCAATTCTTCTTCCAGCTCAACTATCTTTTCATCAGACCGCAAAGTGCGGACGTTGTGTGTTGCCAGGGCCAGGTTTCGTTTGGTGTGGTAGCCGTGAGGAACCCGGGGATTCTTAGCACCCCTTGCCCCGCCGTTTCCCTGACCGCTACCGTAGCCAGGACTAGCGGGGCTGCCGAGGACTAGGGGCCGTGGTGTGTTCGTCGTAATCATTTGAGGGGGGTTGCCAATACTCGCCACGCTTGGCAAGCGGGTTGGCGAGCGCAGTATGAGGTGTTGTCAAACAGTCCAATTAGGTAGGTCCAATTTCGAGAAAGAGGTCAGTCGCCGAATCCAACTCGGATGGGCAGCGTTCGGAAAACTAAGACACGTCTTTTCATCGAATATACCGCAGTGCCTCAAGACGAAAGTCTTCAATCAATGTGTGTTGCCAGTGATGACATACGGATCCGAAACGTGGTGCTTCACTATTGGTCTCATAAACAGGCTCAGAGTCGCTCAAAGAGCTATGGAGAGGGCTATGCTCGGGGTTTCTCTACGGGATCGAATCAGAAATGAGGAGATTCGTAGAAGAACGCGGGTCACCGACATAGCCAAACGGATTAGTTCTTTGAAGTGGCAGTGGGCAGGCCATATAGCACGACGAACAGATGGTCGTTGGGGTCGAAAGGTTCTCGAATGGAGACCACGGATCGGCAAGCGCAGCGTAGGACGTCCACCAACTAGATGGACGGACGATCTGGTGAAGGCTGCGGGCTCACGGTGGATGCAGGCCGCTGCCAGCCGAAACCACTGGAGATCTTTGAGGGAGGCCTATGTCCAGCAGTGGACGTCTTACGGCTGAGATGATGATGATGATGAGATTTTTCTATGGAAAGATGTTTTTCTGATTTAGTCTATTTTAATCCAAATAATAGGCTATGTAAATTCTGAGATTCACTCAAAAACGTTCAGCTATTTGAGCGTACAAATAAATCCATACAAGCCGTGATACAATTAAATTATTTTATTTTTAATAGTGTTATAAATCAAATATTATAATATATTTCATAGATAATTTTCACGACGTAATGTTTAGTGAGATCAATCGATTTGACATATTTTCAAGATATTACAAAATAGTAACAAATACGAAACTCCGGAAAACTTACTGAAAATTGTGGTTATGTGTTTATAGAAAGGACATTCATGTCTTAGTACTTAGTGTATGTTGTACTCGAATTAGAATAAATAAGGTTAAAAAAAAATATGCCTGACTACAAGTAGGAAAGGAAGCATTTTCCTAACTAATCGGTAAAGTTCACCCCTTGCGGATTTCTTGCAAACAACAAAGTAAATTAGTCTAAGTACGAAGTTAACCAAATGTTATCGGATTAAGCCTAAAATAGGACAGAGTCCTAAAATTAAAACATAACACAGTCTAAACATATAACCGAACATAATACATTCGTGCAAAGATTGTTTTTATGTTGAATAACAACTTTTGATATTAGAAGAAATACTATATTTTCTGCATAAAAAATTAAATAGTTTTACCTAAAAAGTGCGGTTTATCACTTATTAAAAATCATGAAGATTTAAATACTAGATATATTTTCCTAAAGTTCCGACTTTTTAGTTAAAGAAGAAACATTTATCTTTATAATAATAAAAGTAAAACGTAAGATGGCAAGATGTTATAAGTTACGGAATTAAAAGGCTATAATATTTTATTTTATTTTAATAAAAACAATACTCGATACTTCAGCGATCTTGATTAGTTTAATACTTAATGTCATATACTATTTCATCTCGAGTTATTTCAAAACTGCAGGATTGGTGAAATTAAAAAAATAGGATTTGTTTCTCCATTAAAATCCAATCAATTCTGTTACTAGCCAAAACAGCACAGCTACACGCATACATTTTACTTATTACATTTACAATAGTTTATATCTATAAATACTTATTGGAGCATGTCATTCCGGTTCCGGCTGAGAAACAGTATCGCAGACATCCACGGTGGAAATAGGTCAGACAGCTCTATGCATTCAAAGGCGGCCCAAGAAGGCTTGATCTTTGAATGAGACGCGACGCTCGGTCTCTCGATAGTTTTTGAACGTGACCATCACACAGTGTTCGTAGGATTCGTAGACCAATCGATTCTTTTTTCTGCGTGTTCAGAATTTTTCATAAAGGAAAACTAATACCTGAATTTGATTCTTTGTTGCTGTGTAAAACCAACATGAAAATTGTAAAAATGATCCGAGTAATTTTTACATTGGTGTAAACTCGTATGTAACTAATTTAGAATTTTTTGAATGTTTTTAATAAGTGATAAACCTCCTTTGGCAGGTAAAACTATTTTAAAAAAAAATTTTTTTGGGGCTTCTCTCGATACCTAATACAAAGTGCTAAAAAAAAATTTCGACCTATCACGTGACGACGCTTTGGTGTAATTGGTCTATCACATCGGGGCGCAATTCTGAAGATGCAGGTTCGAATCCTGTGCGCGAAGGTTATACGGATGTGTCTTAATTTTTTCTGCATAAAAATATTTAAAAAATAATTTAGAATTGTTTTGCTTAATTGTATTTTTGTTGTAAGCACATTATTGTTATATTTTCCGTGTTATTTCAAATATCAAAATAGAATATTGCATGTAATTTCGTGGTAGGTATACATTCTTTACAGGAAGGTAAAACTTCAGAGACGCCATCCTGAGTCTTGAGTTTTTATGGATCTGCGTTACAAATGCTTGATAGACGCTGTTCTTGTATTTGACAAAAAGTATGAATCAAATGTAATTAATTATCAATTAAAATCCAAATAACGAATTATTCAACAGACTCATTAACTTTATACGAGTATTATAATAGAATAGCAACCGCATGTTACTGAATTCAATCTATGTCATCATGGACTCAGTATATCGATTTATGAAGATTGTTCGCCAAGCTACGCAGGAATTAGGCAATTAGCACATTGTTGACGTCGACCAACCACTACTCACGCCGTGGTTCACCGCTAGACCTCACAGACAGATGGATGGATTGCAGGTTATGTAAGGTTAGATTGCTTTAGTAGTAGGTATACGGGGATACGTAGATCTATACTTATATTGAGAAGTTGATGAGTTTTTGAAGGGAAAAGTGAACCACTATGTGTATTTTTTTTTATAAGTTATATTGTTGAACTCGATTATCTAATGAGCAACTGGACTGAAAAATAATACTTTTGTTTCTTCTATTTATTGCAAATCGTAAACCAGTGTAACGCCTGAAATGTATGGCGTGAAAAGTTTGTTCGTATAAAATAAATTTCTTAACCCTATTTTAACTATAAATTAGGATAAGGAAGATATACTTTCAAATTAAATGTGTAAGTGTATTAAGATGCAAAACCTTAATGAAATAAATAAATAATTATTTCCGAACAATCCACACATCAATACCAAGCTTGTGTTACGGATACTAGACATCTGATATACTTAAGAAATAATAATAGACATACAAATATAAATGAAGGGTATAAAAAGGTATATAACGGACCTACTTAGGACCTAAGAAAACCTTACCTTAATATCATAAGGACGGTTAGTAACAACATTTTGAACATAAATCTAGAGAAGGATTCTAGTTTCTCACACGAAATCCACATTTTCAAGTATTTCACAATCGGTGAATCATAGCAATGTTACCCTCGTTCCGCCCTTCACACATACCTACGCATCCTTATATTATATCTATAGAACAAAGTCGGCAAGGCTCCCTCAGTTTACCAACCAATGGGGTTCTGCCCTTGACCCATTTCCACCCATTTTTATGCTGGTTCCTCTCCTTGGTGTAATTAAATGTCAAATGTACAGGGTAACAGACAATTTGTTAGCTAAATAGGATAAATTATATTTTGTCTTGCCTTTGTCATTTATCAATCTCGTAGAGCTAGGACGCTTAATTGGAAAAAGTAATTTTTCTTTGTATTTTTTCCCGATAAAGATAAATTGTTCAAGTAAAAAATGCCTAAGTATTGGTATTTTAGATAATTACTTGTCAAATGTGCAAATGTCAAGTGTGGCCTGTTAAATTGACCCGAATATAGCTACGCCATAAAGGGTTGGGTTACCCGCGTGGTAGTGGATTAATTGCTCAGCAAGTATCAAAATTGTTGCAGTCCTTTTCGAGTGATAAGTGTTTCAACAACTCGATTTTGCATTATTTACTTGATTATCAATATGCTACTCAAAATATTTCTAGTGACAATCTGCCAAATAAAAATAAGTTTTGGTTGTTGCCAATTGTCGCAGTGTTAAAAAAATTGTTGCAGTCCTTTTCGAGTGATAAGTGTTTCAACAACTCGATTTTGCATTATATACTTGATTATCAATATGCTACTCAAAATATTGCTAGTGACAATCTGCCAATTAAAAATAAGTTTTGGTTGTTGCCAATTGTCGCAGTGTTAAAAAAATTGTTGCAGTCCTTTTCGAGTGATAAGTGTTTCAACAACTCGATTTTGCATTATATACTTGATTATCAATATGCTACTCAAAATATTGCTAGTGACAATCTGCCAATTAAAAATAAGTTTTGGTTGTTGCCAATGTCGCAGTGTTAAGTGTAAATTATCACTACTAAGTAATATTTTTGTTATGTTTGTGTTTTAATTGTGTGCGCTATAACGAATTATTATTATTTTACAAAAGTAAAAACAAATAATATCAAAACCTCACAGGTTCATAAAAACCATATCGATCTAAACTGCTGATTATCCATAAATATATCTTGAAAGCACAGGATATGTAGGTACAGTCAACAGCAAAAGTAAGTGATCAAAATCAACGTTACTAAACATCCTCTAGTGTGACGTGCCAGATGTTACAAGTAATACCAGTTTCAATTTCTAATGAAGTTTTTATGAGTCAAAAGAAAATCATAATACCACCGATGATCGAAATAAATGTGATCACTTATTTATGACACATTACCTTTTACTTCGAGCATACGATAATAGTTAGTAACTTATGACTTGATTTACTTTATATATATTATTTTGGAACCCTATTTCATCAGTTTATTTTGTGTTTGACTGTACTAATGTATGCGTATATATGCGGTAGGTCGCGGATCGATGTGGCGGCGCCGACCCGGTCAAGCCTCGCTGCCTGGTTGACCCTCGGCGCTCGATACTACCTGCTGCTCATGCCATCATGCAGTTGGTGACACCACAGTTCTGTATTAGGTATTATTCCTAGGTACTAGGCAAAAGGTCACGCGAGAGCTTAGAATTAATTTTAATAAGTGTTTTTCTTAACACTGTTTGTGATGCTTTCAATTCACAAATTTTCCGTACAATATTATAATTAATGCAAATAAATTATGATCAGTCAAAGTACGGGAATTCCAATATTTCGGGCGGATTCCAATGTTTGGATTTTCAATTTGTAATACTTACTTTGGAAAAAAAAAAATAAAGAATGCAAGTATACTGTTTATTTCTTACACAAATATAACGAATCAAACAAAAAAGCATTAATATAGAGTATTTTATTTTATGATCAGCTTTAAATATTGGCTTATAATTAATCATAATTATAACGATATCGAAGTTTTAACGAATGATAGAATGTTTATAGCTTGGAATACTGTTTTTGAATGTGTAGTATGACTTTCCCATAAGTTCTTTTCAATTTTTTTTGTTGTATTTTTTTGAGATGGATAGTCTGATGGTCTGTCGGGATCCTAGGATAACTAGGGTATAGGATAACTTGCAAACCATTTGAATTTTACAATAAACATAAAACAAACGAAAGTAAAAAAAAAATGTTCATTTGCTTTCAGATGTAGTCATAGCCTTCACCCATTCAAGTACTAAATTCGCGCGCCGTTGCTTAACTTTAAAAATCACCCGTGTTTGGTGTATGGGAGCCTATGTATTATAATTATTTTTGTATGTGTTTTTAGTAAAAATATATATTTCCTTTATAATTTCAACTCCATCTATCTGGGTTCTTGAGATACAGCCCGTTGACAGACAGACAGACCGATAGACAGTCAGACGACGAAGTCTCAGTAATAGGGTTCCATTTTACTTTTTGAGAACGGAACCCTAAGAATACATTCAGTTGTAAAAACTTTAAAACAAACGTTCTTCCTATATATATATCTTCTTGGTCTGGGTGTTTAATATGTATAATAAAAATATCTATATATGTATGTATATTATATTAAGTATATCAGATATGTAGGTGCCCGTAACACAAGCTTAGAGCTTACCACGGGGCTAGATGTTGTTGTGTAGATTGTCCGGAAATATATATTTATTATTTATTAAATACAAAACTATGATAACATATACATATACATAATACATACATGAAGTTATTTTGCTCATTTAGTAGGTACTACTTCCCTAAAATTCAGTAACAATGCTTTGTTTTGATAAAAAGCTCGTTTCGGAAGTAGGAAAATCCAACCTAATGCTTTCATTATAAGGGTCAAAGCGGAAGTTTAGGCATGGTATTAAGGCTGTTTTAACAAATGAATCGCAACCTCATGCTGCATAGGCGACTACAGGTTTATCGACCGTTCGTGGAAACGGCTCGCTAACCTTACCGGTACCTACCTAGGAACTTAATGTTAACTGTTTTTTAAATAAAGCATTTTTTTATAAAACAAGTATGTTTATTCCCTCGTATTCATAGGAACTGCTATTTATGGCTTATGTAATTAATTGGCTAAAACATACAATAAGTCATAAATACCTTATTTTATGCCTTATTGTGTGACTATTATAAACAAGGATGAAAAGCTATTATTGAACTATTATTAATCAGATTAAGCGCAAATTTAACAAATATAGGTTTATGAATAAAAAAAATTTAAAAACGTTCTATTAAGTCTGATATATAAAACCGTACCGTTACCGAACCTAACATCTAATATGTCTAATATAAAAAATAAATATTTTTATAAATACTAATAATAAAAAAAAAAAGCTTACGTACTGTTTGCTTAAACTATTTTTTTTCCATTGTTTTACAGCCGATTTACTGAGATAGTTCACTTTATTACAAATTACATGAATTATTGCAAAATACGTTATCCTCGCCGAAAAATCTAAAGCTGGCGAAAAAAGCTATTATGATATACATTTTGTTTAATATGTACCTATATGTAGGTACTATTTGTCTTGATAGGTTTAGTTAGTAGTTTAATATTTTTTATACTTTTTCTATAAGTGGAAACTTATAATACCGTCTCTGTGTTTGCAACTGACTGTTACAGTTGCAAGTGTATATAAGTTAGTTTAGAATTTATACGAAGTAGTAAGTTTTCCCAAAATGTTCTAAATAAATAAACATTTATTTACAACTTCACAACGAGCGATATTTTATTATTTAGAACTGTAATTATACCAAACAGTTCATAAAAATATACCAAAGATCCAAAAATAAACAAAACAGTAAATAACAGCTCAATTTGGGGCCTAGGATCCTGACTCCTATCCCCTTAGGCGCGTTGAGTCAGCGTTGCGTCGACGCAGCGTACCGTATGAACACTATGATTGTATGGAAAATAACGCAGCCTTTACCCTATGTTGACGCGACGCACGAGTGGACAGGCTTAAAGGTTTGAACTATTCTTGGTTATAGATGATTTACATAATAATAGATAGATAGAACATTATTTTTTACTCACCAATGAACATAAATACAAAATAACAATACTATGGTATCATATAAACCTAGCATGCGTAATAGGCGTTCTTATTGCTTAAAGCGATAAATAATAGTTAATGAAACAGTACAAAAACTACACTACAAGAACAAAATACCTATTTAATATTTCAGCTATCAAAAAACAAGTAATTGCCAACAAGTCTACAAACATAACAGAACAAGCAACATTTACCTTGTTATACTTATATAATCAGATAGGCAGTATGGCCAGGCTCACCCCTGGGACTCGCGGAAGGTAACGCTTAATTTAGAATTCTCGGAGAGCCCGTACTTACTTCATTTAATGTACTTTTATGGAGGATAAAGTCATTGAATTTAATGTAAAACAAAGTAGATTTTACGGTTTCATGATACCCAATTATTATCTACTTTCCGCGAGTTCGGTTAGTTTTTCCTACGGGATATAAAGTCGGTTACAATTTAAATGACGACCTCTGTGGCTCGGTGAGCGAAGGTCCGCCTGAGGCGCAGGAGGTTGCGGGTTCGGTTCCCGCCGGGGGACCAGATTTTGTACGATCTACAATTTCTGGTTTCGGGTCTGGGTGTTTTCTATGTATCGTATATAAGTATTTACAAAAAAAAATTATCTATGTCGTATATCAGTCACCTAACCATAGTACAAGCTCTACTTAGTTTGGGGTTAGGTAATGCAGTGTAAAAAAAAAAAAAAAACTTAATAAATTTTACAAAGTGATAAACCCCACTAGGGTTGTACAATTTTAATTTGTGTAGATAAAAATATTACGACACATCCTTTACCGACATAAAAAACATTTACATGTTGATCCCGAGTGACGCAATTTAAAAAAAAACGAAGGAAAAGAGAATAATGACGGTGACATTTCAGTTATAAGTGCTTGACAATTTGTTGCCAAATAAACCTATAAACAGGACGCAAAATGGCGTTCAACTGAGTAACATCTTTTTCACTTTATAATTTTATTTAACTCGACACTGGCAAACCGACGCTTCAAGCGCAGAGTCTAAGGACCTATAAGGAATTGAATTGAATTTAACCTTTAAACAAAATTTATAATCTCTCTCATCTGATACGATTTCAAAAATAAAGTATTGTAGACAAGAAGTTTATCAGGGATAAATACTTTATTTCCTCGGAAAACCCAAGCAACACGAGCAACGCCATGACAAGGAAAACGAATACTATAATAATAAGTGCAACGCCTTGCACTCCCATGGCTCAAGCTAATCCAACCTAATTTATCTAGCTATACCATAAATGACCTATAAAATTATAGGCCAGCCTTTGTTGGCTGGCCTTTAGTAATGTAGGTATAGTTAGGTATAGGCAGTAGGCAGAAAACACGCGACAGTTGGTTTACATTATCGTTGCATGGAATGGATAATTACTGCTTTTCACTGGAACTTTTCGAGGACACAAAAGTACCTGTACAAATTACTAACTAGTACTCACTATTTGCTTTTTATTTGCGTGACCTAATCGAAACAAAGGAATTACATAAAAAAACAGTTGATTTTACGTAATTTTCCCATTTCTTATATTTAATTTTCTTAATTGAAAATATAATACTCCAACTCCATAAGTGTTAATACACTTACGGAGTTGGAGTTTATTGTCTAGATATTTATATTTTATAACACTAAGCTCCAATTTCACCAATTCATGCTCCAAATGATTTTACTTAACTAAGATCAACTATAACTACTTATATAAATATAATAATTTAACTTGAATTACTTTAATATTTCTGACATTTTGTTTAATTAATATTATTTATGTTTTGCACGTCTGTATAAGGCAGAATGTAAAAGGAGCGCTATTTTTAATGTAAGACCAAATGTAACCTACATTCGAGCAAATAAATGATTTGATTTGTCTTTAAAAAAAAAGTCAATTTCATCTCAGTATGGCGGTAAAAAGGGTTTCGCCTGACCTGATCGCGTTTATAGCCAATAGTGGAATCAGGGATAATAGCTGCGGATTTTGTTTAATAAAAAAAAGTGTGTGTGTGTTAGCTACGACGCACGATTGGAGTTTACTCCTTGCGAACGATAATTATGATATATATCGAATAGAAAAAAAAGGTAAATGAACGCATCTGCTAAAATGATAAGAGAAACAAACATATATCTGTAATTATGCGGATTATTTATATTACTTCAATATAGCGTATTACATAAAGTATGTTACAAAATAATATAAATAAAATACAGTGAGAAGTATCGCGCAAAGAGGAGACCCCGAGAATGAGATACGCTGTGTAATGTATTCCATCTCATTCTTTGCACGTTCAATCCTACAGATATATGTTTGTCTCTTAGTTAAAACTCCAAAAATAAACTCTTAAAAAACGATATGTCTTATTTTTGCAAGAAAACGCGGCCAAAGTCGCGCGGTGGATAACTGGATTTACTGTATATGAATTAACGGAATCCTATAATCCCTTCGCACAGAGACATGCAGGCATCCGTAAGGGACATTTTATACCATAGAGGCCAGTAAAAGTACGGAACGGGAAAAAATACGGTTATGGCGATATTTTTTACAACTTTACGAATGTTTATGTAACATCGTAAGGTAGCGTTTCATTTGTAGGAGACTTTGCAGATGGTATTTCACTTTAGCATCGCGGCAAATGTTTTGGCACGTGTTTCAATATGCACCAAGGCCTTTTAATGTTGGTTATGTCATTTTGAGGGCCTCTGACGTAATTGCAAATTTTAATATTGGAATCGTTGTTGGCAAACTTTGAATCATATCGTATTGGTTCAGATAGATGCAGATTTGCAAAAAGGAATATTAGCTGTTGATACGTTATTCTTTCACCGAATTAAGAAACTTCGATTTTATATCTATAATATAAAAATGAATTGCTAAATGTGTTGAGAAGCGCATAACTAACGCCTGGAACAGTTTGGCCAATCCATTTTTTTTAATGTTCTTAGAAGTCCAAGGATGGTTTTTACTTAAAATTTGAAAAATGTGAATATGAATTTTAAAAAAAAACCAGTGTAAAAGCTCAGGACCTAGCTTAAAGTAAAAATGTATTCAATAATAATAAAATGGATAACTTGCTGCATCCAACCAAAACCAAAAACACGGGCAAGTACGTTTTAAACTGAAAAGGATGCTCCAACGTCTGTTTTAAAATAAGTCACTGTTGTATTACAACTGTTTTGATATCTTACTAAGCACTTTACTCTTATCAAACATCACTATATGTTTAAACTTAGGCATTCCTTTCACTTAAGTTAAGGTAAAGTTATCTCAAGTTATAACAAAAGCGAAAACACCTCGAGCTCTGAGAAAGAAAAACACCAGGAGCATAGGTGGTCCGAAGGCTTCCCCGCGAGGGGTGGAGGGGAGAGGGGGGAGGTCTCAAGGCTCCGAGTCGCACAGCCACGGGACTGCGTATTTCACGTAAAGTTCGGGTATTACACGACCGAATTCGGGACTACGTATTCCACGTAGTCTGATTGAGATGGTTGATCCAAGATTTATTTATCTTTAGCCTGATCTTGTGAGGATGTAAATATCTTCTGCATTGCAATAAATGCAAGTGTTGAGTAATCATTTTATTTTAAGCCAGCATCTAAATCACTAATCAAATATATGCAAGGGAGGTGTCTAAGTTCTTGTCATGTATTTTAGTATTTGTTTTAACTTAGTACTACTAGATATTAAAATAATTAGGAAGTTGGCTAACATTGTGGTTCTAACAATTAAAAAAATTATATGCAATATCTGTTCAAAGAATAGACTATACTACAAAAGATTACTAAAATATTATATGGTAAAAAAAGTAAAAATAAAAATTTCACATAGCTCCAGAACTGGTTAAAAACGGATATTATTTGGACCATTTTTAAGCCTTCCTCAAAATGATGTCCTATTACAATTTATAATTTTAATTAAAATTTCAGTATACACCTAATTCATAACAAAACAAATTTCCTATATCCTATATCTATAACAGAAGCTCAGAGTTCATCAGGTTTCGTGCAAGAAACCTATCATGTTAAATATTGATTGTCCAGCAGTATTTGTAAATTTATGTCTAACAACACGAGGAGAACGAATCCACCCCCAGACTATAACAAACTAGTGTTTGCTTCAACCCATAGTCTCGAGGGAAATTTTTTTTCCCCGGTTTTATTAGTGCCATGGTTAAAATTATTTTCTCTACTATTACTATTTTAAAAAAATACCTATTCATGATTGAATATAATATTACTAAGAAGTAAACAGCGTATAGGTATCTAAATGATTAACATATTGGGCGTTTTGAGACGCGTTATGTTGTACATTATTAGGGTCAACTTAGAATAGACCCTTGCTTCAGAAATGATATATGCCCATATTACTTTTTGAGGGAACCGAACAAAGACAAAAGTAATTAGTTGCTACAATCCCCAAGTCACAGAACAATATTACTCTATGAGCCCCAAGTAAAGCATAAACGTGCCAGTCCATAGCAAAGTTCATCATCGTTGGACTGGCATTGGCGAAGCCAGGGAGTTAATTTTTATTTTTTGTTTTTTACTCATTATTGATGATGATTGATAGATAGTTCGGTCTGCTTGCGGGTTGACACAATAACTCTATCTAGTCCTAAATATCTGTCATGCTTGTAAAAAATATATTCTGAAAATAAACATTCGATTTGATTTGACTTGGAACGAAATTTAGTGAGACGCTCAAGATAGAACTGTGGATGTCTAAAAGACCTATGTTCTGATCTAGGGGACATAGAACCTTTACTAAGTCATATTACAAACATGACCAAGGAACTGCAAACTAAGCTATTGAGAGGCCTATTCTGTGCGCAAGATTTGCGTAGGTAAACGAAATATATTCAGAAAGGTTTCCGTGTTATTGAATCCGCGGATATTAAAAAAGTTTGCAAGTAACGCAAAATAAGTATGCTGAAAATAGAATAAGATATCTCAAAGCTTCCGAGCTCCTATATTTTGCACAACAGAATGAATAAATTAAGTATTCCTAAAGCCTTTCCAACTTGTTTTTCCCATGTTTACTCTCAGCCTTGGGGTAAATGGGTACCACATATCACGAATACTACACCCGGGGTGATTGGAAATGTTATGTATCTTGTGTTTTGACTGTTATTGATAAAACTATTAAAATAAATTAATATCTACTTCCGTACACAGAAATGCATTATGCACCGACTAACCTACCTTAGGCAAAGTTTTTCATAATAAATATCAAGTAACAAACCATTTGCATTTGTTTGAATTCGAAACAATAAATGAAACTTTATTATATGAAACATTTAGCTGGTGTTAATAAAGAATACGCTAGTAAAAGGATTTCATTTTCGTGCTTCAGTTGCAGATAATTCCGACTTGTTTCAAAGTGTGCTGCAAAGCTCTTTGATTTCCAAACTTCACTGCCTCAGTTTCGAATAATTAAAATTCTCACAGAACAATGGGCTGTGTGAAAAACTGTGCCTCATTGATTGATTGTGTTCATCCGTGTAAGAATAGGTCATCGGTTGCTTGGTTACCAATAGCTGGTCGATTATTAGGTTCAACGACCGCAATTAGGTGCTTAGGTGGATATTGATTTTTCAGGACATGCGTCGTATGGTTGCTTGCCTTCTTTAACTATGGAAAAATGTTTAGTCGGTTATGTTATGTAATTTCGATATTTTATAAAATGTATTACAAAATCAATTTACCTATATTACTTGGTCCGTTATTAAAGGGCTAATCAAAGATTAAAGTTTAAAACAAAGATTACGTAACCGTTAGACAGCGCATTACCAACTGGAAAATTTATGGTTTGTGGCGTGTAGGTTGCCACAGTAAAAAAAACAACAAAATTTACAGACATGAACAATTATCTTGGATGGCCGAACCCACACACAGTATTAAAGGTATCGGGCAACCAAGGCCACACTGCGTTCATTTACATACGTGAAGGCTTGTATGACGGTCGCCTCTCAACGAAATTGCTTTTAGCTTTCCAACCATAAAAAGAATCTACACAACATAATGGGTTCGAAGTTAGCGGGAACGGCTGACGCTTATAAATGGTTGTCGCGTTGATTATACAATTTAATTTGATGAGTGTCTTTAGTTTGTTTTGGACGAAAATCGATAGTCGATTAAGTAAAAGGTCAAAAGGATGGTATTTTGATTATACTTGTGTTTTACTGTGTTGCTTGATTTGAATATTTTGATGGAATAAAGCCTTATATAAAGAAAAAACTGTAGACATTATCTTCAATTCTTAGTTCAAAATGTTGTTAGAAATATTGCAGTAGGTATATACAATAAGTAAATTATATTTGATAGCTAGCTTGGTGCTAGCTAAATGAATATAGGGTTTAATACCCAAGACATAATTAATTGATTGCTATTCCAACAAATTTGTAGATCTAATATAAGATAGGGTAATAATGAATACGTATCACAATTGGGGCCCTGTTGGGCGTTACAGCAACTGTCCTTTCATTCAGTCATTCATTTATTCATCCACCTTAGGAACTAATTCGTTAGAGGTCGTACGTGTTAATTCTCAGCAGCGGCTTATCAGGTGCCTTGTCAAATCTATAAATTTAAAATCATTGATTGAAATAATGACATTAAAAAATGCACACTACAGAATTATTATCCCAGTAACAAAAGGATTGATTTTTTGCACGGGTCCTTATAAAAAATCGTTTTCCCGGCTATTATTCGAATTTTGCTCGCCGTAAAAACCATCCCTGAACTTCGGCGAACATAAAAAATGGGCAAATTGGATAGAATGGAAACAACCAGTTTGCCTTAATCATATTATTTACAAACAATTAATGATGTTCACTAATAATGGTAGGCCCTTTATAGATCATTTCGATGACTAGTATTTGAGAAGCGATTTTTTTTTTTGAGTATGTATAATTTATTTTATTGCAATCCAAGAATATAAAGTTAAAGACGACCCCAAGAAACATACTAAAGTATAAATTGATCGACTGCGTCTACCCGAAGATCCTAGATATCCTTGAGGCGGCAACGTCGGGACCTTGAACAATACGACTCTATCAAGGCTTACTGCGTCGGTTACTTTCGGTGTACTAGAATCTTCATGAAACTTTTCGGCAATAGTGTAAATTACTTGGAATAGGAAACAATTTAAAAACGATATTCTCTTTAATAGTATACTTTTAGAGAACCCATGGGGGAAAAAAATATGTTAAGGACTACTTTTAAAATAAATGGATGCAATAAATCATACTTTATTTATTTTATTAGAATCCCCATACAAGGATTAAGCGCACTAGTTTTTAATATTTTGTCCAGGTACAATGATAATAATTTAAGTTTCAATTTAAGCCCTTATACCGAGCTATATCTCTACGAACTTTAAACTAGCTACCCGCCCGCGGCTTCGCCGGCATTATAATATTTTTTTTTTGTAAAAGTATGTTCTGTCCTTTACTGGGAAAACAACTATTTGCCATGCCAAATTTGACTCAAATCGGTCTTTGCTCGCAATAATTTTATTTGCCCGCGAAAAACGGTATTTTTTCGGTACAATAATATATGTTACTATGATAACTAAGCTAAATTATTGTGGAGTTTCATCCATGCAATGGCATATAATGGTGGAGAAATATTATCAAAAACTGGGCTACTACTCAGTATTGATTAATACTTTTTACTTAACATGAATAATGCGATGTGTATAAAAATAATAACCGGCTCTTTGGGCGATCCCAACAGCAGTTGTGTATTAAACAAAATACCCTCAAATATGTTAAAAATAACTAACATACGTGAATCCGTATAAGTTTTCAGTTTAAATTAAACTTATTTTCATACAAAGAACTTTGTCGCATAGCAATTCTTTTCAGTACACTAATCAAATGGTTATAACATAATAGCATTGTCTGTTGCGTGTTCGTGTGTCACACGCAACTTTTAATATTTATAACGGAATGGATTTTAATACCCGTTAAGTATAGAGTTTTGCATTGAATAGTGATGAGAAGCGCTAAATAAAACGAGCAGATGCTTACTAATTTGGAATATCTAATAAAGTGTCTCTACCCAACGCAGCGTTTTTAATACCAAATAATTGCCCCTATTACTTATGTTGCGGTTTTGAAAAGAAAGAAAGACATTTATTACGAAACTAAAATACAGAAAAATAATTAACTAAACTAAAATAATAAAAAATACAACATAAAAATCTAAATACTGCGCATTTGGTTAACACAAAGATTTTTTTTGCATGTGAAGCTAAGAAGTATATTAAGGATATCAGATTAAAAAATTATAGAATTCACAGCAAATACATTTTTTTGCGGTGTATCAAAAAATATGAGATTGTTTTGTTGACTTTGCGATGTTCACGAGTGAGCCAAATTGACTTTTATGAATTATATAAAGATCATTTTAATAGCATAAGATTGTATTTCAAATATCTAATTTAGAACACAGAATATTTTTTCCACTAATGGTTCTTTAAAAGAATACTGGGATAATTATATTCCACAGCATTGGAAAAATTCATTGATGAGAAAATAATGATATCTGCTCGCAATTCAATTATTTGAACGAAGAGTACAAGTAAACTCCAATACAGCATTTACTTTTAGTTCGTTTTTAGATAATTAATCAATATCACCAGTACCATGCTATAAGAGTGGTGCTGCTCAGTAAAAAAATATGTATTTGTATTTCTGAAAAAAAACATTGTCTCGTTACTTTGGAAACCATGGATAGAATTAATACAAGACTATGTATGAAGATAATATACAATAAGAACAAAACGGACGTAATTAAAACATTTTAACATTTCCATGGAATCTCTAAGAAACTGCTACGCCCCGCAGCGGTGTAGCACTTCGTAGCACTCGTTCATAGCATTGTCGTTAATTAATTTGGATTGGATTTGATATTTTTAATGGGATCGATCGGGTTAAGTCTGTTTAGAGTCTTTATTGTAATATCTACTACAACATCTGTTGGTAAATGGAATTCTTAACTACTTATGTTGTTGGGGCTAGATGTTGTTGTGTGAAATGTCTGGAAATATTTATTATTATTTATGTAATTAGCGACTTTAATTTTACCGATTATAATTACCGATTTTTACAAACTGTGATTATTATTTATAGATTTCAAATTGTTAATTTCTTGAGAAGTTAAATAAACTCTGCTTATTTTGGAGTTAAATAATGAAATGGCACCTTAATGTTTGTTATTATTTATAATATTTTACTCTGAGTGTTCCCAGGCTTTTTGTGGATAAAAGGGATAACCTCATTTTTAGAGAACTAATAGAAAAAACAACTATTACCCAATATTTATTTGGATTACGAGTATATTACCAAAGATAGGCAGTGTTGCCCTATGGTAAATACTCGTGTTTACAATACCGTTTTAGTTCAGTTTCTTTTAATTGGACTTTGCCTTTGAAGCGACAATTTGCCAGTGTCGAGTTAAATAAAATTATAAAGTATAAAAGATGTTTCAATACCGTTTTATTACGATGTGACTAAATAAGACTTTGATGTTCTTGGTAAGTTTTGGTTTTTGCTTGGCAGTTGTCTTCAGTTTACAATTTTCTTATGTCGGCTCTGGCTGTCAAATATAAGAAAAGGTAGAGTATATCTGACTATTGACAAATAGGATCCAAATGGAGCAATAAATTAGCATACAAACTACATAAAAGCTTAAAGCACATATAAGCCGCCAAGATTTGTATCCATGATAATTTGAACCTTATTTCCAGGCGCCACTGTGTGACCCAAAAGCGATAATGCCATACGCATTTCATGTGTAAGCCAAGTAGCTAGCCAAAACCTTCTTTCTTCGAGCAGTTACATAACTGGCTATAAATTCGCTGGCCTTAATAATTATAGATTTTTATAACTATGTCGAAAACTCGGAGTAAAGAATTTTCTTTTTAATGCAGTGCCTCCATGTGATAGAGTTATTATAATAAATGTTTAGAAAATTGGAAAGATGGAAAATTTTCTTTGAGATATGAATATAGGTACTTAGAACTTTTTTTACGAAACTTTAAGAGGATATGGACTTTTGAAAACAAACAATAAAAATTATACGAGTTTACGATTTAAACATAACAAACAAAATAACTAGAAACCCTCCGGTGCGCCTCATATTTTTTACCTTTCTCTCGCGAGAAGATTCATATAATGCTTTTATAAATTTTAAAAGGTACTGTAGGTACTATCTTTTGGTAAAATTAGATATTAGTACCTCGTTTTAAATTGGAAACGGCAATTGCACGTCTAACCGGATGAACAAACTTTACAACATAAGATATCTTCATAGAGATATACTCAGATATGAAGACATGCAGCAGTTTTAATTGCGTCAATACCCACACAATGCAGCAATCCTTAAAAAATGATTTTTCTAATAAGTTACTGTATTGTGATTGTACGGAGTACTGACGCATTCAAATTATTGTATTTTCATATCTTTGTATTTATTTAACTGTGAAATGTCAACAAATAAACCAGCTAAGTTGATAAACCACGTAAACAGGCGTTAAGTTAACGTTAGTAGGTACGTTCTCGTCCATTAGTTTCATCAAATTGTCAAACAGAATTCATCGATTTTCTGAAAATAGTTGAGGTAAGTGAGTTCTACCGCGTAAAATCCGCGTAGAATCGAATCCGTTTTGAGTTTTCTTAGAATCGCTTTGTATAACTTATTTGTGTTTTAATAGAACGTATCGTATAATTCCGAGAAAAAACGAAGAAATAAAGCAATCGTTTACGTAATGTAACGAAGGAACTGTCACGTAAGTGGTTTCATAGAAGGAATAACTTTTAACTGAAAAAATCTACTATATGTTAGGTTAATAAAGATAAACTATGTTCCTTGCGCAGTATTAGTCTTAATGCAAAAAGTTTAGACAGTATTATCATAATAGCTTGATCTACCATTAACCTCCCTTTCCTAGTAAATAGAGGCAAAGTAGGTGGAACGCTCCGATCGATGCCAACTGTCATTAACATTTCGTGGAACAACAACGTCGATTCGTCCGTTCCAGTGTCGAGGAAACGGAACCTCACAATAATGGTGCCGCTGGTTTTGAGTGACAGTCGAGATAAGGCTGTAAATGGGTTAGTAATAGAGTGGAATCGATAGGCCGAGCACGGTGGTGGTGGCGCGGTGGACCGTGCGGCGGCAGCCAGCGCGGCGTCCTTGCGGGAGTCACGCGAGCGGCCGGGCGGCGCCTCAATAATTCAGCACGCCACCGCCACCAGCACCGGACAAAGGCAGCGCGCACTGCGACGACACCTACCAGCCGCCGGTCGCGCCCGGCTCTCGCCGACTCCTCGGACCCTCCGCACAATCCCTTATCACTGGAAAACCTCGCTAGGCGGCTCGGCGCGCGCGGTGGTCGCGCGTTACGTAAAGGGCGCGACGCGTGTTTGCGCGAGTGGCGCGCTCGCGGCGGGCGTCCGATGCGGGATCGCGCGCGGAGTGCCGCCACAAGTTATGCAACGCGCCGCCACCGTCGCCCGGCGCCGATCGAACAGAGCCCCGCCGCGGCGCGCGCAGCCGCATCGAGCGCTCCGCCGCAGAGCCCGCCCGCGCCGCGCCCCGCCGGCCCCACATTGCCTCCGACCGCCGACCGGCATGGACGACTTCCTAGCCACTCCACAACCACGAAATTACCCCATACATTACCTCCACTACCGAGTCAATTAGTTCATACCAGCTTTATTTCGTATGAAAGCTAGCGCTGACATACTTCGACATATAACTTTTTATATTATCATGGTTTTTAACAATATTATGATTTAAAACGAGTAACATACCATGATTTCACAAAAAAACGTCAAATCATGGTATGCTACCCGTTTTAAATCATAATACTTCGACTTACTGCGGAAGTAATGTTTACCCAAAGTTATGGGAAAGCAAAAGTAGGTCAAATATATGAAAATAGACCACAACCGTAGTTGTCACGGGCAGTATCTAGTGGCATACTTGAGAAACAGCAATTAAAGTTATAGGAAACCAGCACCGTAAAGGTCGGTCTTATGTGACCCCATTTTTTATTGCGATCGAACGCACAACGCTTGCTCTAGTTTGTCGGTCATAGCTTGTAGTATCTACTGAACTACTAGTACTGTACTAGAAACACTTCATAAAAACTTATGTGACAATATTAAATATCAATTGTAACGGTCCGCTATTTTGTTACATTTGAATTGACGTATCCCCAATCCGAAACATTTGACACGCTCAACGCGGTCACTGCGTGGCGTATTATGTGGAATAAGCTGATTGACTCGTGTTCCATTATTAATTACTGTGTGCTGAGTAAATCGAGCAACAGCTAATTTCGCAAGTCAATGCTGATGTACCTACTTACGAAAACACTCACAGGTGTTGACAACAAAACAAATTGTATGTACAATTGTTCCATTTATTCTATTGATACGTAAGTTAGGAGAATACCAAAATTTGACACCCAACGTGGTTCATAAACCAAAATTTGGCACCCAACGTGGTTCCCATTAAACCCCTGCTTTATAAACTATGCTATTAATAGGATTGAATAGCCAACAAAACTATATAATAACATATTTTAAATTATACTTTAACCATTACACTCGAAACAAATAAAACATTGTACATTGAGTGAAGAATTGGCGTCCAACGTGGGACTTGTATATAAAAACATTTATAAAAAATTGAATTTGTTTTGAATTGAATTGATTTTATTTTATAAAATAAAATTTAACTAATAAGCACAAAACAGCAAACTATCAAAAATACAGTAATGTTATGTAGGAGAAAGATGATTTTTAATTTGACCTAGGTTAACTGCAGTACAATGTTGACGTGTAGTTACTTTAGCCTCAGACATACTGGCGACATACACAAATTGTATAAACACGTTAAATAGCAAAAGCGGAATGTTTGTAACAATTAATTCGACCACATGTCTTAGAAACTCGATAATGAAGTACTTAAGTGCATAAAAGAAGACGTTAAACATCGAATGCTATGAATGAAACTACAACAATAATAATGAAACTAGTCAAAACAATAAGACAAACATAAATCTTGTACAATAAACCAACTAACGTTATCAGGAAAACTCTTTGTTCTAATTGTACTAAAAAAGTCCTGAACAGTGCTATCACAACATTACCATTGAAGAAGTTTTACTACTAGCGCCATCTCTTGGTAGACTATTAAATAGAGCAGGTTCACGTTTGCTTTATTTGAAGGTTGCTTTGGGTTTCAGGTTTCTACACCTACCGTATAACGTGGTTTCAGACTCCACCAAGAGATGACTTAAAGGATAACAACAAGTTTTCCTTATTCAATTTAAATATTCTTTGCCATAATAAAAACAACAAAAAAACTATGAAAAATGAGACTGACATTAACCTTTTTTATTTAACTAGGTACGTAAGTTTTATGTAAAAAATGAATGTCAGTAAAAAAAAGGAGCAAATAAATAAATAAATAATTGTTCGTGCAAATAAGGTTTTTTTTAACACTTTATCTATAATATAAAAATGAATCGCAAAATGTGTTGGTAAGCGCATAACTCAACAACGCCTGGACCAATTTGGCCAAATCTTTTTTTAAAATGTTCGTTGAAGTTCAAGGATGGTTTTTACGGCGAGAAAAATTAGAATTATTGCTGGAAAAACCCTAAAAATAGCCCTTTTCTTTTTCCCATACAAATGATTTGTAACTAAAACGTAGTCAATTTGAGCTTTATTGCTATGGTATAAAGTTCATATTAAATTACAAGCACTCACTGTTGTCTAAGCAATGTAGGTGTGTTCCTAACGTCAAAGATCATATCTATCAAAAGTATATAAAATTTTCATGTCACAATGTTAGTTACCGTACTCCTCCGAAACTGCTTTACCGATTTTTAACAAATTTTATATGCGTATACAGTAGGTCTGGAGAATCAGCTACTATCAATTTTTCATTTTGCAAAACAACGTTTGCTGGGGTCAGCTAGTTGTTAATAAAATCTGCAGTCAATCGTATTTTTAACCCCCGACCAAAAAAGAGGGGTGTTATAAGTTTGGCGTGTCTGTCTGTCTGTGTGTCTGTCTGTCTGACTGTCTGTCTGTGGCACCATAGCTCCCGAACGGATGGAGCGATTTCAATTTAGTTTTTTTTTTGTATTAAAGGTGAGTCTGGCGCGAGTGTTCTTAGACATGTTTCATGAAAATCGGTTGGGCCGTTTAAAAGTTATGGGGGTGAGAGTGGAAAATAGGAATAATAATAAATCTGCAAATATACTAGTGTGGGGTATCAAATGAAATCGCATCGCGTCCACATTACATAATATTATGTTGTTTTACGTTAAAGGAATTTATGGCATTGGAATCGGGGGTTTTTCTTAAATTTTAAATTTATCATTTATTGTATCTTTCTAATCTTCTCCTCCTATGTGATATCCCCATTGACGGTACAGAACTATATTACGACACACTTGAAACCTGTTTCTGACTGAGTTAGTTATTGTTGTTTTAATAAAATAAACTAATCATTTTTATTTGACACAATAAAACTATGGTACTTTATGTCCCAAAAACCAAGTGTATGGGGCCGAAAAAATATGTATTCCTAAGGCGTCCATTTGCCTCCGTTATTTTCGAGCAAAAAACTAAAAGTTTCAAACTCCTACTATTTTCACCAATTTACGAGAATATTTTTTGTTTGGTTTGTCTACATAAAACGTAAAAGAACGTGAAACTGAATATAGCAGCTAAATCAATTGAGAAGATAACTAAAATAACTACTTTTTGTAAACACATTGATCATAACATAGTTACACTATCCATTGCGAGATTTCTGTTGCATAATGGAGCTTACATTATTATGATAGAAATAACAACAAATAACGAATTAATCCTCCCGAAAAATCAAAAATTAATCTCATATATTTAACATTTAAAAACCAAGCAAGAGATTACACAAATACATAAATACCAAATTCTACGGAAACATAAGTATGAAGCGTTATATATTTCATATCTTATTATTGTCAATCTAATTGATAACCATCCTTATACCCAAAAACTTTATAGTCTTCTGTTACATAAATACTTGTTCGTAGTAATTAAGTAACATCATAGATTTAATCTAAATCTAATTTTGGTCCTCATAAATCAGCCATAAGACCCTGTATTAATCTGATCTGTTCTTCCAACTGGCCACCTTCTCCATTATCTATAACTAGATCCCATTCCGTGTAATCGTCTAGATCGCATTCTGATATAGTGTCATCCAAAGATGCTTTGTATTCAAACCCTCTGGATATTCTTGTCGCTTCATCAGCAGTTATTTTGATTGTTCTAATGATGTTGCCGTAGTTTTCCTTAAACCAGTTGATGTCGGTTTTTCTTCTTATGTCACTCACAATCCAAATGGGGACCATGTTCGCTAAAATGTACAAATAATATATGAATTAGTACAAATTATCTGTAAATAGGAATTTTGCAAACATTGCAAGTTATTTTAACTAGAGGTAGTTATTTCTGAAAAAAAGCTTGTCTGGCAGTTGTATTACATGTGAATAAGGTTTAGATCTTTAGGACGGTGCTTGAAACCTCTTACCTACTTTTATAGTCACTTTTTTACGCTGAACTCACCTTTCTCGCAGACTATACGACAAAAGTATCCATAATCAACGCTTCTGACATTATCGCTCCACTTTATCATCTCCAGTCTGTATTGTTCTTTGTACGCACTATCGCTCAGGAGCTCATTTAAATTCAAATTCTTTTGTGTTGCCCAGTGTCTTTTTATTGGTTCAGATATTTTTATCACTTCGCAGCGATCTCCTAATCTGGAATAAAGGCCATTGAAACCCGTTGAAAGCATCTACATAGGTACTACTGTAGTGTACTGTGTTCTTATGTCATGCATGTCTTAGTTAAAGGGACGCGATGTTTATCGGTTGATCTATTTATTGCAATATTGTGCTAATAGCTAGCAGCTGAGATTAAAGTAATGTTCCGTTAAATTATTTTCGCGGCGTACACAAAGATCATTAACCTTTACTTATTTTGTTTTTTCTGCATAAAAATTATAAAGGTAGGCACAAAACAAACAGGAAGTTTACAAAAGGTTCATAAAATTTAATGAGGTATAAATCAGGCTGCTGCTACAATAAAATACCGTTATGACAGTGATCATTTTTATAAAAACAATTAAACAAAATGTAGCTGTACAATTACTTATTTATGTATATGGTTTCATAAAGTTAGGATAAGTACTTAGTACATTAGGAATTATGCGTATCATGTTGCGTTTCCATCAATGCTAGCATGTATGAATTTATTTTATAACTTTGCTCTGTTCTAGAGGTATTCTACTTAGCACATAGCACAGAGATTTTTGTTCAGGTAAAGATGAAACGCTATCTAGGTAGAATAGAATAGATTATTGTATCGTGATATAATTTTTATATTGTCTTCTGAAATTACGTGAGTAACTCACGTTCGACTAGTTAAATTGATTCATATCGTAATTCTTGTTTTGTTCCTTATTTTGAGTATTTTCATAATTTTTAGTAAGAAATAAATTGAATGTTGACATTTATAGAAGAAAGTTTTGTATTTTGCCCTAGAGAGACTCTACATGTTTCAAGGTCAGACGCCATTTTATTAATTTTCGACATCTTAAAGGAGAAATGGTTTCTACAAGAGGCAAGACCAAGACAAACTACGTAGATTTCGTCGCCAGTACGAAGCGATCAAAAGTACTCGTATTTTCTAAGATATAATATAAATTCAAACAATGGAAATAAATGGTTTTGTATCTTGTATCTCTTTCCTTGAAAAGCAAACAAATGCGTATCCTTTATCCTTATTTATTCCAGGGTGGAATAGAAAGGAAATCGCCGTGCTATTCAGCCGACAGGTAATATGAACCAAAAGGACAAATGTCTAAGTACAATACATCGCAAAATAGTAATTAAAATTTACAAACTTGTTAAACAAATACTTATTCTACATTTCATTATTGTTCATCAGCTATCGTTTACGACTAACCCAACTTTAAGAGCTCCCACTATAAAAGCAAACTGCAAAAATCTAGATATTTTTATTTCCAGCATTGAAGGAAAAATATAATTAAACAAGCATAAAAATTTACTTTCCAAGTCAACACTTAAATTAAACAAAAAGAAAAGTTGTTTTGTTTCGTAAATAACGTAAGCATGCACTCACTTTTTTTTCAAATGATCGGTAATATAATCTTTTCGGAAGGTGGGGGAATTGCGGACGCTTAAGCAGAATCACAAATAAAACTCAAACTATTAATAATAATCAGCCTGTCTTTATTGATTTTTAAACTATAGTTATTTACCTATCAAATCAACATTAATAATTATATGAAATCAATCGACATGTATTAAATTTTAATGAAAAACAAAAACATTAATGTCCGTAATTACCCTTAGCTCGAGGGGTAAATACGGACCAGTGCTGGGTTAATTGCGGACAACATGGGGTATTTACGGACGAGGTCTCATTTCATTTGCAAAATTCACAAACGAAGCCTCTTGAAGAAGACCCAGCACTGCTATTCTCATGTGCCCAATTGTTGCATTTGGAACACATAATCCAGTCTTCTGCGGGCGGATCACAGTACTTTTTTTGGCAATAAATGCAGAAATATTCATTATTTTCTTTAGCGCATTCAAAATTGTTTAAGTTTCTTAAGCCTTGGTCGTTTTGTTTGGTGTTTTTTGGTTTCTTATTTGTAGTTTTAGTCTATTCTTGTTTCAGATTATTTTTCTTTCTTTCTATTTTCTTTTGTTCTTTTTGTTCTAGGTTTGCTTGTTCCGGTGTGAAAATAATAGAATGTCTTTTTTAACTAGTAGTTTTTAAAGTTGGTACCTGCACTGTAGTACTAAGGGAGATGGACATGATTGACTTGCTCTATTTTGATTTACACCAGCTTCTCTAATGTCACCCACTAAACCCCTGTCTAAAAGGAGTCTTTTTCTCTTTAATTTCTAGCACAGCTCTTTGTAAAGTTTCAATGGAGTAAGCTGCTTCTTTTTTCTTAATTTATTTTCGAGGCATCTGGAACAAAGAACTATTATCAATAATGGAGCAATTACAAAAATAATATAAAATAAATATATTTTGATAAATAATGGGGTAATTACGGACGTCCGTATTTACCCCAGGCCATTTGTCCGCAATTGACCCAAACTAGTTAGAAAAAGTAAAACATCAAAATTTTTAGGTTATCAAAATTTATCAAGCCCAACGGTTGTACTATTTACTCGTCATTAACTTCTCAATCGACAGAAAATATGGCTTTTTAACTGACACTTAGTCTTTTTGAATAACACTTAAAATAGTAAATACGAATATTACATCTAAATCACAAAAAATATAAAATTTAATTTACCTTGAAACGTGTGCACAGCATTCTGTTAGCAGTGTTTGGTGAGCACTAAAGATGGCTGAACAAAACGCGTGATCGCATTAGCTGGACGCGGGGGGCAGGGATGGAGTAGATATATGTTAGTCCGTATTTACCCCGCGTCCGTAATTCCCCCATCGTCCCCCTACATTAGGAATTATGCGTATCATGTTGCGTTTCCATCAATGCTAGCATGTATGAATTTATTTTATAACTTTGCTCTGTTCTAGAGGTATTCTACTTAGCACATAGCACAGAGATTTTTGTTCAGGTAAAGATGAAACGCTATCTAGGTAGAATAGAATAGATTATTGTATCGTGATATAATTTTTATATTGTCTTCTGAAATTACGTGAGTAACTCACGTTCGACTAGTTAAATTGATTCATATCGTAATTCTTGTTTTGTTCCTTATTTTGAGTATTTTCATAATTTTTAGTAAGAAATAAATTGAATGTTGACATTTATAGAAGAAAGTTTTGTATTTTGCCCTAGAGAGACTCTACATGTTTCAAGGTCAGACGCCATTTTATTAATTTTCGACATCTTAAAGGAGAAATGGTTTCTACAAGAGGCAAGACCAAGACAAACTACGTAGATTTCGTCGCCAGTACGAAGCGATCAAAAGTACTCGTATTTTCTAAGATATAATATAAATTCAAACAATGGAAATAAATGGTTTTGTATCTTGTATCTCTTTCCTTAAAAAGCAAACAAATGCGTATCCTTTATCCTTATTTATTCCAGGGTGGAATAGAAAGGAAATCGCCGTGCTATTCAGCCGACAGGTAATATGAACCAAAAGGACAAATGTCTAAGTACAATACATCGCAAAATAGTAATTAAAATTTACAAACTTGTTAAACAAATACTTATTCTACATTTCATTATTGTTCATCAGCTATCGTTTACGACTAACCCAACTTTAAGAGCTCCCACTATAAAAGCAAACTGCAAAAATCTAGATATTTTTATTTCCAGCATTGAAGGAAAAATATAATTAAACAAGCATAAAAATTTACTTTCCAAGTCAACACTTAAATTAAACAAAAAGAAAAGTTGTTTTGTTTCGTAAATAACGTAAGCATGCACTCACTTTTTTTTCAAATGATCGGTAATATAATCTTTTCCAGATTTACGTTTTCCGCTAAATAATAAAATTATTTGTGGCTGGCTTGTCATGATTACAAGAAATCTCGTTCGTGCGCAAATTAATAATCTGAAAGCAGTCATTAATTCTGTCATCATCATCACCCTATTAACGTTCCCACTGCTGGGACACAGGGACTTCTCTCTTGACGAGAGAGATTAGGCTTTAATTCACCACGCTGGCCAAGTGCGGGTTGGTGAATATCACATGTCCTTCAAACTCTTTTAAAATTCTCAGAACATACCGGTTTCCTCACGATGTTTGCCATTACCGCTAAAGCACGTGTTTAAAGCGCACATAAATTTCTCAAGAAGAAAAATCCAGAGGTGCGTGGCGGGGTTTGAACCCACGACCTTCGGAATGAAAGTCGAGTGTCCTCCCTCTTAGCCAACACGGCTTATTAATTAATTCTTTACGACAGTTAAACTTTATTACAAGCTTTCTTGTGATGTCAAGAAAATGTTAAGCTACTTTTGAGAACACTTTCCTTTCCTTATGGAAAAGTAAAATAACTTAAGTAAGTACATGTTATTTGTGTATTTAGAAAAACAAAAGAAAGTGAACCAAACAAAAATAGTAATATTTTATCAATACAATACAATAGTACAAATAAATAAAATAGTAAAAATAAAGCGGTTCTTATTGCACAATTAAACAAATTTGTGACTTCAGTGATACAAATAAAGTGAGAGTCTTTTAATATTAAAAAATATTACTATTTGTGTTAGGTGTTTGCGGAATAAACAAGGAAGGTACATACAAAAACAAACTAACACTTTAGCTTAGCTCATAAAAACAAAACAACACAACACGACACCACACCAGTGATTATAGATCGGAACAGATTTTGACGTTCAAATACAATTCACGAAACTGACATTTCATGTAACATTTGACGTTAAGAATTCAAGAACACTGACAGTGACAATACTACAAAAAAACCAGCGCCATCTGTCGGAGAACTATAGTACTAGGAACCAAGCTAACGTAGAATGTGTTCTTTCAGTTGAGACCGCGTTTTCAAACCACATCCGTAGATGTCACTGCAAGCATGTTTATATCAAAGAGATTATTATCATCATACATGTGCCGATAGTCTGGGCAATTATGTTTTTTAAGATTATAAGGTGACTACAATAATAGTCTCCTAATTGAAACTTCTTAATTTTTTTTAATGTGGCAGTTGCATACTCATGTTGTATGTACAAATGTAACTATTTAGCCCTTATAATATAATACCTAAGCGTATATATTTTATGAACTTAGACATTATTGTAAGTGCTTTTGTATTTTTGTTACAAGATAGATCTATTCTTAAAGACGATCTCCGCGAGCTTAACATCAATTTAATTAACATTGGTGCTTTTCACCAAATATTATCCCATCCAAACAGTAAAGAATCGGCTCTAATATATAAATTTGTTAATTCAAAGTAGACTAAATTATGGTAAAAGTACTACACTTTTCGTTATTACATAAACATTTGTTATTGTTATTTTTCATAAAAGTTAAGTTTAGTTTAAGTTATTTTGTATTTGTTTACTGTATTCAACCGACATAAACTGATTGTTTAAAGGTTGTAAAATATGAAAAAAAAAAAAAAAAAAAGACGAGAATTCGTCAATATAATCTGGATCCAACTAAGCCCCAATCTGACTCCGAATGTTTTATTTCATTCTTTCATCGTAAATGTGTACCTACAGTGTAAAGCGCCCTTACATTTTTCAGGAAGAAACTTGGGTAGTCAGTCGGAGTGCACAGTGGGGTTCAAACTAACGACCTTTGAAACGAATATCGAGTGCCCTCGACTAAAAGAAATTCAACAAGGATTAACCCTTTTTTTTCAGCACACCCTATAGGTGTAGAATAAAAAAAAAACAAATGAAAAATAGTAATTACATAGTAGACATGCTCGGTTGAATTCTAGTCTATTTTTAACCCCCGACCAAAAAAGAGGGGTGTTATAAGTTTGACGTGTCTGTCCGTCTATCTGTCTGTCTGGGACATCATAGCTCTCGAACGGATAGAGCGATTTCATTTTTTTTTCTTTGTATGAAGGGTGAGTTTGGCCCGGGTGTTCTTAGACATGTTTCATGAAAATCTGTTGAGCCGTTTAAAGGTTATGGGGGTAAGAGTGGAGAAAGAAAACCGAAAATCTGCAAATATACTCGAGTGGGGTATCAAATGAAAGAGCATCGCATGCGCATTTCTAAATATTATGGTGTTTTACTTTTAAGGAAATTAGGACATTTAAATTTAGGTTTATGTAGTTATATTGATAAGAATAAACAATCGTTCAAAAATCTTTTTGCCAACGAGATACCAACTACTGATCCACAATATTTTCTCCATCGGGTTTCAGTTAAAAATTAAATGAATTGATTGGCCGTCAGTAATTGGTGTGATAGTATACGAGTATAAAAGGTACCTTCCCTGTTATTAATACGGTATCGCCCACGCCGCATTATTATAGCAGCTATAACATATATCTGTCTATTAAAATAAATTCGTGCCGACACGAAAAAATGGCGTTATTTGAATGCCGGCCGATAATTTAAATGTAGCAACAACCGCTTTTAGCTTACAACCTTAATTGACTTAAAAATGCTTATCGATATTTGGAGAACATAGCTCCACAATAACCATCTAAATACATATACTACTTGCAACTGTAACATATCGCCCTAAGATCCACTTTTGTAAGAAGCCGCGCGGAGCTTACGCTGTTAAGGAACAAGCGAGGAGTTGGAAGCACGATGCACGCTCACGACTTTCTGAACAACTCCGGACATGACATTCCACGTTTCGTTGTAGATTAGAACGAGACGGATAGCAGGCTACCCGTTGAAAAAAACGAGACAAGCAACCGCGAAGCCAGTCCACGTGGACTGCTTAGTATCAACACAGGAGCAACGACCAATAGAAAACGGCACCGCTAATGTATTTCTCACCTCCGCACTCACACCAAGCACTTCACCATTTTTACATTATTTAAGCGATTCTCAACTTTCTGTCTTCCATGTAGAGCTTTAAATCTCATAGTGTGGAAATGTCGTATTCCATCTTCGGAACGACTTATAAAAGTTCAGATCTTGATTTTGGTTCTTACTGTGGCGTAACAGGGTGTGTTTTTGCTCGGCGAGTATTCTGCGGTTCTTGAATTTAAAACGATTCCCAAGAACACGGGCGCAAGTTGGTTGAAGGTTGGAGGAGGCCGCGGTGCAAACTGCATCGTCACAGAGTCGCCCCCTCGCGCCACCCTCACGCCTTTATTGTAGTAACTTCGGTGTACAAGTGTGCGTGTATGTTCAGAGTCAACTGTTGTGCTGAGCCATGATGCCGACGTTTTCATAGCACTACAGAAACACGCAGTAGCTGCACTCTAAAACTCTAGCAGAATTTCGATGTTAATGTTTTCTTCAAACAAAAACTTCATAATAGAACTAGGTACTTTATTTAGCTACCCACGTAGAATACTAAAACATAAGCTTAGCTTACACTTTTCTCGTCTCATGTAAAATCCATAAGGTAGATAAATAAATCTTTTATTTATCTAAAACAAAACACGATTCAAAGAATTGATAAAATAATGAACCTTTATCTGAAAGGTACTTAGTTCAAGTGATCTGAAAAACAAATGGGATCGTTAAAAGCTCTTTTACGATTATGTTTTCGATTGAATGCAAAACGGATCTTTTGTTGATCCCTGGTCCGGAAATATTAACATTCAGCATGCCTGCTTTCGACTGCCTCGCGTTTTTTTGGACCGTCCTAAGACAGATGGCCTTTTTTAAAACATTCAAGTTTTGTTTAAAATTTTCAAGACGTAAGTAAGGGATTATTTTTCAAGAGCTTTAGAATAACTATATGTGACTTTCTAGTTTTTATAGCGATCTACGGCTCTCTTTCTTTATGTACTAAGGTAAGTAAGTACCTATCTAATATTTAAAATAAGTATGAAGTATATAAAACTTTTTGACATCAGTTGTTACTCGTATGGTTGTCAAAATTGTTCAGCATACTTAATACGAGAATATCTAGGTACGTATAAATGCAGAACTGACAGTAAAAGATATGCAGTTATAAAACTAGGGAGACAAAACCCTTAAACACATCACAATAGTTCAAATCTTAAGAAATAACTTATGAAATAAATAAAATATTAAGTCTAAACAGTCAGTCAGAATTCTCTACAGAGCTGTCAATAGCAATTTATAAAAGAAATCTTTTCAACCAGATTTTAGGGGATTCGTAAAATATGAGTCGATGCAATAATGCACACAATTATTAGGGCACAGATTATAGCAACAGTCCTTTAGGGCCTTGAGGGGGACAAAGAGAAGTCCCTCGGTTTATTAGACCCATTTGATTTATTGATGGTGTTATTAGAGTTCTTTTGGAGGCGCCAAGAAATTGATTTTATATTGACCGGAAAGTTTTTCGGCCCTTCTACGGATTTTCAGGAGAATAAAAACTTAGTTAAGAAGGCATTGGTTTATTATGTGAAAGGGCAAATAAAGAAATTCTATTTTTTCAATATTTAAAAATGTATAGAAACTAGGTAAACGTTATTGATAACCGTAAATTGAAATTTACAATAAACTTCTTCTTCTTCATCTTAACAGCATAAATAGTACCTTCACGAATTATTCCAAGGCTTAGCTCTATAAGGCTTCTCACTATAAAGCATTCGAGTGTTTTAGTAATTAAATAATAAACATAAGCAGAAAATTAACTAGCACATTACCTATATCCCACGAACTAAGGATTTTAAATCCTCATCAAAACTAATCAGCATAAATAAAAGGATAACAAACGCGCAACATGAACATCGCAAACAGCATCTCATCAGTCATTCATGGAGTGGAGCTTGCAGCGAGCCCGGCACATTGCAGGCATTATTCAACGCAAACAAAAAGGGAATAAATGCTGGAATAAAATACTTTTAATTTCCCCGGGCGCCGCTAATCGGACCGCTTCGATGGAGGGCGCCAAATCGCCCTTTTTATTTTACTGTATGAACGCAAATCCGGCGGGAAAACGGCGCTAGCGGGGGAGAGAGGGTGTGCGGTCACGCGCTCGGAATTAGCGGCGCCCCCGCCCGCACTTGACCCGCGAGGTGTCACCGACCACGTTACGTATCCGCAAAAAACGGGGCCCTCCCCACGTGGGGGCAACGCAGATTTTGTTTTTAATTTTTTAACATAACACTAGGCAACAGCTCAAATAAATAGGTCATTCTGAAACAAAACCTGTAGGTATCGGTTAAGTACTCGTGTTTCCGGCGGGTGGTCGGGTCGGGCTCACATCTCGCGTAAGCCACTAATTGACCCACAAATAACACATCAACCGCAAACACTGAGATATTACAGCTTCACTGCCAAACAATGAGTCACGTTCACTCCTTTATCATTGGTTTGAAATAAAGGCTTTTTGTTTTCTTCTTCGACGATCGTTTCTCATATTTGTCATTTAAATTATTATGCGTTTAATGATACGCATTCTAGATCATATAGGTACTTTATAAGCGTTAATTACCGGCCTATAAAATGTTATCGGCCTTGAATATTATATTTATAAAAGTCATAAAAAAATCCAAAACAAATTCTTAATGCAGAGCTTGCAGATCAAGTTGATAAAAAATAAATTACACAATTGTCTAGGTACTTAATGATTTCCAATGTTCACATTTACGACGAGACTGTCAAGTCACCTGACTCGTTGTGCAATTTCGCAAACAGTAATCGAGCAAGCTTTACGGCTTCGTCGCGAGCCACCCGAGAGATGTCGCTAGGTTTAGCGGTCTTCAGTCGGCAGTAAAAATACGTGCGGGTATTTCCTGTCCCCGTGACCGGGGGGCGATAAATAACTCAGTTTGCGGCCGCAGGGAGGGGGGTGGGGGGTGCGTTATTTGTAGGGCTCGCGTGTGAATTATTCGTGGGTTCACGCGGCCTGTTTGCCGGCGTCTTGCGGAGTGCGACTCGACCCTCGTTAATGAAATTTCATATCGTCGCGTTCCATTGTTGGTCTGCCTCGAACGCTATTGAAACTACTGAATTGTTACACTTGACTGTTGAGGTTGAGCTGCCTATTGTTTGCATTCGCCGGCACTGGCTTGGAAATTATGAACGGTTTCGGAATTCAACGAAGGCGAATGTTGCAGAGTAAGGTTATTATGTTTTGATCGGCACTCCATTAATTAAAATAAACCGAGAACGTTTCCAATTACACCGAGTGTCCTTTGTAGTCAATTGGTATTGATTATTCAGGTTCGTGCCACCTGTAATGTCGCTAGAATAGAAATATTATGAAATAAGTTTTTTTTATAAGCCGCTATTAAGGGGACTGCGAAGCTATTATAAAACATAGGTGGCCTGTTAACCTTTGCTTCCTCTCATTAGTGTCCGAGTACGATTCAATTACCTACACGTGTTACAGAGCCGGCTCTGTAAGTTACAGAGCCGGACTGGAACTCGAGTTTTTCCAAAGCAGTACTTATAATTCATGTCCACAAAAAAAATAAGACTTTTTCTATTAAAAAAAATATACTTACCATTTTGATATTGTTTTTATACATACCTACATGCTTTGCTAATGCGATACTTTCCTCGTTAAAACAACTATAAACAAAGCTTAAGCACATTACAGCAGTGCCTCGCGGTGTTACCGGCGAATTTTCCGGCAGACATACCTTTGTATTTTCCGCGTCTTTCTCTGGTACTTTAAAATCTGTGTAGAAACCAAGTTTCTTTTTAACCCCCGACCAAAAAAGAGGGGTGTTATAAGTTTGATGTGTCTGTCTGTCTGTCTGTCTGTCTGTCTGTCTGTCTGTCTGTCTGTCTGTGTGTCTGTCTGTCTGTCTGTGTCACCATAGCTCCCGAACGGATCGAGCGATTTCAATTTAGTTTTTTTTGTATGAAAGGTGAGTCTGGCGCGAGTGTTCTTAGACATGTTTCATGAAAATCGGTTGTGCCGTTTAAAAGTTATGGGGGTGAGAGTGGGTAAGGAAAACCGAAAATCTGCAAATATACTAGTGTGGGGTATCAAATGAAAGCGCATCACGTCCACATTACATAATATTATGTTGTTTTACGTTTAAGGAAATTATGGCATTAGAATCGGGGGTTTTTCTTAAATTTTAAATTTAGATTTATAAAGTGCTTCAGTAGTTCCGCATTTATAATAATAAGTATTATGCCCGTTCGTATATTTATTAACAACAGATGCTGTTTAGATCTACTTTATCTACATAAATATCTAGTCTATCGCTAGGTACTTGTTAAAGAGCATTTGAAGAGGCAGGTTTACATCATTACATCGGTTTGTTTCACAACCTCCGAGTAAACTCAGTCGTGCAACCGGTAACGGTCTCTATATATTAAATATTGACAATTTAATTCGGAAATTGAGAAACAGGTACTTGTCATCTTTATGCAACTTTACGTTATACAACAGTTCTTTCAAGGTCAAGCGCGTCTCTATATAAAAAAATAACCCATAATGTAACGGAACGGAATTAAGTGGAATTCAGCTCAATCCAGCTCCCTTGTTATTTACCTAATGTTGCTGTCCTCTTCTTACACGTAGGCCTTTCTCTTGCTGCGTCTTATAGTTGTCGCAGTATGTTCGCATTTATGGCAATAAATTTCAAATATAGACCTGGATCTATCTATAATCAAATCTGTGCTATAATCTAAATATACTATACTTACTAAGGTACATGATGTAATATGACTTTGGAAAATCTGAAACTATGAGTCATGCAAAGATTTATTGTTAGGAACCATGTCATCGATTTTAGTAGGTACCTAACATAATAAATCTAAATTTAAAATTTAATTTTCTTAAATTTTACCCCCGATTACAATGCCATAATTTCCTTAAACGTAAAACAACATAATATTATGTAATGTGGACGCGATGCGATTTCATTTGATACCCCACACTAGTATATTTGCAGATTTTCGGTTTTCCTTACCCACTCTCACCCCCATAACTTTTAAACGGGACAACCGATTTTCATGAAACATATCTAAGAACACTCGCGCCAGACTCACCTTTCATACAAAAAAAACTAAATTGAAATCGCTCCATCCGTTCGGGAGCTATGGTGCCACAGACAGACAGACAAACTCGTCAAACTTATAACACCCCTCTTTTTTGGTTGGAGGTTAAAAATGGCATAAATGTATGAAACATTACTGGTTACTGGTAGGTACTTAGTTGAGAAATATAACCCGGTCTTTTTGAAAAATGAAACTTACACTATTTCTATTTTGATAATCAATTGTTCCAACATTTTATACTTGTTAGCGACCGACGAAGACTTTATGTATAGAATAAGATGTAGTAGGTATTTATACGTATATCTACGTATAAATGCATGTGCATTGTTGTGATTAGGTAATATTTTACGCGTTCTATTTATAGATTATTCGGGAAAAGGCACAGAATAAGTTATTATATTATTTGCTTACGTTTTATAAAAAGGCTATAGCTTTCTACAGCTTTTTAGAATATTGACATAAATACGCGGGATGTGTCTCGAGGAGAGATTCAGTATTTGGAAACGAAAGTGAACAAGTGAAAATACCCCGAAGAGCGAAGAATAAATAGCAGAAGTGACTTGAATAGTAGTAGTAGTTGTGAACAGATAAAAAAAAATACATTTATTGGAAAATAATAACATCAAGTTTCGTCATTTAGCATTAGGTTCGCATTTCCGCTACGAATTCGAGGAATTCATCATCGTGCTTCCTTTTACAGTAACTACTGGTAGATCTATTTTTTATTGTTAAATAAGGCTCTCAAGAGCAAGCATGCAGTGGCTGAGATCCTAGATACAAGATACAAAATTATTTATTTCCATAGTTTGGTTTTACAAAACTTAGACACGTCAAAATAGATTACAAAAAAACATATAGGTCATAGGTGCTTAAAGATAAGTAGGAAATAACTATAAACCAGCCAATAGGCTAGGCGCTGCTGCTGTAAGCTGTGACGGGCGCCTGCGCAGACAATAGGTGCGCGTGGGGCGACAGAGGCGGTGTGCGCTTAAACGGCATTGCGTTGCAAAGCACTAAATACTAGGCAAGCAGAAGCTCGAGGGAGTAGGCGGTGTGTAGCGGGAGCGACAGTCACTGTGTGGGTACGGGTCTTTCAATACTGGTTCTTGCTTCCAAATTGGTACAAACGCGCTTTCCGTCCAAATTAAGTAGACCCCTGGCGTATTTTGTATTCACCAGACCACAGAATACATACCAGACCAGAGTATTTTGGATGAATGAAGAGCGTAATGAATGGACTCACGTACGCAGCTGCTACTGGCTTTGTGAGTCGGGTGAATATCTCCTGCGCACTATGATGTCCTACTATATTTTTATAATACATTTTCACTAGTTGACAATTATTACAAAATGTTACAGAAGAGAGTTATATAATTTTATCATGCTGACACAGTATTTATTCAAAAACGAATAATTGTTACGGCTAATCAAAGGCAAAAATAAATAAATATAGAGTTAAATATTTCCGGACAATCCACATAGCATCTAGCCCCGTGGTAAGCTATAAGCTTGTGTTACGAGTACTAGACATCGGATATACTTAATTTATTATAAGACAAATAAATGGGCTATCTAATAATGAAAGAAGTTTTCAAATCGGACCAACAAAAAAAAACTCTTTTTAGCTTTATAATATTGGTAAAATTGATGCAAAATATTTAGAGCTTAAATAAATCTAAATTTAAAATTTATTCCGATTCCAACCCCTTATTTTCCTTAAATATAAAACAACATAATATATTATGTAATGTGGACACGATGCGCTTTCATTTGAGACCCCACACTAGTATATTTGCAGATTTTCGGTTATTCTTCCCCACTCTCACCCTTAGAACTTCCAAACGGCTCAACAAATTTTCATGAAATATGTCTAAGAACACTCGCGCCAAATTCACCTTTCATACAAAAACTAAATTGAAATCTCTTCATTCGTTCGGGAGCTATGATGTCCCAGACAGGCAGACAGACTCACAGACAGACAGACCGACTCACCAAACTTATAACACCCCTCTGTTTTGGTCGGGGGTTAAAAATAAAATACGTTACTCATTATATTATACTATCACACTCAATTTAAGATATAATACAAAACAAATAGTGTTAATTAGAAAATATATCATGTCAATATTAATCATTATTATTAGAAATTATGAAAAGGTCGATATAAATTATTTAAAATATGACAGCAGATGACATGGTCAGGGTTGGATGCAATTAGCGACCGATTGTAATGTTTGGTCGTCTTTGAGGCTTATGTCCAGCCGACTAGCCGTGGGCGTCTTATAGCTGAAATGATGATGATGAAAAATGAAGTGAAAATATTTGTTATGAATTTAAATATATAAAATACTAGCGACCCGCCCCGGCTTCGCACGGGTATAAAATATATAGCCTATGTGATTAAAATTGATCTAGTAGTTTTTATTTCACGAATTGTAGGTGGGTACTTTGCGCTTTGGAAGAACAGTATTCGATATTTTCGACAGATCTGTAAACCCGCGAATTTTTCGCCTGTAATGTTATCCACTGCTTGCTTAGAAGGAACGTTGCTGATTTAGTACCTTAGCTGACCTGCGATGTATGTAGCGCCACAACTTAGCGTGTTCAACGTCTTGACTCAAAAATGCAGTAACTCCATGGACTGCTAGCCCGGGGATATTGAGCCTTGCCGCTTACAATATATGATATTATTTTGATTAACACTGTTTGTTTGTATATACAGATAATGTACTTATGTAATCCCAGATTTTACGTCTATGAATACCTACATAAAATACCAAAAAAAGCCGTGTTGGCTAAGTTCGAGCACACTTGACTTATATTCCGAAGGCCGTGGGTTCAAGAAAGAAAGAAAATCTTTATTGAAATCCCGCGCCCCCGCCTCTGGATTTACTTCTAAAAAAATATATGGTCTGACTGAGGCGTATTTTCAGATTTATTCAATTTACACTGATCATAAAAGTTATTAGTGTTATAGACTAGTTACTTTAATTTTTAATAATAAACGATTTGATTATTAATAAAATGTTTAATTTATAATTAGGACTTTTTTAAATTCTTTGTTGAAACCGGACTTAAGTTGGGTTTATGTATATGTACTTACTCTAGTTCTGAGAATTAGGAAGGTATCTACGTGTATGATACACCAATCAAAAGGGTAATAAATAATAATACGGGATGTTTTTAAAAATGTTTAAATATGTTAGACTACCTACTAAAAAGCATCCACCTTCATATTTATTTGATAATTTCAAGTATCAGTATTTTACTAGCTATATTAGGTACCTAGCTTTTAGAAAAAAATATTGTAATGAGATTCTTTTGACTTCGCGTGAACCCAATAGCGTTGCTCCCGATCACAGTTAATAAATAGGTAGTTACTACGGCGCGAATTATAACGCGGCAAGCCGCCCGCGCGCGCACCGCGCCTCGCCGCGTCCGCCCCGCGCCCCGCGCCCCGTCAGCCGACGAACTCAAGCGCAATTACAATTTTGGCTGAGGTATGGCACGATGCTCAAAGTTAAAAATTGCGTAAGTACTGGCTACGATTCAGATAGGTTAGTGTCAAAAATCAGGATTCTAATATGAACGTTTTTCTTAAAATATGAGTTTTTATGAACCATGTCTATGATACAAAAAAAAAACTAAAAAGTTGATTACTTATCTCAGACAGAAAGACAGACACTTCAAACCTATAACATCCCTCTTTTTGTGAGGGGTTAACAATAAAATAATTTCCGAAAAAGATAGTGTTCTATTGTACCAACCTATCGAGAGCTGAGCATTACAAGCACGCGGGTTTAGCACAGAGGTCGGCTTATAGTGACCTTTGCCCAAACTGCTCGTACCTACGGAGCGTGGGGTACGCGGGGTGGTAGACAGCTTTATGCTAATAAAAGTAGATTTTAAAATACAGTATGACAAATTTTAAGCTTATATTTTATATTTTTGTAACATAAGCTAAAATCGGTAGACGCTTAACATCCACATAGCATAAGGTGCCCTAAGGATGTCAACGTTGGTTAAATAAAATGTATAATATATGTATGTCTTTTATATTAAGTATATCTCTCGTCTAGTACCCGTAACACAAGGTTAGAGTACCACGAGGCTTAATATTGTTGTTTGGATTTTCCAGGAATAATGATTTTATTTATTATTTAAACGCTCAGAGATAACGTCGTCATGCATTACTATCATCCAAAATGAAAGTAAACAAAATTTAGTTGCAAGATTTCATATAAACATACGTAATATAATTTACACGTTCATTAACAGCTCGTAAACTTATTTTATATTAAATAATGATTCAGTTCCAGAAGCATTATGAACCTGAAGTTTTAAACGTTTAATTTTTAAACAAAAATATTTAAAAACTTTTTTTTTTGTATCGATCAAACATGTACAGAGACGGGAACAACCCTTTTCACACCCTTACTTTGAAAATTTTAAAACACCATGCTGGCCAAGTGTAATTTTCAGATCTATACTAGTCCTATAAGTATATAATATATTGAATCTTCCATGTAGGGGTGAAATTATCGAAAATTCTCTCGATTCTCTCGAATTAACAGATCGATAAGTTTCCTTTAAGTATTGAATTTTCAAAGAAGGGGTGTCATTTATAAATGGGGAAGTTCCCGTCACTGTACATGTTTGATGTTTTTTTATAGCTTATTGAGATCACGAGGAAGATCTTGATAAATTTTCAGATCGATACTAGTCCTCGTAAATATTTTTGTTCATATATAAAGTCTCAGGGGCGAGTGTAAATAATAAAAAGGTTAGTTCCCGTCGTATTAGATGCGTCATGTTTTTTATCTAGCTTTTAGGGACCCCCAGGAAAGTAAATAGTAAATTATAAAATACAAAAAAATCAATACAAAAAATTTTTTTTTAAATATTTTTGTTTAAAAATTAAACGTTTAAAACTTCAGGTTCATGAAGCATTGATGTTTTTTATCTGTGTTGTATCCCCTAGTAACAATATAAATTTCGCTGTTGCGTTTCGTTCGTAGTTTTAGAAATATACCAACTAGCTAGATTTTTAAAAAAGATTAATAAATATTTAAATAAAATAAATATAAATATTTCCGGACTACTCACACAGCATCACCTAACCCCAAACTAAGCAGAGCTTGTAATTAATACAATGAAAAAAGACAAGCAAAAATAATGTTTTCATTAATTTATTTAAATCATAAATTTATCATACCTCCCGAAGATTACCTACTTACTACAGATTTTTATAAAAATGAAACGCACTAATTGTGTTTGGTCAACAACGCCATCTATGAGGGAGTAGCATACAATTTCCTAATTAATACTTACATATAAATACGCCATCTACCAACCAGTAGCATTATTATAATGAAAATGAGTTAGCAAAATAGTTCTGATACATACCACAAGGAGGCAATTAAACATAATATTTATTTTTTAATTTATTCTAAATGTGAAGTGATAAACGCAACAATTAAATATTATCTAACCAAGGATTTTATTTAAAACATTTTCAGCGCAACTTCTATGTCGATCAGCTTATGTTCACAAAGCTTATTTTCTAATCGCTACATAAGGCGCCATCTATCAAAGAGGATGTGAAATAAAAATATGATTTTAGGCATAGACCATCTGATAGTATCTAATCTGTGACTGAACTGTACAATGTACAGTACATACTCTGACCTTAACTACAACACAAATAAAAATACACTAACAAAAACTCCTTACAGTACATATTAAAAAAAAAACACCTTATTTAAGAAATAAGGTTTTACATAAGTAATATTAATTTAATATTATGTGAAACCTTATTTATACATAGGTTCATGTAAATGTGTGGTGTATGTTATTATATTACTGTGCAATAAAAAGTTATCTATCCTATTCTACTTTATATCCTGAAATAACATTGTAAAATAACGTACCCTCGTAAAAAGCTTGTAAAGTAACTTACTATTTTTAACTGAGATCATGTAAAAGTAGGTATGTAATAATAATGTTTATCATATTTAATATTTGGCTCTCTCTGTAAGAAACCTTTTTGATAGAAATAAGAAAACAAGACTTAAATCAATAACCTCCAAAGAAAAACGAAGAATGCAATATACATACCTAATCAAAGAACTGAAATCTAGATGTTTTTTTTTATAAATGGGGCATATGATATTATTTTAATAAACATACCTACCGCAAAAAGAAAACAAAAAATATGGCGTTTTACAATTATCATATTTATCATGTAAGAAAGTTATATAAAAAAATACTGAAGAACTTTAATCTACAAGATAGTTACACACACACACTTGATATCCGAAAGACGTCTCGACTAGACAATGCGCATATTGACACAGATGTCGCAGCACGGCTATGCGCACATGTTCAGCACTACACGCATTAGTCACGGGCCGATACGCTCCTGAAACGTAAAGTTGAGTTATTCGGGTCAAATGTGCCTTTGAAAACTCACACAATATTTAAAGCACATAAACACACTTTAAAATATAAGTGTTTTTTTACTTAAAACCCTTAGAGACAAGTATTTTCTCCTGCAATACAAATTTCAAATTATTTAAAATCATCTTACTTACCACTTTACACTTAAGCTTTTTAGTTAAGCAGAAATATTGGTTTATGTTCAGAAAGGAATTTCTGCATTTTTTATAATAATAATGTTTTTTTCTATAAATCAAGCATCTGTCGCTTTATAATAAGCCAACCGTAAACAAAACAGAAATATTGAATACTCTACCTCAGCGACAAGCTTTCTTTTGTTGTTTAAAAAGATACCTCTTTTTTGCTTGGCATAAAAGGCCTTAAAGGGGAGGATAATTTAAATCTTATGGGATGTTTTTCGCTTTATAATCAAATTTGACAGTAGGAACGGTTAAAAAAATTACAATAAAATCTTAAAAAATATGTTTTTACTATGAAGTACCTAGACCTACAACATACCTACACATATTTATTATGGAGGTACCTTGTTCTTGCTTAAAGTACCCTCACCTTACTTAAAACTTTTTTGGCTTAAGGGTTACTTAAAAATAACTTAAATTATGTACACATACTTACAGAGAGTACGTTAGTAGAGTACGTTTTAGGTAGAGTTTCATTTTACCAATTTATTTTATTAATATTAATTTGCGAGCTATGATTAATCGTGTTTATTGAAGCCTTAAGGAAAAATGACAACATTAATTAGCTGCATTTGTAGAAGTAGGGAGGTGTTATAGTTTTTTCATACGGTAGCTTTACCGCGTCCATCACGCTCACACATTTATTTAATAACAAGGAAACAAACATCATAAATAATTATAATTTAATAATAATGACAGAATATAATAAATGTATAAATAGGGTAGAATAACCTAATACCATAGAGTAATAAATTACAACGTAACTAATAATAGGGAATGCAATCTAGTTCTCGCGAGATCTCGGCCTTTTTCTTACAATATTTATCTCGGACCAAAAATGTCTATTGAAAATATTTCAATGTATCTATAATACTTACTTACTTAATAATTTTTTGAACTAACAAAACCATTCATTCTCGCGAGATCTCGAGTTTGGCGGGATCACGCAGTATTCTTAAAGTAGCTTGAGTTGAGCCCCAATCTCACGAGATTTGCATTCCCTACCTAATACCTACTTATGCTATTAATGTGATACCAAAATATTATTTAACTATATGTTTATTCAACATACCTCTATTTACTAGGAAATATCCCGAAGTTACAATACTATCTTAAAATGATTTGTGATTAAGGGTTAAAATAAAAGAAATTATTAAAGTACCCCTTAGCCCATGCAATAAATAAATTAAGTACCTACATAATCGTTAATAGAATAGTAAGTAATAGGAATACACTAATAAAATAAAATTTTGTTTTGTAAACATTATAATATTTTTATATTAAGTACATTTTAAGTAGTATAATTTTACTCTAGAATGGAATTTTTTTAAAATTAGAGCAGTACCAATGAAATGTAAATCGCTTTATTATTACAGGATATCGTCGCTATACAGCGAAAACCAGTTAAATCGAAATTTTTACGAAAATGACTTAAGAATGCCAAAGTACTTAAAATTTTCTGCTCTTTCGTCTGCGAAAACCCATTAAACGCTAAGTCTTATAGTTTTGGTTTTACTAATGTGATAACCAATTATTTCAAGCATTACCAAGGTTTGTTTTCAAGTGCAAAGCATTAAACAGATTTAACTTATTTGCCGACATATTTGGCGCCAATGATTGTCAGTTAACCTGATAAAATTTGTTTTCCTTATAAGAGAGCTCATGAAATGCTTTATTTTTTCCTCAGTAACAACCAATTTATAAGATTTAAATCTCCATTATTCGATTAAAATAGTCAAGTAAAAGCTATTAAAACAGAGTAATTGTGTTTCTCCGACAATATTGATTCACGGATGCAACGTAATCACTACAGTGAAAAACGATTAAACCAGTTAAATTTGTTTTACTTGACGAATTCCATATTAAACAACACAATATAATCGTCTAAGAAAATATTGTATGTCCAGATAATTGTTTTCTCTGACGATATTGATTCACAGATGCAACTTAATCACTACAGCGAAAAACGATTAAATGCTGTAGCAGCTAGGTGAGCTGGCTACAGCGCTGGTTTTCAGTGGTACCGTACAGCGCAAGGCGGCCCTAAAGCGAGGCAATAAATCAATCAATTTATAATAATAGATAAAATATAATGGGTTACTTAAAATCTATTGTATCGTTTACATTTATATCGTCTAATCTATACTAATATTATAAAGAGGAAAGGTTTGATTTTTTGTTTGTTTGTTTGTCTCGAATAGGCTCTGAAACTACTGCACCGATTTAAAAAATTCTTTCACCATTCGAAAGCTACACTATCCCTGAGTGACATAGGCTATATTTAGTTTACAAAAATAATATAATTTCTTACCAAACTCCGATAATGTAACCCATGGTGAAAAAAAAGAACCCAAAATCTTTCTTTAATCGCGAATGCTGCGAAAACTATTGAATATATAACAAAGTGATGTATCACAACTTTGTAGAACTTATCATTATCTACAAAAAACGTCTGTACATCATATCTCTAACTATTATAGTTTTGTGACAATAAGCGATTTTTTATATTAAAAATTATAATACCACTGTTTGAAAAGGCTCTTTATTTGTATCTTGGTATTAATCCTTAACAAAATAATTTATTATGTAAGATTGCTTTAAAACCTTTATATAACTTTTTGAATTATTAGATTCTGACATTCCATTCAAAAGATATCACGAGTAAATTTTTTTTTAAATAACCGCGGCGGCGGTCGGTCGGCGCTCTACTGAATGGTCGTGTGCGGAAATAAAAAAATGGTCGCTTGATAATATTTTGTCGCTTAGTTAGTAGTTAATAATTCGTTAACAGGTAACTAATCCCATTCAAAAAGTTATTTTCAGAACTAAACCCTAGCATAGCATAGATATTGTACATTATCGTCGGTTGCAGGTTCAAATTCAAATTCAAAATCGTTTATTGCATTCATGTGTACAATTTTGGTCTTAAAATTAATTAGCGCTTACAACATGAACGTTCAATTGGGTTAACCACCAAAACAGTACAGTTTTTTTAGTTTTTTTCTGCTCTTTCGAATAGCATAATAATAGAATACTAGCTTTAAAAAAATACAGTTACGCTACACATTTTAACTGTGAATTTGCAGACTTCTGTCGAAATTATGTTGTAACTGAGTAGGTATGTGATCCATTTACATAAGTCGAATTGTTGTATTCCTATCCTTTGACCAAAGAAGGTTAAGTTTGTGTATGTATCTTGGCAAGCCAGCATTGCTCTTACACTAATTCTTAGCTTGAACCAAAAATTATAACCACACATACACCAATATAAAACCAACTTTCTTTAAAAAACTAACGTTACACCAATTGACCCGAACCAAGTTTATGTTTGTTGTCGGTTACATCAATTTGAGCATTGCAATCAATAGTATGTTTTCTCTTACCTTAATCTTCTTAAAAATAGTAAATCTAAATTTTAAATATAACAAAAACCCCCGATTCGAATCCTTCAATTTCCTTTGATACCCCACTCGAGATTTTTACAGATTTTCGGTTTTCCTTCCCCACTCTAACCCCCACAATTTTTAAACAGCACAACCGATTTTCATGAGACATGTCTAAGAGCACTCGCGACAGACTCACCTTTTAAACAAAAAAAAACTAAGTTGAAATCGCTTCATCCGTTCGGGAGATATAATGTCCCAGACAGATACACATCAAACATATGACACCCCTCTTTTTTTGTCGGGGGTTAAAAATGAATCGCTAAATGTGTTGCTAAGCGCATAACTCAACAACGCCTATACCAATTTAGCCAATTTATTTTTTTAAATGTTTGTTGGAGTTTAAGGATGGTTTTTAAGGAGAGAAAAAATCGAATAATTTTGAAACAATTTTGAATAATTACCCGTGCAAAGCCGGGGCGTGGCGCTAGTATACTATAAAGAACAAAATAATAATTATTATAAGATAACAAAGAGACATACGAATATCATTTTTCAATATTATACCATGTTTAAATGATATTTTTGGAGTTTACTATAAGAAACGATTTGAGTTATAAGGCCCGGTACGGAAATTTTATAAGGCGTAAAATCAAAAGTGTAACACGAAAAGTTGAGGCGTTACGTAGAAAGAGACAAACATTATATATCTGTAGGATTGTACGTGTAAAAGAATGAGATGGAATACATTACATAGGGTATCTCATTCTCAGGGTCTCCTCTTTGCGCGATACTTCGTAGTCTCACTGTATTTTATTTATATTATTTTGTAACATACTTTATGTATTGAAGTAATATAAATAATCCGAATAATTACAGATATAATTATGTTTGTGTCTCTTATCATTTTAGCAGATGCGTTCATTTACCCTTTTTTTCTATTCGATATATATCATAATTATCGTTCGTAAGGAGTAAACTCCAATCGTGCGTTGTAGCTGACACACACACACACTTTTTTGTTTTTTTTTTATTTATAACAGAAGACCAAGATCGAATTAAATAATAAATCCCGCACATTGATTATTCAAAAGACACTTTTTTAGGTTTAATTTAAAAAGAATATAATGAGCAATGATTACGAATTGGTGGTGGGATATTGTTCCAGCATTTCGTGGCAGCATAGCGAAAACTACCACGAAATGCAGTCGATCTATGTGTTGGATAAATAAGTAGCAATGGCAAGCGCACTTGATGTCTCGAAAATTCAAGTTTTTCATACAGGTGCAATGGGGTTCGTTTATTTATTTCACCAAAAAGAAGTGAGGTAAGATGTAGAGTACGACTCGAAGACAAATTCAGGAGACCGTGGTTATTTATGTATGGAGAAATATGGGAACGTGGTGGATGGGAAAGCAACATCGTACGCATGCATTTTGGACGCGTTGTATGAGTTTTTTTGAACGCCCTAACAGACAATTACAAGTGCGCTCGCGTCTCGCAGAAAAAGTTAATTTAAGTAAATTTTGAAGTTTGTAGTTAAAGTGATTATTAAAATGAGTTCAAACTGTGTGAAGGAACTTGATTTCGATCGTGGAAAAGAAAAACAAGAAAAGGGTGAGTAATTATTATAGTGATTTTATTGAAAAAAGCCGTGAAAGTGAGGTTATGTCTGATAATTTTTACTTTAGTTACCGATTTTTAATGTAGTTCATGTCTGTGACATTTATAATTGGTGTGGCAAATTTAGAACCAAACACGACGCCAGTGGTGGATTTACCAGCAGGCTGAGTAGGCTCGAGCCTAGGGCGGCAGAATTTGGGGGCGGCAAATTTGGGGTTTTTCTTTTTTTTTTTACTTCTTAAAAATTCTATGACGGTTTTCTGATGTCTTACAGTCTTCAACAAATTATGTCGATGACTTTTATCTCTCCTTTGTCATTGCAAATTCCAAGAGTAGCAAACTTCCGATTAGCTCAAAAAAAATTTCAACGAAATTGTTGCATTGTAAAAATAATGTATGATACAATGTTTGAGGCAAGAGCGGCAAAAACTATTCAGCCTATACCTTGAGAATTTTTAAATCCGCCACTGCACGACGCTTATTTGTAACTGATAATCGTACCTGTAGGTTATTACCCATTATAATTTTTTCAGAAAGTTTTGCTGACAGCGGTGAGGACGATCTTTTGTCTCAAGCTTGTGAAGACTTTTTATTAAAAGACGGCAGCAATGAAACTGCACCTGGTGGTTTGTATCTGTCCATATTTTATAGTTACTTTTTTATTTTAATACCTAGGTACCTACTTATAAATATAAAAGTAAGTCTGTTTGTTTCTACCGTGCTGGACTGGGAGCAATAAAAAAGACACTGTTCCAGCTGCTTCTCTCCCCTGTCTACTCTAGAAGTCAGTAGAGGGAAAACGACAGTAGCAGAATATTGTAATTAAGGTGATGGGCTGAGAACCTATCACTAATAGCAATACCAATAAAAATACATAAACTACTTTTTACATCGAGAAAACATCACATTGCCGCAGGAAAACATAAGTTATATTAAACTATACATAAGTTATATTTAACTATTTATTGTTTCTTTATTTTCTCCTAAATTTTTTTTATGTTTTAGATCCTGTAAGCAGTATTGCTGCTAAACATGACATAACATATTCAAGCTCAAATCCAGATTGGAGCTTTGCCGCAAAGGTGTTTTACCTGAAAAATTTCATAGATGGTTTGAAAATTTAAAAACTAACATTGCAAATAAACACAGGGTACCTGATGCCACTATATCTGATGATGAACCTACCAGTTCCGACGAAATTTAACGTAATGACGAAGAGTTTTAGTTATAATATCTTTGTTGTAATTATTTGAAATATTTTCTCCATAATTTTGGTTGATTTTCTCAATATATTTTTTTTAAGAAGTAACACTTGTATTTCTTTCATTAATAAGTTAATAATAGATAAATATTGTTTACGCTTAAATTAAATTGGCTTTGATTTGGCATGTCAGTCATTCGGTCAGTCACTCAATAATAAGTCTGTTTTCCCTTTATTTACATTGCACCTACTAATTGCATTTGAAGCGCGATTGATCGTTATTTGAACTAATCAAGCTAATTTGTACTTAGCTCATTATTTCGAGTTATAATTTTGATATAAAATAAACGTACTGAAACTTTAAAAAATTACTTGCTTAACTTTGTAGGTTCTTAAATTTTCTGCAGGGAAAACCAATTATCTTGACACATTTTCACTTGTAACTTCACAAGGGACAGTTGTATAGGTATTTTTTTATCATGGTTAGTATTAATTAACTAAAAGAAAAAAGTAATTTCCCGGGATTTGCTGTAATCCTCTTACTTTGATATATACAGACATTTATCAGTTCTCAGGGAAAACCAATTAAATGGATGACCTTATCGCCCCTTTAAAAATAAAGAGACATAACTCAAAAAACCAAAAGTTTGGGAAAACGTGTTTAAAGTTTTGCACGTTCGGCGCGCGCTATACTTCGGTAAATTTTAACTATTTCTGTACAATTTTTTAATTAATTTTGGTGTCAGAGCAAAGTTAAATGATAAACCTTTAATATTACCCATAAAAATTATAGCTATCGCTGACAGGCTTTAAATGTTGAAGCTTCAAAAAAAAAACAGCTGACTTATGTCGTTTTATGATTAAATTTGAAGATAGCCAACCGATTTCTACACGGATTATAATCAATTACGCCTCTTTATTTTTTATAGATACAAATGATATTTGTATATATGAAGATTAATATCTCTTTATTAATAAAAAAAAACCATCTTATGCACTTTATACATGAAATACTACGTTTTTTGATTAAATTATTGTAATTTATTTCCATTTTAGTTGTTGGATTAAAGAAAGTTTTTAACTGAAAATTAAGAAAATTATTGTTATTAGTTATTTATTATGAATAAAAACATAATAATCAACTATGTAGGAACTTGTTTATTCTTATATTTATCTAGGTACTCTTATATTATCTACGACAATAAACTAGGAACTATAACAATTACTCTGTGAGATAAAAAAGTGAACTTATTATTAAATGATAGGTAATTAAAGTAATTAGTATTATCAATCAGTATCAAATACCTATGTACGAACTAAACTATACCTTATTCATCTAAAGCTTTTAACAATCAGCCTTGGTACTCATGAGGTAATCACAAAAACTTAATACAAACTTAGATTCTACAATAATGGTATTGTAAAAATACCATGGCATAGTTTGTCCTTTAGTAATAAGCTCTTAAGTCCTTCTTTTTATTTGCTTTTTTTTTTTTTTTTTTTTTATTATTGATAAGCCTTCATTTGACCACAATCTCACCTGATGTAAAGTGACGATGTGGTCTAAGATGGAGCATGAAGGCCTAGAAGATGGCTTCTCCGGGCCACATTACGAAACACGAAAAAATCGCTTCACGCACTGGCCCAGCCCGGAGGGTGGTGACAAGCCGCGGCCGAAGCCTACCACCAGAGACTGTTCTTAGCACCACCCGGAGGTCACGTGTAAGGATTCAGAGGGTTACCACTTACGGACGTGAACAGACAAAACCTCCAAAAACCTCCTTGCTTGTTTACGCTTGTATGCCGTTTTCAGCGTAATTTCACTGAGGGACATAATTTATTTTTCTCTTATTTCTAACGTCTACCTCTTTATAAAATTCTTCTTCATACGATGTTTTGTAGCCGAAAAGAAACGGATTATCTCGTGATATTTTGAGTTGTTTTATCTCGTTCCAGTTCACGTTTTGTCCATCTGTGTTGGTGTTAAAATTATAGATAGCCCCATTCTTCTGGTAAAGTTTTGGCGTCTATAAATGAGTCGAATGTTAGTTCCATAATAGCTGATCTGCTTATTTTTATTCTTATTTAATTCTTTATTAATGTTATGTATTGATCAGGACTGTTAATAGGCCAAGATTTCAAAATTTTTTTTAGTGTTCTTTAAATAAGACTGTGGACACTATCTGCTTCGTTTTGAGCTTTGATAAAAATTTATTTGTGATGCTGTTTATATATGTATATAGTAGCCATGTATTTATTCTTATTCTGTCAGCAACAGTTATCCGAATAGAATATAATTTTTTTCCCCAACATTGTCTTCATTATGTATTGATTTCTTCAAATAGTCCCAAACTATCTATGGCTCCTCGTTTTGCGAGGGGAAGATTGACAGCGGAAGCTCTTTGATTTCTCACATTTACGTTAGCTTGTCCCTGAAAAATAAACAGCTAATAAGGCTCAAGTACATACAGTCAACTTTAATTAAAATATAAGTGATGAAAACTCACGACTACTTTGCTCAAAAACATGTAAGGGTCTTACAGTCAACGAACTATATGAATCCGAGGATGATGAACAGCTCGTAGCTGTCGTTGAGCTCGAAGACGAAGAGTATGTGATGTGGACGCGATGCGCTTGCATTTGATACCCCACACTATATTTGCAGATTTTCGATTTTCTTACCCACTCTCACCTCCATAACTTTTAAACGGCGCAACCGCTTTTCATGAAACATGTCTAAGAACACTCGCGCTAGACTCACCTTTCATACAAAAAATAAATTGAAATCACTTCATACGTTCGGGAGCTATGATGTCCCAGACAGACAGACAGACAGACACACACGTCAAACTTATAACACCCCTCTTTTTTGGTCGGGGGTTAATAAATGGAGAAATGTTAACCACTGATTAATATTGCTGAAACAACGCACAAAAACAAGTAGGATCTGTAAATTAATGTTAAAATAACTCACATTAGATGAGCGGCTCAATCATTAATTTTGGTTGAAGAAGATGTAATATGATGTTGCCCATTTTCTTCAAGTTCCTAAAACAAAACAAATAAGAATAAAATAGATACCTACTCGTTACTTACTTATATTACAATGATTCAGTATAATGTGCATCATAATTATACTCACATCCATCGGTCTTGTGTTTGTTACACTTAGTTAGAGCATTAACCACATCACTTTTATTCTGCTCGAGTTGTCCATTCTCAGATGACATTATTAAACTTGGTGAAACAGATTGGTTAACACCACGTCTTGGTGTCAATAAGATCCTCTACATCCTTTTGTGCTTGTTCAGTATCCTCCTGCACCTGATAAATCAAAGTTAAATAAGCAAACAATACGCAAGCGCGTGCCTTTTGTCTTTGTCAACAAAAATGAACTCAGAAGTTACAAATACCTAGTACAAATCGAATACCATCACGTCAGGAGACACTTGCTGACGACCCAAGTTTTTACGTTCACAATCTTCTTTAATGTCCTAGATTTTTGAGAAATTGGTACAGTATTCTCGTGAACAAGACCCAAATTTTTCGACTTCTCCAAGAGGCCATCTTTGAAACTCACTACCTACTTTATGCGAAAGGGTACTAACATTAAATGTTTCAATAAAATTATGCAATATTTTAATAGTACACAGCAATAACATCAAATGAGATTTGGTTTGCAACGAGTGTCCAATACTAAACTAGCGCATAATTAAATGCTACAATCAATGTGATCCTGTTTTAAAAACTAAAACGAAACATTTCAGTTAACTTCTCATAAAACATGTTTTATTTAAAACTAAACTGAATTAACTCTAAATCTTTCAAGAACAAACTCGACATTTTTTAAACTAAAGTGAAGTAAGTCCAAAATGTTCACTTTACTTAATAATTAAATTATGTTTACAACCATACCTTTAATGATAAAACGAAGTATTCTGTTTTGTTCCGCAAAAAATCCGCCGTAACAGTCTTCACAGCCGATGCATCACTGAATGATTCCCTTTACCAGAATCGACCTTATCGCCGCGTTTTGTAGTAAAGAGACGACTGATAGTCTATTTCGGTCATTTAGCTCCAATTGGAGCGCCGGTTGGACTGTACCGATTCTCCTCGCGAAAAGGATGCGTTTTATTAGAAAAAGTCCAAAACCCAAAATTTTGAGTTATTTCTCTTTATTTTTAAAGGGGCGTTATGACAAATATTGAAAATTTCATTACAAACCAATAATGTTTTAAAACATTAATAGACATGTTTAAACAGAACATTAATCTATGTATTGATGCTATGAAGCAATATTAACAATATAATACTGCAAAGGGTATTTTCAACCCCATAAACTTTGTAATTGCGATATCTCCGTTTGCACTTTTGACCATTTAACTGGTTTTCGTTGTATAGCGACGATATAGTATGATAGGTAGGTAGGTATCTACTTACCTAGTAATTTAGATATTTTTTTAATTATTTATTTTAAGTAAAGAATATGACTTGGTACTATCAATGAGAAAAGTGTTAAAGCTTTTTAATAGGCAAATTAATTTGATTAAATCTCTAAGATAATTATCCTTTAAAAAGATTAAAGAGATTGAATGAGGTACGATAGGTACCTAAGTTAAAGTTAAGAGTTTAGTTGTCCAGCTACCTCTTAAGTGTAATGGGTGTAATGAAAGGCCATTGGAGATGAGTGGCGGTCGCGGTGTGCGGCGGCGGCAGTGGGTCAGTGTTGCCCGCTCGCCGTAATCATTCTAATTCAATTTGCGCGAGTTTCCTCAGCGCGCGCGGCGATGGCGTCCTCCCGCGCTTTGTTTACATTACAAGCGCGCTCACCGCTACTACTCCATCGCGCTTCGATTAAGGACAAATCAATAAGGCATTCGATACCGAGTTTAATAGAGTGAGCGAGCCGAGTCGAGCGCCCTCATTACCCCCGCAATTAGCGCACGGCGCGCTCCCGACGACGACGACGCACCCCGCGCGAAAAACGAATAAAAAGAGCTGCCCTCAAAATGGCCGCCGCCTCCCCCCAACCACCCGCTCGACCCCCGCGCCGCTTCGTGATTGCATCCCCGCAGCTCTTATAAATATGGCCGTATTCCTCCCGCCTTTACTGATTGCCCGTATACCCCCCGGTCTCCCCCCGCGACCGCGCCGCCGGCGTCTGAATAGATAAACGAGTCCACGTGGACTGCCGCTCTTATAAAAATCGCCTCTGCCAATGGTGCGGCCAGTGAGCGCAGCCAGAGCCAACCGCGGATCAGAAACGCGTGTAACTCCACCCTTAATAAGCGATCTCACCGTATAGACCAATGGCAGGTCGAGAATCGTCGAGTTCTGCTCACCGACGACGGAGCGGTCCACGTGGAGTCACGCACACAGAGACGCTCGTATAATGCCTCGAGTGGAAATAGCTATGACGGCGAAATGTGCGACAGCGAAAAAATAAAATGCGGTCGGTCGGTGCGGCGGCAGAGCGAGCGAGCGAGTGGGTGTAAACAGGGGATATTTCGGTGCGGCTCGTTCATTATTATTGAATGCGCGGCGCTAATGGCGAGTCGCGGGGTGCTGCTTCCCGCGTCTCTGTCTCAAGCACACGGATCTAGTTGAGCATAAATGATGACCTCTCCACTTTATCATAGCGAGACATGAAGCGGATCTGGCCCAGCAGCAATATGAAACGTCACTGATATAAACACATTTAGATTTAAGTGAACTGTTATCTAATAAGTTGTATGTTCGCTTTTGGCAGAGTAAAGAAGAGCCAATGAAATGTGAGTAAGAAAGAATGCTAAATGTCCGTTAGTATTACGGCAGAATGGTGGCAGTCTGCCGACCTCCAGCCGATAAGGCATGCTTGTCCGGTAGCAGCGGACTCGCCATTCAACACACTTCTCGTATAAAAAATAACAACGTACGTGTATACCTTCCTCTGAGTGCAGGTAGACAGGTTTCTGTTATTTCTTTTTACGCTTGACTAACATTTATTATAGAGTACAGTGGGCGACAAAAGTTTCCTCCGCTTTTAAACTTGTTCGCCGCGTGTGAATTTGTTCAACCAGTTATAGAGGATATTAGGTATAAAATAACACGTTGTAAAACATAGGTCTTTTATTACTAGATGGAATACACGATAAAGCAGCTTATTATGACTGTTTACAGAAGTGTTTCATTATATTAATATGAAAAAAATGTTTAACAATTTTATTGTCTATATTTACGGAAATCAGAGTACCGATACCGAATATAGAATAAGCTTGAGAATATATTTAGAATACTAGAGTACTAAACTCTAGTTGTCTACTTGTTTCATTTACTAAATTTCTTTAAATTGTGTTTGAATCTCTATTTTTATAAAACCTAAGAAACGTGGAAAATATACTTACATTTCCACGTTTTTTTTTTAGGTTTTATCCCATCACAAACTTTGAGAAACTCCCAACTTAACTCATTAAATTATACTATCAATATAAGTTTATGGAAATAGTGATTCATAAAATATTTAAGACACCTTTTCAATAAAGCTATTTTTGCGTCTACTAATCATTCAACGAAAATTAATTTTATTTATATTTGCTTTTAATGCTCGATTCTGTTTTTAGTTGCACCATATTGAAATTTACCTGAAGATTTTTATTGTTCTATTTATTCTTACACATTTTTATTTTCTTATTTTTATATAGGTATTTACTGTTTTATATTTTAATAATTGAATATCCATTTTATTTTTATCAAGAACCCAATTATATATATTATAATTTATATTTTTCGGCAAATAAGAATCCTTAAATTCAAGGATCTCTTGCACAAATCATAAAAATGTTTGACTTTTGATCAATTAACTTTAGCTTTAAACGTGGCAATTAATCGTTTATTTACTTAAAAACAGTTTCAATTACAAAGATACAAGACACGCAGCTTAATGGTGCCTTAATTTTATAACATCAGCGATAATTATCTTTTAATTATTAACGAAACCGCGTCTATAACGCCTCAGCCTTTAGGTAGATTTCCATCGGCAGCTGGCAATGAAATATACTTCTCTTACAGTGAGAAAAACAGGCAATGTATTACATATGTGTATAATGTATTATGTGACTCATGTTATTCATGTGTAGTACAGAGTAGCTAAAGTTCGAGGTGATTTAATAACTGCCCTATTTTGTTTTGTAATTAAGTTGTAACAAGATAATGTTCTTTTATGACAAAAACTGTTTTTATTTATTTACAAGATTTTGCCAAAACTGACAACTAGTATAAATTCTAAACTAACGTACCTATGCTTGCAACTGTAACTGTCACTTGCACTGCAAACACAGGATGGCCAATTATAAGTTGGTTTACACTTTTAGAAAAAGTAAAAAAAAAACTTAACCTATCAAGACAAGATAGACATAATATGTAGGTATTAAATATATGACTGATACGAGTACCTAGGGTATTTTTAGCCAGAAGGATACCTAGGTATTGTTAATTCCCAGAATAACATGCCTTGGTTCTCCCACCTTTTCCATTTATTTTGTGGGATTCAAATAAGTTAAGAATAATAAAATACGGTATTAATTATTCATTTTAAATGACTTATTATATATAACTTTTTTTGTTGTTTATTATTTACAATCCGCTCACATAGAGCTAATGAATTTTTTTCTTCAGTTGCTTTATCCGGTATTCCGGTATCGATGTTAAATCGAATTAGAACTTTGAGATCGAGATCTCTCACTACGACCAGAGATTCCTAGACTATACTTCCTACCGCAATACCCTACTGCATTAGTTTATAACTCGACTACTAACTATAGCCTCGGGCGAATCAGGTAAATAATAAGGTAAAAAATATTTATATTGTATAAAAGAACGGTATAATAGATGTGTCAATAATTGATCAACCACTCGGGCTTATGAACTATTAGCACACTTTGTGATATGACAGCTTACTTGTTTAACATAGCGGTTAACCTCCGTATTCATAAAAATATTTCAATTTTTATCAGACTTGTAGAAGCTTAAAAGAACGTTTGATTAAAATTCGTTATCAATAAAAATAAATTAGTACAAAATCTGTTGAATAACAGTTCACTAGAAGCTTTTCACAATTGTTTTGCTCTCTAATAGTCACAAAAAAAGATTGTTGGCCAATTCATTTATATTAGCCAGAAATTGCATTTTTATGAATAAGAGCGTAAATGTGTAAAATTTTAGCATGTCAATAGTTCAACTCGGTCGAGTTAACTAGACATGATGCTCCGATGACGTTTAAAAATATTTTGTGGGCTAAAATTGTGGGCGTCAAGTTAATAACAGGTTTGTAGATTATTTTACCACTGATACACAAAGCTTGACTAAAAAACTGGTTTAGTACGAGACATTATGTTAGTATTTTTTTAATAAAAAAACACACTTAACTACACAAAGTTTATATATGTAAGAACTTGGTACTAAAACAAGTTATGAAGTAACTTGCTTATCAATAAGCGCATCCAGGTAAGTACTGTAAAGGGGAACCTTTACAGTATATACTTACCTAATTAAGGAGTTAAGTATATATAAACACATATAACTGTTACTAATAACTGAATTAAGTAATGCAAATTGATACTATAACGTGCGAGATATTTATAACTACTACTTAAACCACGTTGCTATATACTTAAAACTGTTATAATATCGACAAGTACTCCACTTCAAGTGCCGTATTTTATTGATCAACTTTATTATACATTCCATTAACGGCTTGTATAAAATATTTTCTCTGCTCAAAATAAACGATATCAGAAGTCGTATAATACTTATGATAATCTCAATGCTCACATTGTATGGCTCTTAAAAAGGTGCATGTCTTTACAAACAAAAAGCATTACGATCATGATTCACACCTTTCGCAAAAGTAAACGGGCGTGGGCGGTATCTGAGGCTACGATCGCATGCGATTCCGACTGCAGGCCCATTAAATATTAATTCCCGAGCAAAAAAACGGGTATGCCAGAGAATCCGAACCTTCTGGGAAGCGGACGATGTTTTAAAAAAATAGTCGCGACACAATAGCCGGTTATAGCGCGATATACAACTAATTGTTCGCGCCGGTTAATTATGCAGCGAGTTTTGTTTGTGCAGTTTGAGGTGTGTGGCCGCGGCAGTCGGGAGCGCGGTGGCTATTTCCACGGATGGCTCGCGGTCGCGTGGCCGCCGCTGCCCATCGCTGGCCGCTCCTGCCCACCGCTCGACACGCACTTGCGCGCCCAATTAATACCCCGCTATTTACGTCTGACGCTATTCATGAATGATGCCTAACATCCGTCTGCCTCATAAAGAGCCCATTCAACGAAGACTCATAATTAAATTAATCTCTCATGAGCCGTAAAAACAAGTTTTGAGAACAGACCTATCAACCATCCGTAATGGAAGATAATTTCTTTAATTTAGATAGACAGTCACTACCCACATAGCTATTACTTCAAGGTATAAAAGTTCAAATTAAGGGAAGTAATCTTGATGTAGGTGTTTATAACAGTCATCAACTGTGTAAATTAAATGGACATGAAAATAAAGGGTCGATTAAGCCGGTCTACCTAATTAATTAAAGCTTATCTGGTACCCCTCCGTGCGATCGGCGCGGACGCGATGGGATCGTAAAAATTTTGTTTTCAGGTAGATAAGGGGAGCAGGGCGGAGGGGCTCGTTGCGATGTCGCTGCGATATCGCCTGATTGTTATTTATCCGTTATCGTTTCGATCGGAGACCGCCTGCGCAGGGAGCCGACACTACCTCTCTATCGGAAATCTCAAAGCTAGGAAATAAATTGCTGGACTTACTAGTAAGCTTTAGACAGATGTTTTATAATGGCGGCAGATGCAGAAGGGTTAAACGTGTAATTACAGAAAGTGGTATTTATCTCCTACAGGTAGGTTTACGGACTAAGCCAGACACGTAAAAATTCTGTAATTGTGTAAGCGCGTTTTTTTGTTATAGGTGCTGGTTAATTCAAATGATATTACGCGCTCATTAGTCATTAGGCTTCATACAAACACAATTACATCACCAAACGACAAGACAAATAGAGCAGACAGTTCTATGATATTTTAGATTTTGAAACTACATACAATTTGCCAGCGCAAATTATATTGTGTATGGCTTCGCCCTAACAGTGAAATTTATATTGCAATAGATCTATCAAGTGATTAAATCAAATGTTAATATGATTAGCCCGCAGCGTAGCAAATGAAGCGTTCTGTTTTCTGTACCAATCTAATAATCGTGTTATTTTAGAACGTCGTTTCTATTTATTTGCATTTTTGATTGTCGCGCTATAACGGTCTGAATTCAAGCAAAACGGAGAAGTTAAAAAATTCAAATAAAGAATTTAAAGGATTCGGCCAACGGAAAATTGACCGAGAAAAAAAACAAATTGGAACGCAACGAGCGTCAACTGCGAAGTTTTTGTCGTGGATCGCTGCCTCCCCTCATACACGTAAATTACGAACACCCGTGCTTTGTGAGGCGGGCTACTTAGGCTGTGGCTTACATCAACTCCATATGAGGTGAATCGCTCTGGGAAATTGTAGCTGGAAATATGTTTCGTTTTTCGTCGGTCTTTTATATGGAAGCGGACGAATGTACGTTCCCTGATTTCTACTGACACGGTCACTTCAGAGTGACTTAAAAAGCACTTAAGCATAGTCCTATTATGAACAGAAATTAAAAATGTTACTTAACAATAATAGTTTTTTTGTAGTCATAATAGATTGTACGGTAGAATATACATGACTGTGTAGATAAAACATGGCCTCTCTGAAAAACTTACGGACTATGTATATTATTATGGACTAAAATATACATCTTAAAAATTTAAAAAAAGTTCTAGCGTTTATTTTTAAATTACTAACCTTTTCTACAACACAATCAATTAATAGGTTTGATATTGTTTCCCAAATTTGCTAAGTCTATAGCTAAACAATACACCTAGGATATAAAACCTGATTAGTGACATGCAATAGAATATTAATTACCTATTAACAGCGAATCATTGCATGGAATGCGTTATCTAAGCAGTTAGACTATTAATTAATATCAATAGCGAGAACTTTCATTTGTACAATCAAGGTTACGCTAATTGCAGCCTTATTGCAACCGCACCGTGTCACGAAGTTGTCGAGCAAATTAAATATTTATGTTAAACGAATTACTTAGTTCTACACTTCGGAATGAGAAGGACTTCTGTTGAGAATAAGGTTTTCTTTTTCTTTTTTAAGATGAGGTACTTTAAATAACTATTATTTAATGGCCTATTAATTGGTTAAATACCTAAATACCTATATTTTTATAACGACTTATTACAAAAGCAATTGAAGATAGGCGGGGAAAAGTTAGTCCTAGTAATATTATATTAAGTGAAACCAATTCTGTCTTTGAATGTTTAAGATAAACTTTTAAGGCTTAAACCACTTCAATTCTGATGGAATTTTGTTAATAGCTAAGAAGATTAATTAAATTTCGAAGAAGGACTTAGTCAAGTTTTGACTATGGAAAATATCAAATCCCACTTACGCACAATAACTTATCCATCCACTAACTACAAAAGATACTTAAGTATACATACATAAGCACCCCTATTTACATTCCCACTGCTGGGTCACAGGGACTTCTGTTTGACGAGAGAGATTAGACCTTAATTCATCACGCTGACCAAGTACGGGTTGGTGAATGTCACGTGTCCTTCAAACGTCTTCTAAGTTCTCAGAACATGCCGGTTTCCTCACGAATACTCATGATGTATGCCTTCACCGTTAAAGCACGTGTTTTGAAAAAGCACATAATTATTATTTTTTCAGAGCACATTATAATAATGTATAGCAAGCAATTTACATATTTATTCGAACGACTTATTAACCACTTATTTAAATTTAGAAGCGTAATTAAATGGAAACAACAAATTAAAAACATGACTTTTTCCTCAATAACAATAAACTTCCGTTGTTTTTCCTTTCCTTAAAACGTGACAAACATTAAACTGTACAGAATATCACCATTAACAAATATATAAACATAAATCAACAATTCAACATTTATATTTTGTTTTTATTTAAAAAAACGAATATTCTTGAAATATTTTTGATAAACTAGTTTCTTGTAAGATATTTTCTCGGAGAATTACAAAGTCCTTAAAATATTTCCGAATAAACAGGTTGTATAGAACAACTTAAAATAACATGACCATAGACCATACTAAATATTATTCGGAACATTTTCATAAGGTTTAACTAAAAAATCAAGAAGGCAGAATATCTACGTGTGACTCATCCTTAATTGTCTTTTCTGGGTTATTAATAAAATAGCTTATAGTTATTTAGCACTTAATAGTCTTATAATACCAACCACTAGCTTTGAGCACTAGTACCTCTATTTACAAGCGGTACAAGTAGGATCTAGACAAAGACTTACATGTTTTTTTTAACCCCAGACCAAAAAAAAAATGGTGTTATAAGTTTGACGTGTCTGTGTGTCTGGGACATCATAGCTCCCGAACGGATGATGGAGCGATTTCAATTTAGTTTTGTGTAGTGACATGTTATATGAAAATCGGTTGTGCCTTTTAAAAGTTATGGGGGTGAGAGTGGGGAAGGAAAACCGAAAATCTGAAAATATACTCGAGTGGGGTATCAAATGAAAGCGCATCGCGTGCACAGTACAAAATATTATGGTGTTTTACTTTTATGGAAATTAAAACATTGAAATCGGGGGTTTTTTCTTAAATTTTAAATATAGATTTATTTACAAGAAAATACTTCCAAAATTCATATAATTTGGATAAAGTTGACACAAAAAAGGTTACTAAAGATTTTCAATGATTCTTCAGACAAATGCGAGTAATACAAGTGTTTAAAGTTCTTTTCAGTTTTTGTATTAAACAGAAATAAGTATCTAAATACCCAGTACTTATAAAGCTTTTTCAAACATAAGGTTTGACGGTTCCCATCAACTAGACTGTTAAACTTGAGAAGTTATGGAGTATAATATTTTTAGTAGGGAGTCAATTCATCTGCATAAACATTTTACCACTTAATTCCCAAGTATTATTCTTTTTCTTTTCCTACTTACATAAAATTTTGCTGATAACTGCATTTTAACCGGTACGAATCGTGTGAATTTCATGTACTAACTGCTTATTATAGTCAGATCATGAGAACCCAGTAAATTGAAAATGTGATTCTATCTTGTAAGATTATAACATGGTAATCTGTAGGGCGATAAAAACTGCTACATTGACTTATTATCACATGATTGAATGGTAATACACGACTTTGTTTAATTTTTAATGTTTTATCTGTTAGGTGAAACAAACGCTTGACACACGCGATATGATCACGTATTCAAAAACATGTTTGCCTAGGTATAAATATCTAAATCGTTTCCCCCTCCTGAGCCATCCGTATCAGTTTACACCCACCCCTCGCGTTCCTGCGGATAACCAAACCACTGACCACCCACATTTATCACCACCCATGTTCAAGAGTTTTATCTTATTGTAAATTCACCTTGCGTGACCTAACCAGCAAACTTTTCATTAAAACTGCTAAAGAACGCAACTCTTGAAATACTTGCTAAACCTGACATAAACGACTTCGTAAACTACCCTCCTGATAGAATCTCACCCTTAGCTAAGCTAGTTAAAATTGCATATCGCGAACAGAAATAATAGCAAATAAGTCAGCCGCAGTAGCGCTCAGCGAGCCGTGATACCGACACCCCAACTCACCCCTTCTAAGAAAATCCCCAAATAATACGTATCTATTAGAGCGTATATCTCCGATTCGACTAAAGTATTCCTCAAACATGAAGATAGTCGACGAAAAATTCGAGTGGAGAAAATATGTATGGCAGTGGCAATCGGCATGCGGGGTCTCGAGTCGTGGGGTCGGGAGGCCGAGGGTGGGGGGACTCAGTCGTCAGTCCGTTCGCAGCGCTCGAATCGGCCGCACGCGCGTCGCGCCGCCAGTGTATCGCGAGTCACTGACCGTGTGTTGTGGATTGTGGATCTAGTGGAGTGTGTGCTGTGTTACTTTGTTGTGTGTTCAGACGATGACCGTCTGTGTTTGACAAGGATATGTATCCCGCGGGCGCTATGAACGCCGCCGCCGCCGCCGCTGCCGTGGCGGCCGCAAGGCATCCGGTAACCAAACAATCTTTTCATCGCAGAATGACTTAGAATTGGCAACGTTTAACTTTATGGTTATGAAGCACTAGAAAGTTTTGCAATAGTTTTGTTGCACTATAAATGTTTTGTGCTATTTATTTTTGATCTAAACAAGATCATCATAAAACTACCTTCATAGTTTTGTTTAAAACTTAGCGCCTATTACAAAAGACATAAACGAGCTACGGGTTTCGTAGCGCGGCGTAGCACAATCGTAGACCGTGGCAAAAGAACATTATTGTACAGCGATGTAGCGATGTTTTGTCAAATGGAAACTGAACACAATGCAACAAAAGTTGCTTACATTAGTAACAAAAGGTTTAACGAGAAACGTGGGTAATAAAAGCTATAGTAATAAAGCAGTTGGGTGTAGCAAACAAATGAGAAATGCCCCCCGCGGCCGAGACTGGCCGAGTCGTCAGACACTCAATTACCCGTGAAATTGCCGGCGAAATATTATCGCATTTATTACTCGAATGCATTCGAAACGCTTAGGGAGCTTTTAAACTTCTGAGCTAGGCCTTGACTTAAATCTTTTCTCGAGAATAACTTATCAACATTTTATTACTAAATGAATTTGTATTTGGCAAACATAATTCTAAGATAACGACGTTACAACGAACATGAGAGATTTGAATTATATTATATTTTATTGATTTTATCATCAGTCAAAGAAATTATTTTGTTTTTTGTAATTTGCGTTACAAGTAAGTAATGCAATCATTACGATGATAAAATGTATTCAATCGGCATAAATATATTTTTTAAATATAATGTGAAAAATACACAGTTGTAACGTTTAAATAGTATCTCATTATTTAACCACGGAGTCATAACGTCAGTCATAAAATTAACAAGAATACAAATCATAAAGAAAACATTCTGTTACAGAACCGTCAATTTTTTATTCATGAATGCTGACCATGTGTTAGAATAGCTGTGTAGTTTTAAAATGTGCAGTGAGGGGAGAGTATAAGGTTGTTTTTTGCTGGCACTTTTGTGTGAGTAAAAAAAAGTTTAACCGCAAAGCCACATCGCATCTGTCGCCGCTCCAGCGCTGAACTAACCACAATTTAAGAATGAATTAGAGCGTTATTCTAGAAATTGTGCGGTTTTTAATGGAATCTGTTGTACTCTTTGTAATTTTAGTAATTTAAGTTTTCAGTTTTTATGTTGGCAATAATGTTGAGACAGTCATTAGTGTTTTTTTCCTTGTTGTTTGAGGTCAAACAGTAAAATAACATACAAAGTGTTTAACAGGAAAACATATTTGATGTTTTTAAACGTTTAATTTACGTGACTTTGTAGCGTTAGGTTAAATGTTAGGCAAGACTTAACTGTTATTGTCATAGTAAATTGAAAAAAAAAACATTTTTACAGCTAAGTAACTAATAAGCAAAATTTCTCACACGACACGTCTAAGAGACCGAACATACCTACTTGAAGAATTAAAATTTAAAACGATTTAAGAAGTGTTTCATATTTTTATCAAACATTCTAGTTCCAACCGCAAAATAACATCGTCATTGCGACTGCAAGTTTATAACGAATAAACTTATTAAAGTCAAAGAGCGAAACACATTTATGTCAGCACAAAAGTCTCATTAGGATTACTTGTCTTAGTGGGAGGACAGAAGTCACTTTGTTACAACCGTTTAAGGTTGTCATTTATTACTGTCAAAGTAAATTTCCCTCTGCCAAGCCTATGTAAATACACGAACTATTGTGACCCGCGGCTATGCCTGTATTAAGATAGAAGGATTAAACTGGTGGCAATTTTGTTGCTAGTTGAAACCTACTTAGGTTGGTAATCTGTTAATACTGAACAACATTTATATTCTTTTGGAATTTAATTTGACGATACATAAAAAAGGTTAATGCTGTTATTTTAGCAATCTTACTAAGGAATTTTGTCCAAATAACTAGGTAAATATAATTTCGGTAGGTACGTAAATAAACAACAAGGCCACATAAAGTTTTCGTTTCAACAAATCTCAAATTAATAAATTACTATTTATTTAAATACCCTCAGTTTTCATCTAAACATACATTAGCAAAATTACTACCTATTATACCTACTACTACTACAAAGGCCTATTGGGTACGCAATGTCCACAGTGATAGTAACTTGTTCCCACGTTGTCATAATTCTCGTAGGTACCTTCTTAAAGGCAAGGTATCGTTCAAGTTGACAGGTGACCAATAAATATAGAGCTCCCCTTTTCTTGGAAATGTATGTGCCTTCGATATTTTCTGGCACATATTATTCTGGTTGTCAGGGCCAGGAAATCCCGTATACTTCGTGCATTAAATTTACACCTTACAAATGCGAATAAGCGACGTTTTTATTGCTTAGTCTGAATTATTTCGGCTTTCAAAAATATCTGTAGTTATGTACGTTTTTTTTTGCTTAGTAAGACGGTATTTAAATTAATTAAGTCAAAATCAGTTCAAGGTTACAACTAACATTTTACAAATGGTTACACTAATGTAAATAAATGAAGACATTTCAAAATAGCTCTTTATTATGGGTAATATTAACTGTCATTAATTACTAAACCGTATACTCTGCTAATCAGAAATAAACATGACGATTATAAAATTTACGATGAACAAACTCAACTTATCAGTTTATCAAACTCGAGGGTTTTTCGTGTTGACTGTACTTCTACGCAAAACACCGGAATTTTCTTTTACGACAGTCGCTTCGGTTTTATGAGCTTTGTCGAGTTGGGGCGAGGGGGGAGGGGGGTAAGGGTGTTAATGTAAATGCCTATTTGTCTATTTGCTCAAAATCCGTGTCGCGTCCTACTCAGTCAATATTTGGCCGACAAAATTACCGCTACGGACAAATGAGATGGCGTTTGAGTAGGTATTCCACATTCAAATATTCGAAGTCAAAGACAATGGGAATTGACAATTACTTTTGTTACTCGAACTTTTTCTCTTGTTCAAATATCGAATCTTGTTAGTTAAAAGCTTATGTTCGAGATTCAAAGCTTATGGCACCGTTCCAATTCTTTCTTTTTTACATAGTTTAGAAAACTGTTATACAGAGTGGGTATTTCATAAAAAGGTACCTAAAGCAAAGGTACCAATTTTATAGGTTTATTGGCATAAAATCGAGGACTAAGATAATTATATTTTATACTAGCAAATTAATAACTGTGTTTACAGGAAAACTAACATATCTTATTAGGTTATTAGGCAGCTAAACACAATTAGTGTCCTGCAACAACCATAATTGCGTTCAAAGGGCTAATTGAACTGTAAATACACACAAGTAGATCTCCAGTATACAATACATACTAACATAATATTACCAACATAGGCATGCCAATATGCTCTATTAAGCGCAACGGATATTGGCATTCCTAGTACGGATGACGGAAGTGCGGTAAACGTAGGATAGTCATAGACAACTAGTTTAGAAAGCCAACGCGTTAAAACCAACTTTATCTGTTTTGCATTGACTGTCTCCCACGGAATCTTTGAGGTAGGTTATATTAAATCGAATAAATTAATAATTTCTGTATGTGACTTTGAATTGTAATAAGTTGAAATAAGTAATTTCATGTTAAATATAATAAAACTTAAGTGAAAAATATTTACCCCAGAACTGAAAAACCAACACGAAATAAAAGAATGGGGAATACCTCAATTTCAAGATTCCTATCCAAATTGTGGATCATAATTTCCGCCTTCATAGGAAACACGTCAGGATTATCAAGGACTGATAAGCGCCTGTGTCAATGTTCACCCAAAACTCTCAACATTTGTCCTGATAGCGTTATCAGAGCACACAAGACATTTGGAGTATGCAAACAGACTCAATCATGCCATCAATTCTCACTGCCATGAAGTGCCCTGATATTGAATGAGTGGTTTGGAGCCCTGGTTATCAGACATTTAGCTATTAGAAATACAAATAGAACACAGAATATCGGTACCAACATTTATAATATCTTTTTAAATATAAATATATATTTTTTGGATTTTCTTAACCTTGTAATATGGATTTTCCAGCGGGAACGTAGTTTTAGTAATGTATGTTATAAAATGTTAATTATCTATAGTATAAGTTGATGTATATATGTTCTTTGACAAATAAAGATTCATTAAACCGAAAAGATCCTTTAGAGAAATGTGTTGATATTTTATAGGTACATCTAAGTGATTCTTAAGAAAAATGTGTTCAATCAAACAAACTCTATATGAATAGATAAAAATTGCTAAATAATTCACATGGTCACATAGTAATTGTTAAAATAAATAAAAATATTCATTGTAACCACATATTATCTTTTGTAAATGCGAAACGAAAGTCACCTTATTAGTCCAGAGGGACTACTATTATTATTTACCTCTTTTTGCATTTTAGAACGAAGATAATTTATGTTTCAGAAAAAACGTATTACACATTTCACCGGTGAGAAATATGATATCACCTAAGATCATTTTCATGTACACACCACAGTATAGCATTTGGTCCCTCGGCAATGTTGTCTCTTATACTTAAATTATGATAACTACATAATATATATTTGCTTGTCTTTGAGGTTTTGATTAGATATATTGTATATAGTTTAACCATTTGCTTTACCATCCTAAGCTGAATGGAACTATAAAAGATAACTTTAACAACTGCATAACCTTATACGGTAGCTCTAACAAAAAATTTAAATAACATTGACGAGTCCAAATTGTCTTTAGCAAGAACCCTGACCATATGTAGGCTGTTCAAACAAGAGAGCAACTATCAAATATCTGTGGCTTATGCTCAATTTGTTTTAGGATAATTACGTAGAGGCTTGTGTGTGTTAGTGCCTATTGAGATAAACACACGTCTAACTTACAACTAATTAGTTTGCTTAAAGTTTAAGTGAAGTAGAGCACTTCATGTAATTACTAAACAAACTCCTGTGTCAGAATACGTTGAGCAGAACCTTAATTGATTGCTTTCGGCTTGTCAATTAGTTTTACTTGTGGGGTCAATTTAGGACTTTCAGAATCACCGCAAGAGCGGGCGGTGTTGTGTTTCCGAGAAAATAAAATCAGCTTTCGATCCCAGCCTGCGCTACCATATTAGTTTACCAGCTTTTTTACCCACACTGCGAAACGCGTTAAGCCCCACATCGACTCACGCTTTTATCAGCTCTAAACCGAGCACAATAAAGCAGAAATTAGCTCGCGGCATGTTAACGTTGAGCCGTTGCGTTACAAAGGCAATCTCGATGTTCAAATATTTGTCTGCGCTTGTTTGCTTTGTAAGTGCGAATGGTGTTTAGATGTTTACCGAGCCGCTGAACTTGTGTGCGTACTGTGGGCTCCTAATATTACTAATAAATAGTCGACATCGATCCACTTTCCTAAACACGATCCTAGAATTTGACGTCATCGTAAAAATATGGCATGAACTCGGATTCAATTTAGTGATGGGCATAATACATTCGAATTCCAATAAAAAGAACGTAATTCCTCCGGCCGTAGCAGGTAGACGTGGGCAGACGTATTCAATAATTCGAAATAAGAACACGTATTTCTTTTTATATCCGCTTAAACGCATTCTGTTTAGTTTTGTTTTTGTGAGAGTCCGCTGCATCGGGCCTTTCATCCGGCACTCTACACAATACTGCCACTCAAAAACTGTTCATTGTATTTTAATTTGACCTTTTCGGCGATAATTTATGGGAATCTTTTTTTTGAGGGGAACGTTTACTCAGTCTATTATTGCCGAGGATTATTTTCGTTTCTTTTGTGATCGGTTCTGAGTTTGGATCGATCTTGGACGGTTTGGAGGGTGTTTAAATAATAGCTCGTGGGAAAGTATCAATTAGCCGTAACGTGTATTGGCAGCCAACGTTGTTATTACTTCAGCAAACAGAGCAGTCGGTACACCTGCCAACTTCGACGCTAAGTTGATAAACGGGAATAGTCGTCGAGAAAATTACATCTTAATTTACCCGCGCAACACGAGGCCATCAGTAATGCCCAACAAACGGCAAACGTTTGAACTGATGACAGCAATATTAAACATGAAATAAAGTTAATTAATATCAGTTGGGTAATTCGATATGGCCGCGAATAATTAATACATGATCGCGTGGATAGGCGACATCGAATTGGCATGTTTAACAATTTTACACAAAAGACTTAAATTAAATGCTGTAATTATATTTTATAGTGATTTAACCGATGTCATAAAAGTTGCCTGTAGCGCTGATGTATGGTCGGAACTTGTACCTACCAGCCGTCCGGTCTGTATAACATGAATCAATTTGTGAGAGAATTATTTTCGACGTGTAAATGGTCTGGTTGGACGTATTGGAAACACCGTGATTTCGATTTTAATGAGGTGTTGGTCGTTTAAAAATATTACTGGATAGACTGGTAGCCCACCGGCCTATTATGTTTGTGTTCGCAGCCATCGAAGTTTCCGAGATAAATGACCGGAGCTATGCCGATTCGATTGGTAGATATCGATAGTTAATTGAGGTTCACTCCAGCACTTAATTTATAGTAATTGGTTGTATAAACTGCGAGTTAATGCGTTAGATAATTTAATCTGAATATGGTAAGCTGAACTGGAATGTTTCCTGTTCATAGGGAATAATGCGTGTTCTTTGTTTTTATTAGCATACCTACATTGTTAGGTAGAGAATTCTTTCTGATACGTCACACGGGAGCAATTAATGTAAATAGACTTGCTTATATGAGAAGGTAATGAGTGTACTGTGTGTACACGAGCGCCGAGGGTCGCGCGACACGACGCGATGGCGCGCGCGATCCCGCCACACATGGCGCCGCGTCCCGCATATCGCTACTGTCCGCCATTCTTTTGTTTTTGCCTCGCCTTCAAACAACACTTATGTAGCTCTGCTTCGTAACTTTCAATTCGTTTTATTTTCTGATCCTGCGATATGAACGGATAAGTAATTGCTCGAAACGATTTACATCTTCAAACACGAATGCTTTTAGTCAATAATATGTTTTATAGCCATATTGTAGTAATTTAATGCTATTAGCATTCTTTGATAATTTAAGTCAATAAAATACGGACACAGAATTTCCAAGCGATATTAAGAGCCATTATGCATTATTAATGACCCGGTTTAAATATTTACAGATAAAATTGTCCGCGTTAAATATGGCAATGACAGGAGGGAATGAGTGTTGCGGTCGGGTTATTGAGAGCGGGCGCGAGGCGGTGGGCGCGGGCTTTTACGTTATCGAGTGCGATCAAGATCACATGTAGCGGGGCGCGGGGCGACCGCAGGCCTATCTCTCCGGCGGTTACATTCACTAAATTCCGGAGCACATTTTTCTCGGCCCGATTGTCCGCAGCTCCATTTACAACGTCTACACGCCGCGCCAGTTCCTTTTACGCTTTTATTTACGCTCCTTTTATTATTTTTAAAGTCCGTTTGTTCCTCGCGCCGGCTCCGCGGCGGTTATTTATTTTTTGCTTTCGTCGTCGGCCTCCCGGCGACCGTGTGTTGTTGTGTCCCTCTCTTTATTTTTATTTTCGTGCTTCTTATTATGGAGTTGGTTTTTTTTCTTTATTATTACGTGCTCGCGTGTTCATGTTGCTTTTATTTCTGTGTTAAGAGGCGAGCGGTCGGTTGTGTTCTTTTTCCATTAATCGAGACTCACACCGAATTATGGTCATTAAGGGATAATTTGTATTATGGTAATTTGGGATGCGTATAATTTTAGTTCCTTGAAAGGAATGTTTTTGTGGACGAACGGGTCGAAGACCGTGATTGATGAGTTTTTAGGATTGCGTGTTTAGTTAAACGTTGCCATTAGCCTTAAGGGTTTTAAATAGGAGGATCTCCCATTTGTTCTTTTATTTACACATCCCCTTTGTTTACAGGGTCCCCCTCAGCCAGGTCAACCAATTAAATTCACAGTTGGGGAATCCTGTGATCGGATCAAAGAAGAATTCAATTTCCTCCAGGCTCAATATCACAAGTGAGTTATTTATGCTGGTAATTTATATTCATAAGTCAAAACATAATTGAATGGTTACAACTTGTAGAATTGAGGACTTGTTTGTACACAAAAAATAAGCCGGAACAAAAAGGTTCGTGTTTTTGTGCGTGTCTCGAGTTTCCCGTGGTGATTAATGAGTTGGACCATGGCGCGCAGCTTTAATAATAATAGCCATAACTGCTGTACTATCAACGGCTTTGACATTTCATATCGCTTCTAAACAGTTTTATAGCCGATCTGAAGTAGCTCACTAATTTATGTATCCTAGTAAAATTCAAATCGAGCATGATATAAATGACAAACATCAAAACACGCGTTTTGAGGCAAGACACATGTTAATGTTTTATCTGTCACTAGACAAGTTTATATGTGTTTCTGCCCACCTTTTACATTACACAACGACATTTGAAATTAGATTTAATATAGGCCTGACTTTAAATATTGCAGTAATAGCGCCCTTATTAAAATTCAAAATACCTGTGTACAATTTGTTGACATGTAAATTTAAATTATTTTGAATAATAATGAACAGAAGATATCCGTTGTTTATAATTGTATATACTAAATAGAGTTGGGGCCATTTTATGGTCATGCAGAGAACGCTGGGTTTCACTTAGTAATTAGTGGTAATGAAGAAACGTTTCCTCGGTTTGAGTTCAAGGCATTTCAGGAATGCCTATCCTTGCTTTGACTTAATAAGCATGATGATGACATAAAAAATAGGCATTCTGTTTAGTCCATCTGTTAGCCCATCCAAAAACACTGGACACTTGTTTTTCACTTTACCAATTTAAGAAGAAAGTGCCATGATATAGAAGTATCAAAGAATACATTTTGTTTGTGACGTTTAGATTCAGTTCAAATTGCTGGAAAGCATAACGTCACGCTTAAATACAATGCACAGTAACGACTTGATTTTTCGTTTGCATGAAAAAAGAAAAAATACTTACAGATAAGTACAATGTTTTTAAGAAATCTAATTTTTTTGTCATCTATCCTATTTAAATAAAGGCGATACCTAGATAAGCTAAATAAGGTTTACTTTCTCTTCATTACTATCATTATCCCTTATGGGCGTTTGGGCTCATGAGATTCAATATAGAATGCATAAAACGCGATAAACAAGCGCGTTAAGAACAAAAGTTCGATATAAAAAAAGGGCAAAAAAACACGAAGAAGAAATTTGAACACCAGTCGGTTTATTTGTTGATAGGCTAAATAAATCCTAAATGTAGTGAATAATCCGATATTTCATGTCACCAGCAATCAGAATCCGTCCCTTTGAGAACTTAACCGTCCCTTTTGTGCCTTTTTGTGACCCATTGTTATCTGCTAGAAAGGGGACAGAATGTTTTATTTATTTATTTGTTTTCTGAAGGTAGATAGCTTGTGAGTGGTTTTTATGAACAGTGTAGAGATAAGATAATGGATGACTACAATTATTATTTTATTTAGTTGGCATTGTGATAAATTGTATAGGTAGGTTGGTTTGAAGAATAAAAAATGCTATGAGTCAATATAATTGTGGTAGGATTTACAATTCATTGTTATGGCTTTTTCATATCTTTTAAATGGATATTAGTAATATCAGCCGCTAATATCGTGGTCGCCTTGACTGTGGTTTTAATTACTTGATAAGCAGTTATAGTAATTTTAATGTTCATTTGAAACCTAATTTAGTACATTTACTAGGTAACCAAAATGTCAGAAACCAGACAGTAAATAATAAACGAAACTCGAACTAACTCATTAAAGGGAATTTCACAGCATCAAAGATGAAAAATGACTTCCTGGAGATTTCTGTTAAATAAAATAAAAACTGTATTAAACAATTTTTTTGGGTAATTTGACTAAAATTATTACTAATCAGGGATTTACCTTGTTTACACTAGAAGTAAAAGAAAAATTTACTTATTTTTATATATAAAAATATTAACAAAAGCTTTATCATCATAGTCACTGTAATTAGTAACTTGTTTTACATAAGGTTTTCTAAAATATAGAACGACTATAATAGTAGAACGATTGTTAGCTTCTTAATAAAGAGATTTACATTAAACATGTCAACGTTAATTCTTATTCCCAGTTACAACCATTAACCGTAACGATAAACCGTAACCATAACAGGTCTGACCTACTGGCGATAACAGCTATAAAACAGTGTGTTATAAAACCCTTATCTTAATATTACAAGTGCTCCTTAAATAGAACGAGTACTTTGTACTTGGGCATACTTACATCATATTTACTAAAGTGAAATAATGTCGTCAAACAAGAGCCAAGTTATATGAGAACTTATATACCTATACTTATTCTATACAATACATATGTGATACGTTTGTCTTGAAATTACGACTACTCGCTACCTTAAGCTTAAAACATGCTGTTTCTCTTTGTTTCAGTTTGAAATTAGAATGCGAAAAACTTGCTAGTGAAAAAATTGAAATACAAAGGCATTATGTAATGGTGAGTGTTTCTTCAATTAATATACTGTAACAATTTTAATTCATGATACCTTTATCAACGTGACAAATCTACAAACATGAGGTGGCAACTCCAAACTAACGGTAGCAAATGTAAATCGGTTAGACCTAGATAAAAACATATGTTCAACATGTGTTCGGTTCATAGGTATTTATTTTGTTAGGAGTTTTAATTGATAATAGCAGGTCCATTGAACGTTTAAATAAGAAAATACAGTTCTTAATATGTACCTACTAGTGCGCTGCCCGCATATGAAACACTGTATTTATCACTGGGTCGCCAGAACACATTATTAAAGTCAATTGTGCATGTGACTATTGTTATCGTTGAGTAATGCGCGTGCAGGCGGTTACAAGTCCAGCTTTAATTCGGATCGATCAATCGCCGCGCCGGTCTTGTTATGTACTCGCAGCCAAGGCAAGCCATCAAAACAACGTGTTTTCGTTCAAAAACACGCGTGGGGTAACCGTATTATTGCGAGCTAGCAATACATTCTCCAAACAGATATTTTGGCATGCTTTAATCCCCGCATGTTCGCTCCATTCAAATATGAATCACGATTAAGTGTTGCCAAATCGCTCGCAATTTATTTTAATACGCTCGGGGGGGAATTTTCGCGAGAATTTTTATGTGTCGGAAACACTTCTGGCCCGTGTCCAAACAGTTCTGGTGCGGATGTTTAGTCACTCGACTCCTATAATTTGAGGAAGCTAATCTGTGCCAAAAGCTTTCCGTGTCACGGCGCCCTCCAACGTAACAATTTAACGCATCAATTTATTGCTAATGGATTTGCTAAAGCTACTTTTTATGTTTCAGTACTATGAAATGTCTTATGGACTCAACGTGGAAATGCACAAACAGGTATGTAACCTCTTCATTGTATCGCTAAATCGTACATATGAGCATTATAGCTCGGTAAACCGTATTTCACGACAATGTTTCCGCATTCCGTTGAAAGACCGTGTTATAAAAAGACTGATGCGAACTGAGATGAAAGGGAAAAATGTCTATATTTCAGTGGGTCGACTGGGGCGAATTGGCGCATGGGGAAATGCTGTAAAAGTATAAAAACGTGTTATTGCGCCGCGCGGCTGTTTGTTTGATAAACGTTGTTTGACGGCCGGGGGGCGGTGTTTAGGGCGTGGGGACAGCGTCAACCGCGCTTTGGTCAAACCGCTTTGTTGACATTTTGGTTTTTAATTTCCGTGAATTTCGCAAAGCGTAATTTGCTTTGAGTTTCACAATTTACACTATAATTTGGAAACATATTTATGTTGTTGCATTTCACGTTGCTTATTACCTAATGTGGTCGGAGTTAATGTTATGGAAACGTTTCATTTTCAATAGGAATATCAAAATATGGCATGCCGAGGGGACGAGCCTCCCTCATATGTGCAACATTAAGCGGAGAAAATGTACTACGAATTTGACGCTTGTAGAAATCACAAGAAGGGGTCTTTTGTAGGGCTGTCAATTTAGGATTTTTCAGAAATAAATTAAATCTTGACATCTCTTTTGCAGAATATTTATATTATAAATGCTTTGTTATAAGTATCATACTTTAAAGTGTTTTCTTTACCAACCAAAGTAAAAAAATGCAATAACTGGTTTTCTAATTATTACGAAAGCGATTAGGCTACGGTTGATTGGACAATCATGCATATTAATCTGATTTACTCATTTCGTCTCGAGTTTTACGGTTAGGAACTGGCAGTAAGTACACACAAACACCTTTAACATTAATGAAGCCATAATGTATTTGCATTAGATAATGTAGGCAAATATGTAAAAAATAAATTAAAGTCTTTAATCCCTAAGTTCAACGTATATATTAGTTGGGTACATAATTCCCACAAAATTTCAGGGGTTTCCTTTGACGATAAAGGGTTCTTATAGCCGAAGAGCTATCCATTATCCAAGATGAATTTCTCACTTCACCGATTTATATCACTGAACTTTTCGCTCAGCTGAGTTCGCAAATAAACAGTATCATCGACTAAATCCCGATTAGTGTAGTCGACAGCCCTGACCGTGGACACAATAGCTATCGTAACAAATAGTAGCTATTATTATATCCAACTCACCCCTCGGCACCCTCGCCGTGCCCCGGGGGGTTCTCGGTAATCTGTAGATTTTACGCTCACTGCCCCTTTGCACAAGCTTTTTAATAATAGGGCTATACTTTAACACGTTTTCAAAATCAATTTAGGAATGGAAATCACGGTGTTATTGTTTTGAAGGGACTGTTTGATGTTTGGAAATAATGAATCGGCAAAACGATGAAAGTGGGGATTATGACTCTGATTTACAGCGTTATATATTTTATTTAAAAACAAGAGTTAATTTTCAATTACGACTTTTATCATGTTATTAAAGCAAGAAGATTTATTTTAAACTGCCAATAAATAATACCACAGCGGATATAGTCATGCGAGCCTTGGCCAATACCTATTTACATACCTTCATTGAATATTGGCCAATATCAGCATCACTTGAATTTTATTATGCTATGATTGCGAGCAATATTTTATTGAGTTTGGAATCGCCGGTCGTAAAATGCAAGGGATAAATATTATTGCATTGATTGCAATCTCTTTTTTTTATCTCGAAATGAATGACAATGCGTTATTTGAAATCCGAAGACCGCAGAATATGTTAAGCAACGGCTGCGCTGCTAGCAATATTTGTTTAGGGTCTGGCAAACTAGCAACAAGGGGTGATTACGGAGGGTCTTATTGTTTGCCACTGCGGCCGACAGATGGCCGGCTATACTCAATGGTTGAATGCGCTATTTAGCGTACACTGCCGCGCTTCATTGTAATGGATTATTACATTAGCACTTAACACGCTCAGTCGAGCGAGAACCAGAAACGTGCCCTTCAGACTTTGTTAAGCTTAAATAGCGTAGTTTAATAGAATAACAACGTTTTTTGAACTTTTTGCCCACTTCGCTTTCTTTACGCTAGCTGAGTAAAAAGATATTCAATTAGTTTGTGTTGTGGAAGATGGCTGTGGGTGACAGTTTTCGCTTAGCCAATAGTGGAGTCTTAGAAATAAATTGACGTGTTCAGAAGCTGAGAGCTTGGAGCTTTATTGTATTATAGCGCTGGAGCGAGCAGAGTGGCTGTTCTGTGTGAATGGGTCGTTTGTCTCGGTCGCCGCCATCGTGACTGCGTCATGTACAGGCGTGACCGCGACCAACGCGCGTTTTCCGCTCTTTCTGACGACGACTAATTGCTTAGATTTTCTTTTGTTAGTCGCGGGGCCAGACCGTATTGCGACCATGTCGAATCACACCTACTTACGCTGTGAATTGATTGTTTCGTCTTTGTGCGGCTGTATCGACACGGAGACTTATTGTTCTATGCCTGGAGCTATTATTCACGCCCGAACTGACTTTCACGCTGGTCATTAACTCAACGGTTTCCTTATTTAAAAACGTGAGCAGAACGCACATCCTTGACGAACCGGAATAGTCGATGATGTGTGATCGACGTGTCAGATAAAATTGGAGTGTAAACTCATAACAGCGAAATGATTTCATGAAGTGTCGCGAATGTCGAGCGGAGACAATAGGGTCGGGAAAGGGTGCGATCTAGCGGGTTGTCGATGGAATACTTTGTCGAGGTTTACGAGCGCCGACACCCCGCGTCCGCTCCGCTGCACGCATTCGCCACCCTTCGCTGACGCTCGCTTGTTATGAAATATCAATAGCAGGAACTCCATAATATCAGATGTATGCCAGTTGTTTCTACTTTTTACACCTCCGTATTAAAATTCTGTTTTTATCGCGATCGTGTTAAACATGTGAGCGGGCTCGAATAATAGATTGCTCATAGAATCTATTAGCATTTTTACAGCGCTCATTACCAAGTTCTATTTAATTATAGTGATTATATTCATTTGTTAGCTATAAATATATTTTACCTAGGTATTTCCTTATTAACCATATACCGGGTCAGACGACCATATAGGTACCTGTTATGACATTCTATGTCTCATGAAATGTATTTTCCTCTTTTGGCATTTTATAATAAATTTTAAGATTGAGACGTTTTTAAGCAAAATCTTTGCTGACTCAAGTTAAGAGTATAGTTCAAAACTCGATCAGATGGGCTTCCATCTGGGGTTCCAGTACCCCTAAAATCCTTGTTACGTGTTCGTATAATTTAATAATCTCGGAGTTATTGCGACGCGGTGTCCCCTCGCAGATTATTCATGCATGGCCCGAGGGTTCAGTGCGTTAGGGGTGTCATGCGTTTGTATCGTCATTATGACCATAAAGATTTATGTGACGCAACTGTTAGAGATAATCCTACTTATGAACTTTGCTTTACTTGATGTTCTCCTTGAAATGGTTTCGTAATATCTATACTCCACTTTATAATGATTTTTTATGATGCTTTTTCTGATAAGTCGTCCAGGAATGCGCAATCTTTTTTTTACAAAATTATGACATACACGTAACTTTTTGGATATTAGGTAGGTATTATCCTGAATTAAAGTAAGCAATGTGTTCCTACAAAAAACGGATCCAATTGCGATTTAACAGAATAAGTTTTCATTCGCACACCCCTAGTTAGGGCGCGTACACACCCACATTGACAAAATGCACGACCTGCACGTGCCTTATCCGCTTACCTACTATTTATAATGCGAGGGGATGATGCCTCCAATCTCCCATTATACAGTTTGTTTTGAGATTTTATGTACTGAAACTGGTACTTTTCGCAAAAACAACCAATTTTATTATATTTAGCTTTTTGGAAATATTTTGTAAAGTTTTGAAGAATTAATAATGTCGAATCATTTATAAGAGTAATACTTTTTAGGTATAAATAATGGGTATTTAATTGAATAAATATATGTCAAAAAAAAAAAAAAAAAGATAGGCTAGTTTTAGACTGATTATTTTAAAACAACACTTATAAAAAATTTGAGGCAAATACCGTATATAGATTTTTTTTTGAGTACTACATGTTGGTGTATCTATACGTTTATTGTAAACCCTGCGATTCATTAAATATTATCATCGCGCGATATTTTAATTACTTAATCTCGTTTAATATTAATCCTATCGGAAAATAATAATCCTTATCAAAACTTACAAAAGGGTGTTAAGTATTAGTACATTCGGAACGTGGAAATAAACCGTCTAGCGTGCCTTATCATTTATCAAATAATCTGAGAAAGTACTCCTTAATACGTGCCGTCCTGTCGTTAGGGTGTCGGATAATGGAGGCGTTATCTGGTGCATCTACAAGCGTATTTAGAATCGTCAAAACGCGCAACAAAACGAGTAGGACCCCTCACTTTAAAACAGAAATTATCTCTCCATCTAGTGGTAGGAGTACGCAGGGGTTACCGGCAGATGGCGCCTGCAATAAAACCACTAAACGCGATATCGTCGCTCTACCCTCCGTCCGCTTTATTATTTGATCGGGGAGCCAAATTAAAGGATTTTCCGTAACCCCTCGCTTCGACCCTCGCCCGCCAACAATCACCTCTGTATTAAGTCTAATTGTGTTTTCAAATTCGGCCCCTATAATACCCGGTACGATATGCTGCATGTGAAAAAATAGGGCGAATTCCCCTCGCGCTTATTAAATAGGGTACTTTCAAATTTTATTTATAAATTGTAATTTATTTTGATCAGCGTTCATGCGTATTGAGAATACTCATATCTGTGTAATGAAACTGTGAACGGCGACGTCGTGACTAATAAACATAGTTTTATGGCGCGCCTAAACCGCGCGACTAGGAGCGGGAGACTAGACGTCACAATAATGTATGTAAGTGCTTAGTAGACGCCCGAGGCGCTCCCGCTATCTCGCCGACACACACATTAATCCCAATATCTTGTTCATCACTGTGTTATGATACATTATTCAAGGCGCTATAATTATGATACAAGCTCTGCCTCGCAAACTCGATCTAAAATTGATCACGGTTAATTAACACTACCGACACTGAAATCAGTAAGCCGCTCAAAATAATTACCGGAATTTCAATTGAAAAGAACGCTAATAGCGGTTCCGTTTAAAAGGCTTCGTTCCCTCCACATTTAAGTTTAATCCAGTACATTTTGTAAGTAGGTAGTTTATTTATCGCCCTCGCCTCGAGCAGCGAGTGACGGCGTGAAACTAATTACATTGAATACGGCCCCTGTTCCACAGGCGAGTTAATTGCGCTGATTGAGACACGGATATTGATTTGGAAACATTTGGCTTTAATGTGAGGAGTTACGTCTGCTCCCGAAGTGGCCGAGACGGGCGTCGGCTCATGAATAATGGACTCCTTGTTCGCTCCTTGACTCTTCATTTAAAGCGGACGATTTCTATTCGACTCGTAAACTACACGCCTATGAGTCACTCATTCCCCATTCAGCGTAATAACCCGTAAAACTGCAGCCGGAGCGATGTAAGAATTTAAAGAAGCGACGCACTCGCCGTGCATGCTAAACAATTGACGACATCCATCTACACAGATATGCATAGATAGACTATCATTAAATCTCGCTTACATTATCATGAAAACGGTAACAGTTGTACGGTGGGTCGCCGCGTCCTCTATTCAAATATAGTGAAACAATGCAAACAGGGGTGAAGGGGTAAGAACAAATACAGGGGGTGGCGACCCTCGGAGCTATTGACGGCTGTTCCCGCTACAGTTGCTCGCCACTACACTTGCTGGTTTTGTACGCATTGAGTGCACTTTGAGAGTGTCGAGAACTGTTCAATAGGAATTCGATGAGGGCGTGTGTGGAATAAAAACCGTTGACTTTTTCCACTCAACATAAGGTCTTGGAATGATTTTCTAGTTTAATTGAATTTATATTTAGCATTCACATTTCTCCGACAGCTTCTCATAAATATGCGGTTATTTTGAATAATGCTCGTAGTCGTTACCAGAACATTGCGTTTTATAGCTTCTGTCAGTCGTAGCATGAACTATCTTAGCAGTTATACTACTGGTGAAGATGTATATGGCGAGAACACTGTTGTTGTCAATATGTATTACTATTAAGGGTTAAATATGGCTTGAAAATTACACTGCGGTTAGATATATCAATTTATCTAATACCATAAATTGTTAATCCTAATATTCCAACATTTGATTAACAGTGACAATAGTTTTGCAATATAATATTCCAATGACGCAGAATATCGTTTTAATAATTATGATAGCTCCTATATTCGAATGAAACATTATTGGACGAACCTGCGAATTAGAATCTGATTACAAATTGCATGTTTTGCATAATGATAGAATTCGCTATGCCATCAACCGTTAGAACATAATGATATTCTGGTCAAATTGATATGTATAATTTGATCGTTACTTATCGGATATCGTATGGGTAACTATCACAAATGCTGCCATTTGTCATGGATTATTTAAATACTATGTTAATATAATAACATAATTCTTTTTTGCTTATCATTTATTTGAAATAATTTGTGGTATTTACAATTCTCTTTTACGAAATCGTCGACTATCATAGACTAACGTATAATCGTTGATTACGTATCGTGTTTTTATGTAAATATTGTTGAACTTTGCTGCTCGTTTGCATACATTTAGTTTAATAACCTCCATTAGTAAGTTTCAAATCACTGAATAAGTCAATTCTATTCAAATTATTTCATAGGGTTTAAAGTACTTTTTGTTTATAGACTTTTCTTTTTTGGTTTTGCGGATGCTGGATATTTTAATCAAACTCGATGATGTATTTGAGTTTCGCTTATTCTCGTCACAGGTTGCATCTATATGACAGATATTAGTATTTTAGCACTACTATGATACCTAAGCACTAACTGAACCTCAAAACCTTCTTGGGACCTTCTTTGAGACTTATGTATCAAAAAATATTTTCCTTATTTATTCTCTATTAATCGGTTTCAAATCTTTGATAACAGTATAATATAAGTAATAATATAAGTATTTCTATAAAACTTCCGTACCCAAATTGAAATGCAAGTTACAGACTTTGCTAGCGCATTTTTTGTGATTCAGGTCAGGTTTCGTCGTGCGATATTAATGTCGAAGCCTTTGTGTTTGTATCACGTGTATCCGGCGAGATTCGAATGAGCAAAGAGATGTTAGAATTATTTATAACTAGCCGCCGTCTGTGGCTTCGCATGAATCGTTTATGATTGTGTTAGGATCGGTTCCGTGTGCACTGCATTATATGAGAAGTACGATTAAGAAAATTATATAACTTTGTGATATCTTATCAATCGTCCAAATTTTGACTAGTGATAAAACAAACCAAATGACTTCCACTTGTATATTTTAGGGTTAGTCACGACACCCTTTCTGTATATATGTAGTTCAAAGTATTCTTGTTTAGTTTTATTGTTTTCATATTAAAACACGACCAAGAAAAACGCTTAATCACGTGTCTAGCACGCTGGAAGTCTCTTGATGAAACGAACATTTTATACGTAGCCATTATGAAAATAAAATAAAGTTATCATAATAATACGCTTTGTATCCAATAAGAACTTCTATCTAGATAATAATTGAAACCAGTTTACTAATTGGTCTCTAAGTATGATATGAACATAAATTGTTTAACACCTTTTAATTAGCAAGTCGTCACGTAAAGGCAAACGTGTACTAAATTATAGCGTGCATTCGTTTATATTCGTCATTCTTACAGACAGATCAAAGCCTGGGCAGCCGGCCAATCACTTTTAATAATAAGAATTCTATACCACGATTGTTCTGAAAACAAATTATATTAGATACATTATTTAACGCCTTATTTTGTAAGACCCTACTAAAGAACTACTAATAACACAATTTCCCTACTAAGACAATTTCCGGTTATTCTGTCGAAAATCTCAACTGAAACATCAGTCTATAAATTTGATGGACTTATTATATACGAGCTGAACCAGCAAACGTAGTTTTGACATTAACATTTACCCAATCCCACCCCCACCTACCCCTACCCCTAACGCTACCCTACTCTTTCTCCCTTGAAATTTTTTAATTCAATCAACTCAATCATTTATTAAAAACCAAAGAAAGTATTACTCATCTCAAATCCTGAACTCACGCAAAAAAAAGTTTTACAGATAATAAAACCTCTTTCATTACGTTCAATTTCTCGCTATGGCTCTACGCGTGATAAAACCTCTTTCAACTGATACTTGAGAGGGACGATACTCGGGAACATTTTGAATAGGGTAATATTAATTTATTTTATTTTTACAAAATTTATTCAATGTTATTAATATGTCCATGTATGCATAAGCGTCTAAGGAAATAAACGTTTTGACTTTGACTTTGAATAGTTATTCTGCTATTCCGGACGGAGAGAAAACCAACAAACCATAAACTAATGAATTCGATACAGCCGTTCTCCAGTTATATTATAGATCATTTTAATCCCCAACATTTATCTGATTAACCTAGTAACAATTGAGGACCATCTTTGTTCTAGCAGTATGTACAGTCAGTATTATAAGATAAAACTTGTACACAGATGGTCTGACAACCGAGACAGCTAGCCGTGTAGCCTCCCAATTACGAGGTTAGCTTTGTAGGTGGTTGGTTAAGTATAGTACCGACACACATGCACACAGGGGTGTCGACTGAATGATAATGATATAATTTATTTTCTTAAATTTAATAGAAAAGTATTTATTGATCTTACCAACACTATAAACAGAAAACTCATTATAACACACTTGACAATCAAAAAATTACTTAACACATACCTTTAAAAAAACAGAGTATACACATTCCAGCTTATTTTTGAACAAACAAGTAACAAAATAACTTTTCTGTTCTAAAACGATAGCAACTGAAACAGAAACTTATAGATAAGTTTATGTTATAACCTTTAGGTCAAATAATTCTTTATATTACCAGCGTTTGCCGATGACCTAAAGGTTATATTACGATAAAAAGTTTCTGAGAAATTAATTGTTTATCAAAACTAGGTAATTACAAACCAGTGCAAACATTTGACCAGACACATTTTTAAATAAATAATTATTTACTTTCCTACTATCTAAAAAATTGTATAGTACTTAACTAAATATTTATATTAATTTAATACATAAATGTATGTATGTATGTGTAACGAATTATTCAGTAGGTACACAAATATGAACGCGATATTTAAATGTTATACTTGTATTGATATTTTTTTTAGAATGGACTCTGCAATTGAAGTGACAGTTCACAGAGTCACATTAATATAAAATTATTAACATAAAAATATGCAAACAAACGTCGACATGTTTAGTTACATGCCTCTTGTTGGTCCAAAATCGATTAGGTTAATAAAGGCCTGTTTCACCATCTCCGAATAAAGCTAGTCAAATGTTGAAATATAGAGCTATTTCGCTCTGTCACATGTGTCAAAGCGAAGATAGCTCTTGACATAACTAACCATAAAAGCCTAAAATAAAAGAGAAATAAGCCCAATATCTCACAAAATAACAGACTCTTAAATACCTACACAAGACATTATTGAAGCTACGAGTTAGGTAAGATACTTAACAAAATATTCTTATTTAACCTGTTAGGTTAGGTTTTTATTATTAAAATATTTATTCACTTTTAATTGCGACAACATTACCATTATTATTAGGTTAGGTTAGAGAAAGCTTTTGAAATAAATAAAAATAAATAAATAAATATTTCCGGACAACTCACACAGAGCAAATAACTAACAATTGCTTAGTTTACTCACATTTTGAGATATGAGCCCTGAATCTCACCAAATAATACACTCTTAAATACAGAATAGATAGATATTATTGAAACTACGAGTTAAAGTTAGATACTTAGCAAAATATTCTTATATACCTGTTATATTCCGGTTACGTTGAAACCCCTAAGCCGTTCGTGCGATGCGGCACGTCCTTATTTCAACAAACAGCAATATACTTCGCTGCACGCAACCCGGCATTCTCTAATGACTAATAGGGGTGCAAACAAATCCATAGGCACGACTACTTCATGACTACTTTACTAAAGGTTTTTACTATGGGAATGCCTATTTAATTCCACAGGAAGTGTAAAAACTTTATTACAAAATCTTGAAATATGTACTTTTTTTTAAAGAACTCGATCATGCTTTTTGGATGTTATGAAGTTTGAGGGATATAACATTTTCTATTTTTTATATTAATGAGATGCTCTAAATTAATGATATTGCAAGCTGTTCGGTGGATACGGCTTTTAACGAGCATAATATATTTTTTTTATTTTTATACTCTCTAACCAACAATATGTTTATAATTGTTTAAAGTAACTACTGTATCAAAGATATATGACATTCCATGTTAAGCAGTAAAAATACTTATATTCAGTCCTATTAACCTCTCTGAACTTAGGACTGAGTGTACGTCACATCAACCATACTTGGTAAATTTGATATTTACCACATGTTATTGTAGAAAAATTCTACAGCAAGACTTATAAATTATATTGAAGATTAATATTAGTAATTAACAAATTGTAGACGTATAAAAGAATAGCGACTAGTACCTTGTGCCTACTGGTGTTAATAACATAGTTATTAGTAATACACTCCAATGAGTTGAAGATAATCTCCTACAGCTAAAGGATAATTTGAAGTACGATATATAGTTGTGTAAAACGGGCCGGGGTAGCTCCCACAGGGTGGCACGGACCCGAGCCGTGGTCGCGGTTGGCCACGGGTTGCGGTCTCGCGGTCTCACAACCACGGCGCAAACCGCGCCTTGCCGTCTCGCTCACTAAACACACTTTTGCTAAACTATTCACTTGCATATGGTTCTATTCAGTCCACGCCTTTATTTATTCCGAAATGGTCTTGCCTCACTAATTAGTATTAATACTAAAGTGAAACGATGGCTTTCCATCGTCAAACCTAAACGCAAACGACAGATTCTCATTATACCAAGTCCATTAATCTCATTCAGCAATAAATATTACCAACCATTCAGAATACCTATTAAGGAGTCGAAACTAGGAACTCATTAAACTACAAATCAAAACAAATCGCAAGTTATCTTCATAAAACCCGACCATAAATCCGAAGCATAAAGTTGTTCAAAACTGAAAGGATTTCAACTGTGCGGTAATTTTAGTATGCAACGACAAAAGCGGGCAAGCAGTAAAACCCTTTATGGAGTGCCTCGATTGAAGATAGTCATTCGGTTAGTTGTTTTACGTTCACATGGCGGGTAAGTGCTTGGGGGAAATGCCTTTTCAAGGATTGAATTCCATTGAGCTGATACGGTGACTTTATTCGATTTAATAAGCCGGAACAAATCGTTTTTGTGAACCGAATTCACGAAAAATAAAAGAAACTGCTGATTAAATATGAAACATAACGACCATTATATAATTGTTAAGAAGATGCAAATACATTTAAAGCCCTTTTTGTAGGCCATCATGCTCCATCTTAGACCACATCGTCACTTTACATCAGGTGAGATTGTGGTCAAATGAAGGCTTATCAATAATAATAAAAAAAGGCGTAGTAAACTAAAAAAATAAAGAAAACAAAAATCTGTGTAATCTTCTTGCATTGATAATTTAGAATCTCAACAAACAAAAGATCCACAAACATAACAAAAACACAAGCCATTATATAAAACAGTATGATAACTCCCATAATCCCTAACTAAAACAAACAGTATCCTAGTGCGAATACTAGAAAGTCACATTAGCGTGAAATTAAACTTATGAACTCGTTCAGAACTGGAGTGCAGTAGTGCATCTAACAAATTAAACAATATTCATGTCCTCTCCGAGTTGGCGTTCGCTTGTTTCTATGGCTATTTACTGCAGCTGGTTTACTTTTATGGAACAATATACATAATTACTGTGCAAGACATGCAATTCTTACAGAAATTACATAGTACAGACTAGTTGAGAGGTAAAGCATAAACAATAAAACATTTCGTTCGCAAGTTCGCGCCATAATCTTGGTCCTCTAAACCTCGACACATATACATTCGTTTATTTATTTCGACGAAAATCTAATCAAGAAAATTTAAAGGATTGAAGAAGAATATAATATTCGATTACAATTACAAAAACTCGGTATAGCTTCCTTAAAAAACTTTGTGATAAATGGAAAATCGACTTTTCATTAACACTTTTCTTGTGTGATATTGGACAAGCGAGATATTGGACCAAATTTTCAATAGAATAAAGCTAAATAATCGACCGCAAATGATTACACTAACCATTTTCCGCTATACAAAATTTAGACGAGCATTGTCATATAAAACTTATATTTCGTACAAGTTACCAAGCCGTCTCCTAGTATCTAGAGCACAGCCCACACAATAAGCATCAGGCAAACAGGCTGAGCAAACACAGACTGAGTAAACTTGCAAACCAACCCCCTACCCGCCGCGCCTACAGCAATCCAATATTTGACTCAACCTTTACAAAGTTTCCTATTACAAATAATAAGCTCGGAACATTCCACTTTTTTACTTTCAACTCGGATTCTTTGATCCGACAGGTTGATAGCAATTATAACATTTCTTCGACTCCAAAGCAAATAAATGTAAACGTAGCCAGGTATTCAAGTACCATAAACAAACGTCGGTATGTAGAACCTTCAAGAGCAAATACAATCCCTTCACGTTTCCGCTAACTACGTGTAGTGCTTTATATGACAACAATGGAAACTATTCTATTGTAGAATTATCTTTGATCAGAAATCCGACCCGCTTGTCGTTTACCAATCTCCGTATATATAGGGGTAGCTAAGAATTTACTCTACCGGCAGTCGGCAACTGCAACGAGATAGCAAACAGTACAACGCAAACGGACTCTGTAAATAAGAACGCGCTCCTATCTGGCAAACGGTCGCATGCTTTGTACATGACAGTCGATCGTATTACAATAATCCGAGTAGTCGCAGTTTCGCCGCTCTGCTATACAATCCAAACTTTAGTCTTATACAATCTCCACTCTGATTCGCTTCGCTTCACCTCAAATGATACATCGCCTGTATTATTTTTAGTAGCACATTCGACAAGGTTGTTTTCCTTATCTGCTGAGATCATCTCGAAATATAAATCATTTTAGCTGTCGGAGGCGATTAACCAGCTGAGAATGACTGATATTTTATATGTACTGATACGGTATGTTATCTGAACATGGCTTTTTACCTAATACCTTTATCAACAACTTTACTGATCATACAAAAATAATACAGATAGGTAGTTGTTATCTGTGAACCCTCCGTAATCAGTCCAATCAATTTTAGTTCAAAATCCGCGATAACTCGCTATCAAGTCTGAATAAAAGCAAGACAGATATAAAAATCATACCTTGATAATACGCAGTTGATAAGTTTGAAAAAGCGCTTTCATATTGCCAAATTTTCAAACACGATGATACAACGTATCCATATATTTTGCACATCAAATCTAAAAATAATCGATGCGCGTCGAGCTGAAAATAATTTGATTCGAGTTACGGATATTGGAAGTGAGTTTCATATCGTGTACATGTGTAGTGGAGCGTACTCGTGTAGTAGGTATGGAAGCGCTCCCGCAAAGGCTTCGTTGCACATTGCATAAATTAGTAGTGTATTAACTCTGCTAATTGCCGCGCTATAACACCGCCAAATAGACTTGTATTTGTGTTGTAACCGCGATCCATTGTGTGCCGAGGCGCGGCTCTCTCGTCGGAAATGCAAAGTCATTACTACCCGGCTCGTAATCCTCGACAAAAAGCTCGCACTCAGACATGATTGATTCGTCGAGAAACCATATCTCTACAAATTGGTCTATTCATGTACGCTGTCGAGAAACTTGTTTGTTTCTTTATTATCACGTAAGCGCTATGCGGTTTCTCCGTCGCGGATCCACTGTGATGCGGCCTGTGTTTGTACAGTGCTGCTTTTACTCAGATGATTGTATTAGCAAACATACAGTTTGCTTACACAAATAAATACGTCCGTTATTTTAGGAGTTCGTTTGAGTAATCTACACGTTTATAAGCGCTCTTGTAAAAAGTGCCGAGTCAAAAAGGCTTCACGCTTTACCGAGAGGTAAGATACACAAAGGGCAATAAACGTTTGGCGTGGACCTAAACAAACAGGGGTAGCTAGGAAGCTGGCTTTGTTTGGCGAGAAACATGCGAGTCAACAGAGCCTCCACTCGACGGGTCGGCCACCCCTTGTCGAGGAGTGCCGGCGCCCTCCAGCGTGTCCACGCTAATCTGTCAATCGGACTTACCTTTAACCCTTATACATAAAACCTTACCCCAATTAATACAGATTTCGAAACACTCATCATTTAATTCTTACATATAATAAAAAAATATACATCCATTTATAATGTAGATATAAAACAAAGTAAACCTTTAAATCGATATAAAGTAGTAATGAGTCGACAAAAGTCCATGTGATTAAGCTCAGCAAGCAATGAGCTTTAAATTGACAGGTGGTGGTCGTCCGAGCGTGACTTGTTCTCGATCGCGCAATTACAATCTGATTACGAGGTGACACCGCGCGCTACGCTATCGTAACGACGTGCCCGCACTACAACCCACTCGACAACTCTCCACTGAACTTGTTCCTGCCAAGTAATTATATCCATTTGTTTATAATGAATATTAATGACGCCCGTCCACTTCCAACGATTCTGTTGATAATAAGTATCGACGCTCGAGCGGCAATTATTTTAAGTAAACTCAATTATTATCGTTCGCAGGCCCTCCACTTAACTACGCGGATAATTATCCTCAAAAATATTTAATTCGAAGCCTTGTCCCATTTAGGGCGAAGTTGTTGAACAAACATCAAAGAGCTCGCAACAGCGGTAGGTAGCAATTAGAAAGCTAACGAGAAGCGCGGCGGGCGACAGCACTCTGTATTTTGCATTATCGATGTCCCGGCCACTAATGTTCCACGGCAGCCTATGTTTAAACAATTATTGCTCCGCGAACGCGATACGAATCGATGATAATGTTGGCCTCTGTCTGCTGCAATAATAGCCCATTTATCGACTCCGCTGCCATTCGCCGGAGGAATTATTTATTGCCTCGCCATAAGAGCGACGTCTCGCTTTCAATACAATAGCGAGCCTTTTCGAGTGGCAACTGTTTGGTTTAATAAAGTGGAAACTCCGAGAGCTCGGCAGATAAGCATAACGCGGCGTGCATAAATAATTCATAAAGAGTTGGAAGTCATTAACGGAGGTCGAGACCGCGGCGGAAGCGCGGCCTTTCTTTTGCAAAATTCAATCGCAGTGAAAGCGGTAAAGTTTTCCTTGCGACCTCAGCTCATTAAGACGCGGGCTAACTTCGGAGTCAATTGGCGCGATACTCGGTAGAACTTTAAAACGCATTATTGTCGACGGAATAGGAGTATGTCATCGCGATAGGAGTCCGTGCACGGTTGTAAGGTTGTTAGTATTCTGCGCTCGCTAATGTCGTTACTGTGTACGCGACCACAAGCGTGAGCATTCTCCGTGAGAGACAATAAATTGCGGGTTGGGGCCTCAACCGCGATCCGCATTTAGGTCACCACCACCGCACCGCACCGTGCAGGATGCATTCTCTTCAAAAGCCGGCTGCGACTGCTTACCGGTTTTTATTTGCTGAATTTCCTACATCACTTGAGAGTGCTCACTGCTTTTAAACAAATGCGGAAACGCCACCGCACCGACCGCTGCACTCGTCAAGACGTACCGGCTCCGAACCCTTCGTGCCTCTCCCATCTCACTTAAAACAGTAATTTACCATTACACGAAATTGCGAATGTAAAAGCTTTTAAAATTATGACTCGGTGTTTCGCGCACGTTTTAAATCTCTACTTATTTTAACGTGTTGTTTATGTTGTTTTTGCGGTTTCATAATGTGTTGGAAGATTATAATTTTAGCTTTTAATGTTGAAAATGTATGATTTAGCTTTTATCTAAAGTGAACAGGTACATTTAGAGGCTAATACATTTGGATTATTATTAAATATAGCATTTAGGGGAAGAATAAATATATATATTACTTTTAATATGTTGGTGCTCTACATTCAAAGCGAAAAAGGAGCAATATTATTTATATCAACGCGTTGATTAATATCTAAAGCACCATTAAACATAAAAAATAGGGTAGCGTTTCAAATAGAGCGTCATAGCAAGATGCAACCCCAGATTAAAAGCTCCAACGACTAAACCACGTGAAAATCGTGCAAAAAGAGGAGTCACCCGCGGCATTAGCGGATGAGTGTTGGAGCCATTAGTGCACCCCCCGCCTCCCTCCCGCCTCCGGCTTCACCCCGAAACCAACGTTCCTCTTTTATTTCTCGCGCGGGGATGAACTCCTTAATGACAAACCGTACTATATCTTTTGTGGAGAACTCGAAAAAGTACGTATTTTGCGGCCCTTTTGTGTGCTCGCTTTTTATTCCGCCGTCCTGTTCGCTAGATGCAGATGGAAACGGGGATTGTTGGACTGGCGGCAATAAGAAAAACTGCTTTATCCGAAACCCTGATTGGAATACGCTTCGGTGAGTTCCAGCGATTCAATGAACCAAACAGAAATATAAAGCATTTCTACTTCGATTTTAGGACTTTTGTGCGCGCTGGATAAACAAGCGATGTTTGCTTTTCGCCAAGTTAATTGTAAAAAGAAGAATATTAAAATGAACACTATTCTCTCACACTTCTTGTATCTAATTTTACGTTTTATTTTATTGCGTTTAAAATGTAGATATTCTCATGCTTTAACTCGCACAGGTGAAAATGTTATACCTACTTGTGTATTTCATGAAGCGTAACCAATTGTAATTATTCAGACATTACACCAACAAGTAGGTACCTACTTCTTATATACATGAATTAACATGTTTCGAGGTAAGGTTTGGTAATAACTTGGTAAATTGTCGGAACAATCTCATTCCCCTCGATAAGTTAAAAATATTTCTTAATTTGTTAAAAAGTTGCGAAGAGCTCTGTTAGGTTTATGAATATTTAACATACTTGGTCAGAAAGTCCGTTCAAAATTTTAAATGACTGAATTTAACAACCGACATGTTAATTTATTCCGTTTTTTTTGTGGCACCGCGAAGTGTAAAACATAAATGGAAGCGAAAACTCAGTGATTAATACGGAATATATTTTTAACATTGTAAAAACTTTTGTTTTTAATGGATGAATGAAGTTTTAATATGTATAATAAAAAATATCTATATGTAAATATGTCTCTTATATTAAGTTTATCAGATGCCTAGTACCCGTAATACAAGCTTAGAGCTTACCAGCCACGGTGCTAAATGTTGTTGTGTGGATGGTCCGGAAATAAATATTTGTTTATTTATTAATGAATTATACCATGTACAAATAAAGTGTTAAATAAATAAAATTGTATAATGAAGAAACTTTTAACGGGGATTCGTGATTGAGTTGATATAATACTTACTTTACGAGTACCTATCTAATACAAATACAAATAAATTAAACGGTTACGGCACTTTTGTGCACTTGCCGAAAAAATAATGTATAAAACCACATGAATTTCAAAAACAGCTGCGATTAAAAAACAGTATAACGTCAATCCAATGAAAATTAAAATCTCTGGATTATTTTATTGTAAGTACAGTAAATGTTGACGGCAACCGCGACTCGGCGGGCGCGGCGCGGCGAATGAAAATGTAATTTGCGGTAATTTGGGCATCGCCGGCCGCTGCGGGCCGCGGCTTGTTCGCCTCACTACCCGGCTCACACGAATATGCGGATTGTATTTAATGTAATAAACGCACGGGCAACACAATACCGTTCATTCATTCGAAATTCAAACATGAGCATCATGTTCGTTCTTTGATAGCAGTATTTTTGAATTCTTCTAAGTAATGTCATAAGTAGTCATAACACTTGTCTAAGCTTCATAATTATTAACAAATGAAGTAAGTAGGTATAGTTAAAACACTCGTGAAATGAATGGAATTACATACAGATCAAACGCTCTGTTGATTAGTTCGACAACATTAGAATATGTAATGACTCTATCGGCATTGTAGTGTGAGATGATAATAAACATTTAAATAGTATTTTTATTGCATATAGGAAAGCAGCAATAAAAAGTTCAATCAAATTACAGAAACAAATTGCTGGAACGTGTCAATTGCAGGAACTCTATCAAACATCAAATAAAACAATTACCCCGACCAATGCGGTTTTAATTAAAAGTAAATGGGTTAGACATGGTCTTACGATGCAATTATGTTACTTGACTAAAGTTACTCCACACATTCCTAAGAAACACTAGCAGGGTTATAAAACATTATTAATTTTAATCATTAAAAAGTACCTAATATATTAAGAATTTTCCAAAAAAAACACGTTTTATAGTTTATATCAACATGAATATGAAATATTTGACCTGTGACTATTTAACTTACACACTAATATTCAACACCGTCAAAATCTTACGTCATTTCATCGTCTGATCATTTCACCAAACAGAAGTCAAATAAAATACCAATAAGCAGCATATATCGAACCTTTAGCTTGAGTCAATGTGATTTCGCCAATGACCTATTGGCTCACGTTATTAGCATGTCGAGATAGGAAATTTGCAATTGCAAAGATTCCAATACCAGCCGCCAGTCACGATCTTAGATGTTTATCTAATCGGTGGAAAATCGCCCTTTGTTTCCCAGTTTCAGATATCAGAGTATACTACTTCTATGTTTTGTGTTTGTTTTTAAAAATATTATGCTACCTTCTCAAATGAGTATTACCTACTATGAGAGTGCTTCTAATGTTTAAAAAACGATCGAATGATATAAAGCAATGAGTGCACAGTTGTAAAATTATTTTCGCATGAAAAGCGTGTTGCTCGCGACAAACAGATTATTTAACAAACGGAATCAAAGTGCAATTTGCGGGCTCATTGCGGCGCGCCCCGCTCGCCGTGACTTTAAATATTGAATAACCTGCGTATAAACGCTTAATGTTTCGTTCCAAACTATATTATTACTTTGTAACTTTTATTGAAAACAACCGTGTTGGTTACCATGAAACAAAGCCTAACAAAATAAGCAAATAAACATTTTTAGCGGCGAAGTTTACCGAAGTAATTTCGTCGTGAATGTAAAGGCTCTGTAGCCCGGCCTTTGCGGCGGTAATGGAGCGTACTCCTCCGACAATATTGTAATTTCAACTCAAAATTGAAACGTGTCGTCGTTTGATTGCGTTAACGAATGCCTAGTTTTAAAATCAACAGTTTTATAAATTGTTGGCGACGGGGTTAATCACACCCACGCGAGCCGGGCCGAGCTAATCGCAGCGATTACAGATGATTGCTAAATAAAACATAACCGTTCTAATAATAAGCAAGTTGACGAGTCAATAATTAATATTAATAACACACTGAATTATGTTAATTCGTAGCGGATTCTGTGCGAATCTGCGAACAAAATTAATGTTCATTTAAACGGAAAATACGCACTGAGCCAATAAATACAACCCGTCGGTCGACAATTTATCATTTCGTTCGACCGCGCGCATTATTGTTTATCGTGTTAATTTTATTTGTTGCTCTCCAGTCGGCTTATCAACTAATTATAATCGTTAATATTGAATTTAATATGCTATGCAACGGAAAACGGAATGTGGAAACATTTGTATGCTGAACAAAGCACGGATAGTTAAGTTTTATTACACGCCAAGTTAATTTAAACGCTTATTTTATTCAAAAGTGATCATTCTATTAGCATATTCATGACGTCGTTGTCATATAAAGATATTATGGCACGAATGAGCTGTTTCATAATGCTTGACATTTGGTATATTGATGTGTTATTGTTTTGTAGACGGAGATTGCGAAAAGGCTGAACGCGATAATAGCCCAGATCCTCCCGTTCCTGTCGCAAGAGCACCAGCAGCAAGTGGCGTCTGCCGTCGAGAGGGCGAAACAAGTCACAATGACGGAACTCAACGCCATTATTGGAGTAAGTGCCTACTTGTACCAGCGATAAAAGAAATAAATCTGCCCCGAGTCAATAACAGCTTTATGGGGCGAACGTGGGTCGGACTGTTTGCTTATCATGACAGCTGAATCTTAGTACGTATCTAATTACGTTACACAAGTATTCTCTGTAAATTAATAACATTGAGCCTTATTCACGGCGAAATGATCGGAACACGTGTTGTTTGTTCTATGGATCGTAAACGCTGAAAGTTAATATATACCTACGAGTTGGTCGTGTCGTGAAGTGCGGAGGTGCCATGGCATCTGTCCAAACATTTCGCGATGCCGGCTCTGTCACAGCTTAGTTATTCGCATATTGCAACCGTGACAAATGGCTCGCCCAACTTCATGGCTACATCTGAGAGATTATGCGCAAGTCAAAACTCATCACATCACTTATGCGTTGCATCGTAAAAACGAGAAGCAGCGCGGAAAGTATTTCTCTAACAGTTAAATTTTACTGCTTTCGTGTGTAATAAAAAGGAGGAGAATAGGGACTTGTTGAAAACAAGCTCAAGAATAGGTACGTGTAAAGTCGGTCTAAAAGCACGGCTCCGAGCTTTCAACAGGTCGAAAGTTCGCTCGTTAATTAAATGATCTAAGCCGCGAAAGACGCGTTGGCCTGGCTCCAGGCGGCTATTGGTAAAATTGCCACAAACTATATACATTATAGAATATTATTCGACTAAACATACGGTTTTGGCACGTTAACCACAAATTAGCGTGTTTATATAATTTGTAGCTCGCATTTGTCATACGCGGCGAGCGTGATTCTGCCGACTGCTCTATTTGCTCCGGTGTAATGACTGGGCTCTAAGCATTTACATCAATTTGCATTCGTGATGGTAATAGCACATCTCCGGTTGGGAATTAGTATCCGCCTGCCGTCATCGGCGGTTCTAATTTCAGGAGTCTAATAACGCTTTTTAGTGGATAGATGTCGAGTATATCATTCCACAGCATCTATTCGCGTTCGGCTGCCAAGTCGCGGCGACCTATTCACGGGATGTTAACGTCGACGTTTGAACGTTTGAAATTTGTGAATAGATGTACTGAAATAAATCACTTGAAGATAATGAGGGCGAAAATAAAACGGTGGAAGTCATTCGTCGCTCATTCGTTTGCGTGGATGGACTCGAGGGGCTAACTGGCACGTCTCCAACGCGATCACACACTGCCTATTACAATGTTGTTTCGCTAGTTGACACTCATTTCAAATACCACTCTAAAACAAACAATAAAGCACCTTCTTGGCAAACAATACTAATTGATATTGCTTACTATTGACAACCAGCATTATTTACGCAATTTTTGACAGGGCTGGTGGACTTATCTGCTCATGAATTATTAAACGACGCGCTTAGATGATAGCCATTATCTTTATAATTATCAAACATGATTCATCAATTGACATTAGAGGTGTTAATTTTAACGGTAGGTATAATTTATCTAAAACCAATATCGCCACCGGATACGGGTAATATGGTCTAAGAGTGTATGGTCTCTATATTTAGAATCTTATGAATCCTATTCATTCCGCTAGGATAGGCAGGAAACACCGAGAGGATAAAAAGAAATACCTTAAGACCTCAAAGTATTTACTGGAAGTTCGTCGCCCTTCGTTCGTGAGGATTTAGCTCGATGTGCGGGTGTGGGTAGCTTACAAAGAGCCTGAGCCTCCAAGACACCGGCAAAACGCAATATCGCCCTCTCCCTATAAAACACTCTAATTTAAATAAAAAAGCGGCGCCACCTATGTCGGTGCTTTTTTATTACGGACCTTTTTTATTTTGGGGTCAGCTCGGGATCAAAGGGGCTCGGTCGTCCCCGGAGAGAGCCGCCGTCTGCGTCTGATTTGCGACGATTCCGCCGCGCGTCGATTTGTGAAGAGGGAATACTCCTCAAATTGGGGTCTGTTTGCTCGCTATTAAAATCACTCACCGTTGCGAGCGTTTCTTTACGTATAAAGGAGACCATTTTATTAAACCTTTGTTTGCGCTGCTTTAATTTCTTTTCAGTATTGTTCCCGAACAGTTTTGAGCGATTCGTGAGTTAATTATCGCGGTCTGTAATGAAGTCTGAAACGCGAGTAACCCGAGCGACCGAGTATGGTTAAGCGCTGGATTTGATGTGTTCGAGTGTAATTGATATAACGTCGGAACAGCGCGCATTGTGTTTGAGCGATGTGTGTGATCATATGAGCTGAGAGAGGGTTAAGTCGCCGGCAGCGGGGGATGCGGCGCGTTATCGCCTACTAAATCATTTCTCGCTGTGATTTTATTCCCTCAGCCTCGGGGAGGAACGGTAATAGCTTCCAGATACGACATCCCCTCGCGCTCACCTATATCGTCGCGCTAAAACAATATTCACTAAGCTGATACAAACGTGCGACCTCACATCACAGAGCTTTATCTGATCCCGGCGCATACCTATGTTTACGACCGGTACAGTGCATGTATAGTAGGTAATTGAAAAGCCGCAGCGACATAGGCATGCGAAATAAACAAGTGTATTACGCGTACATACATCGTTTATGCAACATTATCTCGCGAGATAGGTGAGCAAACACGCGCGCTCGGCGTGTAAATAGAGCGTATCTGTTTCCCCGTCGATGGCTCTATAAACAAGCGAGTCGTGAAACATTTCAATCTAGTTTGCGTCGGGTTGCGCGCCCTCTGATAAAAATTACGAGGAGAATAAATCGGGGCGTGCCGGGGTCTGGGGAGGAAAACATGAATTTGTCATTTTTTCTCAGGCACGTTCGCGGCGGGTGATAAATATTGCATTGCAGGCCCTCGGGTTCTCGCGAGCTCTCGGCCGCGACGAGCCGCATTAACTTCTCCCCTGTCGAGATGTCGCTTAGGCGACTCCTTGTTTTTTAACGTGCGGAACTGAGTTAGGGGCCGTTCTGTCGTCGCTTTCAATGAAATTATGTAATCAGTTTTACGACCGATCCGGCCTTAAGAGTTTTTCTTGTTATTGTTGAGTTTTCTTTTGATGTTATATGAACGTAATCTTATATCAAAGTTACGTTATGAACTGGAGTACATTGTTATGATATCAAATTACCCGCATTAATAAATATGACTTCTTTTCATATATCTTTTTTTACGAGTTATAGTACTTAATGCGTTATTTTTTTTATAGAAGAAGCAATTATAAAAGGCCATTACATTTGCTTAACCTGGCATTCGTATGGCGCTATTGTTCTCGCTAAGTACGTTTATGAAGATAAAGCGTGAGACACTCGTAAAAGGTTTAAAGTTCAGCGTTAATAATTATTTACACGACGCTGCACATACTCGTTTACACGTGAATGTTGGTATACGCTAGTGTTGTGCCAGATCAGAACAAAAAAAATAATTACAAAAACAGATATAATGCAACATAACAAGTCTGATAAATTGTCCCAGTTTTTTCTGTCCGAGTTGTCGCTTGACCATATTTTCAGTATTTTGGTAGATTGATCGAACTTATATAACGGTAACTGCCTACTTAGTACAGTTGTTTGTAATGCGACTTTATGACATCGTAAATCATGCATTAAGGATTTCGGTGATACGACTTTTTGCTAATTTTACTATGCATATTGCGTAAGAAATCATAAACAAAATTATTCGGTGAAAACATTAGTAATGTCGGTTTTTCTTTTTACTTTTCATGTTTAATTTGGTCGTGATAGGAATTCTAGTAATGTCTGTAGATAAAAATCAACGATTTTAGTAACTAAAACTACCTAATCTAAGCAAATTAAATAAAATAAACCAATCAACATGTATTCGACATGAAATCCGTAACAGTTACAAAACAATAATTACCTACACAGAATTCGGAGAAGGTAAACAGGGGGTCTTAGCACATCACTATTCCTAAACAGGGGTTCAAGGGGGTGTAGGGAGGTTCACGCACCATTAGGCAGTCTCAGGGCGCACGACACGTGTTACACTTTCAACATAATTGCTTCTAATCACATTATTTTATTATACCGAAACTACACAAACACATTTAACTTTTAGGCTTTTAACCCCTACAATTTTATGGTTAGAATTTAATATCTTTTGAAACAATGTTTGCTAGTAATTGGCTTTATCGTGACTTTATTTATGAGCTTCCTGTACATTTTATTGGAAGGTGTTACGATGTAAGTAATAATGCGAATGGTCTTGAATATTACGAGTATTTTATTTTTTGTACATTATTAACATTCCAGCGTAGAACAGATGAATAATTCTTACTGCCATAATATTTTATGCGCATTCACATTTTTGCAGGTAAAAGCAGAGCTGTTTTGTTTTACATTTATGAACTCATGACTTCGAACACGTAACACTACATTCCCATACCCAATCACAGAAATAAAACCACACATATATACAACCGTGCCCTGAATAATAAAACGAATACATTATGCAACGACATAATCCATCAACTCGAACCAATTGCTACATAATAGCTCTGTAAATGACTCTAATGTGGTTCCCGCAAACTAACTCTAATTACTTAAGTGTCTTACAACTGTAACTTTCCTTGCGATAGATACCTCTATTAAACATTTTAGTAATTGCTTGGCTCTGAATAACAACAATAGGTTATGCTTAGAGCTGTTGTCAGCAGGTTGTACTATAAATAAAATAAGTAAATATTTCTGGACCATCCACACAACATCATCTAGCCCCGTGGCAAGCTCTAAACTTGTGTTACGGGTTCTACACATTTTATATACTTAATTAATACATAGGAGAAAGTGCTAGCAGTAGGTAAAAGTTATTTTGAATAGTTTGTTGTTTATTTACTTAATTTAATAGTTTTTTTTTAGATTATGGTTAATCGTATAATGGAAAATGGATATATCATTCAGTTACAACTTCAGAAAACAGTCTATCATACAATAAAGTAACGAATTTTAAACTCTTAGCCAAAAAATATAAGGCCATATAAAATACTTGAATAAAAATCTGCATGAGTAAAAAAAATACTACTGAATCGAATTCAATCCTTTTAATTTTAAATCTATTACTTCGAGTAAATAAAAACATCGACTCTTTTATTTGCTCATATAATTTTGTCGGGCGGAGTTTTAGCTTGAAACTCGGTCTTAAGTTTTATTTTAAGTCTTAACTGGTTTTAAATGTTGGAAGGACTTAATTTAAGCGTTTGTGTTAATAGCTTTCAAATTACTTTTGTTTGACGATCTCATCTAGGTGTCATTGAACTCTATTCTCATTTAACTTCTTGGAAATAGTAGCCACTACTACTAGCCGTACCTGCATACCTGTTCGTTATATGAAATCATATCAAAGACCCATTAACTGTCGTACATAAAAGAGATTTGGATAATAAAGAGATCGTTAAGCCTAAAACGTAAAAGAAATAAACATCGTTAAGCTGCTTACAAACAAACCAAAACAAAAATGTATACCTAAAGTATATCGGATACAAAATATCGGTTGCTAAGCCATGAGAAAATATTTATGCGAAGAAATCTGTGCGGTTGGCGTTCGCTATCCATTTATAAATGGGGAATAATCCCGGCATACAGACGTGGCAAATGTGCCGTGAAACCCGAACGCGGTGGAGCATTTTTCTCGTGACAAAAGCTTTGCGAGACAGCTCACGTCTGCTCAAATACAGGCGGCTCACACCATCATTTATCTTACCTATTTATAAACCAAGATCTTCTTCTCTAAATCCATCCCAAATATTCAAGCTTAATCAAAACAAATGGACTTAAAATCCAATCATCTGAAAAATAACAACCTGATTTAATTTTTTCAACAGAAATCCACCGCAAAGTAATTCGATTTCGATATTGACTCCCCAACTTAAATATTCATGAGATATTGTAGTGGAGCCAAACAAAATTCCTTGAAAAATTCAATGAAAAAATAATAATGCCGAAGACGCCCCTGTTGTTTCAAAGAAACTTAATCAAAGTTTAATTCGGTCGATAATGCAAACAGCAAAGTTCAGCGAGATAAGTAAACCGATGGGAAATATCGAGGGAACGAGTTTTAATCCCGACAGACCGTATCGGGATTGTTTAATCACGGCTAAATATGGAAAAAATATCGTGAGGTATCGCGTTGGGATATTGTCATTCATAACAGGCGGGTGGAAGGGAGGCAGGGTGGGCGAGCACTCGATACCGACACTGGGATCACGTCACCGCACAGTAACGAGGGAAAAGTTGGGTTCGTGTGAAATGTTTGTAATATACATTGAATATTTGGTTTTGGGGTTAACAAAATTCAGTGCTTGTTTTTTGTCGCCATAGCTACTTTTCACAGACAATTTCGAGCAGATATACGCTGCATTGAATGAGTTGGAATTAAATGTGAATATTGTTCGTAACTTTTGAATGAATACTCGCAATAGTGTGAAACAATTGACATGATATCTATAGTATGAATAGGTCTGGTATCTGAGATCAAAGATCAGGCGCTACATCATGAGCTACGTAAATTGCAAAGTATTCAATCGCGCAGCTATCTATTTGTCTTAATTACTCAAACAAAGGTCAGGCGGTCAACTCGGCCGGGTTGGTTCGGGTCATGAGAAACTGTCTAACTGAATCTGACTGAAATACTAAGCTCTTATAATTATTCTGATAGGTAGACTGAATCTAATACACTAAGCGTTATATTCGTTTATTTAAAGATTAAACGACAGAGCTTAGCAATTCAATAAAATCCAAGTAAGCTGCTAATCAAAAATAAATAAATACAGTCTTCAATATCAAAATAATATTTTCAATTATAAAAAGCGCAAAAGCGTAAACATTCAAATACAACTAATACAAATTAAAAAAAAACCTCCCCTTTTGTAAAAAAGCACTCTCAACTAAGTGGCGCTCGCCACCTTTTGACACACAATAAATCACAGCCGTGAGCGGCCAATAAAAAATATGTTCCACCCTCGGCGAAAATCCAATTAATTTTCGGCTGCTAAAAAAAAGAACTTGCCCGTCCGAGCGGAAAAAGCTGGTACCACCGGCACAAGATGCGAGCGGCAGCGAACTCCACGCTGCTGCCATTGGTGCGCCCCAAACGTATAATAATATCGTTAAACGAGACGAGATAGGGAAAACGGGAAAAGTGGAAAAGAGGAATAATGGAGAAGGAGTAATCAATTTCGCTCAGTCGCCGCCGGCGGCGTAGTTCTCATTTAAAATTTAAAATATGGCGGTGCGGAGGGGAGTTCGCCGAGGACTTTTTAATTTGGCTTGGCTTCGTTTTAAAAATGCACGACGACGCTCTGCGGCGACACATCAATCCACTTTTGCCGTCGACGTTCAGGTAGAGGGTTGCTTTATTTACCGTCATTCAAACAAAGCACTGCGATAATTTCATTTGTTTTTTGTCCTAATAAGTTAGAATATTTTGAATGTTAAATTGTATAAGCCACCGTCCATAACACTTGTATTTTTTTCTCTCCATCCACGGTTATTATACGCATTCTAGGTTTAGTTTTAATTTCTTATTGTATTGTTTCTTTGTTTGGTGTGTAATAATAATAATGAATAAAGAATTTTCTATTCTATTATAAATTTATCCTTGCAGGGAAGTTGCCCGAGTCATTTCGATATCTGTCTTAGTTAATATATAATAAAGACAACTTATAGTGCTATTTAGTTAATTATCCTTCAAATTTAATAATTTGGTGGGAGTTGGAATAAATAAATATTTTATTTCTACATACTCGTATTTATTTAAGCTTTATTGTTTCAGCAACAAAGGCCTGACCTACCGAGGCTGCTACAACAAATGCACGCAGCACATATACCAGCGCACGGAGCGCCGCCGTTGCCCATCCTAGGGCAGAGCGCCTTGGCCCCCGCGGGCCTCCTAGGTCTCGGAGTCCCACATCACCCCCTCTCCGTGCTCTCCAAACCCCCAGACCTACATCGACCAGATGATAAAGGAAATGGTAAGAAATTTGAGATACAAAATATAAATGAAACTAGACAAAAACAGTTAAAGTCCGTTTGTCATCACAAGAAAGTTTGAAGAGGAACGTGAATTAGCATTTAGGAAGTAAACAATTGGCAAATAACCCGGAAAGGAGCATGTTTGCTCTAGGAGTTCCAAGTAGTCACAAGTGAGACTAAGTAACGGTTCAATACAAAGATGAATATTTTAGAAGGCTGTCGCTGTTTGTGTATTCGTCTTGTTTGCCGTGTGCCACTGGAGACTATTAGTACCTTCTCCTCCCCGCGCCCGCAGCCCGCGGTAGACGTCTCCGATCCCACTTCTGATTCAATATTTACCAGGTTCGAGAGGCTTTTTGAACTCACTCACTGTTTGCGTGTTTTCGGATCGCTGACGGCTGCGATATTGCTTTGAAAGTATGAATAAGTCAATTCCACGAATCGAAGCCTATCCACGGGTATTTGTACATCAGGTAATGGAAAACATTTTATCGCGCGACGATTAAACTAGTCGGGTCACCGGTATCATAGCATTTATGAAACGGGAGGGAGAGTTTTCAGTTTGAGCTGCGGCAGCGAGTTAATCCGGGCGCGGTGCGGGGACGAACGCGCCACAAATGAAAATGTAACACAGAAATGGATTTGGAAGCCCCGTCGCTCCGGTTAATTACAAAAGCAAGCGGTAATCTGCGCTCCGGGATGTTCCGGCTTAGCGCCCCCTCCCCCTGCCTCCCCGGCCGCCACTTCCCCGGCTAATTTGTGCCATTATCGGTGTACTGATGTAAGAGTTACCGCGCAGATGGCCTCCCTCCCCGCCCGCCGGCACCTTGCCCGCGCTCAATTAATTATTCCTCGCTGGTGTGAGCGTCGCGTGTTTTAGTCAATTAGTAACGTAATTTTGCGGGTGACTTGAGAGTGCGCGGTTGCAGACCTACGTATACCGCGTTTTGAAACTAGGTACATACATAGATTACGAAGGTTCGGTAGGTTACATTCGGTGTAATGGAGCGGTTCAAAGCTTAGAAGGCTCACAGGGGGTTCGCTTATTACCCCAAGCGCAACCAAACGTTAATCACAGGACAGGTGTATCATATAAATGTATACGTTGGCTGTTCCTTTGGTATCGAGTATGGCACGACCTACTCGTGCATTCCAATAGCGTAACTAAACACAGTCAATAATTGCAGGCTATTGCATATAAATTAATAGTGGCAATACAAGCTGAGCTAATATGGCCGTCTTGTCTATGTGGCGTGCTACATATGTACCTATGTACGCTTCGTAAACGGTAATGGGATTGCCTGCCATTGCTCACAAACTTGAGACGAATCAGCCGAAGCGTAATGCCTTTGATGCATGCAATTCCGTAGCCAACGTACCGTACATGCAGATATGAATACCAATTCAACAAAGCTCAATATTCTGTGGCAATACCAACACGTAATTCGATTATGCACGCTACGCATTCTACTAAATAAAAACTAGCTTGCTACTAATAATAAAAGTTGTTCAATCTTTTAAAGTCGTAAATAATTTTATCACTTTTAAAAGCATATCAAAGATGTAATTATGATCTGACATTTAATCGATTATAGCGGTACAGCGGGCTGCCAGGGGCCATCACTATTTTATTGCTTCGCAGATAGATGTTTTATTATTTCAGACGATAGAACCTTGATGGCTCGATGTCGGGAAATAAGAGTGGGTATTCCACTGTGGTATTCTGCGGTTAGCAGGGCCTGTGACACGTCTGGCTAGGCAATTTGCTAGTTACGAATACCCACTCTATTTCGATTCCCACTTCGTCACTAGACACTGCCTTTTGAATCAGGCGTGAAATAGGGCTGTCCGTTAGAAACACAGTCCGCCCTATCACGTTATTCCCTAACTTCGAAATAAGTATATCCAAGCATGCGAATTCAGAACGTTAACTTTATTGCATCACCATTATATCAATATCTCAGTGAGTCAAATCAAAAAAAAAAACAAAATGACGCCAAAACAAAAGTGCTGGCTTCAAACATTTATTTCTCCACAACCGAGCTGGTTAAAGTTCCACCTAATATTCCCGCTCCCGACAGTTGAAATGTAACCTAAACATACAGACAGGCAGCTCAAAAGGCGGGCGGATGTCGTGGTAACCCTAGGGACGCGTGACGTGACATCCTCTGCAATATTCATCGACCACTTCACACTCACGACCCGGTCTCAATTATACTGCCACTACCTGCAGACACTTTCCAAATATACAGCGACATACCTACGTAGCAGGATAAAAATATTGTAATAATATATATAAAAATATCTAAAAAAAGTCAGTCATCTATTTTGAAAACGCAAAGCCACATAGATATCTGTTATAGTGATTAAATATATCTTGAACACAATTCAAATACTCCGATACTAAGTAATTGGATTGCATTTCTTCTAACTTTATTTGATCCCTATTTTCTATCCAAAAGTCAATGTTGCCCGAATCCAATAACAAACGAAACACAATAATACCTTACGAATAATATTTTCCTGTTACAGGTATCAGTTCAGCAGAAGAGAGACATGTGAGTACCGCATAACTTTTTCCAATTTCGCTAGAGTTGTTAAAATTCCGCCAGGCAAAATTTTGCTTTGAAAAATTCTCCCCAACAAGCGTACGCAGGTAGCAGCTGCCTTTTCCATTTGGGAATGCGAACGTGGAGTGTTTCGCTCGAACACGTTGATTTCATAACACGAGCGACGCGACTGGAACAAGTGGGTGGCGGATAAGGCAAGTGGCACACCCGCCACTCGCTTCGCTTGCTCGTCCGTGCCACTCGCCTACACCTCCAACTAGATCAAGATCTGTCGGAACTGCCTTGAGAAATTAATGTGACAGGGTTGTTGAAACGCTCCTTCGAATCAATTTGTTGTAACGGAACGGGTTTTAACGTGATTATTAAGGCTTGTATCAAGATTTTATTAAATTGAAGAGACTTGATTGCTCGAATGACATAATACTTTAACATACTTTAACTAAGCACGAATTAATGCAAAAAAAAATTAAATACAGTTTAAATAAATCCTCAGAAAAGTTACTATTGCCAAGCACTTTTGAACTGTGTTGCTGTTGAGTCTAATAATACCGAAAAAATTAAACAATTTCGACTAATTCAAAAGGTGGTTTAGTGCCAATTAAGTTGAAACTCATGGATATACGTTTTAAAAAAGGATTCGGTAACCCTAATGTGAAGTGAACTCGCGACCGAGTGCGTTCGTGAGGTGTTGGGAATGCCGGTGGGGGCGCCTCCCTTGTTGTGCTCGGCTGAACGTAGCGGCGCACCGCACAGATGTGCCTCTCTGCAAGCGAAATGCATGAATCGATACCGCGCTCTCGCTACTTCATATTGTCTTTGTTGCAGTCGTCTACTTTTGTTTGACGCTGGGAATGCACGCTCCGTGTTTGTTTTGCTCTGTTTAATGAAAACGGTTGATTTTGTTTGGCTACAAACTACCAGAACAAAGCAGGAATTTTTAGCTATTCTAAAATGCAAAACATTATTTGCCAGAATAAGCAGAATTTCTGCTTCAGTATAAATAAACACGCTGTGAATAACTTACATCTCTTCATGTATATTATTATCATAATAAGGACCACCAAATCCAATCTACATACATAATAAAGAGACGAAACTATCACATAACCCGCAAGAACCGCTGAAACTAAAGCATACTTGGGTGAACTTTGTTATAAAAGCAACAGTGGCGTTCGCAAGTTTATAAGTTGAGGGTACGGCACGTGAAGAGTTTATCTCAGAGTGTGACCCCGATACGATGTTAGTAGTCCGCTCACGAAGCCGTCTCGATCTGTGCAAACACGAGCTCGTACGGACACGCAACCACTAACGGAGAGGGGACGCGACTAATCAATTTATAGCATCGTGATAAAATACTATTACGTCACGACTGGGAATCGCACGCGTGCGGAATCTTGTTCATCGCGGATACCTACCCGCTTGAAAATGAGTCAACATTCTGAGCTATGTAAATGATAATGCCGGTGAGGCGTGTAGGATTGCAAAAAATAACGACATAGCCGACATAAAAGTTTGTCATAGATTAGAGAAATTGGAAAAGCGCCAAAACGCCAAGAACGTAACAATGATGTAAACAGATCTGCACTTGAAAAAATTATTTAATAAAAAAAAACTTTAGAATTGTGGCGTAGATAATTGTGCTGGAATACAGCACAGCTTCTCGATGGAATGCAGCCCTAAGGCTAAGACATGCCGAACAAGTTGGCGAGTGAAGTGAAGCGAGTTGGCGAGTGAAGCGAGCGAGTCGGGGGCAGGAAGAGTGCACTCACTAATAAAGTTTACACAGCCGTCTTGCGGCAGCATTGGGTTTCACTCGCTTACCTCTCTGCGTCGTTTGTCCGACAATGTTTTTACAGCGAATCTCGAAACATTGCAAGCTCGTTGTTTATTTGCAAACATCGCACGTCTGTTTGATTTTCCGATACATCAGTCGGTGTTTATTTTACAAAGTAGAGAAATACGCTTAATGTAGGTAGAAATGCGAGGCGAGTTATATAAATGTATGTGATATTTATATAATTAAAACGAAGAAATAAAAACAATTTTTTTTAGATAAATTAATAAGAAAATTAATTTAAGTATTTTGCACAAGTTCAACCCTGCTACATTTATTTCTATGAAGCTGCTTAAATACCCGTGGAGTAACTTGGTTTATTGCAACCAATTTACACCAACGCAAAATTGAGCAGCTCTAAGCTTAACAGAGCGGCCCTTCCGCAACTCATTTGGGTAACATAATAACCGCGGATTTATTTCTGCCGCCCGTTCATTCGCTCTCAAATCGTGTCTAATATTCAATTTGGATGCCGGTACCACACAAAAACTGCTCGGAGGCGGTTCATTACGCTGCGCATCTCGGCTCTTCATCCTCCTTACCTTATCTAAGCCACTCTGAATAACACACCCCACCCACCCCCGGCGCGCCGCCCGCTCCCGCACACCACTTCAAGTGGAAAACTCGCAGGGCGAGGGCCGCTCAACCTTGTTTAGCATTCTCCTCGACTTCTTTATTTAATAGATGCCGAAAAAACTCCGGTCAGAATAAATTTGCGTTTGTTCTCGAATATGCTCGGTAGTTGCGTTTTTTTTTTCAAGGTGTGCCTTTAATTAAGGTAGAGCTCCCGGTGTAAATACGACTTACGTTTATAGAGGCGAAGATTGAGTGCTTTATTAAACAACAAAAACAAAACAGGACGCGGTCGGAGCTTGTTTTTGAGCTCTGTTGCGTGGCAGCCCTAGAGCGGCATGTTTACAACAGCGCTCTCGTTTCTCGCCCGCGACAACCCTCACAATTTATAGCCCGAGACTTTTCTTAATTGGAAAGAATGGCCACTTGTAATTATTAAGACGCCCTAAAGTGAAACAGATTGCGCGGTAGTCGTTTTCTGGGTACTTTATTTTTTTAAAGCTCTTGATACAAAGTTTAATTTGTTGATTACGAAATTAAACATGAAAATCTTTCTTGGCTTTTAGACGGTTGGTAGGTAGTTGGAAAGCAATTAACAATTTATAAGAAATCGTTTCGCTTTTGGTGTAAGATTATGAGTTTATTTATTTGATGCTGACTTCGATTATTCAGAAACTATTTAAATTATCAAATTGTTGTTATAACTACCAGAAATGTTTAAGTGACATCTAGTACGTGTAGTAACTTTAACAAAGTACTTGGCGTCGATAATGATCTAAGGCTTTTACCGCGAAGCCTGTCTGTCAATTTACTGGGAGACTGGCTATAGAAGACATTTCCTTGACTTAATCTGATTGCAGTGGAATTGCTTTTTCCATTCCCAACGGAATGATAGATGGCATAACGGGATTCTTTGAATATGCGCTTGCATATTCCCTCTGTGCCAACATAAATCATAGTTATATGATTCTTCGGAAATATTCTAATTCTAACCCAACACAAAAGTAATAGCTTTGTAGAAAAATATAAAATACCTACCTGTATTCTGCCATATTGTATTTACTTCATAGAAACCCTCAACATAGATTCCAATAATAAGGGATAGTCTTTGATACCATTCTCCCTCGCCCCGTTTTGCAATATCATTTGAAATTCAATACCGAATCTACGTATCCCTTACAATACCCGATTCAGGTAGAATTTATCGACATCGTCCCAAATCTAGTTCGCTATTATTCAGTTAATCCTCCTTTGCTGTTCATACGTAGCGTTTGATTCCTGCCTCACGTCTCCAGGCGATACTCCAGTTAATCTTCTTACTCTTGCCTTGATAGAGAAACATGTAGATTACGTCAGTGCATCCACATTATTCCATACGGATTATCTGTCGTGTCGCAGCCTCTGTCTCACGATTTATAAGCCTTGTACGGAGCGCTGAGTTATAATGAACGGGGATTATTTATGTACCAGCTCGAGATATAACCAGATTTATTGAATCGCCACCTCATTCAGCGAAGTAATATTATTACAAGTATTACAACCTTGCGGACTCGGTCCCGCCAACTTAAAAGCGCTCGTTTAAAACTCCCAGCTCAAGTTTTAACAACAGGCAAGTTTATTACCTCTTTGTAAGCGACTCCCTTTGTGTGCGATGCAAAAAATGAGAGTCAAAAGAGATTCTTAACAAAATATTTCCTCGTTGACGGGCAAACGAGTGCGGGTGGAGCAGGTGGGGTATTTGCGTCTCTCGGCTTGCGGCTTTGTTCCCGATCCCGGCGTATCGCATCGATTTATGCAAGCTTGATCGAATCGCGCCTGCCTCCGTCACCGACCCCCTCTAACCCGCCTATCGACGATGCAGCTCACGTCACAATATACAATATTAATATGCTCACTTCGGATCCCGCTCTATCTCAATAGCAACCGGGCTTTGTGCCCACACGCCTGCGCCGGTATCATATATCGTGTATTACGGCGAATGTGCTAAGTTTAATTTACCCCAGCAATTATCAAGGAATTGCGTTAAAGCAATATCTCGTCTCCATCTATTGCTTGATTCTGATCTTTAATTGAGGCAATAAAACGATGTTTGTTAGATTGCATGCAATTAGTATTTATTTGCTTTGGTTAATAGCTGATCGAATATATTTTTTTTATGTAGGATGTATTTACGACTAGATAAGTAAACGTGGTATGTATTTAATGGTATAATAAATATAATTTTCGAAATAATATTAACAATTATGCGTGTAGATAACAAGTAGTCCTTTAACGAAGTGTCGTAGTACCTACTTATGTTAATTTACTCTTTTACATCTGAGAAAATTAAATTTATAATGAATTCTTTAATTTACATTTCATAAGGATTAGATACGTCTCAAAAAGACTTTTTGGATGTCCGTCGTCGAAGCTAGAGGTATTAGAGGTTAGAGCAAAAGGAAAGCCACGCGTGTCATAAACAGAAGTTGCGTCTCGTAACCGCACGGTCTGCGGCGTGGGTGACGACCTGGACCGCACGCTGCGATGCGTTCTTTGACGACGTGTGTGGCCATCGGCAGCCACCCGCACACTGACCTGCACAATCTACACCACACCCTTTTATGTTATTTATTACCACAGATTTTATGACGTTATTGCCGCTTACCTCTAATTGCATCGAAGCGCCACAACGTTTTTAGTGTTATTTGTGTTAATTGTGATTAAATTGCCTGTCGAATAGGTTAAATAAAAATGAACGTCGGCGGGAACAAACGCTAGAGCCGGTTAATTGAAACGGTTGCATGTAATTAGCGGGTGGGAGGATTGCTCGCGGTTCGATGCACGTCTTCATAATTTATCTCAATTAGTGTTGGGGCGACGTAATGAGCGGAAGGGCGGCGACTCGCCCGCTACCGTTCTACTGGTACTTACTGCATTTAGCGTCACGGAACGCAAGCACAGGGTACCTTGATTGAGATCTCAATTGCCTGAGATAGCGCACTACTTTATGTTGAGAAACGTGATGACGTTTCTCATACAACTGAGCGACAAGGCGGTAATTTGTTAGCTAAAACAAACTTAAATAATAATATAATAAGTTTTATATTGATAGTGCCTGATTTGTTTTCTTGCACGCCCAGGATGACTGGTAGAGAATGCTTCTAGCATTAAGTCCTCCTCTGTACATTGTTGTTTGTGCACAAAGTATAAATAAATAAATAAATGGTTTCAATATTACAGTTACATGGGAATATATTTTCTCATGCATATATTTCAAAGTTTAATTAACTAGTTAAAAACTTGATATATGGGTGAGTTAAGTACTTGATAACATTAAGCTAATTAGGAGTGCTACGCATTCGTAGTCACGCGAGCTACGCCATGCTTAACCAAACACCATTTACATTTTGATTTAATTTAGAAATTTATTAGATAAGTACATGATTTAATTTAACCGTGCTCGTTGCAAGTAAACAATATACGAGTATGTATGTTCGTAGACGGAGTAATGTTGTATTGTAGAGGTAGACGGTCGGGTACTGTAGGGCCTTGTTTAACAATGCGGACAAACGATGTTCTGTGCATGCAAGCAGCATTTGGCGTTGGGTATGCGGTGTAGTTGTGTGCTCAGGCTCACACGACGAGCGGACCGCAGCGGCGAACACGCGAGCGGCCGCGTGCATTCGCCGCACGTCTCCTTCGTGCTTATCACGCATTTACATATGCTTCGCCTGCGCACCGTGTACGAGCATCGAAAATGTTTCATGAATAAATTTGTAATCCAATTTGGTCGTTAACTTCTGACTCGGCAAACACGTCGACATCGCCTGGCATCAAATAAAACGACACAAAAAAAATCAAAACAAACAACCGAAATCGAATCTAATAATCTTCGGTACGCTTGAAGCGATTAATCAAAAAAATACACGACTCGCAGCCCTTTTTCGAGTTTCCTCGTTACGGACTAAGACGAGAATCATTAGGAATTAAATTTCCCCTTTCATTAGTCCCTCAACCCTCGTATAATTCCGGACGCGGAGCAATAACAATATAAATCCCCCGTCGCGCCGAGCGGGGGATTACGGCTTGTCTCGACCCTAATTTAGGGCTGCCCCCGCCCCGGATTAACGAAGTGGCGGAATCCGCTAGGGTTGTCGCGCAGCATAAACTTGTTACGTGTTTAATGTTTTATTGACGGGTGGTGAGGGAGCTCTCATTTAAATAACCGTGTGCTCGCTGCGACCTGCGACCCGCGACCCTCCGCGCGCCCGAGACCCAACTATTATCGTCATACCTCAACGATATCAACCAGCGCCAATAAAAACTTCTAGCTCACACACACGCCATAAAAATATTACAATGATATATTTTCTTCGCTTAAATTCACAAATATTACTTTATCGAATACGCAAGCGCCCATATAAGCTAACATACACTTTTATTGTTATAGTCATCGTTTTGCCCGAGATTATCGTAGAATTTGTTTCAGTGCTTTCAAATGTGTAACACAGTGGGCTTGGAGTGGTTTAAATATTTCTATACGACGTAAGTACTTTTATTAAAAGGTTGGCGAATGACCTTTGCGAATCAATATTTCTGTGGTAATGGCGTAAAATGAATTGGTTGGTTAAAGCGTTACTGATTGCGTATAGCCGCCTGGTATTAACTTGTATCTAGTGGCATCCGGTACACAATACACATATTGTAGCCGGAGGAATCCCTTGGGGGAGCGCGAGAATTCGAACCCTCTTTGATTTAAACTAGAGGATCACAATTAAAGCGACTCGGCTCTGTCAACATCGTTCACGGAACTGATATAATGTTTAATCACCATATTTTGTAGCGACTTTATACTCACAATATTATATACATTCTACATTTATCATCGTAATTATAAAAAACAGAAAGCGCGGAACGTAACTAAACGCCTAATATGTATATCAAAATCGATTTAATAAATGAATTGCCTTTCATCACGACGAAACTCGAGTCGAGGTAATCTATTTAAGTAATTTTACAGAGCGAAGCCGCGTACCCACAACGTATTAAAATTTGCCTCGAAACCGCAAAGTAGACGCAAACACAAAATTAAAGTCGTCGACACTTAAGGGCTTCGTAGTTTGAAGGGGAGTTTCCGTGAAATTTCTCTCGGAATGTCGAAATGGCGGATGAGTTTCGCAAGTCAACTCAATTATCGTTTTAATTAAGGCGCCGTGCCACGTGACATTTGTTTGCGTGCGTGAAAGCGATCACGGGCCCCCACCACCCTCGCCGTCTGCTCCTGTTAATTGTGCTAATTACTCCTGTAATGGAGCAGGGGCGGGGTGAGATTGCTTATCGACGGCTCCTCCGGAATTTACTTTGTGTGCTAAGGCTCGACTTCGGCTATAATTCTATGTTATTTGTACAGCCTCACCGCCTCTAGCACATTACAATGCTTAATCTCATCTATTTAAACGAACAAACCACTCACACATTCTATTCGATAATTGTTGATAAGAATGCAGTTAGGGTAACTAGGGAAGATGTGCCAAATGCCAGATCGGTGAAGGTTAACAAACAGTGCAGTAATGAACATCAATTGCATTGGGCAAGTTTCCAAGCGTATTTTGTTAGTGGTGCAGCGAACGGTCGAGTTTGCGCGGAGAGCGCTCATAACGCGAAGTGGTGAAGGCGGAGTAGCGGCATAATGGTTCTGCACTCAGGAACAGATTGCGCGGGCTCACTCACAAGCGTAGCGACAAGCACAGCGGGGAGACCCCCGAGCACATCTCGACAACCACCAGGCAATTTGGTTATTTGGGGTCGGCCATAAACCGATAGCGAGCGCAGTAAACGCAATCCTCTACTCGCGACTATAAACTTTACGAGTCACGTAAAAACGCGCTCGAAACGTCGACTCGCTACCATAAATTTATGCTAATGTATTCTTTATAGGAGTTTAATGTGTATTCAGAAATTCCTCCATTATTTATTTATACGAATGAACCGGTAAAGTTAATTTTAAAGTCGCATAGCGGCTCGCGGTTTACGCGACTGTGAGCGATTATTTTTTTAAACATCGTGTTCTGATTTTCAAGTCTAATTTGTTCCTCATAATTTATCGCAAGCTGTTGAGCGGTAAATGACAGATTTTACAATACGAATTCTTGGTATGAGAATGAACTTTAAATAACATTATAACGATCACGGGCCATTATGGCAGTCTGTTATAAATTGACGACATAATGGGGTTTAAAAGTAAAATACACTATAAAACTTTCGATGACAGTATCATAAAACGCAGTCGTATAAAGCGAGCAGTCCCGATAAAATCAGAAAACGTCGCGTGTAAATCACGTAACTTTTCAAAACTATTATGGCTGAAATATAGTCCGAACTCAATCTGTACATTTCCGAGCGGCGGGCGGTCTATTTATCTATTTCCCCCGCTTCCGCCCCTGAGCGTCCGGTTAACCGCCCCCCTTCCGGTTAACCGGGCGGCGCGGTGGCGGTGCGGCGCGCGGCTAAACTGCTCGTCGCGTGACCGCAGACAATAAGCCCAGGCGGCGCGGCGTTAACAGCGCGCCTGTGTGTTCCCACTTTATATGTTACGTCACAGCTTCTCACCCCCACGACCCTCCCCGCCATGTGTGCGCCAGGGGTGCCAGCCGCCTTTCTCAGGGCTCCCGGTGACACCCGCGTGAATAGCTTTCTTCGGACATAGCGAAACTATAAACTTGAAGCAATGTGCCGAGAAATATTGTTGAAACTTCACACATAAAAGCGAAGATGGCAACAGTTGCTTTGTATTTTACAACTTGAGTGCTTGTGCATCTGCTTTCATTTCACGACGATATTTTACTGTCATCCTTGAATAAAACATTGTTAAAATGTTTACTAAACTATTTAGTACTAGTGGCCCGCCCCGGCTTCGCACGGGTTTTTATTCAATGTTTGTTCCCGGCAATTATTCGATTTTTTCTCGCCTTTTAAACCTTCTCTAGACCTCCACGAACATTTCAAGACTAAAATTAGATAAATCCGTTCAGCCGTTCTCGAGTTTTAGTGAGACTAACGAACAGCAATTAATTTTTATATATGTATATAGATAGATTTTGTAACCCTACAAGTATGCACAAAGTGAGCGATACTGATAATGATAACCAACAGCCCTATTTTCCTTTAGTCCGATCTTGTTCCTACATAGTTGTTCCGCCGGTATCATTTCTAGACCTCGTCTCAATTAATTTTTTTATTAGTTCGACCATTATGGGAAATACTTAATAAGTTTTTACACATCCGGTAATTTCAATGCCTACCGCCAAATTTATGTTAAAATTAATGACCTGCGGTAAACTTGCAGCCGCACGGTGAACGATTCGAGAGCTCACATAAAATCCACCCAATCGAACCCAACACGTCGCATTACCAAGCGCCCGTACCTCTCTCGAATAGCGTCACTTGAATTTCGATGTCGAACTCTGTAGAGACCGAGTGATCGTAAAATTAGGGCCTCCAATACACGATCCCCTTGGGTATACCCCTACATCCGACACCTATACCGAAATGTATGTACCTATACAGTGTATGTAACCTTCGGGTCGTTCGAAGCACAGACATCGCTTTATGTTCCGTTCCACACGACTTGTGCCAATAATAAAAGTTTATTGGCTACATCTCGCCTATCAAATATCCAATAACATTGGCCGCAATAAGCTACGTCGACTTGTTTATCCTACAGAGATGATGACTGTGGTGTGTCTCAAAGTTATAGTAGGTATTACAGCCGAAGAAAATATAACAACCAAAGTTATAGCTCAAAGATGATATTATTAAAGAGTATCTGGCAACATGTCGAGTGGTGATAAACAGATGTGAATATCTGCACATAAAGTGTTATTGTGTAGCTCCGGTTAGGGCGGGCAGTAAGTCACCGCGGGTGGCGACAGGACGCCGCGCCGAGCAAATTAACAGCCGCTTTCCTCTCGCTTCTAACTTAGTGCCTCGTAAAATTAGGCCTGTTACAGCACTCCGAGCCTTGCGGGCGAGCCGAGCCTTGCCTGCGGGAGCCCCCTCCCTGAGGACCAGGATTAAGTCTGAACAGTTTCTCATTCGGGAACAGTTAAGCGAGACAATCGGAATTCGTGCTGAATACTGATATTCGCAACACGTGAACTGTTTTTAAAATGCCTTCTATTCTAACAGACCGTATTCGAATGAAATCCGATTTCCAATTTAATTAATATCTATCAATGCGGATAGCCTTTTCGGTCGAATGGTCATGGCTGCGAGCGTACACTTGAAATAGCAGCCGTCTAACACACAACCAGCTGTGAGCACTCGACCGAAAATTGTTAAATCCGTAATATTCTGGTGCCGTGCAGTATCTATAAAAGAGGATCGTGAGCGTACGAGTACGTAATGTCAACACGGGCGGAATCAGTGAAGCGCAGGGCGGTCGTTCGTCACGTATATGATTATTTCATTAGTCCGTATTTGCGCGCTCATCCAAATGTTGCGGTCGCCCCTCCCGCGTCCCCCTCGCCCCTCTAGAGGGGGCGATGACCACTCCCGGAGCTAATCATGCGGTCAGTTTGTTCTGCCTCAGCGTGTTTTGATATTGATATTGACTGTAGAGCTCGCCTCGCTGCGTACCGATTTATTTGCGAACAATGATCGATTGATTGCTATAGGCACGTAAGCCCACCAGTAAACGTTTTGATTATGTTTACATTTTACGTATTTGAACTAACAATTTCCAATATTGCCAATTTCAATTGGATTGCGGTGTTTATATGTATCGTTGTGTTGTTGCAGAGAAATTCTATATCACCTGGCGAGCGGGAGAAATATAGGACACGGAGTCCCGCTGAGCCTGACCACAAGAAGCTAAAGAAGGAGGAGAAGGATATGGGCCATGAGCTGGTGGTGGATGACGCCAGCGAGGAGCCCACATCCCCGCACAACGGTGCGCCTTCGCCCAGAGAAAACGGTCTTGACAAACTGCAGCCCAAGAAAGAACATCCTCCACACAGCCCTCGGTAAACATCACATTGAATACAGATAGGCGTAAATTATACATAATTAACAACCGTAGCAACACAGTATTTCAAAACAACAGATACCTACATTAAGCAAATATTTATGATGCTGGTTGATGTCTAAAATAATGCCCACACAAACAATTTACACAAATTCGTAATAGAATGCCACTCATTGACAAACACAAAGCTGGATTTGCATTTGCATTACTGCTAACCAACTGCGTTTCAAAAGCCGCCTATAAATCTTCGAGCGCTGTCATGAAACCAAACCAAACATAATTACCTACCGGCGAGTGCTCCATAACAAACTATTACATTTATCATTTCGTCACTGTAATAACAAAGCTTTGCATTTGCACTTTCCGTATTGTTTTAGTTGTAAAGTTTAATCGCTTCATCCTATAATTGAAGCCATATTATACAAACAAGTTGTTAGTTGTAAGGTCGGCGAACGACATGCGGCCAGTTGTTTCAGACTAAAGTTAATCCGCCTCTAGCTGAATCAATTACGGAATACGAGCGCGGCTGAGGCTCTCTAGTCCTATTACCAACAATTAGATTAGACGGCTTGATGGATACAGGCTGATAATCTTTGTACTTTCTAGACAGACAGCCGTGGCAGAGTTATCTTGTTTCACAAACTTCAGAGGAATTTAGGGTTCTAAGTAAACTCATTTTATTTAATTGACCCAAATGGGCTTGAGTCTTTAGACGATTACCTAATGGTAATTTAAAACATTATTTTGGAGTATGATAGCAATTTGTTAAGAGTTTTGTTTTATTCCAGGTCTGGTACTTCAAGTAACGCGTCGACACCATCAGCTAAAAAGTTAGATGAGAAGCCCAGTACGCCGATCTCTAAGCCCGTGACGCCTACGTCCGGGGCTAGTGGCGCGGGGTCTGCAAGTGCCCCCATGAAAGCCGCAGTCAAACCCCCAGCTCTTCAGTATCCTTACTTGGGAAACGGTGCTCATGACGCATATGGCCTAGCTGGGTACTCCGCAAGAGCGGCCCTGGCCTACGAACCCTTGCGTCCACCTATAGGACCGGCGGGATTGGCGCCCATACCTGGAGGCAAACCGTAAGTTTAAAAGAAACAAGTACTCCAATTTAGAAAGCTTCTTGTAACGTGTCTTAAAAACATCACTGACAAATAAACATCATGTAACCCTGTAATTGTGCCGAGAACAAGACCAACTTACTGTCGTAAACAGTAGGTTTTCATGTTCCAATGTAGTTCTTCATGTAACGTGTAATATATAGAATCATTTTGCTTGTTTGTGTATAACAGTTCAGCAGGATTTTCTTATAGTTTTTTTACTTATTTCCAGGGCATACTCATTCCATCTGTCGGCCGAGGGTCAAATGCAGCCGGTCCCTTTTCCCCCTGATGCCCTCATCGGTCCCGGCATACCGAGGCACGCGCGACAAGTTTCAGCATTAGCTCACGGCGAAGTTGTCTGCGCGGTTACTGTATCTTCGCCAACCAAATACGTATACACCGGCGGCAAGGGCTGCGTCAAAGTATGGGACATCAGCCAAGCGAGCAAGGCGCCAGTCAGTCAACTGGATTGCTTGGTGAGTGGGTAACTGTCGTCGACTCTTTTGGCATTTTATTCGGTCTCATTAAAATTCAAATATATCACTTAAACTCTGAGAATGTATTACACCATCTTTGTCTTGCAATTATTTCACATGGCTCAATTCACACAGCAAATGATTTCTAATGGAGCAAGAGTGTCATATTAATCATTTACGATTTTACTTAAAGTTTTTGGTTAATGTTTCAGCAACGAGACAACTACATAAGATCGGTGAAGCTGCTTCCCGATGGTCGCACGCTGATCGTGGGAGGCGAGGCGTCCAACCTGTCCATCTGGGACTTAGCGTCACCAACCCCCAGAATCAAGGCGGAGCTCACTTCTTCAGCACCCGCCTGCTATGCGCTTGCCATTAGTCCAGACTCAAAGGTAAACAACATAGAATAATCAAAGTAAATAATAAATTATGGGCCCAAGAATTACCCATAAAAAATCGCGCGTGTGGATAAAAATATCTCGCTCTCTATTCGGCCGTAAGTTGTCCACTACTTGACTTAAATATTATCGAATTCATATTCTACGAGTGGGTTAACGCTTCGTTTACTGGACTAGAGTATAAACACTATTTTGATCCAAAGGTGCAAATATCGAAACAAAACTATACATAGTAAATTTATTATAATTGTTGTGTCGATTCTCAGGAAATATTTATTTATTTAAAATATTTATATTTTATTTCAACTTACTCCTGCGCTTGTCAGATTCATTTTTTTATTAAGGATAAATTCACATCACAATATTCGATTTATCCGCTCGTCTAACTTTGAATATAACTTGGTGCCTGTGAATAATTCATTAAAATATTCTTATCTTTTTCAGGTCTGCTTCAGCTGTTGTTCAGATGGCAACATAGCAGTGTGGGACCTGCACAACCAGACCCTGGTGCGCCAGTTCCAGGGACACACGGACGGCGCGTCCTGCATAGACATATCCGCCGACGGCACCAAGCTTTGGACCGGCGGGCTTGATAACACAGTGCGGTAGGTACACTTCTAAGACCCCGACACTAGACATATCCTAAACGTAATTGGGGGACTGTGAACTGCACTGCACTAGGAGTTTAATATCCAGCCCTCTTCCTATGATATCTTTAATAGCACAACTCCTTTGAGGTAGCGGAGTAGAAAAAACTGGTTTTTGCAAATGCGTTTTAGCATTTTCGTGCCACTCCATGAGGCGTTTAATCATTTTATTTCTGCTGATTAGTCTACGAAACTGTTAACAATTATAATCATGTTAATTTAATTTGTTCTAGATAATATTATACTTGTTTTCTTGAATGGTATCTTAATCACCGTTTGATTTACAGATCCTGGGATTTGAGAGAAGGCAGACAATTACAGCAGCACGACTTTAGTTCACAGATATTCTCATTAGGATATTGCCCTACAGGTAAATATAATGAAATTACTCTACTTATTTAATAAACCAGAGAGTAAGTCCTTGTCAAACTGTAACTAACTAAATCTTCATGCACTGACACCTTCACTGGATGAACAGTACCTACAACCCTTCAAAAATGCAGAATCGAACCAAGCAAGTTTACTAGTTACTTTGTCGCTGTACTGTGCTAAGGTTTATGTATCTATCAAAAGGCAAATCAAAAGGCTCTTGTTGTAGAAGAGTATACTCTTCTACAACAAGAATCCCAAAGAGTTGCAATACTAAATTTAAAATATTGTGAAAAACAATCTATGTAAAAAAGTTTATTATAAATAAACTATCTGATTAATTATAAATAAACTATCTGATTACTAAATAGCTTGAGACAGAATCTGCTCCAACAACAAATATAAAAAAAGAGAAACAAAAATGAGCGAGAGTTTCTAATCGCTTCTTTACTCTCGTGTAAAAAAAGCTAAACAACCAGATACGATAAAATTATATTCTATCTATCTTTAAGTATATTACATTTGCCTGTGGTTTTCTATTTTATTTTTGACGTTTCTTACAAAATCGAACAACGAAAAAAAATTATCTTGTATCCTAGTTTTTATAATTAACTAGCTGACCCCAGCAAACGTTGTTTTGCAAAATGAAAAATTGATAGTAGCTGATTCTCCAGACCTACTGTATACGCATATAAAATTTGGTAAAAATCGGTAAAGCAGTTTCGGAGGAGTACGGTAACTAACATTGTGACATGAAAATTTTATATACTTTTGATAGATATGATCTTTGACGTTAGGAACACACCTACATTGCTTAGACAACAGTGAGTGCTTGTAATTTACTTAATATGAACTTTATACCATAGCAATAAAGCTCAAATTGACTACGTTTTAGTTACAAATCATTTGTATGGGAAAAAGAAAAGGGCTATTTTTAAGGTTTTTCCAGCAATAATTCTAATTTTTCTCGCCGTAAAAACCATCCTTGAACTTCAACGAACATTTTAAAAAAAGATTTGGCCAAATTGGTCCAGGCGTTGTTGAGCTATGCGCTTACCAACACATTTTGCGATTCATTTTTATATTATAGATCTGTAAACTCTTCCTTCCAGGCGAATGGTTAGCAGTAGGCATGGAGAACAGCAACGTTGAAGTGCTCCACGCGGTGAAACCCGACAAGTATCAGCTGCACCTACACGAGTCGTGCGTACTGTCGCTGCGTTTTGCGTCGTGCGGCAAGTGGTTCGTGTCTACTGGGAAGGATAACCTGCTCAACGCGTGGCGCACGCCCTACGGAGCCAGTATATTCCAAGTAAGAGATCTACAGTGTCATAGTATAGTACCTACTGGAAGTAGTCCACGCGGTGAAACCCGACAAGTACCAGCTGCACCTACACGAGTCGTGCGTACTGTCGCTGCGTTTTGCGTCGTGCGGCAAGTGGTTCGTGTCTACTGGGAAGGATAACCTGCTCAACGCGTGGCGCACGCCCTACGGAGCCAGTATATTCCAAGTAAGAGATCTACAGTGTCATAGTATAGTACCTACTGGAAGTACTCCAGGCGGGGAAACCCGACCCGACCGATAAACTTATAATAATTACCTATAAATAAGAACTCTAAAATTGTAATAACTACAAAATTGTAATAACTGATAAAGCTGTGTTGTTCTATTCGGTTCCCAACTCAGTATAAAACATTGAAGCGAACTGTCAAGACAATGTTATTTCCTTGATATTTGTTATTTAAGCAATTTAGTTTTATTAAATTTTAAGTTGACCTGTCCATGTAGGCTATATGCTTCTAAGGCAATAAACGTTTTGACTTTGACCAGTACCAATCACACCTGTATGAGTAGTGCGTACTGTCGCTACTTGTTAAAATAAATTAATTGAAGAGGGTTTTTACAGTAAAAGTTACGTGGTGTGTATAACTTTATATAATTTCCATTGAAAATTGACAACTTGTGTTCCTGTAAACTATTAGGGCTATGTAAACTATCTAAAAAATAATCTTTATTTCTGTAACATCATTTAAGCTTCAATGAGGGTCTTTACAACAGAAATCACACCATGTTATTTGTTACAGAAATAAAGATTATTTTAGTAAACTATAAGTATAACATTAGCATATATTTTTAATTTTTTACTCTTACATACTCTTGTTAGCATAAGTAAGCAAAGCTCCATATACCCTCTCGTATAGCTATTTTACCCTCAACATTATAACATAACCATTGATAACTTAGTATGAGCATTTTTTCTTAGAAGCTATTTGCATGCAATTCTTATAGGGACAATAATATTAAGTACCTTTTCGGACTTCGCTTGAAACTTATAATTACTTGCGGCGTAATTATAAGCGTATACTACTACACACTAGCTTCTCTGTATACATAGTATTAAGAAAATGGACTATAAACTAACCGTATAACCGTTCAAATACACACACAGAGTTTTCACATATCACTTCTCTTGTTACAGTCAAAGGAATCATCATCAGTGCTGAGTTGCGACATTTCCTCCGACGACAAGTACATAGTCACTGGCTCCGGGGACAAAAAGGCAACAGTCTACGAAGTTATCTACTAGTGACAAAGACAATTGAATCTGAAAAGCAAACAAATCGATCAAGTGACTGTTCTAGGCCCACATTCCTATGGTGTCCCAGTTGGATGTATGTGAGGGCCAAGTGAAATAGTGAAGGACGTTCTGGGAACGTAGAGTGGCAAGGTGATATAGCTTTAGTGTATAGAATATATCGGGAAGCCTGTATGTACTTATGCGTCTTGTTTATATAGATTAGTGTGCGCGTTTTATGTTTATTTGTTGAGCGCCGGTAGTGTATGTTGGCAGCAGATCTCAAAATGATGATTTCGTTTCAAATATTGTTGTAAAATGCTCGTATTAAAGAAAAAATATGCGCAAAGTATAATTTTGATGTTTATTTTTCATCCTTTTGGCGATATAACACTGATTTCTCTTAATTATGAAGGAGTGTACAATTCAAAATTATTATATAGATAAGTACTCAAAACAAAACCACCAGCGGCTAATATTTATTTTTTCACACTAACAGAACAAAGACAAAGAAGAATTATCTGTTGTTTATATTATATGTAATTCAACGAAAGTGCAAGTCGTTCAAAACGCAGTACTATACCCCAGATGCGTAGAATAATAATATTGTTTGACATTCATTTTCAATTAATGAAATTACACAAGGAATTCGCTTTAAAGCTACAAGTCAAATGTAGCGTCTTAAGGCAGGGCATACATATGTAAGCTTTGCAAGCCAGTTAGCTTAAACACAATGGAAATAGCTAGCACATGCAAAAGTAGCTGGCATGACAGTTAAAAACTTACTGCATTAATTATTTAATACTTTCTTTGGTTTTTAATAAATTATTGATTGATGTGAATGCCTTAATGCCTTAAGATAGTAATACTACGCCGTAGTACTCGTAGGCTACTACAGACTACTACTACTACCCTAGAACTGTCTTGCAGTGCACACAACAAGGCATAAACCTTATCGTCAAAATGCCTACATTTAATAAACAGGTTTTTGTTTACCAACATTATGAACTGCGACCACTTCGTAAATTGTGTATTTAATTATTTAGGCAGTTTTACGATATAATCCCGATAAACATTACTTATATCACAGATTATATAATATTATTACAAATACTTAGACCGAATTCACAACGGTTATGCTGATTCAAAACCTTCAACTGCTAGTAAAAGCAACTAGTGCAACGCCATATCCAAGAACTACATCCTATAATACTCGTTCTTAGCCGTTGAAGTTGGCAGTGAGATACACGAACTAAAAGCGCTACATTTAGAGCCTGTTTCACAATCTTTAAAGTTGTTATGCCTACCTACTAGATGGACGGTCTCTTTTAACCGAAATAACTAGAAATCTTTGAGAGAGGCCTATGTCCAGCAGTGGACGTCCCACGGCTGATATGATGATGATGTAGGTATGTGGGTTATTGAAGTAAACTTGACAACTACTGGACCGATTCTTCTCAAACTTAAATGGGACTAACTTTAAATATAAAACAAAAGATTCATGAAAACCAGTTCACAGTGTAAAAAGTTTGAGTAACAAACATAAAAATATACGCGTCGAATTGCGTACCTGTTCATTTTATGAAAATTGAAGAAAAGGTTGTTGCCTGAAAAGGCTGAATGAACTTTACTATAATAGGGACCCTAACGGACGACGATCCGTAACGTTATTACTTTTAAACCCTATTCAAACAACCACGTAAAATAAATAATCACCCCTTTTTACGTTTCCTCTGCTAGGACACAGGGACTTTTATCTTGACGAGAGAGATTATTGCCTTAACTCAGCACGCTGGCCAGAGGTGCGGCGCGGAAAGTTGAGAGTGCTCCCACTAAGCCAACACGGCTTTTTACAGTTAGTACCTACCTGAAAGAAAACATTTGCGATTATTAGAATTAAATCAAAAACAAACAAAACACCCCTATCAGTTAATTCCGAAAACACAATGAAACATCAAAACAAATGTCATGCAAATAACACATGGACGTTATAATTCAAATGATAGTCTTATCTTAGTCCAATGGATCACTATTTTCAACCAATCACACCATGTGCGACTACACTAATGATGATATTATCAATGTGGATGTCATTATTTGGAACCACGATCCCATCCAGATGTATGGTTAAATTTCCATTGATAAGGGATTTGTAATAGCCAACCCAATCAAAAATAATAACGATGTTGAGAGCTTCGTTGCGTTGTGAAGTAAAAATCATATTAGTTTCATTTGAGCGCTAACATTTACCAACGATTTATGATTTATACAACATAGACAAGGTAAAGTTAAAGAGATAAAATAATCTAGATTGTTTGAAACTATATAATAGGCATGATTACTAAATTAAAACAAACAAATTTGTGTAGTACGTTTAGCCTGTCCAAAAATTCTGGACACCTTATTTTTGCTTTATCAATTTAATAAGTGCAAAAATATAGAGCATCAGATCTAAAGTGGGGGCTTGTTTGTGGCTGCGAAATTTAGTACAAATCGGCTAGAAGCGTTACGTAACATGAGACTGCAATGCACTGTAACGTCATAGTTTTTGTTTGGAAGATAAAAGAAAACATGCATATATTATTTTTCAGCTTTTATTATCAACTTTATTATATTTAACGTCATTTGGTCACCTAAGAACTGGCTGTTGTACCGAAGTTTATTGTGGAACAGGAAAACACTAACATCACCCCCGAGAGCTCAAGTTATGTTGCATAATTTGCTGACATTTTGTACTTGATCGATCTTTTATTTACTTATTTAACTTACAAAATTTTCAACTGCCGCCGCCGGATGTCCATATCGTCTAAACTACTGAATATTTAACTTTGAAATTTATATATGGTATAGTTCAGGAATGAATCTATCGATCACATCATCGATCACAAAATCGACATTGATATCGGCAAAAAAGTTACAAAGGTAAAAAAAAGGTCATACAAGTCTTGAAAAATTGTTTGCAGTGACATTATTATCTATAAAAATTTCTGTAGAATTAACCGTTTCCGGAGGAGAGTGCTGAGAAATAAATTAGAATGTACCCAAATACGGTGTTGTATATCATACCTACACATCTGCTTGTTAACCGACTTTAAAAAAAATGGGAAAAGGTTCAACTTTGAAAGTATTTTTTATATGTTTGTTAGCTCGGAACTATTTATCTGTGAACGGATTTTGAAGATTATTTTTTTTAACATTAAAACTGTTGCTCGCAATTTGTCCCATATAAATTTTATAACAATCGGTCTGGTAATTCTCAAGACCACATTTTTTCATCCTAAAATTCGGTTGATACTTGTTTTTTTAATTCATGATTTTCATTAAATATCGTAAAATCTTATAACTGATACTTTGGGCTTTTACGAGAATTTGTGACTTTTTGTACGGTATACCATTATTACGTAAGTGCATTCGCTTCCACAGCGCTCTATTCTAAAAACGGTTAATTAAAAGGCAAATTATCTAATAAATTAATTATTAGATAATGTTACAAGGAAAAATATTTACAAAGACTTCTATGACCTCCGAGCGACGGGTCGCAAGATATTTGCAAAAAGCAGATTTTTCCAACTGTGACCATTTGACCGGCAAAAAAGATATATCGATTTTTCACATTTTCATAGGAACGCCGTTTTAAATGTGTATACAAAAATTCAGCCCAGAAGATTTTATTCCGCAGATGACACTTAAAATTACTGGACAAAAAGATTACATACGAACATGCCTATAAAAACTAATAGTGTTACATTACACAGTACTTGAGAGTATACGGTGTTTGTTTGCTTACTTTAAAATCAGCAGTTCAGGTAACGAGCCTGGGAAAATCAAAAAGGGTTGATTCTTCTAACAGTACAGTTATGCATTGGTCGAGCATATCTCAAAATAAAAAATTGTAAAATAAATTCACTTAAATCGTACACTTTGCAAACGGAGCTAACTATTGTTTAGGTAGATAGAAGAATATCAACAAGAAAGGGGTATCCTTGAAAATGACGTTAAATCGTTGTCAATGTTATATTAGCAGATTGCTATTGTGAATGATGTCCACTAGGTATGTATGGGATTCTGTAATTCATCTACCTAGTAATTGGAGCCTTTAGCATACGCTGGTACCGCCAGCCACCGGCCGCTTGTCGTGTGTACAAATATGTGCATCTAATGTATGTATGTATGATTAGTATTTACACACAGTTACAAATTTTAGAAGTACTGTGCTTTCGTTACTTCAATATAATAGTTGTAGAAAGTATTACATAAATTCACGCAGTCTTTAGGATTAGTGCTAGTACTAGTAGTGCTAGGCAAACAAATATATACTAGTAGTAAGATGAGTAATAACACTGGTTACGAAGGGTATTGTGTACAAGATATTGTCGCGGTACTCTTAATATTCAAGTGCTTATTAGATTTTTTCAAGTTATCTTAAGTTTTTAGTCAACAAATCTTAAGAGATCTAATAAGTATGTATACTTAGATGTTAATGTTTGCGCTTCGATAAATTGTAATATGTTAGGTAATTATTCTACGACAATATAATCTAATATATAAAATTTCCATGTCACAATGTTAGTTACCGTACTCCTCCGAAACGGCTTTACCGATTTTTACCAAATTTTATTATGCGTATTCAGTAGGTCTGAGAATCGGCTACTATCTATTATTATTTCGTAATTTCATTCTGCAAAACAACGTTTGCTGGGGTCAGCTAGTAATAATATAAGACAAGATACCCCCTATAAGCTATATAATCGATTTGACACAGTTATGTAGCTATAGTTGGACTGATAAATGAATTCGAAAGAGTTCTACATTGAATAATTTATACTTACTTTATAAACATGTTATAAGCATGTATTTATCACAAACAACACCGCTATTAACATTTTTCACAGGAAGTGCGCGCGTAATTTGTTTTGTCGGAAAGATTTAAAACCATATTGTTTTCCACAATCGATTGCGCATTTAGAAAAAAAAACGTTCCTGATTGCCACAGCTATACTAAGAGTAAGTTAATAAAGTAAGTTGATCCGTTGGCAGATGCTGGCGGTGGCTGGCACCGCTCGCCGCCGGCGCCGATAGCGTTGGCGAGACTTGCTGCGTGCGCGCATGTGACGCAACAGAAAAATACATGACATTTCTGTTCAAAGGTTGCAAATACATGCACTTGGTTATACGCAACGATTCCTGTTTCAACGATGGCTAAGACAAGAATAAGAAATATTTATTGTTGGGATAAGTACTTGAGTAGGATTCAATTTTATGATAGGTACACTTCACTTAAGTAACGTAGATAAAATCTATATCTTAATCTATATTTTTATCCTTGTTAAGAAACCCCAGTTAGACTTGAGGCGCATATCTATAAGCATTGTTTATAGGTACGCAACGATTCTGTTTTACCGATTATGGTACAGACAAGGATCAGTTATATATAATAATTAATGTTTTGTTTAGTACGTAGGTAGGATTTTTGTAAAATAAACTTTACTTAGATAACCAAGATTGATTGATAACCTTTGGTCAAAACTAGACTATCACAAATAGGCATGATACTACATAGAAATAGGAAGATATTCTGTTATGTCCGTCTGTAAGCCCGTACAAAATATTGGACATTTATTTTTCGCTTTGTCAATAGATAAGAAAGTGCCAAGATATAGTACAAAGTTCCAGAGTGGGGGCTTGGTCGTAAAATTGTTTAGTACATATCGCACGTAAGCGTTACGTCGTCGCGCGAAACTTCAACGCACGAATCGATTTGATTTTTCGTTTGCAAGAAAAAGAAAAAAATCGTGTAGGTATATTTTTTTTTAAATAATCTATATGATGGAATATTTTTTTTTAGTCATCTAAGTATCCTAATATAACCGTTTTTCCAACTACGGCGTCCCGTAATATTATAAAAAGGACGGGACGCCCGCCGTATGACTTAAGAGATGGCAAACTATGGTAATTGTTTACCCATTCCATTTCAATATTGAAATATTAAAGAAGGGGACAGTAACAATAGTCCCATATCCGTCTCATAACATCAAAGGCGCTAATTCCATAAAATTTATACTCGTAATATTGGAAGCAATAAGTCGGTAACAGTATAATCATAATTAAAGCTTGCATTACACATAATAAATAATCCCCTTCTTCTAAATCAAAGCTAATTTTCAACTTAATCAAAACACACATTAAGTTCCCATTATTTTTTTTACAAACAATTGTAATTATTAAAACGTGTTTCTGAACCGATGTCTCATTTACCATTTATATTATGCAATAATTACCGGAATGGTTCCATACTAGTGCAAATTTTCTTTATTCACATTTAACTTTTATTTGATAGATATTCATTTTTTATCAAACTCTAGGTTTTTCAATGTACATGTTAATGTATATACTTTCAGTAAGAGATTGAAATAGCGTATGTACTCGTACCTAGTAAGTATAATGCATTGATCTCCATTGGTATATAATATATTATACTTATATACATAGGTACATAAAGGGATATATCGTAAATAGGGATAGACACACACAAAAACATAGTGGTCAAACTTAAAACATCCCTCTCGAAAATTAACGAAATCAAACGTATATACCGATGTTTTTAAAACCACATTACTTCCATCAAAGAATGTTATCTCTGTCGCCTTATCGAGGGGAAGCTTTCGCACAAATAACTACTAATTCCGGTTGGATTTTACCATTATTAATTTAATATTAATAGTTGAAACTACACATAATATTAATTCAATATAGTATTTATGTCCGTTTTTATTGTTTTCGAGGTAAGAACTAAAAGATGTACAAATATCTATGAATGAAAAAGTTACAACAGCATTTACATCAAATAGATATAAAGTTTGACGTTTGTCTGGGACATCGGAGCTCCCGAACGGATGAGCGATTTCAACTTAGTGTTCTTATACATGTGTCATGAAAATCGGTTGTGCCGTTTAAAAGTTATGGGGGTGAGAGTGGGGAAGGAAACCCGAAAATCTGCATATATACTCGAGTGGGGCGTCAAATAAAAGCGCAAATTGCGCACATTTTGACTGCCTCGGTGGCGCGGTTGGCGAATGTCCGCTTGCAGAGCAAGAGGTAGCGGGTTCGATTCCCGCCGAGGGTAAAATTGTTTGTTTGTTCTGCAAGCACTTTTCTCCTTGGTCTGGGTGTTTAATATGTATAATATATCTATATATGTATGTATATTATATTAAGTATATCAGATATATAGTACCCGTAACACAAGCTTATAGCTTACCACGGGGCTAGATGTTGTTGTGTAGATTAATCGGAAATATTTATTTATATTGACATTACAAAATATTATGGTGTTTTATACACGAACTAGCTGACCCCAGCAAACGTTGTTTTGCAAATTGAAAAATAGATAGTAGCAATAGTAGTAGCGGATTCTCAGTTTCGGAGAAGTACGGTAACTAGCATTGTGACATGGAAATTTTATATGTATATTAGATTTTACCTAGTTCGAACAAAAATTGGCAACCAACCCAGTTGGAACCTGCACCTTCTTTTTTTTAGAAAAAGCATAAAATAAATTAGAGGCATTTCCTCAGAATTTGTGTTAATTAAATAGATAAATGCGGGTACATATATTAAAACCTGGTCATAAGATATTTTATTGAAAATATTAGAACCTATGAAGTTTTAACCGTTTTGGAACATTATGTAATAATTAAAAACTTAGTAATATATTATATTGTTGTTTTTTTAAATACTTAGGTACCTATAATGTGCAATTTTACTTCAATAACCTACCGCACTCGGTTTTATTATTGTAACTTGTCACATGGGTTAATAATATTATTATTTACAAAGTTACATAGGTAAAAGAACTGCATGATACGCCGGTCAAAAGCCTGATAACAGCATGAATGATCGCGAGACTCAATAACAATTTAATAAATGCATCTTTTAAACAATTATGAGAGTCACTATCTGCTTAACTGTTCATAAATGTCAGTTGGATTAACAAATAATTCATGGCTGGTTACTACCTAATGGAGCACAAACATATCCGCTTTGAATATGTAGTTTAAGAGGTTAAACCATTGAGAAAAACATTCTTGTTTTAACCATCTTAACCAACCAAACCTTGCACTTTATTTAACCAACTGAGTATTTAAATCACGACTTTGTTTAGTACTAGTTGTCTAGTTAATCCATAATCGAGTATAGCCAATTCATTATGTATTCCAATGGCTTGAAACTAATAGCTATAAGAATTTCCAATTATAACTCGTTAACAACGAGTAACAATGTATATCCAAACGGCACTAATTGATAACAATGAGTTATTGCCTTTGTTAAAGGATAGACATAACGACAGATTAGCCAAGAGTGGCATGGTGTTGTGCGACACATGTGCGGATCTGCGATAATCGCCGATCGCCGCGAGCGCCGGCCGTTATCACGCGCGCTGTCCGGCCGACCACACTCACTCCATCCCTGGGACCCGACCACAACGGCTGTGTCATCCCGAATATAACAATCAATTATCAATTCAAAACATACTCTCACAAAACTGGCTTACAAGCGGGCAATTGTGAGTTCACGTTCATTCAATCGACATTTAATTTAATCCAACCATGACAATAACTCTCTTATTTACATTCCAGATCAACAATGTTTTGGGAAACCAACAATGTGGTCCTAGAGGATGCTCTCCTAAACGACCAACTCCTGTTCGAGGTCTCACCCGCTGAGAGTCTCATCAACTTCGAGTTACCCTCGCTGGACCGAGAAACAACCGACTGGCCGCTCAATGATTTGGACATCAATTGTGATAGTTTCGTAATCGGTGTTAGTGATCTAAACAAGGAAGACACCAATCTAGTTGACTCGTCGCCGAGTTTTGATTTCGAGGATTTAGACAGCAGTATATTAGACGAATATTTATTAGAAGCGCTCAGCAGTGATATATCTAACGACTTCCTGAATTCCGAGACTCATTCCCCGTGCAGTGGTGATTCAGCGTGCGCATTGGAAACACACGATTATCTTCCCCTACAGAGAGAATGGGACAATACACCGGAAGAGAATGCGACGAAAGTGCAGACGTTCGGCGAGCCGAAGTTTTGTGCGGAGCAAGGAGCGTTTCGTTGTCCGGTCGAGGAGTGCGGGAAACTGTACGCGAAGGCTTCGCATGTCCGAGCGCATTTGCGACGTCACAGCGGCGAGAAGCCTTACCGGTGCACGTGGGGGGATTGTGCGTGGCGGTTCGCGCGCTCGGACGAGTTGGCGCGCCATCGGCGGAGCCACTCCGGCGACAAGCCTTACAGGTGCAGCGAATGCGGCAAGAAGTTTGCAAGATCCGACCACCTCGCCAAGCACGGTAAAGTGCACGCAAAACGCGCCGCTGCCGCCGCGGCAGCCGCCCGACGCTCGACGCATCATTCTTACCGGCGATCCGCCAGAGGGATATACATGCCGGTTTTATGATGAAATATTCACAGACTTTAGGCGCAGAGTGTACATACTTACAGGACTTGTGTTGTGCGAACTTAATAGTGTACTTGATAAATGTTTAATCGCAGCAAAACGATTTGCTGTTATGTTACTTAGTAAAGTAAGACGATGCCATCGGCCAATTTTTTAACATCATATTATATTTTACAGTGCAAAGTTAACTTATGAAGACCGATCAGTGTATTATCATGTGATGTCACTAATTATCAGCCAGGTTATGGTATTCGTACCTAGATATATAAATGTATGTTAAATAAATAATAATAAGTAAGATAAGTTATTTAAAAAACATTTTATACAATTTAAAATGCTTTTTTTTTCAATATCATAAAACTTGACAAATGTTAGTTTCAAAATAAGTATTTATAAATACTACAGGATCTATACTATAGTAAGGGTAATGTAATGATGAAGCTAAGGTTTTCTAGATACTTAATTAAGTAACTTATTTGTAAAGCTGTAAATATATAAAATAGATTGTTAGATTTTTTGTTACATTTTTTAACTACTTTTTCCAATAATTTGTAAATAATGGGATTAATTTAAAAAGGCAACTCTAGTAATGTTACGTATTGGTCCCTGTCTGTACCTAGTATTTTGCTGTCTGCTAAGAGTTTATAGTATTTAATTATAGGGGGGGCGCCGAGGGGATTTCGGGACTTACTCGAGCGCGGCAGATTAATATACAGAGCGAAAACTTGTGCTCTAATTACTCGAAAACTCCGCCCTGTATAATCGTCAGATTAGGCAATATCACATCCAGGTCACAAAGATGAACCACAATATATCTTTACTGACTCGAATCTATAATAAGTATTAGGTACCTAGTTAATTGCTATATTTTGCAAAAATCATACTGAATAAAAAAGTTACTCTATCCTCACACCGATGAAAAGGTATAAATTATATGGAAATTTTGTTTCATAATATCATATTTATTAGGTACCTTAGCTTCGCAAGTTTCGCAACCCAATAGATCTCCATGACGCTTGAGTAAATCCCCATTTAGAATCGTGGGCCCCCACTATGTATTATTTGTTCAATAATACAACAATTAGTTTGCAAAGTCGATCTTCAGTAAATCCTATCATATCATGATAACGACATGCTCCGATTAAATGCTTCGTCTTTGGCGCAAAGCGCTTTGTTAACTGTGCTTTTTTCGGCTTTCATCTTTTCAGTCAATTTAATTACGATTTAAATTAATGTAATTATTTATAGGCACGGGTATTGTCCTTACTACAAGAATGACAATTAGTTCTACGTATTTAAATACGTAGAATTAATTAAATAGATACTTAGAAGTAATTGTCCTTCTGTGTAAAGTATTTATGAAGCTTTTAGTCTTTTTCTGTTACTTTTTTATTTATTTTGCTCATGGTTTAAAACTGACTGACTGACTGTCGGACAGTCTTACTGACTGAAAAATTTAAATGTTTTAACTATGGAGATTTTATAAATGTATGCTCTATAGATGGTGTGGAGGTGTCATACGAAGAATCAATACCCTATTTAGGCTAAACACGGGGGTTTATTATTAAATAGTAAATTTCAGTCAAATTTATGATAAATTACGTAACCATGATTTAGGTAATAAACCATTTCTAAACAGTTAAAATAATAGATCATCTTAAATAAAATTCTCGTGTCACAGTTTTCGTTCCCGTACTCCTCCGAAACGGCTTGACCGATTCTCATGAAATTTTGTGAGCATATTGAGTAGGTCTGAGAATCGGCCAACATCTATTTTTCATTTTGAAATACAACGTTTGCTGGGGTCAGCTTGTATATCATAGATTAGTTGAACATCCTGGGGAGATTTATATTTACGAAATTATGTTTTGATTGTGAAATTTTAAGAACAAAAAGTTGAATAATATTTGCGTCAAATCGTTAAGTAACCCCCAAAAGTAGGTATATTTTAATGTCATTATTTCTGTTTTGTTATTGAGTGTTTGATTAGGGAAGGGATTAGGGGTTTATACTACCGACTGAGAACTGATAAGGAAGAAGTCCATGTTCCATGGCCGAACGAATAGGCAGAGTTGCTCAAATAGCTATAAAGAGGGCTTAGCTTGAGGTTGAGGAAGTGCAGGCCATATGCACCATGTCACAGGAGGGACGGATCAACTAAGGCTGGGCGATATGTGAACTCATTACATTACCTAATGGATTTAACCCCCAAGTATGTTCCCCGAGTTTTTGATAGTTTTGGAGATATTCATTAGTTATTTTTGTTGGACCGACTTGGTTTACAAAAGAAGACGAGAATCAGGATTTCTGGTGTTGAAAAGTTCTCGAATTGAGAAGCCGGAATAACAGCGACGGTGTTCCATTAAATAGATGGACGGAAGGATTAAGTCTGAGGATTCACGGTGGTTGCAGGCCGCGTTTAATCGAAATAAAGAAAATCTCTGAGGGAGGCTTATTTCCAGCAGTGGGCGTCCTACAAGTGAAATGGTAATATTAAGTAAATATTAAGATGATTTCGTCGCTCGATATTTTTTTTTCATCGCGACCACATGTGACGGTTTCGGAGCAGTCTACACAACCTTATTTATGTAACCCCCAACAAGATGTTATGGAAAGGTAAAAGAATGATACGGCAATTGATGATTCCGAATCAAAAATTTGGAGAAAATAATTTGAAAGGAAAGTTGTTAAATAAGTTTTTTTTAATGTTCATTATCTATGAAATTAGTTTGATTTTATACATTTTATTATTCATTTACTTTAACGACTAAATCTTAGCAAGCGAAAAAGATGTAAATCAGTCGCCATTTTTCAAAAAAATAAAAGAATAGCTACCTAATAACTCTCATCAGTCATCATCACGTCCCTATGTCACCTTTAATACAAAAAAAAAACAAAACTAAGTTGCAATCGCTGCGTGCATACGATGCCATGTCAAACATAAAACACTTTTTTTTCGGTCGGGGGTTAAAATTAAAATGATATAAATCTAAATTAAAATTTAAGAACAACCCTCGGTTTCAATGCCTTAACTTTTTTTAAAGTAAAACACCATAATATTTTGTAATGGGCACGCGATGCGCTTTCATTTGATACCCCACACAAGTATATTTGCAAATTTTTGGTTTTCCTTCCCCATAACTTATAAACGGCTCAACCGATTTTCATGAAACATGTCTAAGAACACCCGGGCCAAACTCACCTTTCATACAAAAAAAAACTAAATTGAAATCGCTCCATCCGTCCGGGAGCTATGATGTCCCAGACAGACAGACAGACATGCCAAACTTATAACACCACTCTCTTTTGGTCGGGGGTTAAAAAAAAATATTGTACGTAGGTAGGTACAAGTACCTACCTTCCTATCTACAAGTAGAATACATACTTGGCATATCAGATCGATACAGTTTATTTATGTACGTACCTATATTAAGTACCCTAGCTTATCTTTCTGAAGAGTATGTCTTCATGTCATGTCAGAGATTCATGAAATTCAATTTGGTTTGTGAGATATAGCTATAGTAACAAACACAACAGACTTTATTCATTCTCTGCTTGTTCAGTTCAGTTTCTTGTAATTGGACATTGCGCTTGAAGCGGCAATTTGCCACAGTGTCGAGTTTGTACGTCTTCAATAAAATTCAACGTTCAATATTTTTTCTTCTTCTTCTTTTATTTGATGGCGTCCGTATTTTTACGTGAAACGATTGCTATGCTAGATACTTGCGCTAATGTCAATGTCATAGCCATAGACATAAACACGAGTGAATGGAAAAATAAATAAATGATCTATACTATGTACCTAACGAATGAATGGTAATAAAAGCATGAATGTGTAGAAGTTTTTGTTTATGGTATTAGACAACTTATTTGCAAAGGTCAATAAAATGTTTGGTGACGTTGAACATTGTAAACTTTTGTAGTTTGCACAGCTACAAATTGATACACGAATCAGTTCAAAAATCGTTCCGTTCCGTCCGACAAAAATAAAAATGGTGGTTGAGTACGGAGTTATTTTCTCTCCTTTCTCTAAAAATTTTGAACTATGAATTGAATAAGCCAAAAAGCTTATAGGGTGTGTGATAAAACATTTGAACATTCTCAGTGTTTCATTGGCTTCATGAATTATTTGGGGCAGTTTCACGGTGCATTCGAGAGAGTTGCGTGTGACAAATAACAGGTTGTCGGAGACTCGGAAACAGACACCGATTTATGTGCACTTTGTCTCTCAGTGTTGTTTTTACTTAGTAACATTTTAGCAAGCTCGCAGATTAATCAATGCTACTGCTTGTGTAAATGCAGTTACGATCGTGAAATAGTGTAATTGCGAAAAACCAGTTCATAGCGAAAAGCTTAGACCAAGCTGGACAAGTATTTTATTCAATCAGCATGTGACCCAAATCGAAGATTTCTCTTCTTTGTGTTTATTTTATTTGATAATATTCATCGAATTTGTGTTGAGGAAATACCGTGGTTGTGTTGGATGCAGTGTCGTAATTACTAAGCAGTGATATCAAAAACTTGTCACGGTTGACTACCTGTTCATCTCAGCGGGGGTCAGGTGCAGCACGGCAAAGACCCCACATGTGTCTGCTTCTGAAGACCAGGTCGTAAATACACGGAGCAGTTCACCAAAAAGATGTACACTGAAGTAGCTAATGTGCTCATACCAGATAATGCTGCAAGATAATAATGAAAAAACAAATTCAGATACAAATAGGAAGACAATGATGCACAATGGCTCTTCCTGAAAACCACAGATATATTGTGCAGGTCAGAATTATAAATAATAAACTCTTGCTATGTACACCAGTAAAACATAAATATTTCTGAATATAACATACATCAACATTTAGCCCTGTTGTAAGCTCTGAGCTTTTGTAACAATATTAGAAATATGTATATAATTTAAAAAAAATATATATATAATGATGATTTTTGGATATAAGTATGAATATAATCTTATTAACATTCTTATCTAGGAAGTAAAAATGTCCTTTGAGATTGCTATGTTCCACTGCTATATTTATCAAAATGTTTGTACTCAGGTATTTGTGGGTGCATTATCACCCCACTATGAAGCTTTATCGGTGGAAGCGTCCAAACAGACAAGCTCAGACGAAATAGTTAATTGTATAACTGAGAAGCTTAGCCTGACAGATGGCACTGGAGGACCGTACGAGTTGGCTGAGGTAAGCTAGAGATAAATTGATTTCTCTATTCACAACTAATATGTGCAACATACTGGGATTTATTCCTACTAGCCACCTGATATTGTTATTCACAAAAAGTTATTGGCCATACAACTTTTTCTGCATTAAAGTTTTTTTTTTCATGCAGGAACATAGAATTTATGCATGCTTCAAACTAGCCTATGTTCTTTCTTACGGCATGGATACGGTTCACATATACTTACAAAATAAAACCTGTTTTGGGTTTGTTTAGTTCATAAATTCCTAAGAGGTAATAGATCCAGGGTTACTCCTATATTAGTATAGAAATAAATGGTACAAATTCAAATTGTTGTGCCAAATAAACAAATTATTGTGACTTATGTATGACAATTGTTACAAATGTGCTATACTAAGTACATGTATTTGTTTTGATTTGTAGTCAACTCACCTTTGCATCCTTTGAATGCATATCCTACTATTGAGTTATAGATTTAATTCAGAAAACTGATTAAAACCTATCATAGATAATTTGTACAAAAACAATAATCTAAGAATAATTACCACTACCAGATAAGTATGTATCACTAGCATGACAGTGGTTATGTCAATTAATTTTTTGCTACTGTGTGAGTCAGTCCTGAGATGATTGCTTCCTATGTCTGGCTGAGTGTAACATACTTGAGTAAGCTGTTAATTAACAATAGTGGAAATGCTGGTGCCAGCTTATCATATCTGCTAATTATTATTGTTTTTATGTCCTTCCCTTTTACTGTGTTTATCCAATTATCAATTGATGGTTGGTGTACCTAACAGTGTACTGTTTGTTGTGTTTGGTACCCTTTCTTATACTCAATCTTCAGGTACCCTGTCTCAGGCACAATCTGTAAATGTAAATGTGTTATTAATCTGTGTAATGTAAATTTCTTTAAAATCGATCAGGTGTGAAATTGCGCATTCCAGGGGATTCCACATTAAAACTTGTAAAACATGTACAGAATAAAAACGAAAAGAAACAAAAATGCTTTTATACTATATTAATCATGGACATTTTCGTTGAATAATTAACCATCAACATATTTCAATGTACATATGACTGAAAAACAAGGATATTAGAAGTATTTTCCTGTGTAGGTGGTGGGGGACAAGTTTAGCGGCGAGTGTAAAGAGAGGCGACTGGGTCCCGACGAGTCGCCCGTTGGAGTCATGTTGTTGTGGCCCAATAATAGAACAGCCAGCAACAGCACCGGCCAATTTTACAGGTGAGTACCCATGCCTTATTATCACAGCTGCAAAGCTCTTAATCTTTCGACATCCCATTAAATCGCCCCAGTTTCAAAGTGAGCGGATCTAGTTTGTTTATTTTTTATTGGCTTGTTTGCAATGCCGTGGAGATTTTATAGGTATTAGATAAAGACGTGTTTGGTTGATAATGAAGAAATTTACGACAAAGCACTTTGTTACGATTACTCATTGTTTTGTATTTTATTTTCTTTGAACATAATGAACTGCAATAATACGGGTCAGTATTTAAGAACCTTGACCTCGAAAGAACTTCAGAAATCAATATTTACTGTACAGATTTTTTATGAAATGTATTCTGGTCATGATATTACGCAGTTTAATTTTACACTGAATAAGTTAGTTTTCCTTAACTAAACTGCATTTAGCAGCGACTACGTCACATCACAATACAAAATTAAATCAAGTTCTGTTATTATTCTGTTATATTAATTAATTATCTTGCGACTTGCAACCAGTCTTGTAGTACGATAGATATGTAGGTACGCCGAGTCTAACCTTGCCTACACACCTGCAAGCCAACTATCTGTACAATAATGTGCTAACATCCATTCATTAGTGACCTGTCACCATAATACTATTTGCTCGTATATATGACGCCGCTGATCCGGCGTGGAATGATTCACATTTTTTTCTATAAGTAGGTATATGTCGTTATGTACTGATTACGACTTGATTCTTTACTTGCCTTTTTATGTTTTGACTTTAATGCTCAATAATTAATTAATAATGCAACTGTTTTGCCTTAATTAGTTGCAAGACGATTGATAAAATCAATAATTATCCGAAATACAACTATAATAGTTTATCTAACTTTTCTATAGGTTCTTATAAATCATGTTAGCAGAAATATTGAAGGGCAGTAGTTGAGCAGTGATTGGGAATAATGTCCCTCTAAGAGCAACCGTGACTCACTCTTCCTGCCGCCGCGGCGCGATAACACGTCTCCATCCTGCCAATCAAACTGAAACATTGCTGTCCAATCTAATATACTCTTTCGTATACTGACACCAGTAAATATTTACAATAAACATCACATACATGACGCAAAAGTATAATCTATTTTAAGCCCCTTCTGAACGAAATGTCCGTAACTCTGCTTGTACTTTAAGCATCCGTGTTTACTTTCCAGGTTTTACCTCCGCGAAAAAACCCCAGACGAGCCATGGATGGAGAACTTTTCCGTGGACCCCCAGTTGATCAAAGACTACTTCCAACGGTTTCTCTACCAACCCAAAGACCGGGAATACCCCGATCTGTGCCAATTGCCGGAACTAAATGAACAAACGCTGCTCGACAACCTAAAGGCGCGTTTCACCGCCGGTTACATCTACACGTACGTCGGTTCGATACTGATTGCTCTCAACCCGTTTAAGTTCTACCCAATATACAATCCTAAGTATGTGAAGTTATATCAGAACAAGCGAATCGGGTCCAGCTTGCCCCCACATATCTTCGCCGTCGCCGATGCCGCTTACCACTGCATGCTCCGGGAACGAAACAATCAGTGCATAGTGATCAGCGGCGAGAGTGGTTCTGGTAAAACAGAAAGTACAAACTTTCTTCTCCATCATCTAACAGCGCTCAGTCAAAAGGGATCTCACGGCAGCGGGGTTGAACAGACGATTTTGAGCGGCGGTCCAGTACTAGAGGCGTTTGGCAATGCAAAAACGGCTCATAATAACAACTCGAGTCGTTTCGGAAAGTTCATACAAGTGAATTACAAGGAAAATGGAATGGTTCATGGGGCAGTTGTACAGAAATATCTTTTGGAAAAATCAAGGATCTGCAGCCAAGGACGGAACGAGAGGAACTATCATGTGTTTTACTATTTACTGGCGGGTGCTTCGGAGGCGGAAAAGGAACAGTTACATTTACTCAGTGTTGAAAAATATAATTATTTGTCAAGGACTGGTTGTAGTGAAGTGCCGGGTGTGGACGAACAATACGAGTTCTCTCGGTTGAAGCAGTCAATGGAAATGGTCGGATTTACGATGGACAAGCAAAGACGGCTGTTTGCAGTGCTCTCCGCCGTACTACTTTTGGGTAAGTTAATCTCACATAAGTGTTTAAAGTACTTGTAAATGTTTTATAAGTTCATAGGCTCTTTGTTGGAGTGGCCAAAATCAGCTGATAAAGATTAGGGCATACATAAAACACGATAAGGCTGTTATCGTCCAATATGTTATCTGAAATAACAACTGTGAATTGTATGTTAATTGAGAGATAACCATGTTTCTTATCTTACAAAGATTATTCAATATGAACTCGAAATCAATTTTGACTTAAATGAAAGGCCTTATCTTCTTTTCATAACAATATATTCTAACTATTGCTGTTTTTATTTAGTGTTGTATATAATATTCAAGCGAATTTCTCTTCCTTCTTCCTGACTTTAAGATAATGCCTTATAAAAAATCTTTAAAGGTATTATAATATATTCCCATTGTACAAAAATCGCAGTACACTCGTATTATTTTCTGAGCTCAGACTAAACTACTATTTGTTTACTAACACAACCATAAACAATAGTAAAGTTTCTAGTAAATATTTTCTTCCATTCATCATTGAAGGCGCTTATGAGAATCGACACTATTGTCCTTCACCGCGTTCCCACTTATATTTCGCTGGTTTATGGCACAGTTTGCGCAGACCGTAAAGCAGAAGTATCGCATGGTACCCAATTACGCCGTGTTACCTTCTATTACACTGTTTATGCTAGGATTGGGCTGTAAATCTGTTGTTACATTGCTGCCGTGCCAATTTGTTTATAGCGAATGGCTTATATCGGAATTTAGTGCTTCGAGTTATCACATCTGGAGCGGCTTTGTTTTTATGTATCGGTCAAATGTTTGCCCTTGAAATCTAAATCTATTTGGATAGGTTTATTTGATGGCAAGTTCGCACGATTTGATATCGATCTTGCTCACATGTGATAAAAAATAACCATATATCGTAATCTTATTCGTAATTTATTATAATTATCATTACTTTCTATGTATCATCAAAATAACATTTCTAAATTTATTTATTGTGTGTAAGTATATAAAAAATCCCATTCATAAATTTATAGTATTTAAGTAAGCCAGCTTATTCATAGTCGTCTCAGGAAATCCACCCAAAAGTGTGCAGTACATTTGTTCAGGAACATTTGTGCGTAACATCAACCAACGTGCGTTAGTGAATCTACCAGAATTAACATTGCACCATAACAATACAATGTTACATGCAGTATCTCGGTTTTCTAGGCAATGTGGAGTTCCAGCCTCACAGAAAGTCGTACCACCACGACGAAGCGGTCGGCGTGAAGAACCCTGAAGTGGTCTCTCAGATATCCTCGCTACTGCGGGTGAAGCAGGAAACGCTGATGGCGGCGCTAACCACACGGCGGCCTAGGGCGTCTGGCGAGACGATTCTTATATATAACAAGTATGTTTATGAATATTCCTGTGGTTTCTAGCTCTATATTACAACATATGTTGTGAATATTTACATTATATTTGTTTGGGTTTATGTTTTATCGATTGGCTACTGCAGTGGTGTTGAGGCAAGAAGGAAGGGATTCTTAATTATTATGAGTTGACACTGAAATGGCACTAGGGGGACCATATATCACGAACAACAGATGGTCGTGGGGGACAAAAAGTTTTTGAAACCAAAGCCAGCATCGGGAAGCTTAACGTTAGACGTTCACCAATTACCTAAATGGACAATTAATTGAAAATTTGTTGATACGCTCGCATAAACACCGATTCCTAACAAAATTAGGTACTACAGATGAGAAGAGATGTCCATCATGATGTGTTACGGTTGAATTTATGATTATGTTTTGTCTATAATAAAATACTTAGCTAACCAAATTACGCACTTTTCAGACTGCCAGAAGCAATAGCTACACGAGACGCGGTCGCGAAGTGTCTTTACGGAGCCCTGTTTGACTGGATCGTCATGCAAGTTAACCACGCTTTGCTATCCAAAAAGGACACGCTTAGAGAACATCAGGGTAACAGTATAGGTATGCATTTTTATTCTTTTACTTAACTGACTTCTTTTCCAGGCCCAAGGTTTAATTCAGCCCTCATTTAATTCAGCGGTTGAATCGTTATGAGGTTATCAAATAAAGAAGTTAGTATCACATTAATTTAGGCTAACCATGCTCAAATAAAAAAAAAGACGGTCCGTTCAGTGTTGGAACTGGGCGCAAGTCTTTTGTTTGACAACAATCTCATCTTGTGGAAATTGAATCGAATCCGTTTCGAAACATTTTTAACTCCTTCATTCTATTCTAACACAAGCTTACCACTTAGCTTACCACGGGGCTAGATGTTGTTGTGAGGATTGTCCGGCAATATTTATTTATTTTTATTTATTCTCGAACACAACATTCCAAGAAATATGGCTTTATTTAGATTAATAAAGTTGCCTTTAATCAATTAATCATATTCTGGAACATTCACGAGGTTAATTTAGTTTATGCAAGTACAGAGTTTCAAACACGATAAATTTTATCTAAATATAAACAAACACTCCAATCAAAGACTTTAGACGCAGACGTGATTCATTACTTAACTCTTGCTAGACTGAATGATAGGTCAAATTATACCTACTGTGAATTAATATATTATTATATATAATTTTATTTTTATTCTAAATATTTATGAGATATTAGCTTAGCACGCGTTTATTGTATTTTGCCGTCTCGTAAAAAATCGCTTAGTAACGCCTTTTTTTATTTATTATATCTTATTTCCGGAACAACTTTCGCCAATAGTTCGATTTAGGAAGGTACGTTACTTTCACCGCAATCGATCTTTTATATTATAAAAGCAGTGCTACTTTTTACCAATCACAAAGAATAATTTACAACACAAGGAGCAGTCTGAAAACCAGCGTTGCTCCGATCCCTCTCTCGGGGAGCGGGCTGAGACTGCTCCTTTTTTGGTACTTGGCAGCACAGCCTGGCAGCTAAATATTCTGTGTGGTTTTTTTGTTTTTTTTCTTGTGTCTGTTTGTTTATGCTGTCTACTGTGCTGTTGTTTGTTTATGTACCAAAATAAATGTATTTCATTTCAATAATTAAGTATAGACGAGAAACCTAGAAACTTTAAATTTGGCAGGTAGTGTCTGTATAAGAAGTAGACGTCCGCTAAAAACGGATTTTGCGAAACTCCACCTCTTCTGGGGTAAAACGGGGGTGGCAAGTTTGTATGAAAGCCTGTTTTTGAAGTAAGAGACTTGGAATTTCGAAAGTAGTTTCCTTTTGAGTGTAGAGATTCGTTCGATTTGAAACCACCCCCACCCCTAAGGGGGTAAAACGGGGATTGTACTATTTAGCTATATAATAAACTACACGCATACGAAATCGTATAATATACGATTTCGTAATATACTTGAGGGCATATTATGCCCACTAGTATATTACAAAGGTGAAGCTTCTGTTTGTTTCTTTGGATACGCTAATCTCAGACACTATTGGTAGGATTTTAAGTTGAATTATCTCAGTATCAGATAGCTTTTCATCGAGAAAATATATATGTTTTTTTTTGTGGGAAAATCCTCAAACAACGCTGTTGCAGGAATAGCTAGATGTAACTGTAAGAATGTTTTAATTGAGATAAGGTACATACAACTAAAATACTCTATGATGTTGGTATAAATTCAATTTCACTTGTATTTTTATGTGAAACTAATGTACTTGTAACGTGAAAACTGCAGCTGCTTAAAATTACCATATTCCAATTGCTGACGTCGTCATATGTACGTGCGCACTCGACTCCATATCTATAAATAGCCAAAACCAGTTTGATGTGAAAGATTTCTTATTCGATGCGCGCTATAATGTACAGAAGTTGTAAATCATCTATAGATCCGCTTACTTATGCTATAAAGTGGGTTCTATCGGCGGCCTTGCTCCAAATAGAATCAAAAATACACTACAATTATATAATATATTAAAATACAACATATTGACCCACGTAAAAGTTATTTGCTTCCTGTGTAGCATCAAATTTAATCGAAATTGATTCAACAGTTGGGCGTTATGAGGAAACGGACAATCGTTTTATAACTATCCTCACGTTTTACCCCTCGTTTAAATTTATTTTTACGCGGGAACTACTTATATGGTAAATGACCAGATCGATTTTTATCCAAATTGATAGAGCAGTTGAAAATGTTACAAACTTATGGAAGAATAGTAAGCTTCGTTTGCGCTGTTACATCTGTAGACATTAAAACGTAATTCGAGTCTTTCGTTTTCCTAGCAGATCCTATCCCACCACAGGAAGATACCACTTTTAGCGATAAGGCCGCCAATTAATAACCAACACAACTAATAATGTGGCTATTGATCATAATTTTTAAGTTTGCATTTATTGGTGTGCAATATAGAAATAAAGAAATTGCCATCGAATTGAAGGGAAGAAGAAAAAAAAAGTCTCATATCCCTAGTAAACGTTATAATAGGATTAAATACAATGCCTTTCCAGGTGTACTTGACATTTTCGGCTTCGAAGACTTCGGACCAAGCAACAGCTTCGAGCAACTGTGCATCAACTACGCCAACGAGCACCTCCAGTACTATTTCAACCAACACGTGTTCAAATACGAGCAAGAGGAGTACAGGCGGGAAGGCATACGGTGGACGGATATCGGCTTCTCGGATAATACGGGTTGCCTGCAGCTGATTGAGGGTAAACTGAACGGTTTGCTGCCGCTGTTGGATGATCAGTGCAAGTAAGTTACTTGAAATAAATTTGATAAGTATCAGATGGACTCATACTCCACCTATGGTTTCGTTAACAGTTTATATATAGACATTTTGTAAAAAACAGTATTTTTTTTTTTTTTTTTGTTTTAAAAGATGTTGTCGGAGCTGTCACCTCTCTAAATACTGGCCTTATGCAACGTTGCTTAACCTCATAATAATAAAGTTTGTTGTATGGTCTCCATATATGCTTATTTTTTTTTTTTCGATGCACTGTTTTGATACTTTAGCTTATATGATTTTTCACTTTTCAGTTTAAATAACAAGCGCCGTCGAATATTTATGTTGCATTAAAGTACATTTTCCTAATTGCAGCTTTCCATGGGCCACAAATGAGACCATCCTACAAAAGTTTAATTCAGCGCATGAAAACAACCACTTTTATGAAAAACCTCATAGGCGAGAGCCTGCCTTTGTTGTCGTTCACTATGCTGGCAAAGTTAAATATCAGGTAAGGGCTAAATACGTCATCTATTATTGCAATAGACATTAATATACTTATTGCTTCTACGATTGGCATAGCACCGACAGGTTAGTGAATGACCATGCCGTGACAAGAAATTTTTATAGCACCATCTTAGGCCCAAAATCCATCTGCCTTCTTATTTTTGGAGGCCCATGCCTTGATTCTTTTAGAATGTAATTTTAATAAAATAATACAAATTCTCATAATTTTCTAATCAATGGATTTTTAGAACTTTATTAAAGAAGTCCTAGAATAAGAGGAAGTATATTTTGTACAAATAAATCAACTTTTCATATTTCTAGGTGACAGCAATGCGTGAAAAGAACCTTGACTCCATGAGGCCAGATATTGTCAGCGTGCTGAAGAACTCCTCATTAGCTTTTGTAAGAGAATTAGTCGGTGTTGATCCCGTAGCCGTGTTCCGATGGGCTATTGTGCGAGCGTTTTTCAGGTAACATCTTAAATATAGCTTATAGTATGATTATTCATATCAAGCAAACTCTGTTAGTCTAGACAATATGTTGCTTGAGGTCTTACAGGCTATGTTTGCAACCCGGTATGTTATCCAAGTAGCCATTAGTGTCAACTTGTAAGAGATCTGAAACTTTGGAGCCTGTTAAGTAAAAAGACGACATTTTCAAAATATTTACACCTAGATAGAGAATTCCCTTTTTATTCATAAAAACTCCTATTTCTGGCTTATGTATAGCTTAAACACACAATAAGCCTAACTATGCCTTATTGGTTATAGAGATAAAAAAGAGTGAAAAACTTTTATTGAACTGTTATTAAACAGATTTGGCACTAATTTAGGCTAACAAATAACGTTTTTTAAAAATCTTTTATTCTGTAAGTCAAAAATAAAAAGTGAAATATATTTTGAATACGAGGGTATAAGTATAACATAGCTCTTTGCACTCATGCGACATTATCTTGTGTCTCTTCTTATTCATTGGACTAATTACATGTTTCAGGGGTTACTTTGCTTTCCTCGAGGCAGGCAGGAAACATCGGGTCCAAAGAATAGAGGGTCCATCAAAAGTTCCACGTGCGTCAATTCACGCACCCAATGACAGCATTATTAGGTAAGTTTCTTCTCTGTTTCGCTAACGAACCTACTGTAACATAATTATGCCCAATGTGCATTATGATCCAATGACGCTTTTGAAAATGTACTCACTAACATAAAGGATACTTATGTAATGTACGAGAGGCATGAATTGAACTTTGTAATCGAAATAATGACCATGTAAATGTGCGTTTTTGCGGAATTTCATAGCAAGTTTTCGTTTTAATATTAAATATTAAGTCTATATGTGTATTCTTGCTGTGAATACTGACATTGAAATGTATTTAATGTAAGCTTTGCAAGCAACGTTATGTGACGTAATAAATTTGTGTCTTGTTGCTCAGCCAACTGGTGACAGTATCATCAATCAATCTAGCAATCAACCGCATTGCGTAAGTCACCGATATTACGGCATGCTTACTGTATGTTCTATGTGCACTCAGCATGGACGTCTTAATTAGACCTTTATCACTCACTTGTGGCGTCTTTGCAAATCTGCTTAGTCATTTATATTCGATCTAAGTAAATCGCTATAGATTCGTGTCTATTAGCCTAGATCATCGTCTTCAGCATGCTTTACAATTGGTTATTTCATTAATTTTGTTATCGTTCTTTTCCTTTCTCACTCGACATGGGGTTAGTAGAACGCCGAACAGAGCGGCCGGTAAAGCTCAGACGCCGACTCGTGCGCTGAGCGATAGTAAGCAAAGGACAGACGTGCACGCGTCGAACTCGGCGCGCGTCAGTGGGAAAGGGACAAAGAGTTACAGAATCGCCGAGACTCGGACGCGCCGGGTCGAGCGTGAAGAGCGGTTCGACGACACCGACGTTATGCAGCGTGCCAGCCAGATCGTTATGTACGTGCAGTGCATCGCAGGCAACAATAGCTGTCTCTGTCTCGCACGCGATATTCATCAAACAATAAACAACATCTTTCGAAACCGAATAAAACATTCGTTGTATGGGTTATAAAATGGAAGGTGTATGGAACTCGCTTTCTCACAGATTTTATAGCAAATATAAGTATCTGAGCGCGATAAAACCGCGATACAAGACGGGAATCTTGGCTTACATTAAAATAATCACAATCTGACAAAGATAATTCAACAAAAAAAAAACTTACATGCGTTTATATGATAAACTATAAAAATAGAAAATGATTGTCACAATTCAAATAATCGATATTATTAATTTTTGTTTGATGAATTTGCGTTATCGGTTGGGGTTCTATCACGGTGTTGGCACTGGGTGTTTATAATTTTCCGATCAATTCTGACTCAATTTATATTGCCTCTGTGTTTGTGTATCATTTTTCAGTACTTTGGCTAAGCTTTCAACTTTCGCTTTTTCTGTTGCCTATTCTACTAGCTTTTGCGGCGTTTTCACAGAGTATTCTATCTACTTATGTTTATGATCTTATTTTCTTTTAGTGTTTTAGGAATAGTGTTTTGTTTGACTATTTTTTGAGATTGAGCATGTTAGTATTTAATGTACGATGCGGTAGGTGTCGGTATATGTCGACATGTTGTTCTTTGAGAGATCAGCCAGCAATATCAACTCCATTAGGTATTTTCCCTTAATGTAAACGTGTATCTTCAGCCACGATCGGTCTATAAAATTATTTTCGCGAGAGAAATCAGTCAAAAACTTACCTATAATTCAAAATGTGACTCTCAAGAGCAACAAATACCTTCATACCATATACACAAACCAACTGATTTCACAGGAAAAACAAATCGTTCAGGCCTCGTGAGAGAGCAAAGAAAGGTCTTAAGAACTTGCAGAGCGTTAAAACTCTTGCCGGTAGAACGGCCGCACCCACGGGCAAGCGGAAACAGCCACAAACGGTTGCCGCTCAGTTCCAACACTCTTTGGCTGCACTGATGGAGACATTGAATCAAGCAAACCCGTTCTTTATCAGGTAAGGTTAAATGGCAGTCTGTGCTCATGGAATTTTATTTTTATTATAATTCAGATATTTTGAAAATGATTAGCTAAGACAACAAAATAACGATAAACTCTGAAAAGCGTGCTTCATTACATGTTAACATAATTTAACGCACTTAGGCAAATTGCAAGCACTTATTTTACATTATTACAGTTGTGTGTTTAATTAATTAAGTGCACGAAAAATCTTAAAAAGGTCAATTCCATTAGTGAAACTTGGTATTATCAGTTGCATTGACGTACGTAACCATATAGATTAATGTTAATTTTTACTTTTAGGTGTATTAAGTCTAATAGCGACAAAGTTCCTCATGTGTTCGACGAAGAAACGGTCCAGAGACAGCTGCGATATACAGGAATGTTAGAAACTGTACGGATACGACAAGCCGGGTACAACGTGCGTCTCACTTACGAAGAGTTTATACAACTGTACAGGATACTACTGCCCAAGGGATTGTTGAGTTCGCAGTCAGATGTGCGGCATTTCTTGGCCACTTTGAATCTAGACAGAGATAATTATCAATTAGGTAAGTTGTCGTTATTGCTTTGGATAAATTTTGTTTAGTTTCATAATGCTGTAATTCCTACCGACTGCTCCAATTCCGATCTCATACGTATTATTTCACCTATTTCATCGTAATCACCTTCAAGGTTATTGTAAATTATAGACGATTTGTAATTACAAAGAGGTAATGTAGACGTATGATTATTCATTCCGATTATATTGCACTCAAAAATTATCGATCCTATAACTTATACTGCGCTCGCTAATCCGATTTTCTAGCTTTGCTAGTATTGCGAAACCCTCCTCATTTATCATAAATAACTGGAAATTATAAGTGAGGCCTGTGAGCAGCCTGTGTGTCCTAGGGCTAAACTGATGATGATATTATAGGCAACGTGCACATCGACGGTGCTGCCAACAATTTGAATCTTTTACCGTATCAGCCCAACATTTCACATTCAAACTGTCACATTAGTGCTGCCACCTGTAGTTCCTGCTCGTTCCCTATACTGTCTGCGAAGATGGATCACTCGTCTTTAATATCTTGTTATAAGGTCAATTCAACTTGCACTTCCAATTCCCTTACACTTATGGTCATAATTGTTATAGGTGCTACAAAAATCTTCATGCGTGAAAGCGAGCAGACCAAACTGGAGTATCGGCTGCACCAACAGCTGATGGCGTCCATCATCACAATCCAGCGTTGGTTTCGAGCGGTGCTGGAGCGGCGGCGGTTCCTTGCTCTCAGGACGGCAGCCATCGTTATACAGTATCATTGCAGGTAAACATTCCATCCATATTTACTGTTGTGCTGTTGTGCGGCGGCAGAATGTCCGCTGTCTCTCTTCGGAGTGAAAAAATAACTTTAAACTTTTCTGACATGGATACGATATGCGACATTTATGCAATAATCCGAAATCATGTGTAATCTTTACACAGACAATGGCTTCACGCTCGCAACGACGCCGCTCTAAAGGTGCAAACATGGTTCCGGGCGATCCGGGGCCGACAGTGGTACAACAAGTTCTGTAAAGGACTCACAGCGTTCCAGGCTCTCGCTAGAGGATACCTACTGAGGCGGAAAACGTTACCTGAATTGAGGAAACTACTGCCGATAGCTCCCAGGGATAAAACAGAGGTATGCGCTGCGCAGTTTGTTTTCATATTGGTTTTTATTTACATAACATTTGTATTATGAAATACGAGTTTTTGTGTGAACTTTCATATGTCAAATAATATATGGCGTTCCATCTTTTAATTTTAACAACAGGCCTTTGAACGGTTTTTATTGTATGCAATACCAAAGATAGGTCATCAATGTAAATTCTTTATCTTGTTACTAATATAACGACCTTGAAATGAAGTTAACTTAAAACTCATCTATGTTTCCAATATGCCGTTCTGGATTTATGACTTTAATCAGGGTGTAAATACATCGTTAAGCTATAAAAGTAAGATAATGTCGAGTTTTAATATAACTTCGTTTATTTTACAATGTTTTGAGTGAGATTGTATCAACAGCATGATGGAATACAGATCGATGGGGACGAGGTGTTTACGAGAAGAACTCCGGCCGACAGGAAATCGTGCATAGATAAGCAACTGTGAGTACTAGCATTGTTTTATGTGATTTTCCTTGAGTACTATGCATGCCATTCTATGTGGGTCATTGTTGGTTTACAAGAATTGTGTTTAGACGTAAATTTCTTGCAGGTATAACTTTATTATTTTTATAAAAGTTAACTGATATAGACATAATTATTATTCTTTACTTTAATGTTCTGAAGTCCCGATCGACGGGTTATTATATCTTTATCATACATGACCCATGGGTAGAAATCTGTCTTCGTTAAAGATTAGCATATTAAACTAAATGAAAAACTTTTCCGTAAGCCGTTTTGGCTAAGTGGGAGGGCACTCGACTTTCATTCCGAAGGTCGTGGGTTCAAACTCCGTCACGCACTCATTTTTCTTCTTGAGAAATATATGTGCGCTTTAATCACGTGCTTTAAAACTTTAAAAGAGTTTGAAGAACATGGGTGACATTCAACAACCTGCACTTGGCCAGCGTGGTGAATTAAGGCCTAATCTCTCTCCTCAAGAGAGAAGTTCCTGTGTCCCACCGGTGGGAACGTAAATAGGGTGATGATAATGATGAAAATCTTTTCAATTATTTTTCATTATAGAGTGTATTCATTTCTGATAGATCAACAACTTGCAGGGAAATGATTCTCCAACTAGATACAGAAAAGTCAAGACAGTTGAGGCCAACGCAATCCCTCCCAATTTCATCAGAGTGAGTATGACACTGCCAACCGCTATTTAGCATATTTGTTCCTTACAATGCCCCTAACGCACCGTTTCTTCTTACAGTTTGAAGAATGTTTTGGACTACACAATATACGCGCTAAGAAACAAAAACGATAGGATATTAAAAGAGCAAAACGTAGCTAAGCTACCGTTAAAACCTACAAGTTCCTCCAGGTAAGATATTTAAAATACAATAATTTCTTATTAATCCCAAATTTAACTTAGCTTAACATAAAAGCTCATTTTACTTTTCTATTCGCAGTCAAGAATCGAGCAAATCACTGTCCACGGAATCGAATCAGAGGAATTCCAGTACAAGCAAATATCCTCAGCAAGCAGTTTCAATGCCAAACAAGATTACGCCGGAGGATCTCGCAAATGAGATCCTTTGGCTAACGATAGACCAAAGCTATCTTATGGCTGATAAAATGGATAAGGTACGTGCAACATTATACTAGTGACTGCTGAATCGAATCAATACATTATGGTAATTAGAATAATCACAACTAGGAACATCACCTAGATTATTATGGTATCCAAAATGTTAAGTATTCCCATGGAATGTTCTTTTATAAAAGCATTATTATAAAAGAAGGAATATGATTAATGTATAAGGAAAATTTTGTATCTAGCTTTTGTATAGGTTACTGTTATTAATATTGCCGGTAACATTTCTGTCCAACCGATGCTGTTTGTTTATTACTAGAGAAGTAGTTTCTTTTGTCAAAGATATAGTATCATTTGTATTGTATGCCCTATTTTACAACATAACGGCTAATCACATACGCACTTACGAGCCGGTTTTTTTTTTTAAAAACAAATAGTTTTAATACTAACTAGAGTAAACATTTACAAATAATCCTTATCCATTTATATGTTTCCACGTAGTTACGTGTATTATCTACAATAAAAAAATAGAAAGCATTAAAAGCTAATAAAAATTTAGAAATAAAAACATTTGTATGTAATATGTTAACTGTGACTTCTTCGTAATCATTTCGAAGGGATACCGATATTACCGGTTAGTTTTTACGCCAAAAATTTATAACCATTTGATGTGTTTTAGAAATGCGAGAAGGAGCTAGCAGAACTGGTGGAGTTGATGAGTACGAGCGAAGAGTATCTACGGCGATTCGGCAAATGGAAACCTGGGGACAGCGGACCTGAAACAAACAAAAGTACTTCCAAGTAAGTAGCACTAATGCGTCGGACAATTATTTTTAATGATAATTATACTATAATTTATAATAATTTAAGTCATAATTCCTTTTGGGAGGGTAAACCGCTTCTTTATGTAACGCGTTACGGCGCCCGGCCGACTACTTCCCTTTCACGCACGGCAGCGGTTTTCTTCTCCTTTCTCAATCTAACCTACAGCGCTACACGTGTTTTGGACAGACCTTTACTAAACTCAGGAGGGCTTTCTTAAAACCACACTTGTTTTAATTCACAGATATTTAGCTGAGAACAACTTTTGCACCTTGTCTATTCTAAACCCGTTATGATAAGATTTTTGAAGCGCAAAACTTAAATAATGCACTAATTTCAGGAAAACCTCCCCTCAACCTTACCGGCGGTCTGCGTCCACCGCGGGATTAGTGTCGCTGCCGCCCGTGAGGCGAGACCCGCGCTCGCACGAGGCCGCCGTCACGCCCTCCAACTCCAATCTAGATGCCTGTAAGTATATTTGCACATGTCTTTAGCCTACCTAGCAGAGAGTCCAAGAGAGAACCTCTGCAGCGTAAAACTCTTATCGGTTTATTCATTTAGTAGAATATAAACTTGAAAAAACCTATAAACTCCTGAGTAAGCGTGGAAATGGTACTTTTGGGTAGTGATTAGCTATTTCGGACTTTATTTGGACATTGTGCAACATTCCCTTTAATCATACTTGGAATTAAGCTTCAAATTATTTGGATTTCAAGTTCCAAGTACATTGTTAGGTAAGAACCTATAAGTAACATAAGATAATAATCGTCTATTATCGGCAAAATATTATTATATTAAGTTCCAGTTACTTGACAGATCATGTCAAGTCGAAATGCGATGGGAGATTAATGGACTCCCTGAGGTTTAAATGTATTTCAGCTTGTTTACTGCCTATGTCCAAGTTGTGTTTTTAATTATTTCCACTGCTTTTATTAAACAACGTACAACACTTTATCATTAAGTCTATCTAGGTTTTGTTCTGAATGAAAGTACACACTATGCTATCTTAGAATAATTAAGTCCTAATATTACATTCTGACAATGGGCCATTACGAGTAGTTTACTCGTTGCTCCTTGTTTTTACGGTAGCAAGTAGAACAAATGTCCATTTTATCTTCATAATTGTTTGTCAACATGTTTTGATACTCATTATGTAATTCGTTCGTGGGATCCTGCGAGAAAGAACAATTAGCGTAATCACTTGGTGAATTTGCATACAATTTGTTCAAAGCTTTCTACATCCTTTACTTAATATTATTTCGTTCAAAGAGGAAGATGTCTCAAATCGTGTTAGAAGTAACTAAGAGAGATAATTCCGAAAAGTGTTTTATTTTATTCGGAGCATTTTCTGTAGTGATTTTGGTAGCTATGGGATATTTCATGGTGATATTCACAGTGTTGTTTTATTGCTTCGGTAAATATTGATTTTCAACTAGGCATTACTTAACCTATCCTAAGCTTGCCTGGAAGAAATCGCTCTTAAGGCGGCGATAAGGCCGCCCTTTGTACTTATTAGACTTTTAATAGACTTAATATGCTCTTGATACAGTCAACAGCAAAAGTAGCTGATCAAAATCATTGTTTCAAAACATCTACTGTGACGTGCCAGATGTAACAAGTTATACCAAAGTGTCAGTTCTAAATGAAGTTCAAATTAGTCAAAAGTAAATGATCAAAACAACACCGATGTTCGAAATAAATGTGATCACTTACTTATTACTTGTTAAGTGTCCCTTTACTTTAAATAAACTAGAATAGTCAGTAGTTCATATTATTCACCTAAATTCCCTTTATGCATACGGCGGTGGTAACATTTTTCACTCTCACCCACACCGGTGGCTTAAATGCTCGCTTGATGATGTTTATGTTATAATATCTGTGGGGAGTTCCGATATTCACAAGGGTTTAACTTATGTTAATCGAAATATTTTTGTCAGCGTACGAGACAGCAACACGAGCCGTTGTCGCCTCAGCGAGTACATCGGATCCACCAGCGCCGCCCGCGCGGGCCGCTCGTCGCTCCCCGCGCCGCTCGCCGCGTCACCCGCCGCCGGACCTCGTCGTGGATACCACGCGGCAACTGCTGGATGACGAACGAGCTCAAGCCAGGTTCGTTTTTTTTTATTTATGTTAGGTAAGCCTTCATTTGACCACAATCTCACCTGATGTAAAGTGACGATGTGGCCTAAGATGGGGCATGAAGACCTAATTCTAAGTGGGGATTCTGAGATCTGCACTGACATCTCGCCTGGGAGTGTTTTGTGCAATATCCCCCTGCCTAACCAGGCCCCAACCAGCCCAACTCCCTGATGTAGCGGAGTAGGACTTTCTCCTCTTTCTTTGCTCAAACAATTAGTTACAACACCGAAAGTCCTACTTCATGAAGACCTAGAAGGTAGATGGCTTCTCCGGGCCACATTACGAAAGACGAAAAAAATTTTGTGTAAATTGAGACATCAATACGGGCTTTGGTCGTCTCTGCGAGTAGGTACAACAGCGCCACCTCGCGTTAGACCTGGTTATAGATACTACACGGAAAATGACGTCTTCTCTTGGCGTAAAACAAACAACGACCACTTCATAATATATTTAGATTTGAACCTCATTTTATTCTGCGTGTTTTATACGTAGAATTATTCCCAATAACAATATCTATGCTGTATATCTGTATCATTCAATTAGCACACCCATATAAAATAATAAAATCAGCTTAGTTTGGGCTTAGACGATGCTCTGTTATAGTCCATATATGTTTATTTATTTTCACAGAGTAAAAATACCAATAGAAGAACGTATACAAAACAGCAGTGCCACGAGTTCATTACGGCGACGGAACTCGGATCCCGCTCCGGGCGACCTGCGACCCATCGCGGTCGACCCTCGCTCGGCCGGCTTCATCGGACAGACTGAGAATGGACTGTTTAGGATCGCTGGCCATAGGTATGTAGCATTTGTATATTACGAGCTCTTAACCTAGTTGTTTTGATACTATAAGGTTGCATTTCCCCTAATATGTGCCTGGAGACGTAGTGTGGCACTTGTTTCAAAACTCAACCACTAGGCGATAATCGCTGAGCGAGCCTATTAAATAAACTGTAACTTTTATTTGTCTATTTTCCCGATACTTATAAATCGCTAAAATATTATAATACTTTATAATATAGATTCTAAACTACGTTAATATTATAAAGATTACTTATATCTATACTAATATTATAAATCTGAAGAGTTTGTTTGTTTGATTGTTTGTTTGTTTGTTTGTTTGTTTGTTTGAACGCGCTAATCTCCGAAACTACTGGTTCGAATTGAATAATTCTTTTTGTGTTGGATAGTCCAGTTATCGAGGAAGGCTATAGGCTATATAACATCACGCTACGACCAATAGGAGCAATGATATAGTGGTAAATGTGTAAAAAACGGGAGAAATTGTTCATCTTTGAAGCCTTCCGTTGCGTGCGCCGTGAAAACGGTTCAAGATACACAAAAAATATGTATTAAAGAATAATAGTTCTTTTAATGATCTAAAAAACAGTCCGCGATAGTATATGTCTATCTTTTAAGATTAACTCACAAAAACCGTTTTTATGGTACCTAATTTGGTCGAAATAATTTGTTTAAGTTGTATCAACATAATAATATTAATCTTTATTCAAATAAATATATTGTTGGTTAAGAGTACTTCATCCATTATAACGCGGGTAGCACCGCAGGGCACAGCTAGTTTAAAATATTGTAGATACAAGTCTAATCCATGTAAATCAATCTAGGTCAACTCCCTTTGTTATTGAGTATTTAAGTATTAGAAATTTATTGTATTTAAAGCAGCAACTTGACAAAATTGCCTTCTAACTGATGAATAACAATAACCATAAAACTTTAAAAGAAGTATTAGTCCTCAGATAAATACAAGTATTTCCTTTATTTATAACGTATTGTGTCTTGCAGGTTTCGTAAAGGCACTCGTTTTGCGAAAGCGGACAAGTGTGTATACTGCCAAGAAGCTATCGACGCGTTCGTCACGCAAGGGCAACGCTGCATCGACTGCAAACAACTCTATCACACCAAATGTATCCAGAACAAGGGCGTGATCAACATGCCTTGTACTAGTTCGGCCAATAGAGGACGCCACAAGAATAGGTATGACTTTTTCACCATATCCGAGTTAAGTCCCAAGTAGCTAATAAGTATAAAAAAAACGTCAGCAATTACGGCCCACCTTTTGTACATTATTTTGTTGTGCAATAAAGAATTAATAATAATACGGTAGTTTTAACGACGTTCTTGTGCTGTCTCACTCAGATTATTTATGTATCTGTGTATTATGTGAGCGAGATAGCTCTATGGGTACAGATTAACTTCCTCAAACTTAACATGGCCGTTAGGTTCTATGTGGACGTCATATTGCCCTGTCATTTGACTGCCTCAGCGGCGCGGTGGGTCAAAGCACGCTTTCGGCGCAAGAAGTAGCGGGTTTGATTCTCGCCGAGGGGTCAAGGGTTTGTATGCTCTGCAAACACTTTATCCTTGGTCTCGGTGTTTAATATGTATACTAAAAAATATCTGAATATGTTAGTCTATATGTTAAGTATATCAGACGTCTAGTACCCTTAACACAAGCTTAGAGCTTACCACGGGGCAAGATGTTGTGTGGATTGTCCGAACAAATTTTAATATTTCAGGACTTGATTTAACTTTTTATTTCAGGAAAAGAATTACACCAAATCAAAACAACCTTCTCGACCTCTCCAAAGGATCGGCAAGTTCCAATTTCAACCTCACAGGCACGTCAGAGTTTATGGACCGGACAGATAAGATTATATCGGACGGAACCGAGCTACAGGCGATGCAGAATTTCATCACCGAGAAGATCTATCAGATGGAGTCCAATGAAAACAAAAAACAATCTGAGGTGAGTACATCACCGGGTTTAGACAAATAGAGAATGTGGGATAGGCTAGAGCGATGCGCGATGTGGGAATTAGATTACTATGTAAGCCGCGGGTATAAGGTGAATGTTGATCGCTTCTAACTGCAAATCTACCAGGGAGATCTATGTATATTACGGGCGTCCTATGTCTGAAACGATTACCAGTAAAGTGACCCCTTATAGGCAAGGTTAAATTTTAGCCAGTGGTTTCTAAATGGTCAGTTTTCGCTTCGTTAAAGGTAGTTTGAGTATCTGAATTTGGTATACATGAATGGTTTCGTTAATTTTTCACTAGTTTACTGGACTAATAATAAAATTATAATTATCTTTCATCATCTCAACAGGTCGACAGGGTATTCAAGCACGCACTCAAAGAGTTCAAAGAAAATCTCGTAGCGTCCTACAGTATAGTGGAAACTCGCGGATCTGCGCTCAAATATAAGGACTTAATAGGGAACTTCTTTCACGTAATGGAAACTGTTTGCGCGAGAGAAGGGTCCACTTTGTCCATCACTATGGGCGTAAATGCGTTTCGCGGCTTTATGGACGAATTTATGAGTCAACATGACACAGATAAAGCGCGCACGAAGAGGAAAAAGGATAAGAAACGAAAGGTATGCTGAAATTTAGATTTATGCTATAGTTTTAAGATTTGTAGTATCTACATCGATTTCAGCAAACCTCTTAGACACTTCCACAAATTCATAGTTCAAAATCCGATCTACAAACACAAATTTAATAACAAGAGCAATAAATTGATGATGTTCTGGTCGCAGGTGAGGGCGACGCGGCGGCACGTATTACATTTTTTATATACTTATTGTATGAAACAGCAAGGCGTTTGCCTAGTTGTTTTAAACGCCGTGAGATTTTACAAAGTAGAAGAAGATATATCTATATCATTTGGCCTTAAGAACCATGCCCAATGCTATTACGAAACTAGCCTTACGGCTCATCTTATAATAACGGTAATTTAGGACCCCTCATTATATATCAGTGGCATAATGTTCTATTCCACAGCTTTCTATATTTAAAAAAATATGTTTTTATACTCTTCTGTGTTCTAGGTGGACGATCCTATACAATACAAAGGCCACGCGTTTGTATTATCCATGATCAACATTCCGACTGAGTGCGAGATTTGTAAAACGTTCTTCATGTGGCCGATTGAACGGTCGCTCGTTTGTCAGACTTGTAAGCTCGCGTCACACAAGAAATGCTATACTAAAGTAAGTTTATTCGAACATTTATTTTTGGAATGAAGTTCCTTATTGTAAGTCTTGGAGCGACCGAACTGAAAAAAATGTGATAGTAAAACCGTAATGAAAAGTCCGTGGAATAAATAAAACCGGACTATGTGAAGGATGACATGTGTAAGAACGATGGATGGACTGTGTGAAGGATGACTTGTGTAAGAAAGGAGTGAGTGTTGAGATGACGAGTGAGAGATGAAAATGGAAGGAAAAAACATGTTGTGCCGATCCCACGTAATGTGGTTTATGGGCAAGATTAATAAAGATAATTAACTAAGCCAACCGATTATAAAAAAAATGTTTCTATGACAAATAAAATCTGTCAACCACAATCTTATTCTCGTTCGTCGATGAGTTTAGATGTTACCGTGTCCAAAAATGTTTTAATTTCACATGGCGCACTTCAACCATTTTTTTTTTAATCAAATCTTCTATATTTGCGTCCTTAAGTTCCGTAACACAAAAGTTGATGGTTAGATGTTGTTGAATGTTTTATCCAATAATATTTGTTTAAATATTTTTTTAGGTTTCAACGGTTTGCATGAAAAACAACACAGTCTCAGCGGCAATAGTTGGTGCAGTCGATGCCGGTGGCAGGGAGCAATTTGGCGTGTACCAGAGGAGAGGAAAGGTGTTTGGTGTGCCTCTAACGGAACTACCCACGCGAGACAGCAACATTCCCATCGTAGTTGACAGACTTATCATAACTATTGAAATGGTCGGCCTGTATACGGAAGGATTGTATAGGAAAAGTGGGCTCAGTTCTAAGGTAAGCATCTCATGTCAAAATATAGACAGATTTTATTTCTTACTTGCTTTTAACCAACGATTTCGCCTTGCAGAGTCCTTAGGCCTGCAACTGCATTAAAGGGCGCGGTTAAATGTCATGCACATATGGAGCAATTTTTTTTTGAAACCGCGCCCGTAGTTGTAGGCCTTATTGTAAATTTCACGGGTGTAGTACGTTTTTTTCTGTATGAAAGATAACCTATGTCCTCCATATTCTTATGCCCGCTACTGTACATAAACGTCACTTATAGATTTCCTGTTGTTCCGGTTGGAAGCGGCCTAAATGCTCCCAAACCTTATATAAAATAATAATATAAATGTTTATTCCTAGGTTCGCGAACTCAGACAGCTTCTAGACGACCGGCCGGAAGAAGGCATAGAACTACTGGATACGTACGCAGTCCACGTTCGCGCCTCCGTCCTAAAGGGCTTCTTCAGAGACCTGCCCGAGCCCTTGCTGACCTTCGACTTGTATGATGACTTCATCATGGCTGCGGAGATAACTGATCCTCAGGTAGGTTTCGGTTGCATTTGTTAACTAGTACAATTGAGCATTTGACTAACAGTCGAATACGAAAATATATATTTTATTGTATGAAATTTAACGGACAGTACTAACACTTTATAAAAAAATATATATAAAATTTTAATATGTATTTACATGTATGGTCAAGTGACTGAGCTTTTTTCAGTGAAAGAAAAGAAGTGAAGTGAATTTGAAGTGAAAAGCTATTTAATTAATTTATTTCAGATTAAAATCCATACAATAAAATAAATATTTCCGGACAATCCACACAACAACATCTAGCCCCGTGGTAAGCTCTAAGCTTGTGTTACGGGTACTAGACATCTGATACACTTAATATAATAGACATACATAATATTGATATTTCTATCATACATAATAAACACCCAGACCAAGAAGAAAGTACTTGCAGAGCATACACACACATGACCCCTCGGCAGGAATTGAACCCGCTACCTCTGAGGAACTCCGCAACACTGCGGCTTTCAATACACAAACACAATTCAAATTAAAAGTTACAATTAAATAAATCTAAATTTAAAATTTAAGAAAAACCCCCGATTCCAATGCCTTAATTTCCTTAAATATAAAACAACATAATATTATGTAATGTGGACGCGATGCGTTTTCATTTGCTTCCCCACTCTCACCCCCATAACTTTTAAACGGCCCAACAGATTTTCATGAAACATCTCTAAGAACACTCGCGCAAGACTCACCTTTCATACAAAAAAAGCTTAATTGAAATCGCTCCATCCGTTCGGGAGCTATGGTGACACAGACAGACAGAGAGACAGACAGACAGACAGACAGACAGACATACAGACAGACAGACACGTCAAACTTATAACACCCCTCTTTTTTGGTCGGGGGTTAATAAAATGTATTTTTAATGTCTCCTATGTGATGTCGCACGCGCGCCATTTTAGATGCGACCGTTACTGCGAGGCAATCTTGACATTTCACCAAATTACTAAGTAATTTAGATAAATTTTGTTCGCAGGAACGGGTGCAAACAATATTCGGACTGTTGAAGAAGCTTCCTAAACCCAACTTCGATCTAGTTGAGAGACTGATATTTCACCTTGCAAGAGTTGCACTTGGAGAGAATCACAACAGGTTAGTTATTATTGATAAAATATTATTGAAATAATACTAACTAATATTATTGACATAATACTAACTAATATTATTGAAATAATACTAACTAATATTATTGATATAAACTAACTAATATTATTGATATTTATGTGTGTTTTTATCAATGCAGTTTTAAGAACGATGAAATTCGAAATAGCTTTTACGTAAATGTGAAATTAATTATAGTTATTAGTGAAAGAACACTAGGACGTCCACTGCTGGACTAAGAGTCTATGATATCCAGTTGTTTCATACGGAGGAACATGCAACCATCGTATGCCAACAGCTTTCGCTCATTTATTGTTAGTGGACGTCCGACGCTGCGTTTCCTAATCCGCTGAAAGACACTCGAGATCCTTTCGCCCTAAACAGCCATCTGCTAGAAGAACTTACAACTTCTTATGCACTTATCTACTAAAATAGATATATATAGATAGATAACTCTTTATTGTACACCACAAAGAAAATACAAACTGCAACAATAACAAGACAATACATGGGAGTACAAAGGGCGGCCTTAGCGCTGTGAGCGATCTCTTCCAGGCAACCTTTGGATGGACAGGAAAGAAATAGAACGACATAGACAGTGGCAGTGAGTAAGATCAAATTGTTAATGCTTTATACATTTCGCAGGATGGGTCCAAACGCATTAGCGATAGTATTCGCACCGTGCATACTGCGAACTCAGAAGGTGCAGCCCGCGCAAGACTCACTGCACGATATCGCGCGGCAGACGTCCTGTATCGAAGCCATATTGCAACATAAGATGAAAACGGTATGTGGCTACTTTTTTATCATTTATTATTTTAATTATATTATCCTATGATTAATTAACTTAATAGCGTCCAAAACAATCTAGGTGTTGACTGCCTCAGTGGCGCGGTGGGCGCAGTCCGTTTGCGGCGCAAGAGGTAGCGGGTTCGATTCCCGCCGAGGGGTCAATTGTTTGTATGTTCTGAAAGCTCTTTCTTCTTGGTCTGGGTGTTTAATATGTATAATAAAAAATATCTATGTATGAATGTCTATTATATTAAGCATAGACTAATGAACTACTAGACTGCCAATCTCCTTTATGAAAACGTGTATTTCGATAAAGTTTGCCTAAAATTACGCTAGATGTCGATGAGTGTTTTGAATCTGCTTTACACGATTGATTTCTTTTTATCATTGTATTCGCCACGATAGGTTAGTTAACTGCACAATAGAGTAGTACCACAGCCAGTGGCGTAGCTAGGGGCCCAAGGGCCCTTGTGCATAGTGAGAGAATCAGGCCCTCCCCCCTCTTACCGCGTAGTTGGAAGTTATTGATATGAAAATGAGTGCCATCGAAAATGTAGATCTTGTCAACACCTTTCATTTGAACCCATAATGGAACGTCTAGGATGTGTAGTTCCATATATATGACTGTTTTTGTTTTGACAGCTGTCACTGAAAATGTAGGTCTTGTCAACATTTAAAAAAAACGTAACCAAAATGTAACCACAAGCACCACCAAAGCTGGTGCGACACCATTCACGTGACCCCGCGATGTTGTATGGTTGAAGTACGTGTGGGCTGGCCCTCATTGGAATATGATTTTGAACTGAAAACAGGAATATCCATCCTTCTCTGATTAGAAATGATATATATTATTTTTTGCTTTATGGGTTCTTACTTACAATCTCTGTACGATCTATACAATATTGAAATTTTTTATACTATGGTATTATGATCGTCAGGTCACGTGATTGTCGCGGAATAAATCTAAATTTGAAATTTAAGAAACGACCCCTATTCCAATGCCTTAATTTCCTTAAATATAAAACAACATTGATACCCCACACTAATATTATTTGCAGATTTTCAGTTTTCCTTCCCCACTCTCACCCCCATAACTTTTAAACGGCTCAACCGATGGTCATGAAACATGTCTAAGAACACCCGGGCCAAACTCACCTTTCTTATAAAAAAAACTAAATTGAAATCGCTCCATCGGTTCGGGAGCTATGATGTCCCAGACAGACAGACAGACAAACAGACAGACACGTCAAACTTATAACACCTTTTTTGGTCGGGGGTTAAAAAATGATTTCCTTGAAATGGTCCGTCCTCCTTGAGCGCTAGAGAGCGACTGGCGACTGGTGATTAGTTTTACCAGCGCATTTTCGTGCATTTTGAAAGTAGATGCTGGCTGTACACACGCGCCGAGACAACATTATTAAATCCAAATAATTAATTTTTGCTTTACAATATACTAGTAAATGACGAACTCTTTCTTTTAATATAACTTTTATATGATTTGAAGTTGAAAACTCTCAGTAAAGTTGGTTTAAAAATCAATTTAGTGTCATCTTTAACACATTTTATCATTTTATCAATATAAATCGCGGTAATCCGTGATTAATATTTTTTTCATTTTTATCTTTAACATGTTATGTATATAACATGTTAAAGATAAAAAAACGTGCAAAATATTCATATTTACAGATAAAATAGTTAGAAATTTGATAATTCGAACCGGAAATAGCTTAGGCAATATTTTTTTACTTTCTTGACGTTATTTCCGCTTTGCAGCCCCGCTACGTAACTTATTTCTTTCCATAATTTTCAATTAGTAGCCATCGAAATTTTAGTAATTGTTACTTACTTACTGAGATTTTCCGATATTGCTTTTCAATGTCTAGTATAGAGTAAAGGAAGCTCAACAGAAAAGAACCATAAAACAGCTTGTTTGGTAATGATGCGGTAAAATCAATATTAACTCAAAGGCCTATTTTAGTTTCTAAAGTAGCTCGTTTGTCAATTTTAACTTATGTTTAGAAAAACGTTGGTTGTTTTTTATTGCCGATCAGGTTGTGAGCTATCATAGATTATAAGCGGTTAGCGTTGTGCTGCAACGTGTGTATCATACATATCTTGTCGTCGGTTTTTTTTGTTTTTTTTTTTAAAATGAGTTTTAACAGAATTTCGGGCCAGATGGATGGTTGTGTGGAATAGAAATCATAGCATTAGTGGTGATACTTGATGAAATAAGGCTGGTAGGGAAATACGAATAACAACAGTCAGCGACACACCTTGCATCAACTACTGTAGTACGTCCCAGACCCAAGAAAGTTGAAAACATAGCCGGAAATATCATAAATAAGAACTGATGCAAGGCAAGAGCGAATTAAAACTTCGAATTAAAAAAAAAAAAATATTGTAAGAATTTTATTTTATTTTTGAATTTTCTTTTTTTTTTCAAAGCTGAGGCTAGAAGGCCCCCTGAGCTCGAGGGCCCTTGTGCACCGCACAACCTGGCCCTATGATAGCTACGCCACTGACCACAGCAATTAAAGAGATGGCGTTATTTAACTTGCGGCGCTGCCAGCTTGCGTAGTGAACTACGGGAGCGTAGTTTGAGTATTGTACCTCTCTTTCTACGTGTTTTCTCTTTCTTCTGCGGCGTTGTCAGCTAGTGCACGGAGACTTTGTTTAATTTTCAAGAACATAGTTAATTTATTTCGATCAAACTTAAAGAATAAATCATTGTTTACGATCACATTTTCACACTTATAAAACAAAATAAAAATGTTGGTGTGCACTAACACAGAAAATAATCTAGATTTATTGGCTTTTAGTGCTGATACGGTAATTTTACGGCTATGTTGCAGCGCCATCTAGGCATAGCCCGGAATTTTAGCTTTTTCCGAGTCACGATTTTTTTGTAGGGATTATCAGTCTACTAGAGGTTCATTAGTCTATATATTAAGTATATCAGATGTCTAGTACCCGTAACACAAGCTAAGAGCTTACCACGGGGCTAGATGTTGTGTGGATTGTCCGGAAATATTTATTTATTTAATGGGCTGGCTTACTAGATGCGACATGAACAAACGACTTAGAAAATGCACATGTTACCTTCGGTTCTTTTTTTTTTATGTTAGATAAGCCTTCATTTGTTTACAATCTCACTTGATGTAAAATGACGATGTGGTCTAAGATGGGGCATGAAGACCTAGAAGGTAGAGGTTCTAGGTTTAGTTTCTTTGTAATAGGGTGTGTAATATAGAATGTTCTATTCGATATGACGACCTCTGTGGCTCGGTGGGCGAACGTCCGCCTGAGGCGCAGGAGTTTGCGGGTTCGATTCCCGCCGGGGACCAGATTTTGTACGATCTACAATTTCTGGTTTCGGGTCTGGGTGTTTTCTATGTAGTATATCAGTCACCTAACACCCATAGTACAAGCTCTGCTTAGTTTGGGGTTAGGTGATGTTGTGTGAGTAGTCCGGAAATATTTAATTTATTTTTTATTTATTTTTTTATATCTGTCCAGGTTCGCGTAATGCTGAACGACATCAAGACGCTGGACAGCGCGTGCCACACAGCCAACAAGCGGCTGGCGGACCTGCCGCGCGACGCCGGCGCCGCGCCGCGCCCCGAGGAGCAGATCCTAGAAGGACACATCAAGGAGATCCAGAAGGAGAAGTTCATTCTACAGTCCAATCTGCCTACTCTCATTAGGTATTGCTCTGTCAACACGTATGTATTTATTTCTTTTTCGTTCCTGCGTTCAACGGCAGACCGTCGTCGATTATAGTCGATTATTTCCTGAATTAAATTGTATTAAATCGTACTAATACTGGTCGTACATGCGAATTGTATCCGCAAAATCAGAAAACTACGCTGTTCGTGCTAATAGTCGCTAAAATCCAAACTTTGAACATTGTTTAATTTTAATGCGACAGAAAGTACTAAGTTAATTATTTTTTATAACATTTTTGATAAATATTAGAAACATAAAACTAATTCTACATAGAAATAATGATTTCAATAATTGTATAATCGGCGACGATTTGCTATGATTACTCCTAGGAAGTGAGAGGTACAGATTTATTGTTTGGCAATGGAATGGCTGCATGACGCTAGAAACTTATTAAGTATATCACTAAGCTTGCACCTCTCTTGTATATAGTTGCACTACTCAAACTCTTTCTAAACTTATTTACACAATTTAATTTGAATGAATTGTTTATTTCTAAGTATACAGACACTTTATCAAGGTTTATGGGCACCATCAATAGCCAAATTTTTTATAAAAGGCAACTTAACAAGTTATTATATTTGCTGCAGCATTTTTCTGAACTGGTCTGACAAATAATCTGTAAAATGCCTAATATGATAAATTAAATGCTATGTCATTAATTATTCTTTATTGAACAATACCAAGATCTTGCTGGTTTGGTCCATTTATCAGTCAAAACGAGAATAGCAACAATTATCCAGCAAGACACTAAAAAAATATTTTCTGTATAATCAATAAACAAGTTACGTTAATAACACTCTGTGTGCGTTCCTTGCAGAGCGACTTCAGACGATGACTTGCTCTCGACCACTGACCACGACGGCGAGCTGGGAAGCACCGACGACCTCAGCACCGCCGGGAGCTCCATGCGCTCGCAGCGGCTACATCGACAACTCTCATCCGACGATCCTATCATGGTGTGAGACCACGAACATTGCCATCTATTTTTATTATTGGTATGTTTAAAAATTGTGATTATTTTGTTATACCATGGGTTATTGTTGAAATTCATTGTGGTTTGTTTCTACCAAAAATTGAATTATTATTTTTAAATTAAGTCTAATGTGCTGACTTTAAAGAACCGAGTTTAGAGAAATTTAAAATTGTAAAATATGTAGGTAGTACTAAGAAGTACCCGGTTTTGTGTAAGATGTTTGTAAATTTTCTTTAAAAGAATATTAGTGTTTGGATCTGACGATGTTACATCATTCCACAATCTCGTACGTTTACGACGTTTTCCAAAATATTAAGAAGCATTTCCGATTTTTTAAAGATTTTTAGGCCCTGTGTCACTATTTATGCTATTGTTGATCTTTTTATAACGAATTTTCAAACAAAAATATTTTTATATGAAAACTGCGTCCCTAAGCAGATTTTTTTTATTACTACTAAATTGTAAATAGTGTAAGATCTTGTTTGATTGTGATTTTAAAACAATATTGCCTTTTAACGTTATTTTCGTTCCAATGACTTAACCTATTATTAGTTGTAAGATTAGAACTGTATGTTTATGCTAATTAGATAGAAGGGTTTGAGATTCCAGGACATACAGACTTAATTAGTTGATAAGTGACCAAACTTTTTTAGTACGGCAAAGTGTTGTAGTGATGACCGGATTAAATTTATATATTTCAATTGATTTATAATAATTAACAAATATTTCCGATATTTTGTCTCCAATAGTTTTAAAATACAACTCTACTTAAAGCAAGACTTTTAACTTCATGACGATTGCCGCTTTGCCTAAGTTTATTCATTAAACAATAATTTACCTGCTGTCATTGTTGGCTGGCTCTTTCTTATCACATATTTCAATTCTTACTTATATACTTATGTTGATAAGTAGAAGGTAGTTTCTTTACAGAGGATAGATATGAATATTCCATTATCTCTAAAGTTAATGTTAAATCGAGACTTGCTAGTCACTACACTCTGAATTAAAATACCGCTCAATAAATACATGTATTGCTGGTGCAATGGAAATAGTTAGATCCGACCCAACATCAACCTTCACCAAGCTGAGAATTTAATAATACATAATAACAAATTTTTAAATGGGTAAACCCCGCAAAGTGCAATTATAAGTAATTGAATTGATTGTATAATAGAAAAAATATAGATATCTGATTGATTTAGTCTGATAGTCTGTCCAAGATTTTTTAGTAAACCCATTTTTGATTAATTTTCTTATACTTAATCTTATATATAAAATTCTCGTGTCACAGTTTTTGTTACACTTCTCCGAAACGGCTTGACCGATTCTCATGAAATTTTGTGAGCATATTGAGTAGGGCTGAGAATCGGCCAACATCTGTTTTTCATTTTGAAAAACAACGTTTGCTGGGGTCAGCTAGTTTGTTATAAAATAATTATTTTATCAGAAGGTCAATGTAGGGTTGGATTAGACTAAAAGTTTATAACATGACACAATTTTTCATTTAATTTGCATACAATCATGTTATAACGTTTTTTTTCTACTATTTATGAAAGTCCTAATTTCTAAATACAATACTACCATACATACAAGGTCATTACAAAATAATTGGCTTCTATAAATTGTTTTCATTATCAAAAGACTGTCTAGTAAGCTACTAAAATGTATTTTAAGTCACAAATGTTTTAACATTTTAACTAATTTATCTACAACGAATTATACTGTGAATTTATATGAATTATTAATCTTCATGTGATTTCAAATTTAAGTATTTTGCACTTTTGTTTTACCTACTACAGAGCTTAGTATAGAAGTAGTGTGCTTAGTTATTCCAGACTAATTGGAAATATAACTAACATGATCTATAATATTAAGCATTATACATATTATATTTGATTCCTGCCTGAAATTGCAATTAACTATTTTAATTCCATTATTTAGGCTGTGTAAAAAAAAAGCATCTTGCTTCTGTGCCTATTAATTTTTTTTCATTTCATCTTAACTTTTATTGCAAAAAATAAGGACATTTTACTACTAACTCATCAAACTAAATGTGCAATGTGGCTAAAACTTATAGGCACTAGGAATGTTTGTAGATAAACTATATTTTAATTTCATGATTTTTAGAATCTGTGTAAATATTGTTAGTGTTGATATTTTAGTAAGGTACTATTTTATTATGGAAGTTGTTATCTTTTGCCACTGTTGCTCTGTAGAAGTGCCTATCTTGTATGTAATTGCGTTGTTTATGGTGCATAAGTTTACATTATAACCTTGATCATTAACTCATTTTTTTCAAGTTTCAGAAAGTAGATACTTTGTGTAACCAACATTATAAATTGTTTACATTTATAATGTTTAATTTGTGCTGTACTGAAACGATAAATAATATTTATGCAATCCTGTAGTGTCTGCTGCAATTAGTTATAGCCAATAATTTCATAATTGCTAACAACCAATGCATATACATTGGTCATTTTTACTTCCTGTGTATGTACTCAGTTTAACTAGTTATAAATCCATTATTATATAAAGTTCAATTACACCAATCATTCACAATCATATTGAATCTTGTATAATATAAATTGTAAATTGTTCAATGTATTTTTAGGAATCCTATATTGAAATGTAACCAAAACATTATTCAAAATATAAATAATAAAAACGTAAACATTTCTCTGGAAACTTTATTTTATTGAAATAGTCTTATAACATTGATTCATTTTCCAACACCTTTCCTATAGGACATATTGACCAGTTTTGTTTTGATGTTATTTTCCAAATACCTATCAAAGTATTTGCATCAAGTGGCTCTCGATGTTCTTCTTGTTCTGGTACATCAAACATTTCAAAATCATCATCATCTTTTAAGTCAGCGATTGTATAGATTTTTGTAGGTAAAAATTGAAGATTATTCTTATCAGGAGCAGAAATCAACTTTGCCAATTTGCAAATCTTACTTGTTACTTCTTGTGGTATCTTTGGCTCTACCAACATTAACAAATCATTTACAAAATAGCTCAGGTATGGATTGTAAGTTGATATGATAGGTTGCAAAAAATTTATATCAGTCAATTTTACTGGCAGAGGCTTGAACATATTGAGAAATAGTCCCTTGGCTTTTTCATTTGGGTACCAGTGGTAATACTGCTGTTGCAAAAGTTTCTTTTTCCCAGGAGAACTAGCAAAGTCTCTGAAAAAATAAGGTTATTTATTGTTACTTTAATTATTAAAAATGACTTAAAATGTATGCTAATATACAGCATAACAGCCACTTACAAAGGAGCTTTCTCCAAAAACTGTTTTGTTTTCTTGAATGAGGCCAGTATCTCTGAAACCCAAAGGGCGGCAAGTAATTTCTTCTCATGCTCTTCACTTTCACTTTGTGTCAACTCGATCAAGGCTAAAAGAAATTCTAACAGAAGCTCATTAGCGTACAAGAAAGTAAGCAGCACTTCAAAACAATGCACATATCTTCTGCTTAGAGAATACTGCTTGAATTCATTATGACTTAGAAAATTTAGTAGGTCGGGTGATAAAAATAGGGACTCTTCTCCGAGTAATGCATTGTTCACATACAGGACTGTGTCCTTCCCTTTTAATAAATCTTTTGCCTGTGAATCCATATCACCAATGAGACTTCCTACTGATTCAGTTTCTAAATTGGTGAAGTTGCCTAGCAAATCCATGGCATCAGTCAGAATTGACTCTCGCATATTCACATCAGGTATGTCAGACACCCTCTTTATTTTACACTGTTTACAGATGCTCAAACAGCTGCAAAAATAAATCAGTGCATTGATTCTGTTCTCTTCATTATTTGCAGTGACTTTTTTACCAGTTTTATAATCTTGTATATGTTCCAATTGTTTATCCCAATAATTGTCCTTCAGCCACTGTAAGCAAATTTCACTGGCATTTCTTAGAAGTGTTAAAGATGGCAAAATGTTGTTGTGCGCTGTATCGTGCCGTAAATCAATGACCCAGTCAGGAACTCCTAAATGTTGTGCTGCTTGATACAAGCTAGCCCCTTTCGCTGCGGCAGAATCCAGCATGTGATTCACAAATCTCATAACAGCAGAGGAGTAGGCCAGTCGTAAGATTTGATCATTAGCGATATTATCTTCACTTTTTGAATCTTGTACGAGTACTTGCAACAAACTCAATGTGGATTCAATACCAGATGGTAATGCAGGCATTCTGGCTTTCCACACTTGAAGCGTATTGAGTGCATGTTCTTTATTTAGATTTTCCGAATAAACTGATTTGTAAACATTTTGCCACTCTGAGCTATTATACCATGGAACTAAACGATAGTATTCAGACATTATTTAGAAATTACACATCGGCGTAATTTAACAAAATAATGTGGCTTGCAAATTGAGTCGAAAACCGCAAAACAACATGTGAGACTGCGAATTGACTTGACAATGACATTGACATCTTTACGTACATGACTTTGACATAAATATCGAAAAACAAAACATTTTGCTTTAGTACTAGCTAAACGTAGTATACTTTTAAATCTGATCATTCCCTTTGTAAACGTAACGTTTCGGTGGATCTCCTAGCAATGACTTTATTAATGACGAAGTGTTGTGTTGCCGATAGTGACAACTTCTCAAGATTTAGCTTAATATCTAATCTAAAATAGTGATTTCAAGAGTTGTATTATTAAAACATACTGAAAAATAAATCTAGGTAGGTAGTCTATTTTTATCACTATAAATATAAAGTTACAAAACAAGATTTCCCAACAAACAATGATGTACCTAATGAATATGCAATAACAAATTTAAAAACTTAAAAATAATTTTTGTACTTTGGTAGAAAATTCGGTAGTAATTTTCCGTCCATCTAGTTGGTGGACGTCCTACGCTGCGCTTGCCGATACGGGGTCTCCAATTGAGAACTTTTCGGCCCAACGACCATCTGCTCCACGGACAATATGGCTAGCCCACTGCCACTTTAAAGAGCTAATCCGTTTGGCTATGTCGGTGACCCTCGTTCTTCTACGTATCTTCTAATTTCTGATTCGATCACGTTTGCTTATAACCATTTCCATACAGGAGTAAGTTCAGCTTGTAAACTGTCGGCATCACAGAGTTATTACGCCCGGTTTGACAGAGCGTATTACGAACTCGTACCATCACATGCTAATACGGCAAGCCCCGTCATGGTGAATATTAGTTAATAAATCTAAATAGTGTTAATAACCATGATTGTTTCAAAAGTTATAATAGCCCGTAATATATGTCAAATGCATTTTAATGTCCAATCCAGATCCAGATTATATTTTAAACAAAACACAATTTAAGCACAATTAAACCCACATTAAGAGAATAAATCATTTTGGCAACGTTCGCCATTCCTCTTTTTCATTTAACGTCATTTTGGCAACACGTGTAATTCCACAAATTTCAATTTTACAAACTTGTTTGTTAAGTTGCAACGGAAAAAAGCGGAGAGCTGTTTAGCGTTCACAACCCCTTTCTTATGGATGTTTAAAAACAACTCAACAAGCATTATTTATCAAGATATGGTTGAAAAGGTAATGACGACTGCCGTGACAAAGTTAGGAGAAACAAATTAAAACTTAAAATGTGAGAACTATGTGCACGTTGAACCACTTTAAAGTGCATCGGCAAACAGAAAGACGGGGGGAGTGTCCAGAATTGCCATGCAATGCTTCTTAACGCATTCCGTTTTTATAGTGTTACAAAATAGCACGGATGGCATAAATTACTATATTTTTTTGAACATTGTTTGATGCCGTTTTTTAACAACTTCTAGTAAAAAAAATTAAGCTTTTATTTTTGGAACGTATTGTTAAAATATTAAAAAACAATATTTGCACACATAATTTGACAATTATCTTAGTGTTAAATTAATTGTACAAGGATATACCATAAAATGCACCTTTGTGACATGAGGGGTAATGACGTTTTTATAACAAAAACCGGTATTACTTTTTTTTTAGCCACTCAATCTAAAAACGGTCTTGATTGCTTTTTCCTTATTAATCTAGCTAACATAATCTGGAACATTTAATAACAAAAACTATACAGTTCGCAAGTTTATTGGCGAGACATAGATTTTGACCGTATATGAGAATTACCGGTTTTCACCTTTTACTTTTATTTACTCCTTTGTAAGAGGCGTAATGTGAGTGTCATAATTTAGAACGTAGTGATTATATTGTCACTTCTATGGTAAACTTACGAAACTGAAAAAAATATATATAATAACTTTTGTAAAGAGATAAATGTTTAATACATCTATCTCTTTACAAATATGCATATGCATCTATTACAAATATCCTGTAAAGCTGCGTACGGACAGTGCGTTCCTGTGTTACGCGTAGTCTGGGTACGCAGTCCACGAGTACATTGGATACGCGTGCAGCTCCTGTACGGACCGCCGCGAACCTGAACGCGAGGTTCATCGATCCAGAGCTGCGACTGCTGCGAGCCAGTCATCGCCATCAACAGAAATATTTCAAATTTCATTTGAAATGACCTTCCATGCATCTTAGCGTAAATCTTTGTTACGATAGTTTGAGTGTGCTGTCCCATAAACACCGATGAAATTCGTAACGTTGAATTAACGTGACAACATCTTCATTAATCATTACTGAAACTCGCTGACTTGTCCATTTTGCCGTCCAAATACAGCGTCCCTGCGAGTGCGCGTCCGCTTTGACGCGCGGCCAAATACCGACAGATAGCGGCTCGCTGCGAGCCGAGCTCGCGCGGCACGCGTGCCCCCTGAGTGTACGCGTAGCTTCTAGTACGGACATGGCGTTCCAGGACACGCGTAACCGACTACGCGTACCAATGTACGCACAGTCCGTACGCAGCTCAATATATTTAAAAATTAAAACCCTGCTGCAGATTCGTAAGTTTACCACTGAAGTGACGATATACTCTCTGGTGACATTACTTGTTTACTTAAAAATCTAAATTTAAATTTAAGAAAAACCCCCGATTCCTATGCCCTAATTTCCTTAAAAGTAAAACCTCATAATATTTTGTAATGTGCACGCGATGCGCTTTCATTTGATACCCCACTCGAGTATATTTGCAGATTTTCGGTTTTCCTTCCCCAATCTAACTCCCATTACTTTTAAACGGCAAACTGGTTTTCAAGTCTAAGAACACTAGCGCCAGACTCACCTTTCATACAAAAAAAAACTAAATTAAAATAAAATCGCTCCATCCGTTCGGGAGCTATGATATCCCAGACAGTCAGACAACAGACACGTCAAACTTATAACACCCCTCTTTTTTGGTCGGGGGTTAAAAATTGCTTCTGGTCAAGTAGATTCTTCTGATCTACTTGATGTATGGAGTTTAATACATTTGATTTATTCTGCACAAGTGTGAATAAGCCACGGCGGCTTTAGAGTAGTAATTTCTTTGGCGATGCTGGGGTTTCTTAGTGGCCTTATTTTTTTAGGTTAGCTATGAATATTTCATCTTTGGGGTCTATGTACATAAATTATATATTAGTTAATGATACTTAATAAAGTATGTAGGTAGTTAAGGTATTCATGTGTAGTTTTGTAACGAGTAGATATTGTTCGTCGTAATTTGTAAGAAATTGTGTTTATTGCCCGCGAGGGCATTTTGCTACTTATTTGTTGGTTGTAGGCCTTACTTATAAAAAAAATAAAATAAATATACTCTTTGGTGCTAGCTTAAGAATCTTTAAATGTTCTTTAATAGGTAATAATGATTTAAATTCGCTTTGTTGGCTCCTACAAAAAAAATGTAAATACAAGTTAGTAAAAAATTACACCATTTGATTACTTTGTTTTATTATTTGGTGAAGTGTTCCTTCCGGGGCTCATGAATCCGTCACCTGAAGCATGGGAACAAAACTGAGGTTGTGTTCTACTACAGGGCAGACCGTGTCTGATTAATAACTTAAAATGAAAATCTGTTATTTTGTGTACTGAAAAACCTATTATAATATGGTATTTTTAATGCAGAAGAGAGCGGTCCGTATACGTATTTTCGTAATAAAAATATAGAAATAAAAATAAATTCTGCCGTGTTGTATATACTAGCTGATCCTAGCAAACGTTGTTTTGCAAAATGAAAAATAGATGTGGGCCGATTCTCAGACCTACTTAATATGCTCACAAAATTTCATGAGAATCGGTCAAGCCATTTCGGAGGAGTATGGCAACGAAAACTGTGACACGAGAATTTTATATATTAGAAGATTCAACCGGTGTGTTAACATTATTGTTATAACCACGTGATAAAAGGATGAAATCGACCCAACATAAACACTACTATAGTCGCTTTACAGGAAAGGGTTCGATGGCAATTCGCTTGAATAAGACAGGAAATATCTCCGGACCTGTTCACCTACAAACCCTTTGGAAGACACCTTACTATGAACGTTTACGCCAGAAACAGTTGCGGATTTGATTCCCAGATTGTGTCTAGATTTTGTAAGATCTGCAATTATGTTTATAGGTCTGGGTGTTTCACAGCTAAATAAAAAAGGTGTGTGTGAGATTCACACACGATAGAAGTGAAACTTCAGTAAATCGACAAAAGAATGAGATAAATAAAAAAAACAAAAAAAACTGTGCAAAAAGATTTTGTTCGGGCGGTCACCCATCCAAGTTCTGGCGTCGCGCAACGTTGCTTAACCTTGTTAGCGTTTAAGATTAGCTTACCTGTCGTTTTTTCCGTTGCATCCGGTTTGAAATCACAACGATTCTAAGGAAGTTACACTTCAAAAAGTATACCTACGAGAAACATGATAGAATGAGGTTTGTAAAGAGGTAAATGAAATAAGACACAGAGTAGAATTAACTCTTTTCTTTATTTATAAAATGATTTCAAAGCAATTGTTGTCCATTATCACGTGCAGATAAAACGCTACATTTTTAATGCATTTGTGTAGCACAGATAATTAAAATTAGGTATGTTTCTTAAAATATCTTGGTTTAAGTTAATAGAACTTAATTTAATGATTGTGAGATGAGAAAATAATTTTAACAATAGACAAAATAATAACTGCTTTTACTAATCAGAAGACAGTAACAAATAACTTTACACGAGTCTGTCTGTCTTGGAAAAGTCATTAACATGACTCGTTAAGAAATAACAATACAATGAGTTGATTGAAATATCACATTACCACAAATATGAATGCCGTGATTTGATAAACGGCGAAACAAAGTAACTGATAGTCACCAAACATGAATTCATTTAGATACCTTTAATTTTTCTTTGGCACTAACATTATGAATGTCGCGTCGCGTTTTCCCTGCCCGTGATACACCAAATTTAAATGCACTTCTCAGGATACCGGACGTCGGACGACAACCGGTCGTTAACGAAAACAAACGAAACGCACAGGTAAAAAATCTAGTCATCCGATTCCAAAAATCACATCGTCGAGTCACTTTCGAACCGACTCCGGCATAGTCCGTCCGGGCGAGCCCGGCGCGCAATAAATATCTATCAATATATACTCTCGATCAACAAATATAATTCATCATAGGCGATAATCACATACCGAACGTTCACAGATAGGCTAGCGAGGCGCGGCACGGCGGTGGACATTTTCATCAACGCATAGAAACATAATTTCATAACCACAAAACATATTTCGCAACAAAACACCCTCTCCCATACCGCGCTAAGCTTAACCGTATATGCGGCGAGGTTATCACAGGGGCGGGTCTCATAAGTCGACCGTGTCGAGCGGCTGCGTGGGCGCGCGCGGCTCGGGCGGCGGCGGGGGCGTCGCGGCGCGCGGGTGGAACTTCCCGGGCAGGGAGGCGAGGGCCGACAGCGCCGCGTCCGCGTGCGGTATCCTCCGCATGATCTTGCCGGAGGTGATGAGCCGTCCGAAGCCCTCCTGGTGGGCGAAGGCGTACCCGGAGCGCACGGAGCGGCGCGCGCGGCGCGCGGACGGCGTGCGCGGCGCGGGGGCGGCGGCGCGCCACCTCTGCCGCGCGCGCAGCCGCTCGGCGAGCGTCGGCGCCGTCGACGACCACGCCAGCCGCCACGACACCACCGGCACCATTAGTATTATCATCTGTGGACAATGTTTGAAATTTTAAAGGATGATGAGTAGATTCATGCTTTAACTCTGCTAAAAGCCAGGATATATAGTAAGATATATACCTCATTATATATAAATCTTCATCATCATTCATCTTAGTCATTGAACTCCTAAAGGGCTGGACCGATTATGATAAAAAAAATTGTGTTGTTAAAGTGGGTTCGAGAATGGTTTAGATTCACAATACGGTCAACTAGGTGCGAAGCGGGGGCGGACCGCTAGTTTTATTATGTATTGTTAATATGAACAATTATCATTTATTTTCAAAGTGCAGATTGGCAACAGCATGCCTTTGAACAACAGTTAAGTCCACCTTCGTTGCACGACGATTGTTACCTACATATATATTCTAGGTACAGAAGAAATGCTGTCGAAGTAGAATATAATGGATGCAGTTTTACGTTAAAATTAAATGAATTCAAAAGCAGAGTATTCCAACCAGTCACACTCACAGTAAGTACGGCAGTGAACCAGAAGGTGGCCTGCGTGAGCGCGACCGTGAGCGAGCCCACGTAGGGCCCGCCGATCGCGTAGTTGTAGAAATAGTCCAGCACGAAGTACGACACGAGCGAGCCCCATATCGTCACGTGGTTGAACACCGTCCAGTACGTGGTGTCTAGTGCGATCTGTTGAAGCAAAATACATATTTACTACCTCATAGCCACCAACTTAATACAATGTAGTGCCGCTTTTCGCTGTCGTTTTCTCTTTGTTATTACCACGAATTATTTAGCTATTAGTGGTTCTGCCGCTTGTTAAAGAAATATTCATGTGGGATAAGATATTTTCTATCTATCCGGCTATCGTGTTATAAGTTATAGAAAATAAAGATAAAATAAATTAGCCCATAATCGAACATAAAGCATAGGTCGCCGTCATCGAAATCGATGTGGAGGACTATATATATAAGTTATAGGGAATTGCACTCTATAAAAATAACAGCTATGCCTCGTTTTCTCTTTCCAATAGTGATCTTAGACGATCGTAGGTAATGTTATCGGTGCGTAGGCAAAACGCCGAAGCCAAAATTGTATTATTTAAAACTTGGCATTAATTGTGAAAATTTACTTCGTTTGTTTAAAATTAGCATACAACTTAATATTTTTGAAATAATGTTTACCTGTGTTGTATTGTCAATAATTAAAATCGTAGCTACTACGCTTCCTAGTAATCTATGATCTGATAATATTTTGCCGTCCGGCGCTAATCCATCTTTGTAAGTACCTGAAAAAATACAAAACTGTTATTAGCAAAGGGTATAATAGTAGTTAAGTTAAGAAACTTGTCACACGTTTGCAAAACAATTGCATTTTAACAAAATAGTGGTAGCTAGTATTCGTTTTTTCCTCCCCGAAATTTGTAATATGAAGCATTGTACTAAGTCACCCTAACTATATCAATTTATGCACAAAATATGACAGCTAGCTATCTTTTTATAAATAGCAAGTAGTTTCTAGCTCACAAGCACTCACCGTAAGGAATAAGGAAAAGCACAAGGGATGTAAAACACCCGTGCACTGTAGACTTTATGAACTCCGCCTTATTGAACAGCTGACTGGTATGCCCGGGCACATACAGTTTGGGGAACTGCAGTGACGTCACATCGGACACGTCTTGCTCGAACACACCCAGGGCTAGCACGGGCAACGAGGTGTAGAAGAGATTGTATACAGAAATGAACATTTCGTCGAACACCGTCTGTAAGTGAAATAATAAAAAATATTAGTCATTTAAGTAAAAGAAAACAACTTCAGGTCGATTCATGCTTCAATAGGTACCGTTTACAAGCCGCTGTTGAATGGGCGTAAAGCGAGAGATGTGAGAGGTTGGATCGACTTGCACTGGACTCGAATTAAAATAGGATACAGTATACATTGTTTTCAGAATGAAATATCTCAAAAACCGGATGTCTTAGAGATTTGATTACTTTACACTTTATGTTTGATAGCATTAACTCTGTCAATTGGCATGCGCTTAAAACTAGCCGCAGAATCAGTTTTTTTTCTAAATGACGCATTAGAAGGCATTCCAAAATGTTCAATTAGAACTTTCCTTTGGGAAATATAACCACAGAGAACTTAAAAAACACAGGTGAGCATAAAGTCACGTACCTGCGCACTAAATCCGCAGAAGAATGCGAACCAGAAATGGCAAACGGTGAACGCAAAGTTCTTGTAGAAAAAATATCGTAGAAACTTGCACATTCTGTAATAAGACCACCTCCCGTGAACCAAGAGGAGGCGTTGTAGGAATCTGAACTGTGCTATTGAGTAGTCAGAGGCTAGAACCGCTTGCATGCCTTCCTGTCCTGATATTCCTACTCCAATGTGTGCAGCTGGAAAGGAAAATAAATATAAATTCATAAGTAGTAGGTTGTTATATAATGTAAAGCCATATATGGGCTTACAGTGACGCACATATTTAGAGTAATCAATTAAGCTGCATGATTGTCCACTTGTTTATAAATCTCAAGCACTTGTTCCTTGATCTGGGTGTTATCTATGTATATAATATGTAATATGTATGTAATGTAGCTAAGTTTATCCTACTAATATTATTAACGCGAATGTTTGTGAGGATGTAAGGATGTTTGTTTCTCTTTCACGCAAAAACTACTGTAGGGATTTTGATGAAAATATCACAGTATGTTACTGTGATATTATATAGTTAGCTTACATATCAGAATAATACATAGACCCTTTTTTGCGCGTTGAAATGACACATTTCGCGGGAAAAATATTGCGAGCGAAGCCTGATTTGTATCAAATTTGACACGGATATAGATAGCTATTCTCCCAGTAAAGAACAAAGGCTACTTTTAACTATCAATTCAGTTATAAATTGAGTCATTATTAAACATACGCGACTTCCGACGCTCCATCACAACATATTATTAATTTAACTCCTTAAAGTTTGTATGTTTATGATTATCTCAAAACCCATTATACGTATGCAGTTTACAGCAATAGAGCCATTCAAGTCAATGCGGGTTGCTTGTAATTATAATTTATTTTATTATTAACTAACCTTTGATCATAGAAACATCATTAGCTCCGTCGCCAATAGCAAGCGTCACAGCTTTTCTGCTTTTCTTTATAAGTTCTACAACCATGGCCTTCTGCAAAGGCGTCACTCGACAGCAGATCACTGATCTACATTGGATTACTACGTCAAGAAACCTGAAAACATTTTACAGAATTTATTTTACAAGTAATATAACAATAGTATAACATATTAAAGGCAAAACTTGTTTATTTACATACGCCTTTATATATTATCAAGAAACTCAGAGAAATCTCTGCCATCTACCAAGTCTCGTTAGGCGAGAATATTACATAATTCTGCATACAATACTTGTAAATAGACTTTAAAAAAATGTTTTCTGTGAACGGATTTGGTTGATTTATTCGCAAGCTGATGCTTCGAAAATAGATCCATTTATATTTTTGTATGGACCGGTATTAGTAGTTCTTAATTGTGTTTCCTTAACCTTGTTAGGTAATCATAAAGTTGTTGAAATTTTACTTGTGTAAGTACGGAATGTAATATTATGCTGTACTTAATGAGCGCACGCTTGTTGCCGGCACCAAAGCCATATCAGTAATTTCATAGAATCATCGCCCTCAAAATGCAGTTATTGAACTAAAATAGTGAATATTAAACTTACTTTTCCTCTAGTTTGGGATGTAAACAGTGAACCAGCGAGTGTCCATTGATAACGATCGCAAATCCGTTAGTATCATCATTGTTGTGTTCTTGCGAGTCCGCGGAGTAGGGGCCGCCCCCACTTGCGTACTCATTGCTGGAAAATGTCACAAGCTCTTTTTAAATAGCGTAAAATATCGACGCAAAATTCAGTTTCGGGCATCTTTAAGGTATATAAATTTTGGGGCCCTGGCAAAAACACGGGCGCTCAATGCGGTAGGTAAGTAAATCTTACGTAAGATTGATTCTGGTATTCAGGATTTCTAGTGAATTTTAGACACCAGTATTGAAGTATAGACTGATTACCTTTCTAATTAATTTGATGTTATTACTATATACTAGATACTATAATCATAACTTTTTGCCCTCCGTCATTACGTGGGGTTGACACAACATGTTTTTTCCTAGCATTACCTTTTCACCCATTAATCAACACTTACTCCTTTCTTACATATTGTCATCCTTCACACAATACACCTACTTTTCTTTGGCCTTCCTCTTTCCACATATCGATCAACACGTTAAAAGTCAATACTTTTAACGTGTTTTAACATATATCAATATATTGACAATGAATCTATTTAATAAGTTAGGTCTAATCATAACTACTGCACATTTTGTTCATAGCTTTCGACGATAAAAAGACCAACCAATCGTTAGGATGAAAGAATAATAATTGACTTTGCAGATATCTGAAAGTGTATTTTGATACTTTATTTAACTGTGCAGCTTCAGTTTCGTACTGTCTATATTTTATACTCGCTTAATTGATTCCTATACAATGCCTGGGTAAAGATCTAGCATTAACTTACAAATAATTTCATCTAAAACTGAAAACACATACTACACTTAGGATTACACAGATCGAAAATCTTGTTATTCAGTGAAGACTATTCTAATCTAGTCTAGGCTACAGTATGTCGGTGTATGTTAAGAGTACATGGTATAGAGAGAAAGAGCGCTTAGGCGAGTGTTTCGAAGAAGAAAATTGAAATTTTATTTTGGTATTAGTAAATTTTGAAAGCTGACTGATTAGCAAAATTATAATTTCGTACGATAAAACTATAACTATAATTTAAAATTTTGGACCATTTTTTGTTAATTTTTATTAAATGGAGTTCCAGCATTATTTATATATTATTTTAAATGCCTGTCATAATTTGTGGGATAAATATAATAATTACTATATATATAATATATATATTTTCCCACCACAATATACATACGTAGCTCCTCCACCAAGCTTCCGATTAAGATATATCAAAAAAGCTTTTAGTAAATAATCGAAGTATCATTTAAGTAATAATGTATGGGCACAGCCTATTTCTATAAATAAAATACTTCTGGGATGTTCTATGAAGTAAATTAGCCCAGAAGAAAGCAAGCTTTACCACACATCCACATAGAAAGTCATTAATAGTATCATGAACATGAAACTAATATAAAGGTTTAAAAAGTTACTAGCAGGTTATTCTAGAATATTTGAAGTAGTTTCATTCAGTGAAGAATATCTAAAACTTAACTTCACAAAATAACTGACATGCTCCTAAATGGTTGAAGGAGATATCGAGTATATAATAAAAAAAACTAGGGTATAGAGAATATATCATAGAGGTTGAAATAAATAGGTATGTGAAAGGTTATCGCCATCGAAATATTATCATTATATCTGAAGGTTAACTTTTTTAATTTGTTTTGTTTGTACTTTAGAACAGAATTTCCTCTATTTTCCGGCAGAAAGTTGTGAATAAATCAAGTTGTACAAATCAATTGATCCTGGTTTTCAATGAGGATTTTTGCTACCCCAGTTCTAATACTTTTTTTCTAAACTTTACAACAAATGTCTACCTATCAATATTAAAAAATGAATATTTTATAGTAAGATTAGATAAGCGTAGAATCAGAATTAGAATTTAAGTATTTGATAACCAAACCAATTAACATAAGACATAACCCCATTTTATTATTATCATTCATAAACGTTATTAACCTAATTGAGTGGCAAATCTGTTCAAAGTTCAATAAAAGCTTTTCACCCTTGTTTATCTCTTCAATAGTAGCAAAATAAGGCATAATTAGGCTTATTGTGTTTTTTAGCTTATTCAGTTATATAAGCCAGAAATAGGATTTTCTATGAACACAAGGGATAATATTTAAATGCGATAACCAGCCACAGCAAATATTAATAATAGTAGACAGCACAGTGACACACAAAACAAGAGGCACACTAGCGGTGAACTCAGCAGTGATATACAAGTGTAGCTCTTATTCTCTACCTGTCTTGTGCTATTGTGTTATTTTCCCACCTAAATGTAACCACAGAGACGGCGGGCGCGTTTAGCTTGACGTTGGCGGCGCGGCCGGGCGAGGGCCGCGGCAACGCGTCGCCGTTTGCCGTTTCCGTGTCAGTCTGGTGGCGGGTTTCGTTGCTTGAACCTGGGTGAAAGGAATCTTTAGCTATACAAGAATCATCATCATCATCATCACCCTATTAACGTTCCCACTGCTGGGACACAGGGACTTCTCTCTTGGCGAGAGAGATTAGGCCTTAATTCACCACGCTGGCCAAGTGCGGGTTGGTGCATGTCACATGTCCTTTTAACTCTTTAATGTTCTCAGAACATGCCGGTTTCCTCACGATGTTTGCCGTCACCGTTAAAGCACGTGTTTAAAGCGCACATAAATGTCTCATGAAGAAAAATCCAGAGGTGTTTGGTTTGAACCCACGACCTTCGGAATGAAAGTCGAGTGTCCTCCCACTAAGCCAACACGGCTTCGTACAAGAATACATTTATAAAAAATATAATATGTACTATAACTTTTTAGTACACACCAAGATAAAACAGTACAAAAGGGACCTAAAAGATATCTTGTAGGTCTATAATATTAAGTTTATCATCTGTCTAGTACCCATAACACAAGCTTAGAGATTACCACGGGGCCTAGATATTGTTGTGTGAATTGTCTGGAAATATTTATTATTTATTTATTTATATTATTATAATATTTCAACTCGGAAAACGTAGCGTCGCATGTCCACCAACAAGATGGACGGATGTTTTAGTGAAAGCTTCTTGTTCAAGGTTGCGCTTCCGACCGAAATAACTAGAAGTCATTAATGGAGACACGTAAATTACTGGACGTTCTTGGACTGAGATTATGGTATCGAAAATATAGAAACATATTAGATGACTATAATAATAAATCTTAATTTTAAATTTAAGAAAAAACCTTGATTTCATTGCCTTAATTTCCTTAAAAGTAAAACACCATAACATTTTGTAATGTGCACTAGTATATTTGCAGATTTTCGGTTTTCCTTCCCCACTCTCACCCCCATAACTTTTAAACAGCTCAACTGATTTTCACGAAACATGTCTAAGAACACTCGCGCCAGACTCACCTTTCATACAATAAAACTTAATTAAAATCTATCCATCCGTTCGGGAGCTATGATGCCTCAGACAGACAGACACACAAACACACAAACAGACAGACAGACACGTCAAACTTATAACACCCCTCTTTTTTGTGGGGGTTAACAAACAAAGTAAGGAAATATATCACAGAGCATCCGTTATTTTCATGTCAACTTTGGCATCATTGCGTTCCCGAACTTTCGAGGACGATGATTAGAAAAATATTCTTTTGAATGCTAGATCAGAAGAGTTCAGATGGATGAATACCCACTATTGAATTTAAGCTTCTTATACGAACGAGCCTCGTTCGTTGTTCAGCACGACCAACCACCACCACGAGCCAAAAAAAGGGTCTTTAGAGTGTTAGAAGTCAAATTTAATTGATGATAAAATCATCATCATTTCATCAAATGTACGTACCATGCGGTAGGAATGTATTAACGACACGTATGGAGTCCCTGCACTTCTCCAGCTGGCGATCGACGTCGTCGTACGAGGAGCCATCTATGATGAACACCTCCGCCATGTCGTCGGTTAGAAGTTGACAAGAGTAACCTATGTTTATCGCCGTTTCTGGAAAAAAAGAAGATTCTTATGAGATTAATATATAAGTATTATATATTATAAAAAATGAGAAAGTATATTTGTTCGTTACTCCTTCAAGTTTTTGAGACGATAACTTGTTATGGGAGGGTATGTAACGCGATGTTCGATATGTAACGCGTACAGCAGGCGGTAGGTAGACTCCTCCTCTATTACTTCGCAACAATAAACCGTATTTGCAGCCATCACTTCTATCAAACGTCCCAAAACGCACATATTATTGTAGCCAGCTTCCTTAGTTTCTATAGCATTATGCTGTGTGGAAACCAATTTATTTAAATTTTATGTGGTTTATTGTATTTTTATGTTAAAAACGTAAATAAAACTTTGCCTATTATTTCTTTAAATTAAACATACCTTGTTTGTCTCCCGTTAAGACCCAAACTTTAATACCAGCCATACTGAGATTTGCTATCGTCTCTGGTACTCCATCTTGTAATTTGTCTTCTATTGCGGTTACTCCTAAAAGAGATTTCACAAATAAGGGTGAGTAAAATAGAATCAAAATTACAAAAGATATAAATAACAAGTAAGCAGTCTTATATTATGACAATATTAATCAATATACAGGGTTTCCGACGGCCATGCCACATGAAGTACCTTAAATATTGAAGATCGAATATTTTAATGGAAGAAGACTTCATTTTGATTTCTCGGTTCTGACAGGCCATTTTTATAAAAGCTTTTAATACATTTTTTAATAGTTTTTAAAATCAAAATGAAGTTTGTTCCAGTAAAATGTACTATCTTCAATATTTAAATTTAATACGAAATGATTTTTTAGATTTGTCTCCGTCCCGAATAGCATTAAAACATTGTCAAATTGTAGGGTAGTAAATAGTTTTAATTGATGGCACCAGTTAGCAGCACCGTCGATGTGCAAGTTCCAACGTACCTAATAGCAGGAGATCAGTCTCAATCTCCTCGTATATGGCGTCGAGCTGCTCGTCGCGGTCGTGGATGGCGAGCGCGGCCTGCTGGTGCCGCCGCTTCCACTCGGAGAACATGCGCTCCTCCAGCGGCCGCCACGCGAGCGCCAGCGTTCGCAGCCCTTCGCCGGCGAATTTCTGAAAACAACCGATTTATATCAACTATACACATATAGAATTTTTTATTAATTTAATAAAAAATTAGATAAAAATTTATATAGATAAATAAAAATGAATTGTTGTTCGTTAGTCTGATTAAAACTCGAGAACGGCTGGGCCGATTGAGCTGATCTTGGTTTTAAAATGTTTGTAGTAGTCCAGAGTAGGTCTAAACGGTGAGCAAATAAGGAAAAATTGCCGGGAACTTTTTTACCCGTGCGACGCCGGGGCGGGCCGCTAGTTATTAAATATAGAGTTATCTTGCTTTTAAACAAAATAGTCTGAGGGCTTATTTCATAAAAACCGAGTAAACTAAGCAATGGTAACGATATGTCGAGTGCTGTCTGTGCGAAATAGCTGTCTAATTTTTCTAAGAGATGGTGAAACAGGCCCTGAGTGAGACAGCTTACTCTGAACCTTAAAAGCACCAGGTACCATCTATGATATCAAACTGTTACAAGGAAGGATAATATATTAACAGGAACCCGGTAAATGAAAATAATAATGTGTTAATAGGGAAAAGAAACAGGAAATAAGCCCACATAATAATAAATTATTCTATTTACTCACATTTAAATGTTCCTGTGTTTTTGATTTAACTTCAAATTGGGTATTTTTTAATCTGTCGTATATTACATTATCAGCACCTTTAGTATATAACCTAATTTCACCATCCTTCCTCAATATCACGGACATTCTTTTCCTAACATTATTAAAATCTAATATACATAACAATTCATACACCTGAAACAAAAACGAATAATTAATGGAAGGTCAATGTATCAGTTAAAAAAATAATTTATAAAGTGCTCTCTTTTGAGCAGATTATGCTTAATTCATAAATAATATAAACACTACTAAAACAGATATACAAAGTGTTTCAAAATTGGTAGACGAAAATAGTTTGTTCTACGTTATTTAGATTTGGAAGCCTATTTGTCGAAAAAAATCTTTAAAGGGTAAATCTGTAAATTCAATTTTATCGTGAGTTACTGCCTCAAATGGTTATTTGGTATATTATTTGGATATCTTGAGCTTGAGAGGTATAAAAAAAAGTTATACTTATTTCAGTTGTATTCTAATAATAATCACTAATAAACAGTGGTTAAAGATTTTTTTTTAATCCTGTAAGTTATTCCAGGTGTAAAAAAATTTAACTCAACTGATATGAGGCCAAACATGACCTAGGGATTAGATTAGGCTTAAAATAGGGGATTTTCCATATTTTTAGAAAAAAAGTCCTCCAAATCGAAATGTTGTAGTACAAAATATGTTCGCCTGGTGCGTGCTATTCACACCCTTTCCGCTTTATACATATACAAATTTTGAAACACATTGTATAGCATTCGAACACTTTAGGCCTGCCGTGCCGCTACTTGAAGCGTGAGCAGGCGCGTATATAACTCACGTACAAAAGTGATACGCGACGTAGCACATTTGTATGAGCACGCGCCCGCTAACCTTACAGCTTCAGTAAATATGATTATGCTATACGCACCTCTGTTTTACCCATAACTTCTATTGTAATACTATTAGGCGATCGTTCTCTGAACACAAAACCAAAATTTCTTGCTGCGGACACTAGCGCCGATTCATCTGGCGATTGTGCCTGAAACAAATAATATAATAAGTGAGGTCATAAACTAAATTATGACAATTTCAATACAATTAAAATATTTGTTGGGATTTTATAATTTCAAATTTCAAATTTGTGATGTGAAATAATAAATGGTTCCATATTAAAAAGAAATCATAATTGAAGATATAATACTTGTGAACCTATTGACCCGACTTTATTTATTGCGAGTACAATTTGGCACTGGAAACCGTTTTTTTTATTTTGATATACCCAGTGTCTATGTCTTGGTAAATACAAACCTAAACACCTCTTAAGCTAAATCTCTCTATGTGCTAAATGACGATCTGCAGCCTGAACGGATTATCTCAAAAATCATAACCCTCCTTCTCATGCAGACAGTTAATCATTGGAAAATTGTATAATGACCTCATCATTTATTGTATAGGGATATACGAACGCTTTATACAGATGATTTATTAAAATTGGCTAGCTCTCAAACAATGTTGCTCGCAAGTAAATATTCCTAAGATCCAATACTACGCATTCATATTGAAAACCACAATGGGTTTTATGCCAAAAGAAATTAACAACTCATTTGACTTCAGATTGACTGCGTACAATGAAATCATATTGAATGAATAATTTATGACGGTGCTTAAAGTTGGTATTTCGGAGAACAAAATGTTAGGTTTTACTTATGAATTAAACAATTTCCTCTCACTTCTCAAAAGACTGACGTAAACAGAACACATCAACATCAGACGCATAGAAAATAAAATAGGAGAAAAATTCACACTATTCATATAAGACGGATTCTCTTCCGTGGTTATGGGGGTCCTCATGTTGAGTATCTGCTCTTGAAATGCGCAGCCATGGTTCCCTCAGACGAATTATGATGTACCTAATTATATTATCATAGATTCATTTAGGTATTTGATAAGTAAAACAAAATACCTGTCGATGAAATGTTTCTATAACTATTATCATTGCATTCAGGAAAAGAGATAATTATCCTACAACTAACAACGTAAGAAATAGTTAAAATGCTTTCTTACCGGGTATTCTAACCGACCATTTTTCTGGTCCGGCATAAAAGAGATAAATATCCTACAACGAACAACGTAAGATGTAGTTAAAATGCTTTCTTACCTGGCATTCTAACCGACCATTTTTCTGGTCCGGCATAATAGAGATAATAATCCTACAACGAACAACGTAAGATGTATTTAAAATGCTTTCTTACCGGGTATTCTAACCGACCATTTTTCAGGTCCGGCATAAAAGAGATAATAATCCTACAACGAACAACGTAAGATGTAGTTAAAATGCTTTCTTACCGGGTATTCTAACCGACCATTTTTCTGGTCCGGCATAAAAGAGATAAAAATCCTACAAAGAACAACGTAAGATGTAGTTAATATGCTTCTTACCTGGTATTCTAACCGACCATTTTTCTGGTCCGGCATAACCGTATGGCACAATGCAAGCAACCGAAAGAAATCATGCACATCTCTGTTGCCCCGCTTCGAAGCATCAAGCAGCGTCGCGTCGAAGAACTTGAACTCTGGCTCGTATTCCGGATTGAACGAGAAATCCAGCGGTTCCGAACTCTGCAAAGTTAATGTCTGTATAGAAACATAGTTTTAAAATGCGGTAATAGACAAATCTACGTAAAATATCTGGTAACGATTGCAGTGTTACAAAAATTGCACTATAATTTTAGTATTGCACACCTAGTACAGGGAATTATAAGCATTTCGTTGACTAGTTCTGACATTCTTTGAGATATCTACTCAATCAATATTTTGCTAAGATTTCAAAAAGTTAGATTAAAAAAAGCAATTGCACACAGGAAAACAAAATGCTTAATAACTCGTTGTTATGCATCACACCGCAATCGATAACAGATATAAAAAAAACAATAGTATTGCATGCCAAAATGTGTGTGAAATGGGTTATGATAAAAACATATTATAAGATGGCACGTAGATTTGCCTAAAAATATAAATAGTTTATACAAAAACAAGCTAAAACCACGATGCAAAGCGACCCATGCAACATTCAGACATTCATTGTTAGCGGTTACAATATACACATTTAATACACGTGCAAATTAGGTACACATATACAATACAGACATACTCATTACCCCTGAACTAAGAAGTGTCAAACTGAGTTCCGAGGATTTCTAAGACAGTTTAAAGATAGATGAAGACGTTGGGTGTAAATGTATAGAAAAACCTATTGTGTTGTGTCTCTATCTGTGTTAGCTTTACCACTAATCCAAACGACAGAGAAGAAAGAGATAGCTACTAAGGTTATGTGAGTCTTCGATTACTGGAAAGGTTTAGAATTATCTCCATAAATCCACATTTGTTCTAGGTTAGAATAAAAGTGGACATCCCATTAGCCTAAGTCAGAGCCGAGCAGATAAATATGTTTGGTTTAGTCCTTTCCAATGTCATATCCGCTCAGTTCCAAGAATCCAATCTCATAAACCTATGTTAGCCATAAGTCAGTTAATGTAGTGCCTTACTTTAATACGTATGGAATTCGAGAACCGGAGGAAATAAGTTACCGTATATCTGGAGGGAAAAAAATGTTTGATGACTTCAGTAAAACAAAAAATTACAAATTGTTTTTAATGGAATGTTATTCAAATTTGAATTCAAAGTATAAAATCTTTAATTTTGACTAAAATCAGTTCAAACCCCAGGGATTCCAGCATCCCGTAAATATAGCACAGAATTCAGTTGTTTCGTCACCCCGAAATGTTATGCTTTGCAAAATTTCGACTCCGGCGAGTCTCGAATTCCTTAATCTTTTTTAATAGTTACTTATATTTGGGCTTTTTCTATTTAGTACAGTTAATGTCAAGAATATGTTAAAGTACAGTGGTCAGCTTACCTTCCTATTTGACAATGTAGACTCAACGCACGCTGATCGCGTTTGTTCCATTTAACTCTTTGAAAGTCTTGTATATTTTAAAATCTTTATGGTTTTTTTATAGTGATACACCTAACTTAGGTTGAACTATTTGAATTTGTGTAGAAAAAGATGCATCCATCACCATAGAATAAGAAGAATATAGAGAGGGCGTTGGTGTAATAGGTAGCACATTGATGGGTTTAACCGGTGGCGCAGGTTTGTATCCTGCTTGAGGGTAGTAACGGGATGCATTCTATCATATTTCTACACAACTTGAAATTAATCTGCCTATATTTTCCAGATTACTGTCCTGGCACTGTATTGTAAACATATTTTTGACCTTAACCTCAATTAGTAATAGCCTGTTAGTTCAACAGATAGTGTTATATCGTAGGGCACTACACATCTGCAAGTCCGTACACGTTGCGAGTTGAGATGGTTCCTCGCGCCGGGGGTGCTGCGGCCGGCCTCGTGCTCCAGGTCGAGCAGGCGCGCGCGGGCCGCGGCCCCGGAGCCGCACGCGACCTGCGACCGCCACGCGCTGCCGCCGCCGTTCCGCCGCTGCCACCAATAACCTCTTACAACCATTGAACCACATCTACCCGTTTTTACGTTTCACTACACGGCCGCAAAGGTAGTATTATCATTTGTTTTATGAGCGCAATGGCTATTATGTGATGCGATTGTATTTTATTATGAAACTCAATGAATTTTATTTGATAATACTTTTGGACACATTTTGACCGGCACCTTTGTAGATGTGCATTCTCCTAATCATAAGTATACTTAAAAATGTGGCTTGTAGCTTGTACGCGTTGAACGCACAAACTATTATAGCAGTCCTTTGTATATCCTATAACAAGCATTAACCAAGCCTGTTAGCTCACTACTACACAGCCGCAAATGGCTTTGCCCTTAGGATTAAGGTTTTTTTTTTGCAATGTGTCTTTTAGTATAGTTCTGTGAATACCCTCTTACAACTAGTTCCTGAAGCAGTTCCTGTATCCCTGGGTTGGACGTCATGTATAGATTGTATGTAGTAGTTGTATTGTCTTTTGTAATTAGTTGTCTGTGTAATGTGTATCCAATTAAATGTTATTCTATTCTATAACCTCTTATAACCATTGAACCAAACCCGCGCCTTATGTTCATTATACAGCCGCGATGGATTAAGCCTTTGTGTACAGACTGACACCTATTTTTTTTAATTAGATTTTTAGTAATGCGTGAATAACCTCTTACAATGATTGTACCCACCCACACCATAAGTTCCACTATCATACAATAGGCTAGCAATAGGCTGGGCCTTTCGGTTACAGGCTTTTCACTGTACCAAACACTCAAAATATAAATAAATCATTAATTTCTGCTCACAAAATATAACATTAGCTAATGTAGTAACATCATAATATGACGCAGTTTTATATACATATTTTGTGAGAGCTTGGTGTCAATGATAGAATGGCAGGCTTAAAGCCCGTATGTTCAGAATCACTGATGCTTAGAATTTGTGTTTTTTTCTTATGTGTCTCTTTTAAAGTGTTTTGTGAACTCTTACAACCTTTAAACCATACGCGTTCAATGAGCATAGCTCTGCATTGTACTGCATGCCGTACTTACTTAATTTTTTTAGTGTCCTTTATGTTATTTCCAAGCTTTATGTTTGTTTTTATTTTTGTGTTTTACAATTATGTATATGATTGAGTCACATTAACAATTTAAATTCAATTAATGAATATGACAGTAATTAATGAAGGCACATGATATATCTTTTAATTTTTTTTAAACCCCTAGAATGATACAAATAAAGAATTATTAAGATGTATGAAATTTTAAATGAAGTACTAATAATTATATCTAAAAAGAAGCAATGTAACAGAATTTTTAGTTATTTATATATCTTTAATTATTTTGTATGCATATCTTATTACTTTAACGGTTTGACACCATTTAAAATACCCATAAAATAATTTCAAAACGAAACAAGACCCTCTAACATTATTCATTACAATGTGCTTCTAATTCAATTGTTTTGATTATATCTCCGAGTGTAGACGTGTTTACAATTTACCTTCTTCCGTTAGGGTGAGCCGACTCGGCACGTGTTATCAATTGATTGGATCATTTATATAACTGTGTTATGTATTCTAAGCTACAACGCGTGCTATGTACCACGCTAACCCATTGTCTCTTTCAAAGTACATTAAACTCGATGTCTATTGTCTTACAGCCTAATTTTACTTTTTACAGAAGTAATAATTTTGCACGCAAAGCAATTTTGTGTTTGAATACATAACTATACTTAACCTAATAATAGAAAACACTGCTGCAAGTTTCTATGCAATGTTTGTACATGCAGAGTCTAGTCACTATTCGCTATAGGAATTAGGGACATTCGTCTGTCTAAATCACTCTGAATCTAGCGTTTCCGATCAGGAGATAATTTTGATGATACAGCTAACTTCAGAATGATATTGAATCAAGGATCCTAGTGTGCAGAATAAAATAAACAGGGGTAAAATCCATACTCATACACAAACTTTAAGACAAAACAAACATAGAAACATTATCATAATGATAGACAATTCACAAATTCCTCGCCGAAGCTAAAGGTGTACAATAAAAACATAGTAAACTTTTATATGTATAACTTACTAAAAACAAAACAAATAACATGCAAAGTATAATAAACTGTGGTATTTAAACGTGCTGATTGTAATATTTATTTCGTCGCTTCGTGACGTTTCGATGATCGAATCGACCTACATGCATGACGGTGATTGTTTCTAGGGCTGTGCGTTTCAAAATGGACTTTATAGGGGTGGTTTAGGGTGTTATTTGCAGTGTGTTGCTTACCTCTGTGAGTTCTATGGTCTCGCCCGTAGCTTCGTCTACCACGTCTCCGTAGCTCACTCCGGCGATAGAACACTTATTGAACGTCATTATGTTTTGCGTCAATGTGCCCGTTTTGTCGGAAAATATGTATTGGATTTGTCCTGTGGAAGAAGAAGTCACTTTAGATAATGGTCTTACTTTAGATAAGAATCTTTTACCTATCAAAATACCGTTGTTTATTTACTTTACGTTATTGTAAAAATGTTGGGTTACTAAAAGTCAACGTAATAAAGATTATGAAATATTTCTTATTATTTGACTCGTAGGACCTTATAAAATTTCAATAAGGTCACTTCAAATAAAAATAATAATTACAATCAGTTGACAGAGATAAGAAACGCGTAATTAAAATCTGCTAGCTTTATTGACCCTGTTATTGAAAAAATATTCTTGTGAAATTAACTAGACCCATAAGTTTGTTTATATTAATTAAAAATAGGATCTCATCTATACGAGGTAAGTACGGTGTAAAATGGTGTGTTCCCAAATAACTGACCTTTTAGGTTATTAATTAATCTTTACCAAAAAGCTGTTCTCGTAATTTATAAACTAGAATTATAGAACGCTACGGGCTTATTTCACAAAATCCGAGTAGACTAAGCAATGGTTATATAATATAAAACGTATCGTATAAATACGAATTGATTTCCTATTTATCTACAAGTTCAATTGGTTTGTGTTTTTGTATTTAATTTTTCACGTTTATAAGATTTGTAAAATCAATAATTGGAAATAAATTATTTCTATCTTGTATCTTGTCAATGGTTAGTTATGACAATAGCTATCTCGCTTTGACAATTGTGACTGAGCGAAATAGCTTTATATTTTAACCATTTTCTTACTTTTCTCGGATTTTAATAGGCCCTAAATGTTACGGTATCGAAATACCAATACACTAATCGATACCTACTCATTATATTAATAGTATCCCTAAACATAATATTCGTGCTGTAAAATAAACTATACCCCAATTACAACATAATGGTAAAAGGACCAATAAAGTTTAATATGTTAAACCAGCTCACCAGTAATTTAAACCCTATAATAATTACTAATTACCTATTGGGTAGACATAATTATCTATCATGAATTCATGACATGAGTAATATTGGCAATTTTTTTTATTCTTATTTATTTACAGGGCTTTTATAATTAATTACGTGTCAGTCCTATAATATTAGTAACAAGGAGTATCTGTTTCATTTGACTGTAATGACGATTGAGTCAAGTGGGTTGATAACGTCGTTTGTAGTAAGTAATACTTTTTCGATCAAATACATATACGATGAATTATTAAGTAAGCGATTGCTGTATCAATATGAGTACCTATATTCTCACGGTATATCCAATATGTATTAAGGTTTTTGTGCCAGAAAAAACGCGTTTTGAGTCAACTACCTGTCCACCCGCCAGCTTTGCCTGTTTAGTGATAGTTTCCCCGTTTTCTTGCTTAAGGACAAAGGTACTTTTTGGGAAAAGTAGCTACTATTTGGGAAAATAGCTATGTCCGTGCTAAATTTGATCCAAATCAGGGTTTGCTAGCAGTTATTCCTTTTCTCGCCAAATGTTTTTATTTTACCTAGACAAAAAGTAGCCTATGTGTTAATGTGATATGTAAGCTATATTATTGTGAAGTTTCATCAAAATCCATCCTTCGTTATTGCGTGAAAAAGCAACAAACACATTTACATACTCACATGCTCACAAACTTTTACGTTGGGTCTTAACTATCAGTTATTTTGTATTGAACAAATTACATAGTTAATCAGTCTTGTCTAGTAATTACAAGGGTTTGTCAAAGTATGACTCACCAAGTTCCTCGTTGAGCGTGGTAGTCCTAGCTTTAGCGGCTGTGCCAGTCTTTTCATAATACATTTGTTCATCCCAGTTTATGAGGAAACTCTGCGCAAATCTTATAACCTGAGGGTGAAAAGTTTTTGGTAATCATACAATCATAACATGGGAATTCACGTGTAAACATTAGCAAAGTTAGTCGGAAATATGTTATGTTTGCCGAGAGATAACATTCTGACTGTTTTTGTTTCGGAACCGGAAGTAATTTTATCGTTATTGTTTAACTTATAAAACAATGTTATAGAATTATGAGGACGTGTGGAAGCGGGAATTTAATTTGAATTAAAAATTTTCTGAATGCATATGCAGTACATAATCGTCAAGGATTAAAACGAGAACAAGCTACCAACATACAACATACCAACATAACTTGTCTTTATGTTTTTACAAAGTGATAAATCCCACATTTGGTTTTAACTAACATTCAAAATTTGTGTTACGTTTCTTCGTCTTTATTCCTTCTACACAAATTTTGAATATAACCTGTCTTCTTGTTAAATACCAACATCATCTACAATCTACATAGGAAATCATTTTCTATTATTATAGACCGATATGAAACACTCAGAAGAAGATGAGAGGCACGATAATCTTTCACTATACATCTCGGGTACTAGCGTGCCCCAGGGAAGGTACACTAGCGCGTGTCACTCACCTCGACAGAAACATACAGCGATATAGGCACGACAGTGTTCATCACAATGGCATAGGAGAAGAAGACGAGGAGCGCGATGACCACGGCCCCGTACGTCGGCTCCGCGGGCACCAGCGTGTCCCACGGAAGGTACACTTGAAAGTACCTCCCCGTCAGGAACTCCCATACGCCGCAAGCGATAGTGCAGAATACGCACATCGATAACAAGAAGAAAACTATCTGTAAAGAGAGTTTGGTGTCACAATTTCTCACTGGTTTTTCTCAACATTTTTTTGGTATAACTCTACATATAAAGATGGGTAAATTTTATAAGAGAACACAATTGTTTTATGGAGTGATATCTATATATAGAGCTGTTTTGTTTGAAACATATTTCTAAGTAAGTTTATTATTTTGCCCAATTTTATTATCGCTTTTGCACAAAAACCAGTATTTACCAAAATTAGTGCGGAAGAGAAAAATTAGATGTATATAAAAGAAGATAAAATAAAAAAATAGGCCATAAATAGTCCTAATTGCTCTTTAAGATAATACATATTTTCGTGGGAACAACCTTGAAGCAGCAACTAGCGTAGACATTAAACATGTGAATTTTACGAACAAAATATTGTTTAATATTATTTTATAGTAAACCACAAAATTATAACAAGGTAAACGAAAATTTGTGATTTGTACTCATTTAAATTTTGTCAAATTAGCGTATACGATTTGACAGATACGCATTACCGAAACACACACTTTCGTATAGAAAAACCACTTACCCCTATAATAAGAAAATTAAGTAGCCTATCTATGCTGGTGCGTTTGAACTTGGTTTTCCCCGAGTTCTGCATTAACTTGGTGTCCTTCCCCGCGAACACTACGACACCGTAGCACCACTGCGTGTTGCGTAGGACGCAGCCGCGCAGCAGGATCTTGTCGTTGTCCAGGGAGAAGTGTTGGTTGTGCCAGCTTAACGTGCCTGTGAAAACAGCAAGTCAATTGAAACAGGTTCAATTTAATCACAAATTTTCAGACTCATTTAACGTAAATCCCACGATAAAAGATATGGCCTTATGTCCTTCTGAGTACTTCCAAATACATAAATGCAAGTTTTCAAGAAGTTTGGTTAAGTAGTATAGATACTGGCACGGGAAGTACAGATCAATTCTAGATTCAGATTAGGTATTTTATTGTATTTGTTATTTTATTAAATTTTAAAAGTATTCATAGTTAAGCCTATTAAGAAAATAAACTACTCTAAATAATCCTATATTTATACATCACAAAATAATACAGCTTATACTCAGTGACGAAAGACAATTATGTGTTGTGGGATACATATAGTGCAGCACGTATATTATCTGTTAATATATACGCATATATTTTTCTTTAAAATTTGCCACGTATTGAATTGCGGTGTATAGTTGTACCTGTACATAGAAAACACGGACACAATATATTTCCTATATTTATGGACATTTTTTTAATACATTATGGACATTATTATACGCGTAGTTTATGGCCTTACTTCAGTATGGGAACACTAATATTACAATTGTTATATAAAAGTTAAGAGAAAGAAACTAAAAACAGTACCCCCGGGATCGAAAAAATCAAAATGGTCTATTTTTTTAATAGAAAACATTTCATTTCCTTTAAACAGAGACAAGACTCCCATCAGTCACGATGGTCAGAGATTAAATCTAGGTCACTTAACCATAACCCAAGAAAACTATTAGCACAGAATGTTAATGGTTCTCAAGTAATTACTTCACACTTTAAACGTTATAGCGTGTTAATTTTGGCATTAGCATTCTTACTACCTGGTGTAACATTGAAGACAATTGTATTTTTTTTCTTAGTTTAAGACAGTAAAATTTTCTGGTAACCCTAGCTTGAATAGCCTAAAATTTTCCTGTCTTCACCTTAATATAATAATGGTGTCCTTTAAAAGTAACTTAACACATTATAGCTACGTATTATAGACATTATACACCTTATATTGAATAACCGGTGTCCCTTTATAGTAAGAAGCTATCATTGGAAGAAACACATTCTGAATTGTAATTATCTACAAGACACCTAAGTAGTTACAATGATGTGAGAAAAGATATTTGGCGTATGGCTTATAAAGACGTAAGTTTTAATATTTTCAAATCACTTTTTCTTTTAGAAAATAATGTTATTAGCCTATAATTTTCTAATTAACATAAAAAGGCATAAACCGTTGCAAGTGGATATCAGTATTAGTTGACCGTAACGACATCCGCCGGTCGATTTCACGGCGGTTGCAACAGCGTTTCGCACAAGGCTCACGTGTGAAATGATGGAGTTACTAACGCATCCGTCTGGCTGGTTGTCAACTTTCAACGTATTCATTATCATCATTTCAGATGTGGGATGCAACAATATAAAACATTGAAGCGAACTGTCAAGACAAATTTATTTCCTTGATCATTTTTGTTCAGAATTTAGTTTTATTAATTTTAAGTTGACCTATCCATGTATGTATGCCCTGAGCTTATAAGGAAATAAACGTTTTGGCTTTGACTGTAAATCAGCCAATCTGTGATCTTCTTTGGATGTGTTTTATTTTTTTCTACGTTTCAATTATTAATCTATGGCTACATTATTGCCCGTGTTTTTTATTTGCACATAAGATTAACAAGTTTTCGAATAGTAAAAAAATTGCTAGAACTTCCCGCTTTCAAGTAAACAAACCCTAAAAAAATAAATATTTTATATTGACAATTTGCTCAATGCTCAAAAAACATACCTACAGTATACATTATGTAATTTACGTTAGTACATATAAAAATGTCTTATAAATATAAATAAATTAATTACATTGTACATACTTTCCGACTGAAAGTAAAAATATTAAGCTTGTAATTTAGCATATGATAAGTCAATAACAAGTTAATTAAGGATGTCGGTATCAATATAATAATTAATGGGTCTGAAAATATCGGTACCAAAACAAGTTTTCATTACACCGTATGTGTTCCACGTCTGTCTGTCTGTGCGTTCGCGATAACCTCAATCAACTTAATTAATATTTATGCGGTGTTTTTAGCAATGATCAGAGTATATAATGGAGGAAGGCTTATATTAGAATTTGCACCTGTGGTCGCTAGTAGGTAATTCTTATTTATACTTCTATATGAAAAGAAAATTTCTTGAGAAAATGTATTTTGGCAGCTGCACAAGTAAATTTGACATGGCAACGAAATTAACGACGAGACGAGACTCCTTACACAATATCTATAAATACATTATCTGATTATACGTGCGAGACATTTCTCCTCATTTTATAAATGTACAAATATACTCTTATTTATTTATTAAAAGTATACTACACATAAAAATTAAAATTTAATCTCTCATAAATGACGACTGTTTGTTCAAATGTACGATATACGATATAAATAAGCGAGTGTTTATTTGACTGATTTGTCATTGTACGTACCTATTTGAGCGATGATAAATCAGTAAATTGAAATGTTGTGACATCTGGTTGGTCACAACATTGTTTAAATAAAATGAATACCAAATTAAGATTAACAAATAAGGAATGGGCCTCTATACCATACATGTTTTAATATTGATTGGCGGGTATCAATGGTATCCATAACAAATTAACAACACACCAGCCAGCTTAGCACGGCGATTTCCTTTCTATTCTACCCTAAAATAGACAAGATCGCCTTTTGACTTTGCAGGAAAAAAAATATTAGTCTCGATCTCTTTCGCGCAACTACTGGCGCTGGCATGAAGCCTACATAGTTTTGTCTTTAACTCGAATCATGTAGAAACCGTTTCTACTCTAAAATGTCAAAAAATCATATGATGACGTCGGACTTTGAAACGTGTAGACTCTCTCTCTAGGGATTTATTGAAAAGTGTATTCTATAAATGTCAATGCAATTTTATTCCTAGTCCAGTCAGCTAGCTGCTGCAGCTTGAAGCCAGATATCTGGGCTACCACCACTTAACTTGCCCATTATTAACGACACACCCTGTATAGACGCGAAGTCTATTCTACCCAGACAACAATCGCCGTACTGAGGTACTACATAGTAGGAAATCGCTCCTCGACCTCGCATCTAATGTGGAACTTACCATCGAACTTATTAAGAAGATTGTTGGGCGTTTCGCAGACGATCTCGCCGTCGAAGTTGCCCAGTTGTGCGTCGTCCTGGCCCATATCGTTGGTTTCCGGAAGGCACTGACGACATTTCAAATTTGTTTCCCTAGAACAAATAAGAAAACATTGCTATCATGTTATTCAAACACAATTATGATACCATAAATCTTCAATGTGCATTTTAAAGTGACAAAGTAAAATAACATAAAACTTTAAAACGTCTGACCTTCAGTAAATTATTAAAGGGTAGGTCATTCCATAATTCGTTCAAATATGGTTTACGGACGGATTTATCAGACAACAAAAAATATACAGATAAGTATAATTAATACATCCTCGAAACAACATTTATAAAAATTACTTAAGTTAAGCCACGCAGCAAATAAAAATCCATCAATAAAATTCATAAAACTGATTTTTGAAAATAAAATTAAGCGATTTCAAAGATTCATAGTGAAATCTATATTGGGTCCGATGGCGACATTGGCATCATAAAACAGGAACAATGGAGGGATCAAATGACAGAGTGGCGTTTGGCGTTTACCTCTTAGTATCGGATTCCTCAAAACGAAAACGAAAACTTTAAGTCCATTAAAATCGCTGACAATCCATTTTTATAAGCTCTGTTATTAATATTCATAATGAATATGACCTTATAAGTAATGAAGGTAGCTATAATATAATATTAATGCTTCATTTATTTATTGTAATTGTAGAGCAGTAAAGAGTTCTCTTTTCATTAATATTTATACGAAACTAGCCCCATAAAATATTTAAGTTTAGTAATGAGACCGTTAAATTTATTTAATTTCTTTAATTTTCCGCAACTTTCTTATTTTATTTCACTTTCAAAGTTATTGGGAGTATTACTACAGTATTGCTTTTTACGGGATTTACCCACGCCTCACTAGAGCTATATACTTATTTTTTTTTGCTTACTGTTTCTTATTTTTTGTTACAAAAGAACCTTCTCCAAACAATAAGGTCCAGTCATGCGTGATGCGAAAATCAAGGAATATAATTTTTTTTTTTAACTATTACGTACGAAACACATCTAAGAGATGTGAGAACAAAATGCTATTGCAATTATAAATATGATAATATTTTCGGCTAAGGTGTGCTTATGAATAAAATCAATCATAACACACATTTAAATAATAAAAGGCTTGAATATTGTAAAAAGTTTTGTACAAAACATATGCCATTACATAAGCACCCCTTACAGGCCCTTTACAGGTGCCAGTCCAGAGGTGCCCGGCGGGTAAAGTCGAGTGTGCTCCCAATAAGCCAACACGGCAGGCAGCGCCTAGCATTTGATTTTAATTCTTCTACGAAAACGAACTGCTATTTGAAAGTATCATACATAACATACATACATTATAATAATAGAAGTCTTGAATATTGAAAAACGTTTTGCATATAACATGATATACTTACTACAAAAGATAAAAAGTGCTTTGCAGTGTCTAGCGTTTAATTTTAATAGTTTATACGGAACTCGAACTGCTATATCAAAGAACGTGTCTGGTTTTAGAACAAGAGGCTAGCCGAGTACTCGTGTTGATGCTGCTATCGAGATATCGGAAGTGTTTGTATCCACATGCTCAACGATACGAACATATCTTCCCTAGATCAAGGTCTCAGTCTTTTAGGTGAAAACACTAGAACCTTTCGTTTTCTAAGGGATCTCTCGGACAGAATTCTCGCGTTCAAGCGGTCAGTCACAGCGTGTATATATTTTATGATGAACTCTGGTACCGTTCTCTGTCTAACAGGAACCTAAGAACTAAATTAACTAGCTTTACAAGCCACGTCGTTTCCGTGTTCTTGTATTTTCCTGCTTTTATAAAGTACTAGCTGACCCCAGCAAACGTAGTTTTGCAAATTTTTTTTTTTTTTTAAATGAAAAATATATGTTTGCCGATTCTCATAGATACCGGATAAGCACACAAAATTTCATCAATCATCGGTCAAGCCGTTTCGGAGGAGTTCGATTACGCACCCCGTGACAGAAGAATTTTATATATTAGATTTCCCGATTTTTTTTTAAATCAAACCAGTAGTTGCGAATAGCGCATTTAACCAAACAAAGAAACTCTTCAGCTTTATAATATTAGAATAGATTAAGGTAAAATGTCAAAACAATTCAACTATAATTCAGTGTAAATATTTAATGAAATTGTTATTTATTAATCATGGTAAGAAATTTGTTTGAGAAGTTATACAATAAGTAAACGTATTAAAACATCTGTCCAAACCAATTAAAGATTCATGTATTATGAGACTTTAAAATGTATAATTGTTAATAATATGAATCTACTAGAAGCCATCATTTTTAATTCTTATTCCAGGGGTTGATAATATAAATAATTCACTGATATTGTTATTTACCTTAGGTAGGTATTATAAAGAGCTGTCTTATTTGAACATGTCTCATAGTTTAATGCAATAAGTTAATTTATCCAAAAGTGTTTGTTACATATTCTGTTGGTGTGGCCTTTTCTTATAAATAAATAATTAATTTGTTAGTATCCAAGTTTAATATCAGTCCAGTCTTGATTAGATCGCATTATCTAGTGCTTGAAAGGAATGTTGCCATAAATGCATTGTACTACATTCTGAGTGAATGCTTCACTTGTTACCTCAAGTACTTTGTTTGTTTAACGGAAATTTTGCAATTGCGATTGGATATTACTATTTAAGTTGTATTTTAAATGTATACTAGTTTTACGGTGCTGTCAAAATTTCAACGCGAATAACTCGATATGAATGAGGATGTTTTGATGTGGAAGTTTTACGGTAGAAATCGAATCAAATACGGATAATTAAATATAATTCAGTTCTCTTAAAAGTAAAAGTCATACTATTTTGCAATGAGCATGTGATGCGCTTTCATTTGAGACTTCACTCAAGTATATTTGCAGATATTCGGTTTTTCGTCCCCACTTTTATCCCTCATAACTTTTAAGCGGCTGAACCAATAATCATAAAACATGTCTAGGAACACTCGCGCAAAACAAAGCTATTATACAAAACAAACTAAATTGATAAAAAAAGGGATGTGTTAGTAGGGTAAGAGGATCTCAAATGAAAGCGCATCACGTGCACATTAGGAAATATTATGATAATTTACATTAAAAGCAGTTTTCCTCAAACCTTCTCCAACTAACTCCAGCCTCCATCATCCACATAAACCGATTGACGGACTTTAATGTGAGATATTCGACGATCAACAACATACAGATCGTGTAAACGTAGCAGATAGTTATTAGCTGAAATACTGAAATAGACTGAACTATCACGGCAATGTTGTGGTTGGACGGCGTGGTGGTAAACGTGGGGCTTACAGCTAAGCCTATAATATCTCTACAGTATTATACACTAGACATAAGGAAAATTCTATGCAGTACGGACGTCATTAGTTGGATGGTTAAATATAATGTCTGTTTTAAATGTGTTACTTAAGTAATTATATGTAATGTGGGATAAGGTCAGGAAAATGAATTAAGTAATTATATTATTGTCTTATATTTATACTAGCTCGGGCTTCGGACTAAACAGTGTTGGCTAAGTGGGAGCAAACTCCGCACCTCTGGATTTTTTATCTAGAAAAAATTATGTGCGCTTTAAACACGTGTTTTAACGGTGAAGACAAACATTGTGAGGAAACTGGCATGATCTGAGAACTTTGAAGAGTTTGAAAGACATGTTACATTCACCAACCCTTCCACTTGGCCGGCGTGGTGAAGTAGTGTAAATGTGATGACTACAGACAAATTAATTAACATCACCTACTCACCGCTTTATTATTTGTTAGGATGGCCAACGCTGTTACACATTTTACATAGGTATGTATTTATGACGTCTTAGGGCCAATATCATGTTGATGATCTTAAAGAAGGAAAGTAGGTTATATCGTCTATAATATGTGAGTGAGAATTTTTGAATAAACACGTTAATACTTAACCAAAACGAAATATTAACTCACTCATAATGTGTACACTAAATATACTAGATAGAAAAGATTGATAAAGAACAGTAGTACGTGTATTAGTTATAGATTCATTCTGTTAATTCATAACATTTAACTCCATATGTTGCAAAGCTTATTACCGACGCGTGTCGCAGTGTAGTTAATATCTAGAATTGCGAGGCACGGGCTATAAAGTCCTCATTATTTGTAGTTACGGAAATGAACTTATTCTATTTCCATTTGACCTACAAATGCACGATCATTTAGATCATCGGCGGTTCTCACCGAAAAACACGGTCAAGATGACTCATACATTAATTATCTAGGAAAGTTCAAGTTCAACTAGTAACATTGATTACGTACATACTTAGATTATGACTACTAATTACTAGTTTTTTTGCACGCTAAATATAGGTTCACAAGGTTTGCCGTACATTTCTAGGTCAGCATAACCACGTATTAGTTTTAGACGCAAATTGTGAAGGTTTTTTTTGATATAATGTATATCATAACAGGTTCATTTAATATCAGGTTTTTTAGACAGTGCTTGAATCTTTATCATCTCTATGATTTACAAGCATGTTATTTTTGAACTGCTCTGAACGCGGAAGCATCTAATTTAGCCGCCATTATTTTAATATCAGAATTGTTTAGATCTAGTACAATTTTACTGATACAGACACAGTATAACGTTCAAACCTGTAACGCAGGCTTATCCTAGGTCAGGTATAATACAAACAGTTTTTCAATGACGCAGATGATCTTGTCAGCGAAATCTGACAACTTGTTTTGATCATTTCTGAACTAGGATAAATGCAATTTATCTTGACTTGACTGATATTAGATTATGATAGCTATTTTTTTAAACACAAACGTTTTTCTATTTTATATCGTTAAATAAACGATAATTACTTTTTTCAAGATTGCCGTCAAATCTCTTGAATAATAAATTAGTTCATATGCCTCAGATTTAGATGCTTTGATTAATTTAGATAGCAACAATAGCAACATCCGACCTTGAGCGAAGAGCATAATAGAAATAGCTTATATGGATTCGGCCGCTGATTCGTTTATATTGGTCAACCGAAAATAGAACAGCTGACTGGACCTTTAATATCGAGATTAGATCACAATTTTTAAGTAAAATTATGTTAATATGCTTAAAAAATATATATGAAGTTTTTTTTATCATGTCTACAAGAACTTACAGAGCTTTGTTAGAACAAGCTTTTGTGTGATATAAATTCAATAACATTATTATTGCTTTCCATAATTTATGACCGTAAATCCAAATGATTTTTAAACTTTTATATTGTTTACATTTTGTAAAAAATCTTTCCGTTTATTTACGACGACTTTTCTCAATAGTTGTTTACGCCGCGACCTCGCCACCGTTATATAGAATTTAGTAGTGGACGTCAAACAAAAGAATTGGGAAAATCAGTTCAGTCATCCTAAGATTAGCCCCTACCTTACAAACGCATTATAATGATACAATCAGTGTCCCGTGATGTTACCCGCGTTACAATGATTTATCCCTCTGAAAGATATATTTAAACGCGTTTGGCGAATTAAAAGTATGCTGCACTAATCCAATGTATAACCGATCATCATTCAAAATTTTTGGCTAAATCGTTCAGCCGTTTAGCCGTGAAATCAATCAGGCGGACTTGGCCAGCATGGTGAATTAAGGCCTAATTTAACTCCCCAAGAGAGTTGGGTGCTTGTGCATGATATGTTATGTTTATAAGGGAAATACAAGTCTAGAATTGGACATTAAGAGAAAAAAAGGGAGAGATATATTATAATTATGACTCACCCATCTAACTCAGCAGTCTCTATGTAGCAGAGCCCGTTAGGCTCCGAACTGCTGATCAGTAGGATATCCGCCGCAACGAACTGGTCGTTCTCCAACCTGATGACGTCTCCCACCTGGCCATGACAAAATAAAAATAAATTAATAAATATTCTTCATTCATTCCGCATCACCTCTTAGACCTCTTTACCAGGGGCTACCTGGTAACACGAGACCTCTTTACCAGGTAGCCCCTGGTAAAGAGGTCTCGTGTTACTGGACGTCTGATATATTAAATACAGCCAATAAATAAATAATAATAATAAATAAATAAAGAAATGTTTCTTGGGCTTGATGTTGATCTGTGTGGATGGTGTTAAAGGAATGAATTAGTCATCTGATATACTGATTACAAAATACATAGTTGATATTTTTGTTAGGAGAATTTGAAGGGCATGTGACAAACCCGTACTTGGTGAATTAACACCTAATCTCTCTCGTCAAGAGATAATAAGTTCCTGTCCCAGCACAGAACGTTAGAGGTGATATGCATTAGTCTAGGTACAAAGAAAACAAGTTGACCACAGAAACGGTGCTTACAGAACATGCAAACACAGTTCCCTCGGAGGTTATAGCAAGCGGACCTTCAGCCACTGCACCACTGATGCAGACACAAAATTATATATATGTTAAACAAACTTGAATAGTGTATACTGACTATTTTGTTAATAAATCCTGGTGGATGTGACTTTGCATTGTGTAATGTACGACTCTAGTGAACTCCTCAGACCGTTGGTCGTCCATGCGCCAAATTTGAAAGACAATCTAAGTCAATTTAAGGCAAGGGGCTACCTGTATCACATACCATTCATGAAAGATCATCAAGAATTCACATTACAACATCATGACTGCTCGAGTGCTTTAACCGCTTTAGTCAGACTTTTATCTTTGTCAGATAAATACATACCTATAGGATACATAACAAACTAGAACCACTTGAACTGACTTGACTGACGGACTGTAAAAGTTTAAGGGCTTTATTTTGAATACCTATTAAAATAATCCCCTAAACATACCCTTAAACTCTTTTGAACTTTGATTTTAAATAACTGTAGTTGAACAACCGCTGCGCTGGATATCATCCAACTCTTTTCGATAATAACAGACATTAGAAAATATGTGCAGTGCATTGCGGTCATTACACTATTGAAACATTTTCAATGACATTTACGGCGACTATTTTAAATTTCATGAGTCAAAGGCAATATTCCTTTGACCTACCTGCATGCGCCAATTTATTTGACCGTCAACTTCACAACTACAAAGCCACATGTTGAAGAGGCATGTTTAAGCATTTTTTATGAGAAAAGATTTCAAGTCGGCTTTTGAAATGGCATCAAATATAAGAATATCGCTTATGAGATTTAGCTGACGTTTACCATATCTCACAGCATTCGGATAATAACAACAGTGCATTGGAGATAGTGAATAGGACATACCTGTACAGACGCCCACTTCTCCTCCACAAGCTTCCCATTTCGCAAGGTTTTTGCTCGTCGGTGGTTTACTTGTGAATCGTTTTGATGGCGTTGCTGTGAAAACGAAAAATATTTGAGTATCGGAAAAACTCAGTCTACGGACTAATGAAGGAAGGTTTGGACAAGCCTTTTAGATGTCTTATACATATATAAAATACTTAGAGATCAGAATTCTTTCTGCGCGCCTTTTGCGCTCCAAAGATACAAAAACATATAACTGATCGCAATATAGTAAAACTAGCTTTTCATGCCACGAAGTTGCCCGTGTTTTTTGATGTTCCAAAAATATGGCTAAAAAAGCCTATAGCCTACCTAGATAAATGGGCTACCTAACACTGAAGGAATATATGAAATCGGACCAGAAGTTCCTGAGATTAGAGCGTTCAAACAAACAAACTCTTCAGCTTTATAATATAAGTATAAATTCTATATGAAACACTTAGCAACCTTACAGTTTACAGGGCGATGACGAGTGCAAGCTACAGTAAGTAATTGTTTGTTCCACTTTTCCGACGGCACTGTCTCACTGTCATACGCTAGTAGAAAATTGGATTAGCATACAGAATGGAATTGCCGGATTCATAGAGATTTTGCAAAGGCACGGCTTAAACTGTCCGGGTAATTTCGTCAACCTTTATTAAGATTGGATTTCGTTAATGTAACGTATTTATTTATATGTATATGATTTGATGGTAATGTGACTATGTTACTCATGAATAATTTCTACCATAGACCATACATTTTAGAAGGAAAAGGAAAGCATATTTTTTTAATACACCGTATTTTTATGTATGTATGTATTTTATTTACATTTATGTAGGCATATATTTGTCATATGGAGTCATAATAATCTAAAATGTTTTATTTAATATTGTACACTCTACTCATTATTTTATCAAAGTTATTTTCCATCCAAAGGATGCATGGAAGAGATCGCTTTTAGCGATAAGGCCGCCCAATGTACATTTGGTTTCCTACGTGTTGTTGTATTTTGTTTCCCTGTGTGTGCAATAAAGTGTTTTTGTATTTTTTTGTATAGTTTATCACATGAAACATACAGTTTTTAGTCGATAACTAACATGAATAAGTAAGACCATACTGACCTGGTAGTCCTAAGTAATATACATAGAGAAGAAGCAATTACAGCGCAAAAGTATGGAATTTTCTATAGTGATAAGCGTACCGGAAATCCCCGTGTATAATATTTTCTGAGAATTCTTGTGATTATTGTTTTTTTTATAGTATAGATTGATTTATTATTGAAAACAGATAACGTGCTACAAACAAGTTTTAATTTACTACTGTGGATAGAGCTCGGCTCTAAATTATTATACGTACCTTTGGCGCTACTTTAAAACAATAGGTGGTACAAAACCACTTCATAAATCGAATACCTTTTTCCTATCTTTATATTGGCCAACATTCATCATCATTTATGAAATACATAATTAATATAAATTGCCAATTTGCCATTAATAATTTCCACCGCGAATGTTGCAGGATTTAATTGTTATTTATAGAACGATAAAGGCCAGCAAAAATAAATGTAGGTAGTTGAGTGACTAAAATAAGAAAATGAAGTGTAAAGTACTTTGTGAACAAGAGCAAATAGGTTAAATCTAGGCTATTTAAATAAAATAAGCAAGGCCGTTGGATTGTCAGAAGGAAAATAGCAAAATAATTAAACTCGAGTTGAAAAAACAGTTCAGACAGCCGATAAGTAGAATAAACTCGAATACTGCGCAGCTAACGGAGGCTGTCGATGACATAAAGTAGATTGCAAATTGAAATCAATTTCAGCACAGACCGACGTTATCTCAACATAATAAGAATGAAAATGCTATACACCCGGCTGGTTATCAAGTATCTGTAATTACAGAGATATCAATAGGACTGATTGATTTCATTTATTCTTGGAGATCGAGCTCTATGTAAGGGTTGCTCAGGAAACAATAAGGTAATACAAGATAATTATGGCATACAGATATTTGCTTGAATACGTGTTTTGTTTTCTTACTGAGTCATTTGTTTCGTAATGACAACGTGACGGGTGTACAGATTACAAACGTCCTAATTCTGCTTGCGAGAGTGGTATCAGCAGTTAGATCCATTATACTTATGATTTGCACAATGTCTAAAGAGATATCGAGGTTACTGTTAGCCATAAAATCGAAAGCTAATGAGGTAGATTCTAACTTTAGGATTGCTGATGTACCTACCTGAGCATGTGCGGTGAGTATGGTTTTAAATGGTTAACTTCGTGACGCAATCACGCTGTGTACAAGAGACTTTTATGGATTACATTTTCTAAGGCAAAATTTTCCAAATTCCCTTTTGCGTGTATAATTATGTACCACCAGGAAGAACGTATTTTCCCGTTACAAAAGTACCGACCCATGCTAGATAGGATATTCAAGATTGAATCAAATGTGGTCTCGGGACGCCTGCCTGAGTTGATAAACCCGAATTCTACAACTAGCGCGTAGGAGAGAGGACTAACGCATACCGCGAGCCGCCGTACATATGAGTGAGGGAAAGGGGTGTCGGAAATCACGACCGTTGCGTAACGAATCGGTTCACCCTCCCGTAAGTAAGTATCAGGTTAATCCTAAGAAAACAACTCCCTTTTCATCATGTTTAGCTAAGTTAGATACACGCAATATAAACATCTAGATATTATTGTAGGTAGGTACTTACAAAATCGTCATAGGCGTCTTTGACGGCAGTGAGGGCTAGCACACCAATCAGCGGTATCGCAGTGGTGATAGGCGTCAGCGAAGAAATGGCAGGAATCAACTGCAGCACCAAAAGGCACAGGAAATAGAAATTCGCCAAACGCTGGAACTGCTCCAGCAAGTTTAGAGGGAGGAACGTTACGATGGAGTACTTCGATGTTTTGATGTAGTTGTTCTGGAACAAGAGTCAAAGGTTAACTTGGTATGTCTAACAGTATATACATAATTATATATACTAGCTTTAAACGCCACGGGGTTGCCCGTGTTTTTGCATTTTACCGCGCTAAAATTTTCATTTCTCGATAAATCGGCTATCTAACACTGAAATAATTTCTTATATCGGACCAATAGTTCCTAAGATTAGCGACTTCAAACAAACTTTATAATATTAGTTAAGTTTAGATGCATTAGATCAAGATTCAAGATTAAATTATTGTGATCACTGCAAAAAACGATTTATGAATTACTAAAATAATGTTGGTTAAAGAAAATAGTGGAGTTTAATAAAATAAAGTTTTTCAATTTTAGTAGCTCTTCTTTATTAAAACAGCCAAAATTAAATTAATCCATAAGAAGAAGTGTTGGTAACGTAGTAATAGGTTTGGGTAAGGTCGTGTCATAAAACTGTTGCTAGCTCTACAATTAAATATGCTCATTACTGATTTTTGAAAATTCTGTAATTATATTGAATAAACTATACTTATTACATTAATGCTAACAATTAAATTTAGTAATATAATAATATTTGTTTGAAGTCTGTAATTAAATATTTAAATCACAATATCTTCTTTCCATGATTATTTTGGCAATTACTAAATAACCACCAGAAATGGGAAACTAATCCGTTTTGTCATCTAAAATACGAGTAGGCAGAACCTATTAAAACGAAACAGCAAAGCGTTTATTCAATTTAAAAAGCCAACATCGAACCCAAAGATAACAAACAGACATCGCCTACGTAAACGAACGATTCTGATAATAAAACCACAATTTGAGGCTTTATTATTTTAATTATTCGCACATTTTAAGGCGTAGGATCGTTTAACGAGATAATTCAATAGAAAGTTAAACATTCTTCATTTTGGAAATGGGGTTTACTCACGTAAACTGTGACGATATTATATATCCTCCGACATTTCTATTGAATAACATAATGAAATTCTTTCTTGAGGGATATATAAAATGGTATATAATAGAAACGTTTTCAAAATGAATAGTGTAATTCGTGTTAGTTTTGAAAAGTGAAATAAACAAATAAAATAAATAAATTAGGTACATAGCTAACATTCCATATGCATTTTCGATGGCTCTGAGAAATTTTACAACCATAATAAGATACAAGACGTAGAGCAGACGTAGCGCTCGGCATAAATTAGCAATAAACTTTGAATTGGATGGAAACATTGCTATCATTGAAACAGTGTGCAGTTTATTATTAACTTGACACCAGAGAAAAAATCGTGAAAATAAGGAAAAAGTCACCCAAGGGAAAATAGTAATGAAGCGGTGTGATACATACAAGTACCTACAACTTAATAACCATATATGTAGGTATGTAACAAAAAGTGCAAAGAAGAATAATTGAATTTACGTGTATCACTTCAATCACGTCTTATAAGAGAGGAGATAATCACACCATTTTGCAGCTTAAACTGATTTAGGAGTTTTTACCAATCATTTTAGGACTAAAAACTTCAAAAAATAAATCCATGATAAACAAGACGAGCTTATATTATATTATGTGCCCTTAGTCATGACTCGTATTATTTGTGTTTTCATAAACAACGAGCGTGCTAAGTCATTCGCAGACGGAGATGTAAACTGAGAGATATTAATAAATTAATAAAAAATAAATATTTCCAGACAATTCACAAAACAACATCTAGCCCCGTGGTAAGCTTTAAGCTTGTGTTACGAGTACCAGATATCTGAATACTTAATATAATAGTCATACATATTTAGATATTTTTTATTATACATATTAAACACCCAGACCAAGGAAAAAGTGCTTGCAGAACATACAAACACTTTCACCCTCGGCGGGAATCGAACCTGCTACCTCTTGTGCCGCAAGCGGACCCTCTCCCACCACGCCAATGAAGCAGTTAATATTACGAGAAGAAATTGACGTCCTGCCAGCCTTATATAGAGCTAGCCATAAGCAATTTCATTTTTTTTTTAAGAGTACGGGCTAAGCGATAGAGAGTTTACAGAGCGTGTTAATTAATAACAGGGTGTTTGGTAGTAACTCCAAGCCTTATATTCATTCATAAACTGTATTTTTAATGCAGCTCTGAGATTGCTGACCCCGTATTTCATTGAAAAGAGACGTTACTAACTTAATGTTGTCTCTTAATCAAAATCTCTGAAGACCTCAAGCGGGTCAAAAAAAACGTGCGTCGCCACGCGCGGATTACCTTGCCGAAATCTCAAACTGCAACATCTTTTAAGTTATATACTACCCAATTACCTAGCTCAAAAGAATATAAAAAGAAAAATAAATGAGTACCTTGAATATTGGGCTCGATTTTAAGTACAGTAATAATAATAAGTAATAATAACCTTTGTTTGATAGCGACGGATAACCCTGACGGTAAGTGACGATGTGACTTATAATGGAGCTTATCATGTAATCTTCGTGATCTCCACATACAATAACTAATCTAAACAAATATTTCAACTTACGGCATAACGGAACTGAGCGTTATATTCCCTGTTATTCGCTTTGATTCTCCGTTCATTCTCTGAAACAAGAAAAAATGAGTTTAAAATCAAGAATATATTATGTGAGTTATTGCCTGGTTCACCATCTTCAAGTAAAATTAGACAATGTTTAAACTATAGAGCAATCTCGCTCGGTCGCATGTGACAAAGCGAGACAGCTCTTGATATAAATAAGCATTGACACGTATTAACACTTAAGCAGTCGCTAAAGGGTCTATCAGACCCAGTCGCCCATTGTTTGCATGGTAACTATTGAATCTTAAGGATTGCAACATTGCCGCTCTTAGTACCTTCCGACGTTGGATTGAGACAGCGAATAAAAGTCGCAGCAGTCAGTTGACGCGCTGCGCTCGAGTGTTATGGACTTAAAAGGTGCTTATGGGTTCTTTGGACCCGGTAGCGACTATATACGTAAGTGATTTTTCATAACTTTATAACCCTTATTAATTATTTAAAATTTGTTTTTATTATAAAAAAATGGACACTAATAGGCCCTTAAGGTTATGGGATATTGAAGAATGCTTGAACGAAGCAATAGATAATGAAGAATGCTCAGAAACAGAAATAAATTAAAATGAAACAGCTTCCGAACAAGATGGCGACGAAGAAATGCAAAATACAGAGGGACCTGAAGAAACTAGCTCCTCAAGGAGTCAAGTTGTGCAGTAAATTGAAAATTCACTAAAGCAATATGTGTGAACTGCAATAACAATATAAATAACAATATTTGACTTGCAAAGTGACAAAATAAGGTATTTTTAGACTGTGATTTTTAGAGAAGTTTTTTAGTTTTTTTTACCAAATAATGATGGGTCTCTTATTGTGATTTGGAATAAGTACATTATAGTAGTATTAGAAAAATAAAGAAACTTAATGTTATTTTCGTTATTTACTAAGATATATGATAATGTTTAAAATGTGTCGTTAAAGTTAGTTGAATTTTAGTATGTTTTTAGATTGCGTTTTTTAATGAATAAAAGTAATAAATATAAATGTTTAATACCATTTGTAATTTTATTTTATAATATAATTACCGTTAGGAAATACACAATAACATTAAATTCAGTAATTATAGAAAAATCCAGCAATATTAAACTGGGTCCGGTGGACACGGTAGCGACTCCTAGCGTATCAAAACAGGGCGCGACTGCCCAAGTGTTAACTGACCAATGCTTATTCTACTCGGAATTTATGATATTAAATAAGGATAAAATAGGAAATATATTAGAGTAGGTATTATTGTCGTAGACGACTTAGATCCTAACTACATCGTCATGCGTTAATTAATTAATAATTAATCAATGCGGATGCTACAGTCTTCAATCAATTGTTTGCTCGTGAAACGAAGTAAAACCTCTTAGTTTGAATCTTATCAACATTATCAAGCAGTTATTTTTTTATTATAGGTATTGTTTATCTACGAAGAAAAAACACATTACAAAAGATATTGTTAGATTTTATTGCCACGGCAAGAGTAAATTACTAAATTATCTTAGATTTCTAAGCTTTAAATTTTAATGATTGAATAAATTTTCCTTTTTGCTATGTCGTTAATAAACTATGGATTAATATTTAATAATCTGAAAATTATTTTGTATTATTTTGGGCCTACAATCCTGCAATCAATTCGTTTATAGGCTACAGCTTCAATTTGAACCCGAGATTAATATCCATAAAGTTTAATGTGCGCCATAGAACGGAATATCCTTCAGGGCAGTGGAGGTTACTGGAGATCATAAATAAATATTTCGAGGACGTGCCCCATCACTCGAAGCAAAGATAATTAGATGTTCATTCAACCAAGCCGACTGATACAGCCCAGTCCGAGCAAAGTAGCTCGACAATTTACTGCGATGAATGTAGCTTTATACTGACATGACCCAGCATATTTATGACTTAGAAAATAGGTTTACGAAGGATTTCAATTATTCATTATTTTGCACTGGTCTCGACTGTTGTCAGTGTCTGGTAGAACCTCGCAACAGTTGTATAGACAGGATAGTATACTATAGAAGAACCCAAACGCGCATATTACAAATCGTTTAAAGGATATATTTAAAGCAATAGTAATGATCTTATACCTTAAGGAAAAAATAACTCTAAAAGACATTATTTACGTCTGTCATAGACAATTCTTCAAAGCGCCATAATTTCGAGGAAAAGGGAGAGAGGGAATAAGAATCAGCAGTATATAAGTAAGTCATGCAAGCAATTTGGCTCTATTCATATAACATTATTTTTAAAGGAAAATCATGAAAGAATACGACTAATGAACAACCAAAAATCATAGTAACCGTAGTTGGTTGAGAGAAAAACAAGTCGCATTGCCCTCAAGCTCCAAAAAATAACCTTTTCTCGTGGAATAAGGGCATAATGTTATTACTTAGGTAAGAATCGAGTTTGCTGGTGAAGTTTCGAGAGGCGCCGCCGTGGGGAAGACGATCGATCATCCGCTTTACGAGTCATAATGTTTTTAGAACCATCTCCTCCCCGCGTAAAACCTTCGACTTTGTGTCTTTATAAGACAATGTATGTCTTATTTTCGCTGTGATTATTTTACACCAGCTTTCGCTAGAGTTGGTGGGGTTAAATGGATTTCCCCGTGGGATGAACATATTTATCGCCGTAAAAGGGGCCTATATCCTTCTACATTATTAAAACTATTATATGTATCAAATATAAGTAGGTATTTACATCCCTGAAATAGAAAAGAGGTAACCTACTTGATTTATTTACTATACAAATTATTAAATTGGAAATATATAGGGGTATACATATGTATATTGATGTAATTGCACATGGTACGCAAATTAAATAAATAATTTAAAAATACTCAAATTTCAACCGTCTGTATGTTTGTTTGTTAACTAATCCCTAAAACGACGACTTATGTATTCTGACGGATCTTCAAGTGGGAGTTAGCAGGTGGAATATGGAGTAAGTTATGCTACTTATACGACGGGAAATTGAGAAGATACTGCGAAAGAAAAACATAAAAAGCAGGCAACACCGCGGGGTTGAAAGCTAGATGTACATATTTATACAACAAGAAAATCAATGACTCATCACGAAACCTCGGCACTCAAGTGCTACCAAGCACATTGTAGTCAACATTTTTGCGAATTTCTATTAATGGGTATTAACTATCATTTAACTTTGAAAGGAAACTTTGTATGAAAATAAGTACATTTCTATGGGAAATAAAAAAAATCCTACGGCCACAACCTTACGCAAGTAAAGTCGTGGGCGTAAAGCTCGTATTAAATACAGGCTGAACCTTTAGTGTAGGGTGCCCGATTAGAAAACAATCAAAGTATTACGACTCTTACATCTAATATATAAAATTCTTCTGTCACGGGGTGCGTAATCGAACTCCTCCGAAACGGCTTGACCAATTCTCATGAAATTTTGTGAGCATATTCAGTAGGTCTGAGAATCGGCCAAAATCTATTTTTCATTTAAAAAAAAAAAAATTTTGCAAAACAACGTTTGCTGGGGTCAGCTAGTATTATAATGATAATACCCGAAAGCACCAATTCTATTATTTTCATGGTCAATTTCCAAGTTGCTTTAAGCAGTAGTTGTTTTATACTTTGACTTTATAATCTGAGGTGATTCAGACTCAATACTTAGTGGTACAGTATATTGAACACTGTATGTACTTTTTATCTACCTAAACTGTTTGTATGTTGAATGCATTGATGTTTTATCATTATCACGCCACAATAGTCTCTTTGTCTAAGTTGATATTGTATAACAGTTCCATAACATCGATACGGATGGATTTTTCCAAGGCTCATACATCCAGTATATTATAGGTTTAAGTTATGAATTACTCATCTTTTACTCAGAAGTCAAGTGTTATATAGTATCAATATAAAATCAAAGTATACAACCAGTGTATGCAATAAATATGTAATGTTAGTTTATCAAATCTTTTTAATCACATAGCACTGATTTTGCCCAATTTATAAAACAATGTACAGACTCTGTTATGTTTAGTATGACCTTATGTAGGTTTAGTCTGAATCATTAGGTAAATTTTTGTCATAACAGTTTAGGCGTTCAATGAATGAATCATGTTTATATATGACCTGAAAGCTATAACATCATATTAAAGTTACCAACCGCTTTGCCAACAATACGAAATACTTGAGGTTAAGTCAATATAAATATTACAATGGTATTGTCGGTCGTGGGTTAAAAAATATGAATACAAGAACTTTATTGTCAATGAAATGATAAACCTAAACCATTTTGGTTCAGTACATGGTTGCTTTGACTTATAATGAATAGGAAGTATGATTCAGTTTCAGCCAATCAATGCGAATTTGCTTTATGATGTATGAAAATAAGCCTGGCGCAGGAAGTATAAGTCTATGCTAATTGGCGTGAAACTATAGCATAACGCTGAACTTGTAATTTCCTGGTGCTATTGAATTGAACTGCAGCACCATTACGAAAACAGCAGCAATTGTACTGCAGACAGGTAATCGTTAAGTTTGGTTTTAAAATTTGAGTGAGTCAGGTAAGATTCGATTTGAATTGCATTCTAATTAAATTTAGTGAGGTGGAACATTAGCGGTCGATAATAGGAGCCGCACGGGATCACACAGAAGCGCTGAAACAACGTCTCGCCACGGCCGTTGACCGTATGGGGGCGCGCCGGCTCCGACCTTGGTCATTATCCACTTCTCTTCCACCATCCCAGACCATTAACATAACGTTCAGCAAATAATGGAATTGTACAAAGGGAATGAAAACAGAAATGTTACGCAAGTCTTTAGTCGCATAGTATCGAGCTGAAACCGTAATAAGGTAAGGAAACGCAGTGGCAACTGCGTCGCAAAAATCAGAAGATGATGCGGTGTGATTGTCGTAGTCTCTAGAGAGTGCAGGGTACAGACCGCAGGATACGAAGGTGCGGAAGCGGTGGTTGTGCCTGACGCGAGTGTGCGGCGCGGGCTGCGGTCGGCGCACCAGCTTGCCCAGCAGGTCGAGCAGCGAGAGGCGCAGCGGGCGCGGCGGGGCTCGCTCGCTGCCCTCGCCCAGCACCTCCAGCTCGACGGCCTCGGAGCGCGCGCACATCCGCGCTACCCCCGCGCCCGCCCCATGCCGCGCCCCGGCCAGCCCGCCAGCGCTTCGCCCTCCGACACGACAACGACCTTACGCACACGCTACACGCGCGCTCCGCTGTCCCGTCCTGGAGACACTAGCGCCGCCGACCGCCGACTTACTTCTACAGGCGCGCGCACCTCCATCAATGCGCTGAGAGCAGTGTTGCCGTACCCACGCTATTTTCTACTCAATGAAAAACTTTACAATAGTGACGAGCGATAGCCCTTTGAAATGAGAAGAGACGAGTAAAATGGATTGCGTAGTATTGTTTGTATAGTAGCCGCCTACCTACTACAGATCGACTCAATATTACCGCTACAATGAAAATTATCTAACGGCCATAGAATCAGTACGAGAATACACTGTGGATCTTTCACGTAGGATTAGGGATCGTTGATAGTTAGGTAGGTAAATTACGTAACCGAAATTAAACATGGCATATACACTTATACCTACTAAACTGTTTAAAAAAGGTTCAAAGTGGACACGCATGACATCATAAAAATACTTTTAATGAGGAAGGTACTACTGCGCCTATTGAAGATTAAAGATGTTTGGCAACTAATAAATTACAACAACACTTCAAAGAAACATTTACGATGTATCCTATAAATAAATTAAAGATTGATCAGAGTTTAAAGGTAAGCGAAGGATGATAAACTAACTGAACTATGAGTAGATGGCTCAGTTTATGGCAGACAGTTGGCAAGCTTTCAAGAAGAAACAACGTCTCGTCGTCGCGTCGCGTCGTTTACTTACATTGTGCTGTTACTGAAAAATGTGGTGACTCACGAGGTCATTGTTCAAATACAAGTCCCATACTTAAACATCAAATCTATTGGCCCTATCAAGGTTCTATGTACCTATAATACAGTCTACATACATAGGTATATTTTACTAGCAATCCCGGCAAACGTTGATTTGCCATTTATATAATATGGGGAGCAAGACATGTTTTACCGCTAAGTTCTTTTTAAAACTCTAGGTGTATCATATTATATATTATTAACTTAGCATTGCGTACCCGCGTTCAGTGAATTTTCGCGCGGAATCTGGGGGCACGGCAGTGCCCCCACCAAGTCGAGCAAAACAGCGTCACGGCCGTACCATCCTTTTCTCGAAGCAATTCAGGCCATTTTCGACCCCCTGTAACTTCGTTGTGGATAAAACTAGAAGACTGTAATTTTCAGTAACCATGCAGGATTGTAAAGACTCGGTATATTTCAAATTTCATTCAATTTGAACTAGTATTTTAAGAATTATAACGGGTCAAATTTCGTAATTTTGTCACTCACTGACTGACTGACTGACTCACCGATCATCAAAATTCTAAGGCACTTCTAGCAGACCTAGAAGCTTCAAATTTGGAATATAAGTAGTGTTTGGTGTATGAATCAAGGAAAAACTAAAAAATCTAGAAAATACCGGTATAGAGGGCGCTGTCGCAACGCCACGTATATACGAAATATGTACTAAAGTAATAACAATGCGAAATATAAATAAATCCAATCTGGACCGGCAAAAAGAAAATTATATGGACATATATACAATAAGTAGAAGGTACCGAAAAGGAAAAAATTAGAACTGTCTACAAAATACAAAAAGAAATGAGATCCCATCAAAAACAATACTTGTCAAAAAAACCAAGTCGCGCAACTCAGTTGTTCTCCGGTAAAAAGTTGAGACTGAATAAATTAATAACCGACTTGGTATTACATGGATCTCACAACTTTTTACCGGATAACAACTGAGTTGCGCGACTTGGTTTTTTTGACAAGTATTGTTTTTGATGGGATCATATCTTTCTGTGGTAAAAAGTAGTCTATGTCAGGCTTGAGATAATTTATTAAATAAGATTTGATTTTTGATTTGAAAATATAAGTTTCAGATAAAGTATTTATTGAGGAAGGACATAGGCTATTTTACCTCGAAAAAACACGGGTTTCCCTCGGGAAAACGCCCACCGCCCGTGTGTAAAGCTAGTAATAATATACAAGAATAGATTTTTCTTAAATCCGATATGAGTTTCTATATGTAGTTCCCCTCTTCTTGTAAGCAAAATATGTAATACAGTGCATCGTGACTCTACTGGGTTTTTTGAGTGCTGTGCTGCCCCTTTAATATATTTAGTAAATTGGTGGAATCTCTGCCAGTGACAACAAGGTGATTTTATGAAAATATTGCACACTAAAAAGCCTAAGGCTTGAAGCTTTGTGAAGGAGTCGAACCTATACTCCATAAAATAGACATCAGAATTAATTTTACTTACATTTCCAAGAAATGTAAGTCGTTCGGGCACCTAATTTAGTTTTTCAGAACCAGTCAATCAGTGATGGACTTGTTAAGAATAGAGGTTTCAAAGGGCGACCTTCCGAGACATTAAGTGCCGACTCGTTTTTTGTTAGACCGCGCAGGATGTTATGCGATCCAATGCCGAATATACGCTGTCCGTTGTTCTGATATTCAAGCTTTAGTTTTGATAGTAAAATGACCCCGGATATTCGTACTTCCTAGAGCTATGTTTTTTTTATGCTAATGTTTATTTATGCAGAATTGCAGAAGATTGCTTGGACAAAAACATTTTTAACCCCCAACCAAAAAAGAGAGGTGCTATCAGTTTGACGTGTCTGTCTGTCTGTCTGGAACATCATAGCTCCCGAACGGATAGAGGGATTTCTTTTTAGTTTTTGTATGAAAGGTGAGTTTGTCGCGGGTGCTCTTAGACATGTTGTGTCATGAAAATCGGTTGAGTCGTTTAAAAGTTATGGGAGTAAGAGTGGAAAACCGAAAATCTGCAAATATACTCGAGTAGGGTACTCGTCGTATCAAATGAAATCACATCGCGTGCACATTACTAGATTATTATGGTGTTTAACTTTTAAGGAAAATAAGGTATTGGAATCGGGGGTTTTTCTAAAGTTTTAATTTAGATTTATTTCTCGTAATAAGTATTCCTGAAAAAGCCGTGTTGGCTAAGTGGGAGGACACTCGACTTTCATTCCGAAGGTCGTAGGTTCAAACCCCGCCACGCACCTCTGGATTTTTCTTCTTGAGAGATTTATGTGCGCTTTAAACACGTGCTTTAACGGTGAAGGCAAACATCGTGAGGAAACCGGCATGTTCTGAGAACTTTGAAAAGAGTTTGAAGGACATGTGACATTCACCAACCCGCACTTGGCTAGCGTGGTGAATTAAGGCCTAATCTCTCTCGTCAAGAGAGAAGTCCCTGTGTCCCAGCAGTGGGAACATTAATAGGGTGATGTTGAAGTATTCCTACAATTCTATTTTTCCGTTCGCCTTTCTATCGCTTGTGTGGTAAGAAATTTGATACAGTCATAATAACTTATGTTTGTATAACTCTTACTTCGGCTTAAAACAAGTATTTATTAAATTTACTAAAAATGACATAAAATCCAATTTTATTTAATTTTATTATATGTTAATAAAAACATATTATTAACTTGGTAATGTGTTGAGAAGTTGGTATAGTTAAGCGCAAAAACTCAACAACTGTGTGATGGTATAACATACATCTCTTTTTACAGTCGGTTAAACAAGAGATAGAGACATAGCAAAAAAACTAGAATAAGGGATGCCAGCTTTAACAGAACAGTTGGACTTAAGTAAGATAGTGCAGTCAAAATAAAACTGGAACTGTTCCAGACTAGTTCAGTTTTTGCGTTCCAAACCAAGCAGACTGTACTAAGTGTAGCGTACAATTGAATCTGAACACGCTTTAAAGGCCCGGGTGCCAGAAAGAAGTTGCAGTCAATAACCTCTTTGATACTCAGACGGACTGAAATAGCAACAATCAGATAATGTTTTATTAAGTTATATTTTTTATTGGTCTGCATTGAGAGGGAAGTGTGACCGGAAGCTACCCGTCAAAGGCACACAATATTAATCTGGCAAAGAGTAAATTGAGCACGCTTAATAAGGTGCGTGTGCGTGTCACACTAAAGCACTATAGCTGAATTCAAAAGGTTAAGCTGTAATCGGAACTGTTTGATGTAGGGTGTATATATATACCCATAAAGTAAATCTTCGTCGTCATCGTTCTTTAGAATCGTTGTGATTTCAAACCGGATGCAACGGAAAAAACGACAACAAGGTTAAGCAACTTTGCGCGACGCCAGTACTTGGATGGGTGACCGCCCGAACAAAATCTTTTTGCACAGTATTTTTTTTTATTCATCTCATTCTCTTGTTGATTTACTTAAGTTTCACTTCTATCGTGTATGAATCGTACACGCACCTTTTTTTTTACTTTAGATGTCGTATTAATTAAGAATGACGAAACGGGCATAAATAAAATAAATATTTCCGAACAATTCACACAACAACACACACACCCGTGGTAAGCTCTTAGCTTGTGTTACGGGTGCTAGACATCTGATATTACCTAATATAATAGACATACGTACATAGATATAAGTAAATAAGAGTTATAGACAACTATTAAAAATCAAACTCATTTATATGCGCTTATTTCATTGCTGAAAGCTAATTAATATTCGATTTTATTTTATTTCCTCACGTTTCCTCACGATGTTTGCCTTCACCGTTAAAGCACGTGTTTAAAGCGCACATAAATTTCTCAAGAAGAAAAATCCAGAGGTGCGTGGCGGGGTTTGAACCCATGACCTTCGGAATGAAAGTCAAGTGTCCTCCCACTTAGCCAACACGGCTTATTTTATTTTATAAGAAATCTAATTGATAAATATTCGCATTGAAAAAAACGTTTGTTTGGAAATTGTATTTAGAGTTTTAATAATGTAAAGCTGAAGGTTTTTACGGTTCCGTAGCCAAAAGGTATAACTGGACCTTTACTCTTTTATTACCGAGACTTCGTCGTCTGTCTGCCTGTCACTAGGCTGTATCTCAACTGTTTTTGCATTTTATTTTTGTCGCAAAATGTGTATTTTGTAACTAAATGTTGTATTTTGTTGTTTTATTTATCTGTACGGAACCCTAGGTGCAGTATGAATAATCTCATACTTATCAAATTTATTTGAATGGATGACCGCGTCAAGCTCACTAGGTACTGCCCGTATTTTTCAAATCTTGCACGCCTTTTTACCGTGACAAAATCTATAAAACACGGACATAACAGTGGCCTAAAAAGTAGTCCTAAAATAATAACATACTAGAAACTTCCTATATAAGATTATATCATATACGTCAAGAATGCAGAACGTGTACAGTAATAACATAATGCTGAGCAAATAAACAAGGTAGCAGCTACGGCATGCACAAGTGGAATAGTTAAGTGAAAAGACACACGAGTTTCACGGAATTTCCTAATTATTGTAAACAAAGGAAGCCAAGGTTATTCTACAATATGTCAACTCTACGTGGCTCTACATAAGCCACAGTCAAGAAATTATATCGGGACTAAATAACAACCGGTTTTCATGAATTCAAAACTCATAATAAGATGCTTATATTCTATTATTTAAAAACGACTTCTGCCCAGTAATTTAGTTTTGTTCTATGGTAGTTCGCAATTTTTGTTATTTGCGTCAAAATCTAATATAATATACAATTTCCATGTCACAATGTTAGTTACCGTACTCCTCTGAAACGGCGTTACCGATTTTAACCAAATTTTATATGCGTATTCAGTAGGTCTGAGAATAGGCTACTTTATTACTATTCATTTTGCAACACAACGTTTGCTGGGGTCAGCTAGTTATAAATAAAAACATTCAACACAGAAGAACTGTCGAATACAACGGTTAGTTTCTTTGTAAAGTGAAAATATCTCCACCTAAAGTTTTTAGTCGTTGAAGACAAACTACCTCGGTAATGTCGAAAATTAGTCCTTTTTAGAATATTCAGCTAATAAATGTGGCATTGTTCGAAGGCCGCACTAAAGGGTGGTATCTACATACTGAGAGCCAAGGACAGCCTTGAAGACAGGTGTCCCGAGGGCGGTACAGTATTGGACAATAGCCACTAAGTTCCACTCACCTTGGCCATGTGTTCTTGCCGAGGACTTTCCCATGTCGCCCGCACCATCGACACACATACATACACTCGCGCGCGACACTTAAAACACTAACACTGCGTACTTATACTTATAGGTCGGTATAAAAGAGGGGTATAAAACGTTAGACGTTATATTATAGAAGGGCACTTGTGGACTACGCTAGGTCTCCTGTGGAGAGGGTGGTATGGCTGCGTTGTGACGGGCGGAGGGCCGCGCGGCGCGACCGGCATCCTGCGATACGGCTATGCGCTTCGTGTTCCTGTAACAATACAACTTATCCGTTAAATACACTAATAAACTGGTTTTCTTTCCCGGAACGGGCATTCTGTCGCTATGTAATCAAGCTATTTATACATATATGTAGGTACTTAAAGGCATTAATATTTTTATTTTCCTTAAAGGTTCGTTAGATATCTACGTACTTATATAAGAGTATATAATATAGGGAAAATACTCGTATAAACCGGAATATAGATAATGTGAGGTAGTTCAGTCAGCGTCAAAAGATGTAAGCGTCTAGAGCAGTCAAAATATTCCGAATAACACAAAAGCAAATTCATCAAAGGTAGAATGCAAACTATTTTAGGTGATACATTTGAAAGGTTTGTTTGCACATATCAATTTAAACACTGATTAAATAAAATTATTAGTTTAAATTTAGATCATTAATGCAACAATAGAAGTGAGATATTTGACTTTGGGCGCATACAATAATTATGATGATCCTGAACGCATAGTTATATCGATATAATTTTATGTTTTTTCAGATTATTGTGACTACTTTTTAATCGTGAAAACATGTTATGGCTAATAACATGTATGTATCTATATAATTGTTGTAGTGTTCGGCTGTTAGTTTTCCTTTAATAAACAAATTAATAAATACTCTAGACGCTTATATCAATTTGACGCTGACTATACAAGTACAATCAAGGACAAAATAATGATGGACGTCCATCTATACCACGAGCAAGCACTGCTAATAAAGTGACAATTAGACTTCATTGGATGAATTGAGATGCGCTGCTTGATTGCCACAGCTATCTACTACTCACACGACCATAATTGCTAGAAGGTATAGCTATTCTGTGTAAATAATCTAACTGAAAGTGGTACGTATACGTATGTTAAACGAACAAACATTTCTTAATTAAATCACTGTGGTGTGTTGCCGCGTGGGGGTTAAGATTTCATAGATATATGCATATCTATGAAATCTTAACCATGGCTCGAAATAACGCGAAAGTTCATTTAATTCTTGAAAATCTTGGTTTATAACGACTGTTTTCTAGATATCAAATGTTTATGTACATACATAACTCAGTAATATTATGTATAAACATATTTATAAGTAACTAGTAGTTAATCAACTAAGGTTTAAAACTTGCTGAATGGCTACGCCACTTGATTTTCATGGTAAAATAGCTTTGGATCATACGGCTTTGCCTGCGGTTTAAGGTATTTTCCTGTGGTAAATGGAGACATTGGTATGAATTATTATCAAGTCGATTGACTCCATGTGTTCGTATAATACTGTTTTGCCCGTATGATTTATTAACAATATGTAGAATTTTACACACATTCAACGTAGAGTTACTAGTTCTACATAGTACGGATTTCCGAAAAGTAAAGCCTGAAACTATCAATTATGAAAATTCTAGTAGTAGTTTGAGTTCATCGCGAATAGATAGAACGATGATGTTGAGAACTGTATTTCATATACATAATAATACTACTAGCTTTACACGCCACGGCGTTGTTCGTGTTTTAGGAAATACTCGCGGTAAAATACACAAACACTGTAAACATTTTTCAAATCAGACCAGCAGTTCCCGAAATTAGCGCGTCCAAGCAAACAATCAAACTATTCAGCTTTATAATATTAGTATAGACGTGGATTGAAAGAATTAAACTATTGTTTAAACGACCAATAATTTCAAATGATGTCATCTATGGCAAAATTTTATGTACTTCAGCTGTACGGCATTGAGCCCATAGTCCGTGACATCATAGATATATATCACAGGCCTTGAGATGTAATCAGTATTAAGCATACTCAAACGTAAGATGGTTGCTATTCAGTCGAAAACATTAATTGATCGACTAATACCGCACCTGACATTTGTGCAAACATTAGAAGTTGACCTCAACCCGCATTGTGAATAATATTGGCCTCCTTTCACTAATCATCTGCTTAATAAATTTAACACTTCAATTAAAATACCTTAATGTAATGAATAATATACTAATCACAGAATACATAATAGTACAAGTACTAATGTTTAATATTGGCGCGAGTGGGCGAAGGTCCGCTTATGGCGCAATAGGTGGCGGGTTCGATTCCTGCCGAAGGGCCAAGGGGTGTTGGTTTGTTCTGCAAGCACTTTTTCCTTAGTCTGGGTGTTTTTAATGCATCATATAAAATATCTATAGATGTATGTTTATTATTACGTTAAATAAATCAGATGTCTAGTACCCTAAACACAAGCTGTAAACTCTATTACCACTGGGCTAGATGTTGTTGTTTAAATTGTCCGTAAATATTGATTTATTTTAAAGCTAATCACTGTATCCTCGCCATACATGCTCACGAGCCCTACAGCTAACTGACTAAGACTGATATTTTTTAACATGCTAACTATTTATGTTTAAATTTATAAGAAGGTACGGCACTAGCTTTTTACCCCGTAGCTTTGTATGAGTTGTACAAAATCTTTCGTAAGGGATGTTAAGTAACATTCTCCTTTTCCACTTAGTATGCTAAATATGTTTCTAAACTATATATGAATAGGGTTCGTCATATAGTTCCAAAATTCGTCACTCCGAACGAACTATATTAAACTGTTTATAAAATTCTCACAACCCATTTAATACCCACACACAACTAGCTCTTCAACCGCAGCTTTGCCCGCGTAATAATAGATTCTCCCGCGGTAAAAAGTAACTAGCTATTATTATTTTCTGGGACATTCATGTTATTTTTTAGCAACTCGAGCTTCGCTAACATTAATGGATTTTCCCGCGGATTGTTGTATTTGACCACGGTAAAAAGAGGCCTATATATAATTCTTATATGTAAGCTATCTTATATGTTAGAAATCCTTCAGTAGTTCTTGCGTGAAAGAGCAACAAACACATCCACATCCTCACAAACATTCGCATTTATAATATTAAAAGGGTATTACACTTTCATAAGTAATATTTCAATATCTTTGAATATTTATGTTAACTTAAGATAACTAGCCGGCCAGCAGTAGATAAACTAGCCGGAGTTTCATACAAGCGTTTTCTCAAGTTCCTATGTTCAATTTGTTTATGTTTTTTGTAATTATTTTTGACGTTCCTATGATTTGGAAAAAAAAAAGAATTTGTATGTTGTATCTCCAAATTCGGAATTTGAATATCAAAAGAGTCGGTATTAGTACTCTTAGGGCGCAGTTGATAAGTCAGCTCCAGTATCAGCTTGTTCACTTTAGTACTTTTGGCAGAGCGATGATAAGTCAGTCAGTCAATCAATTTGAAACCCAGTTTTATGTATAACTTTGACATTTACTCCCTACTAGTTAAAACTATGTCACAACCAGGTATTAATATTAACCAAAGATCCTCAAAACGTTCAAAGAATTTATAATCTAAGGACTTTACGAGTATGTACATAATAATATGACGATAAATAAGTAATGGTTATTGGGCTTCTCGTAAGTAAACTTCACACCTCCTGATGTAAATTTAAAACATTTATATTTTAAACGCAATCTGAACAAAAGATAAGAAAATAAAAGGAAGTTAAACTTTATACAAGTAATTATATGGTATACGGTACAATTTGAGAGTTGACAACCGCAAAAGTTAAAAAACTGCGTAGCGGTGACAGCGCCCCCCTCCAATGACAATAATGTGAAGTAGTTCCTTATGATAAGACTTAAAAATTAAATTTAACTAAAGGTACGAAATAAATGTTAGGTAAATTAACAATAAAAATTATAACAAAAAAATAGATTAATAAAAAAAAAGAAAGTGAAGGAAAACCCTAGGGAGCGTATATTATGTGCATGTGTGTATGAGTGTGTGTTTGTGTGTGTGTGTGTGTGTGTATGTGTGAGGTCAGTGAGAGTGTATGTATGTGTGTGTGTGTGTGTGTGTTTGTTTGTGGTGTATGTGTGTATAATGACAAGTGCTTGAATGTAAACATTTTGTAGAATATTTAAAGACTATGACTGTGACTGAGAACACCAGTCTCGAGAGAGTCTGGGCAACAGTACATTACTTGCTTAAGGTTTTTAAGATTTCTTCAGCATCATTATAGGAAACAGAAAGAAGCCACTCAGTGCACTTACATTTACATTTATGTTGAGAAAGAGGGTAAATATTTATTATTTTGTTTACCCTATTATATAACCGGTCACTTAGGAAATGGTAATGTCGTCCAGCGACAGCAGTTTTGCATGGAACTGAACGACACACAATATCAGAGCGGCGTTTATTCCTCAGAAGCATCGGGTCAAAAGGAGTTTCAGAATGTTTACGCATTATAGTCGAAAGTATGAATAGTTTTCGAACTGAGAGAACATTTGTCAATTTATAAAGAGCATCAGTCGAAAAACGCCGTGGTTTAGAGGTCATAACTTTCAATACCGCTCTCTGTGCTCTCTCTATTCTAAGTAAGAGCATTTTGCCAGCCCCACCCCAGACTGTTATACAGTATGAAAGGATTGACTGGGCAAGAGCAAAATACACCATTCGCATACACTTGAAATCGGCACTGTCTCTTAGATTTTTGAAGACAAATATAAGTTTCCTTAACCTTGAGACAGTGCATTCAATATGCTGTCTCCAAGACAAGTTGCAGTCTATCCAAACTCCCAGATATTTTATATTGGTAACTGGTTCCATTTTTGGGCATGCGCAGTTGAGAGGAGAGGAACAGGTGTGTCCACACACTGAGAAAGAGGAAGAAGGAGCGGTTTTTATTGTAGGTGAGAAGGCGATGTACTTACTTTTACTTAAATTGATGGTGAGAAGATTTACAGAAAGCCAGTATAAAACCTGTTTTAGTGCTGTTTCAGCTAGACTTTGAACCTCAGTCCAGTCAGAGCCGCTGATCAGTAAGGCCGTGTCGTCTGCATAAGTATAGATGTTACAAGACGGTAAGGATAATCTGACTAAGTCATTAATGTAGACTAAGAACAGGGTAGGTCCGAGAACACTACCCTGAGGAACACCGAAATGTAACTCCTTCTCCTCGCTATGCACATCATTTATAACGACCATTTGTCGGCGATTAGTGAGATAACTGTGGAATAATTCATTGACACTGCCTCGGATTCCATTTTTTGAGAGTTTTTCAAGAAGTATAGGTATTGAGACAGTATCAAATGCCTTAGATAAATCGAGGAAGACTCCTACAGTTTTTAAATTATTATTAAAATTCTGGGATATTTTTGCTGTCAGTTCCATAACAGCGTCTTCGGTGGAACGGCCATGCCTAAATCCATACTGCCGTTCGGCCAGGATGTTATTTTTTTCCAAGAAGTGAACTAATCTTTTGTTAATGACTTTTTCAAAAACCTTTGACATGGCCGACAGAACTGAGATTGGTCTATAATTGTTAACTGAGGATTTATCACCTGTCTTAAAGATTGGGTGTACTAAAGCTTTTTTAAAAACAGAGGGAAAAATTCCGGCTGCCATAGAGCTGTTTATAATATGTACGAGAGGAGGGATTAGTGCATCTTTTGCCCTTTTCAGAACTATAGTTGGTATGCCATCCCAACCAGTAGCAGACCTGTCCTTAAGACCAGCAATGATGTTTTCAAGTTCTCTTCTGTCTGTAGGATAAAGAACCATTGAGAACGAGGGTGATAAAGAAGAAGGATTTTGTGAAACGACAGGGGGGTTAATAGTACTAATAGAGGTAATTTTGGAAGCTAAATCTTGTCCTACATTAGCGAAGAAATTGTTCACTTTATTAGCAGAATCGAGAGGATTCTTAGAATGAGACAGTAGTGCTTCAGCTGAACAACTTTTGCTCTTGAGATTAGCAATTTTTTTTATAGCATTCCAAGTAGCTTTTGGGTTATTTCGAGCTTTCTCAAGCTCATGGCGTTCATACTCTTTCTTAATTTTTTTTAGGAGATTTTTACAATGAGTACGATATCTCATGAAAATACGTTTAAGAGTTTCATTGAGAGGATCTTTAGTATGTCTCTTGTAGAGTCTGTCACGGTGTCGTATGCAACGAAGTAAACCAGGAGTAATCCATGGTTTTACTGTGCGTTTTTTGCTGGGGATTTTAATTTTAATTTCATGGTGATGAACAATAGACGAGGTAATGCTTACTAATTCAAAAGCAGCCGTTTCAGGGTTGGACGATGACATAATAGTAGAAAAATTAGTGCTATTTAATTCAGTGACGATAGAAGCGATGTCAGGTTTCGTATAAGATTTATTTGTAGTACGTGTTTCAGTGTCCATGCGCAAACTGATAAGAGAAGGGGCGTGGTCAGTTATATAAGAATCAAAGATTAGGGCCGTTGCACGATTAAGTGTTCTTATAAATATGTGGTCAAGACAATTTAGGCCCCGAGTCGGGGAAAGATACGCTGGTAACATACCGTGTGAAGAGAGAAGGTTAAGATAATCATCACTGTTGCTATCTGTAGAATAAGGTGCTATGTTTATATTAATGTCACCAACCAAAATCACATTGGAGATTGTTTTTAATGTCGGTAGTACGACATCTAAACTCTCAAAAAAACGGTCCGCTTTTGTATAAGAGGGAGAACGGTAGATTGCCATTACTGCAGTACTAAGGGTTTCAAATTTTAAGATGAGCGAATTACAGTCTAATAGTGGGGGGTAAATTACATGACAAGATAATGTTTTCCTAACAAAGGTCACAACGCCATCATTTTGTGAAGTGTGAGCAGAAACGTACGCATTAAATTCTGGAATGCAGGGCAGAATAGGGCACTTTTTCAACCAACATTCAGACAGAACCAGTATATCAGGTTGAACTTTCATCCTGCTAATTAAGACTAACAGAGCATCAAAGTTACAATTAATACTCCTAATGTTCATGTGCATTATATTGAGAGATCTAAATGATTTCAAGTAATGATAAGAATTTTCAGGCGACGTAACATAAAAGTCACTCAAAGAAATATTTTCAATATCTTCTGCGATATTTAAGATTTCACCCATAATCGATCAAATAGTGTAACAGTGGCATAATAGTAAGGGCACGTACATAAAATATCAAATAAATGTTACGTTGCTTAAGTAAATAGATTGACTTAAAAGTTAAACTTATTATTTTGTCAGTGAAATAACTCATTGAGTGTGGAGTGTAAATAGTGTGTGTAGTGTATTGTGTAAATAGCTTATGTGTGAGTTTGTGATCCTTACATTTTTTACAATTGGTTGTGAATAACAATAAAAAATAAATATTTAGATATAAAGTGGGTATAAAACTACTTAAACCTAGTCGAGATAGTCATTTAGTAGATATCAGGTCTTTCAGATCGTCTTCGTTTTCAATGCGTATTAGGGGCCCGTTTTCCGTTTTCCTTAGGAAAACCTTTCCATTCGTAGTCCAACAAAATTTATATCCGTTGGCTTTGGCGAATTCTCGAGACAGGAAGAACAGTTTTTTTGTTTTTGAAGGCAGGTTTTCCGATAAGAAGACAGGCTTAGAGGGTCCAGGGATATTAATATTTTCAGTAGATATCTTTTTCTGTTCTCTATTATATTTCCTATATTTATATATAAAAGTTTCTTTAAGGATGACACTTGAAAAATCTGTGATAATAGTTCTTAATGCTGAATCCTTTGACCGGATGCGGTAAATGTCCTTTATATCCGCTGGCTGCATCTCTATGTTTAGTGTTCTAGCTACATTTAGTACAATATTCGTTAGAGACTTTTTGTTCTCGGATGGGGATGAAGGAATATTCCTTAACTCGAGGCAAGTGGCTCTGTTACTGCGTTCCAAGCTGTCCAACTTGTTTTCAAGTGCGCTCAAATATTGAGAGGTTTCTTTTTTCTCCAATTCCAAGCGATCAACCTGAGACTGCAATGAATCGTTTTTAGCTATTAAAAAATCTACAGTAGAACGGAAATCCTCTATAGCTGTGATCAATGTTTCATATTTTGCATTTTGTTCTCTCTTGAACTCAGCCATCATTATTTTCATGTCACTCATGAATGTGACCATAGTGTCATTATCAACCTCAACGCGCTTGCGTTTCATAGTGCGGGAATTTGCAGGTGTATTAGCCAATGGGGTTCCAAATTCCGAGTTAAGATTGGGCTCGGATGAACTGTGAGTTAGTGAAGGAGAAATCACTATTGATTTAGTGGGATTAGCAGGATTCTGAGTGACAACTGGACGAGGCGGCGTTCTTTTAAGAGGCATTTTCTCGGTGTAGTTCAATGGTCTTTACAGCAAAAAGCAGTAGGAGTACAGAGCTCAAAGGAGGTTTAAATGCGCTTATTATTTTAGAGCGTACTGGTTAGATACAAACGCATGAGATTGACGCGTGAGAGCATCAAGTACTAGGCGAGCATAGGCGCAGAGTAGAGAGTCGCCGGCACTGTGGTGATGAATGGCGTTAGGGGTGACTCACTGCGTGTGGCGAGGCGCGCGGCGCTGGTGCAGGCGGGGTGCAGCGGGTTGAGGGGAGCGGGTGCAGTCTTGAGCCGTAGTAGCGCGTAGCGTAGAGCGATGACTCACTGACTTGTTGGGCGTGGCTTGAGATTGTGACGCGGTGTGCTGCATGCGTTTAGCACCTCTTCTATAGTTATGTTGTCCTATTTTTTTTTAAATGTATTTTTTGAATAAAAATTAATATTTTACTTTTAAATTATTTAGCGTAGACTTTAGAGACGTGTGCTCGTAGCCGAGGTCCGGAGGGAAGGATGACGAATTACTTTGTGAATCACGCGAAATGCAAACAAAAGATCAGGCATTATCTTAAATTAAAAAGCATCGTCATTTGATTCATTACGTCTGTGAATATTATCATTAACATTAACTTTTCAGGAATGACTAAATAAATTAAGTTTTTGGCACTTTACTAAATTTGTTCTTAAGGTACTTCTTTTGTTGGCACCTTACAGTTTTACCTGATAATAGCAATAAAGAAAATCTACATTTGTTTGGTCAAAATAGGGGTGAATTAAGAGTATTATCTAGAGTAATATTGCTGTTAACACCATTTTAGTGACTCAATTCGCGATTAATGAATCTATTCACAATTACTAGGCCTCTTTAAGTAATGAAATTTATAATGCAATACGAGTACCAGACTCAAATAAGAGTTATTTTTCAATTTTAACTTATTCTTGTAGCTTACAACATTTGCTTAAAATTTATTGATGCGCTACTGACCACATAAAATTAATTTATATTACATATTAATTGACATAATAGGACTCAATCTCGAGTATATTTTAGGCTTGACGCTGCGTTACGCGAGCCCTGGGCTTCGTTCACATAGAATGCTTGTTTAAAATTGTACAAATTTACTTGTTTCATTTTGTTTTTGTAAATTTGTGAAAAGTGTCAAATAAATATTTTTATGTTTATGTTACCCACGAATAAGATGTTAAAATAACAAGGAATTCATACAACAAGGCATTCAACTTAAAAAGAAATAGTCTTCTGTCTACGCGCATTCGCCTTCAGCGCAATTAAACCGCCCATAGAAGGTTTTAATTTTTATAATGTTTTATATTTTTTCATTGATTTTCTGTTCTATTTTAATAACAGTAATAATTATATGATATAGCATTCAGCATTGGTGATCAGGCAAACCCATTATAAAGCAAGTGTTATTGAATTGGTGAATAATCCTTCGCGAGAGCCTATTGTTAAAATGTCCTTTCCGGTATATGAGTTTATAATGGAATATTTTAAAACACTTCAAACGACAATTATCTTTATTAATAAAACGATAACAACTGAAGTTGTTATTGTCGAATACATGGAATGCAAAAGCTAGAAAATAGTACATTCAACATTTTGCTAGGCTTCAATATTTATAGTACGTAGGTACCTACTAGAAGTTACTTTAGATTTCTTTAGCGCAACTCAATTCTTAATTTCTTTATTCTTAATTCTTGTACTCGGTTTTCCATTCTTAATTGTGCGTATCTCGGACCACCTCGGGCAGGACCGCCAGCAAAGTAAATTGTGTATAATTTATAAATACTGCATTGATCATTTGATCATAAGCATTTGATCCTGGTCTGGGTTATAATTTGAGTCTGGGCTAGAATCTTGAATTTCGAGCTCATTAATCTAAAAAACCCGACTCCAAAACCTTAATCCCCTTAAAAGTAGAAACTCATACTTTTTTGTAATGTGCACGTGTACGCTTTTATTTGAGACCTACTCCCCACTCGAGTATATTTGCAGATAATCGGGTTTTCTTCCTCACCTTTACCGCTCATCCGATCGACCAATTTTTATCAAACATGTCTAAGACCGCGCTAAACTCACCTTTCATACAAAAAACTAATAAATGGCTTCATGCGTTCAGGAGCTATGATACCACAAACAGACAGACAGAGACGTCAAACTGATAACGATCCTCTTTTTGCTACGGGGCTTAATAAGAGTGTTAGAGAGTAGAATAATTTAAATAAACTATATATTTAATTTATTTTATATCATTCAAAACCGCTTTACAGCTTCATACATAGACTAGTGAACCGTTTCAAAATTACATTCGTGTACATTTGCAGCCTGTTGTTATAGTTGAAAGTATGTAATGAGTGATTGCTAGTTGTGATTCCATATAATGCAGAATAATTAAATGTTGCGTGTACGGTGTTGTATTTCATTGTATCAGTGTCAGTGATAATATGATAGATGAAACAGAACTAAAACTGTAATGGCATAATACTGTATGAGATGACGTAGACGTAGAAAAAAATCGGAATCTAATTCAAGCAAGGGAAATTATATCAATCGAACTTTGTTCAATTCAAAATTGTATGTACCTGGCTCCCGAGCTTGTTTATGTTTTGTTATGCACATACATAGCTTGTTTTTAAGGGTTCCGTACCCATAGGGAAAAACGGGACCCTATTACTAAGACTTCGTCGTCTGACTGTCTGAATATTAATACTAGACTTATATATATAAGAAATCTCAAACATCGCAAACATCTAGCTAACCGTAATTAGCTGCTAAAATGTTCACAAGGCTTGTAATTAGGTATAGCTTTTATGATTTATGTATTTTTATGATTACAACAATTCTCAAATTTATGTATTGTTTATGGTATATCTGTATATATGTTGATATATGTATAAATATTCCTTAGGTATATATATATATATATTTATATATATATTATATATGTATTTATTAATACTTCAGCATTTTATATATATTATACATATTTAGATAAGTTTTATATTTATAGTGCCTGATTTGTTTTCTTGCACGCCCAGGATGACTGGTAGAGAATGCTTCTAGCATTAAGTCCTCCTCTGTACATTGTTTTTTGTGCACAAAGTATAAATAAATAAATAAATAAATAAATCTTGTCTGTCTTATACTGTGACAGAAAATGATTATTCTTTTTCAACAATTAATATCATAATGGCATCATAACTACAGTTTTAATTTATAGGTTTGCAGACTTGGGCCTGTTTCACCATCTCTGAGTAAAAAATAGAAAATGATTAAAACATAGAGCTTTTTGGCTCAGTAACATGTTACAAAGCGAGCTCTTGACATTCCTAAGCATTAAAAAAAAAACAAGTAAAAATTTCTTTATTGACATAAACAAATGTTTAAACAAAGATATAGACCCATAGGCTCCCGCAATGATACATATTATTGACATAACTAACTTAATTTACTCGGATTTTGTGTGATTAGCCCTTGGAATAAAGTTCAAACCTTATCTCTACATCCCTTATCAAATCAAATCGCGGGATCGTTATCACATCGGTTGACTTTTGTTTTCTGCCACAGGATAAGCACGCAACGACATGCTTTTCCAATCGAGATAAGAATATGTGTTTCGTTTTGTTTAGTTAAATAAAATTCATAAATTATTAGCTTTTACTCGCGTGGATACATGTTTATAAAGTGCATTCTTTTTATCGAAAATCCCACGGGAACAGTGCGCTTTTTCGGGATGTGAGGGACCTATTTCCTATATCTTTCTTCCAACTATAGGTATGCTAAATTTCAAGAAGATTATTCAAGTCAATAAAACGTTACGAAGTAAACAAACTTACTTTCGCATTTATCATATTAGGTAGGCGTGAAATAATATTGAGTAAATATGTAGAATATATTATTGAGTCAGCATAAAAACAAACTGTGGACGTACTTTTGTCACAAATAACACTGTGTTTTTTTTTGTAAAAACTTGAATGAGATGTCATTTTAAAGCAGCCGTTGCAATATAAATGCAACACAATTATAACTTCCGCGATCGACGACTAGAACAAAATTGAGAAAATATATACTTAATCAATAAACGTTGAAGTGACATCCCAATACACCTCTTTTCCGAGTATGTATATCCATTAATTAGTTTCAAGAATTTCTATTATTTCGCGGTATAAGCAATTATGTACTATCATATAAGTTCTATGATATAGATACTAAAAGTAAAGAACGCGGTCAATAGTCAATGTGTATTTCTATAATATAATATTTAGACATAGTTTGCTATACGTTCCTTTTATGTTTGTAGCATCAAAGCAGTTTCTAGTTTAAGAAAGTATTATCAATACAAAGTATAAGTAAGTATGTATAATTATAGTGTGTTTGAAAAAGTGTACTTAAACAGTTACATTGAATAACCAAAAATAAAATTAAAAATAATTTCACCTCAGTCACATTCCTTGGAATGTTTTTAACGACGCGACGCCTTTCGTATCATCGACGCCTCATATATTTCTTGACTAGTCGATTTATGGTTAAAGTGTTTAAATTGTATATAAATAAAACTAAGGCAAAAAATATTTCGGACAAATTGATATCAACAGTTAAAATATCTTACATTCTAAGGCACATCATACAATCTGGGTTTAAGCCAGACAAATCTGAGACAATCCAATGCTCTGTAAGAACGTCACTTCATATCACAGAAATCACTTTGTATAATATCATACGAAATGTTTCAAAGTAAACACACAAGGCAAAGGACTTAGACAGAATAGGGTATAAATTTCACTGAGTGAAATTCTAATTCGAATGATAGTAGAGTACGGCCGGCATGCGTCCTTCTCGGGGCGCTGTTTGAAACACACTGTTTTGATAGTGTATTTTAGCGTGCGTAACAGCAAACCCCAAGGTGAGTCGGTGCTCTACCACGGTCCAAGCCAACACCACTTTCATTGAAAATATTGCTATACAGCACGTACAATGCCGTTTTACTGAACGACGGAAAATCTTAGAAATTATGCTAATCAATGAAACGGTTATAGTTAATAAAATCGAAAAAAAAAGTCGTCCCGTTTTTAGTTAAATGGGACGAAAATACCAGCTACAAAAGTATCCTTAACTCGTATTCCTATTTTTTTTATTTATTTAATTTACTTGCAATAAGCAACTATTATGATATAGTCAAATTTTATCATATGACATCGACATAAAGTACACGACTAGACGATTTACGACAGAGTTCATAAAAGTAAGTAATCGTATATTTGCTGGCTTTACCGCAGTGATAGTACAACAATATTAATGGAAAACGTTCTAACCAGATTAAATTACTATGTTGCAAAACCATGTATAAGGAACTTGAAATCAGTACCTACATTGCTCACAAGATGACATACCTAAATCCTACCAATAAATAAATAGTAAGCGACAAGAACAAGACATTATCCAATAGCATTCACTTGGTTAAATTGAAAACGTTAACGATAAACAAACGATAATGCTCCGGTGTGAAGTATAACTTAACCCACGTATACGCGACAAGACGTTTAAGTTCAACTTAGGTGCACGTGCACTAAGCTAACCGGTTCCCTCGACGATGGACTTGTGCAATGAAGGGCTAAACTTTAATCTGTGGCGAAAAGGCGGATGGGCAACGTGGTGTGTGTTGTAATATCAATGTGTGACGATATCATTAGCAGCGTAAACATTCAGGTGCCTATACTAACTCAATCAAACTTACATTACTAGCGATGAAGCGGTCACGAATAAGGCTAACCTAGTTCCACAAAACTAGTCTCGTTGTAATCTGTTATGTCAGAAAAAGTGGTATATAACTTAGCAATATAGGTTTTATCGCTTACTTTCGGTATTTCCAAGAACTATAAAATGTTTCTACGCTTTCTTACTTCGTAACGAAAACGATGGCAACCACCACCGTTTTATGTTGTGCTTAGTTACTGCCAACGTCCTATGAAAAAAAAATTATGAGGACGAATAAATTCCTTTTCGGGTGACATCGTTTTAAAACAACATTGCTATTATAACTTTTAAACGTAGTTGTTTGACTAAGAAGGGACATTCTGTTCTTCATCATGTCGAATTGAAACAATTGACAAAAGTTAATTGCCTGATAGGTGAAAAAGATTGTAACTTACCCGACAAACAAATATCATATATAATTCCTGAAGTAAATCTACACTAGAAACTCGGAAAATTTGTTTAAAAAAAAAATTTGTTTGACACCAGATATAGAAAGGAATAGCCTGCTAAGCGAAAATACTCTAGCAACGGAAGAAATGCTTGGACGTGGGGGGCAAAGTTAAAAGTTAGTTAAAATAAACGAATCATATTAATTGTTTTATCCTACAAATCGGAGCAGAACGTTCAGCCGGGCTTTTCGCGATGTGCGCCTTTTTAAAAATAAACGATGAATAACGAAAACACTGGAGGTACTGGCTAAATTCCAACAATATATTTCAGCTGTTTGATGAATATTTGACATTCGCAGACATATTTAATTTATGAGTGAGTTATCGGTACTTTTGTCAATTGAGATTAATATTACTCCACTGTTGATCGTAATCGATGTTTTTGTTAAAACCCCCGGACCCCAGGGTATTGTAAGGTCCATTTAACGATTAGGCAAATTTATATACTGTAAGCAGACACATTCGGTGTGATGATGTCATTGGGACATCTAGTCAAATTAACATCACACATTAATCAGGTCAGGGGGGATCAGGTCAACAACGGAATACGGCAGCCATTTGTTTTTAGCGTGATTCAAGGCCACTTTATTTATAACCATAAAAAGGAAGCTTTGTGTTTTTGCCGCTCTCAAATAATATAAACATTTAGGTCGACAGACACAGTAAAATATATTAAATACAGACTTGAAATTGACACTCATTACATTACACAAGCATAGGCATAGGCATTGATCAGTAAAAATGGCAATTACAAAACCTCTGTGTTCTATGTATACTAGTAATTCTAAGAGCATTTAAATTAAAGAAGCTCATTTAATTAATTATTTATTTTTGTTATGTATGCATACCACACACATATCACACTTTTTAACATTATTTTTGCGATGTGTACACATTTTCATGTTGTTAAATTTATTGGAACATGAATGTAGGTATGGTTTACAAATTATTCACCATACCCACACTTACTAAAGACAAAGTATTCTCATCCTTTTAAAGTGAATAGATAAAGGCTTATAGTGTAGTAAACACGGTGTGTCTCGCACATGATAAGATTTCGCAGAGATGTTTTTACTTCAAACTATTGTACTTACACATCGCCCTGGCAAAGACAAAAAGAAAACTCAACGTTCATTACCAAAAACGCCGCATTAACCCACATAAACAACTATAACCGAATCAAAGCCGTCAAATTAGGCCAAAACGCAGACCCTGTCAACAAACCACCCCTTAAACCCCTTAAGTAAACAACGCTAGTCGAACAGCAAACCCTACAGCGTTATAAATAAGGTTTATTTTACGAGGTTGTGGAATCGCGTCCTACTTTTAGTAACATTAAGCATGGTCCCCTTAGTGATTGAGTAAGGCGTGGCGACCATCAAGGCGTCTATGCGGTCACCCTACCAATATAGCATGGATGTGAGTCGTAGGTGGAAACTGATAACAGAGGTCTCATGAAGTCGTTTCAAGTTAATAAGTTAAATACTAAAGGGCATGTACATAGAAAACCTTTTCCAAGTTTGCTGGAATACGCCTTCGGAACAATTATTCAAGGTGAAATATAAGCGAGGATTTGTAATAGTACAGCTTTTCGCTCCCATAAATTAAAACAATCGATTGAAACACTTACATACATATACCATAAAATATTATCTACTCGTATCTACGTCTTGTCTATCGCTCTATGTACTATGTGATCATTAATAGATGATAACCCTTAACGCGTTTCCCGCTGACTGAACAGATTTTGATAAAAAATTGAGTCCCGATCAAGGCTATTTCGGATAAATCTCAGTGTAGACGATAGCAATAATTTTTACTTATTTTTTTATATGATGTGAACATGATCCTTTTTTTTTAAGCCTTTTACGCAGACTAAAACCTTATGGGATTTGAAGAGCCAGAAGAAAATGTGTGATTAATATCCATGCAAAATTACTAATTCAAGAATCTAAATTATACATTTAAGAAAAACCCCCAATTCCAATGCTTTAATTTCCATAAAAGTAAAACACCATAATATTTAGTAATGTGCACGCGATGCGCTTTCATTCGATACCCCACTTTGCAGATTTACAGATGACAGACAGACACACAGACACGTCAAACTTATAACACCCCTCTTTTTTGGTCGGGGGTTAAAAAACGTAAAGAAAGAGTGCAAACCTTGCTTATATTAATTGTAAATGAAAGGAATTCCGATGATTGATGTGTTTAAAAATAATACTTACTAGTTTCTTATTTAAACCAATTTTCGGCGATCTTACATGGTAATGCACATGATACATTTATTTTTAGTTTAATCATTCTCTTATTTGAGTAGTAACAGGCGCAAAATACACTATAAATATGATATTAGAATCCTCAATGTGGTAAATTGGGTTCGATGAAAAATGGTGAACCGCAAAATGTTTTTTTTTTTTAAATATATTTGTGTGGACATTTTACTACATACATATCAAGTTTCAACAGTAAAATAAAACAGAAAAAGTGTTCGTGGACGAAAATGTGGACAGACAGACAAACATTATGAATCCATAAGGGTTCCGTTTTTTGCCAGTTGGCTAAGGAACCCTAAAAATTTGAACACTTTCAGGTAAATTATAATATTTTATATTGACAGGGGAAGCTAAATAATAGATTAGGGATTTAAATCAAGTATAGCCAAGGACACGCTAATACATTATAATTATCATAATCATAAAAAGCCTACTACGGCTAGTCGTATGTATGACAACCAATAAATAACAAACAATACAGAATTCCAGTAAATAGATTTTTATGAGGGTAGTATTAATTACAAGCTACCGTGTATCACAATTGGTACCTTGAGTGCTGAGTCATTAAACCTGAATATTATCCATATTCAAGTACCTACTTCAAGGTGAAAAATAGAGTACGTAACATACTCTTCAATTACCCGAAACTTGTTCAAGTCCATTATTTAACGTCTCTGATATTTTGCTTTTAGAAAAGTAATGTAAATAGTTTTAGGTACAATATTATAACTATGATAATATAACCACTGAAACATGTTCTATAACTAAATTATATTCTAAGTATAGTAGTATAGTATGCGTTATGTAATAGAACATGAAACATTTTCTATAACTAGTTATATTATACTGTTGAGACGTTGTAAAGTATTGAATTTTATTTTTAAAAAAAGGTCAAATACTTTTCAGCTGCCTATATATCACAAATAATACTCGTGTATCTATCACGGTTCTTGAGATACAACCTAGCGACAGACAACGAAGTCTCAGTAATAGGGTTTTGAAAGGATGACAAACAAGGAGTCCCAAATGAATTGCAGATATCGAATCAGTAAATTTAAGACACTCAACAAAAATAAACTTGAAAAATACCATTTTTTTGATCATTTTTTGAGTTGGTTTTTCATGTAACAGTCTAATATAAACCTTTCACAAGATATATCGCTACGTTGCATAGACACAAAGCTTCCGTTCTAGAGTAGGGTTGATATTTCACCTGTGTGGGCGCACCTCGCACTAACACCCCGTTTCCCCGCATTGGGGTCACTCCCATGCAAAATTTGGCAGAATCATCAATCAACCTAGCTGACATTTAGACAATGAACCTGTTTCATAATAGAATGTTGCTGTAGACCTCGGTTAAAATAAACACGCACTTTTTCGCGTTCGATTTGGCCGGACAACGTTCTTTGGATTAGAATTGAATTCAAGCCTCAAACAGATATTTTAGTTCAGATGAGGTTCTCCCAAAGCGACCGTTATTCATACGTCCTTCTAACGAACTACATAATATCATCCATTTCTTTAAGCAAACAATATCTTGTATTATTGTAATGGTACCCCGCAAAAAGTGAATTATTATTCGCCATTTTTGAAGGTTCTCAGCAAGAATAAATAAATAAAATATAAATAAATCAAGAGTACTTACTCTATATCCATGATGGATCTGGACAATGGATAAAAATTGGTAATGGATCACATTTTCGACGTTTTCGCCATTTTTGGACAACTCACGATTGGCTGGTTAATTTTGCATAAACTTTAGTTATTTTGGCCTTTTTGCAATGCTTTCAATTAAAAGCTAAGATACTCCCGACCCTTTCAGCTATAGGAAAAAAGTAAAATGTCGTGTATTTACGTGATGGGAAAATAAATTACTCGTTGTTTGTTAAAACCGCTGTTTTCCTATTTCAAGAAGGCCTTACTAGACAAGGTAAAGTTTGGGCTTACAAGGCAAACCGCCTACACACTATTTGTAAAATGAACTTGAACTTATTGTATAAAAATATGATTGAAAAGCTTATTTATAGTAGCTTAATGACCATCGATACAATCACATGTATTTTTATAAATCCTACTATCCCACTAATATTATAAAGGCGAAAGTTCGTGAGGATGTTTTGCTGCAAAAACTACTGAATTTTAAGCAGGAAATCAAAATTATTGCGAGCAAAGCCCGATAATTCCTATATTTCCTAGTGAATGACAAAGGCTACTAAAGCCGCGGCAGCTTGGTGTTTATAATAAACAATGCATATTAAAACACGAATATTTTTCTTGTTTAACTTGATTGAGACTGCATCAAAAAGCATTGCGTAAATGGGTAATCAGACGCAATTATTCAGCTTTTACGACAGGTTTGATAAAGTATAATTAGTAGTATCATATAATAGGTTTAGTATTAACTACTAACCTGAAGGCACAGTCGCAAAGCGGCTCACAGACAGCAAGCCGCTCCAGCCATAACGATAACGACCTGTTAACAAACGTAAACCATTATTTCAAGCGTACTTACACTATTTGCTTTTATTTATCGCATCCGTAATTATTCTTGTGATTCAGATTGTCTAGTTTTATGTTTCGTTTTATTTGTTTAACGTTTACTTTAGTTTAATTACATTAAAAACAAGTAGTATATCGGAAAACACAAAACCCGTCAAATCATGGTATGTTACCCGTTTTAAGTCATAATATAGTTAAAAACCATGATAATTTAAAAAGTTATAAATACAAGTAGGTTTTCAATAAAACACTACCGGCTTTATGTTTGGAAAATATGAATTATGGACTTATTAAATGTTATTTATTATTTTGAATGCTTTTTTTTTTAATCTTCAAAATCGGTTCATGGAGAGCATTTTTTTTTCATTTTTTTGCAATTCAAAACTTTAAAGATTTTAAATAAGCGTCGAATTGAGAATCTCTTTTTTTCGTTGAATAGTTAAAAATATAAATAAAGCAAGCAGGAAATTCTTTTTGGCATACTAGACCTTGAGTTATAGATACAAATATTTATGGAAAGTGTATTCATAATTTTATGCAAAATTTAATAATCGAAAATCATTAATATGGGTATGGTTTTTCATACTTATAAATATAGGTTACAAATATGTAACTATTTGTTATGCTATGTATACTCGTAATATTGTTATTACTATTCTAATAATAAATACATTAGTAGGTACTGTGACGCTACAAAATGCACCACAAATTGAAATTTAGAAATTAACCTACGATAATTAAGATTCTCAACGTCTTATATCTTAATCGGGTGGGAATAGTTTTATCTTTCAGAGATTACGCTCTGGTACGTTATAAAACAATTTACTGTGGTATTTTCCAACAGAAAGGCCCAGTCATAATGTAATTTCCAATACTCTACGGATCATCGCACTACGGGTCTACTTTTATCTGTATGCGCATTACCTTCAAAGTCACAACTGCGTACATTTAAGATCATAATCTATTTCATTCAATGAATGTTAAAACTCCCACAAATGCTTACAACGATCAAACACAAAGGTAACTTAATATTGATAGTGATATAAATTAATACATTTGGGTGAGTTTGACCATTATAGAGTTAATCCACAAATGACCCCTTTTAATAAAACAATTCCAAGGTAACTGTGACAGTTAACGACTCATTCCACATCTGGACGTGATAAAAGCGGTTAGGACCAGGATATAAACTAACCGCTTCCATTTAGATTTTTGGGACTGACAGTTAATAAATAGGTACATGAATAGGGCTAAAAGCATAGAAAATAAGGTTAGTTGTCCAAAAAGCCTTGAGGGATACGGTCTAGCAGGCTCGCAATCCCGCTTTGACAGAGATTAGGGTGGGCACAGGAGTGGCGGCTCCCTTAAATGTCGCGCCATTTCACCAGGCCATGACGTCACCGCCACGCCTGACATTTGGGCTAAAGCAACATAACAGCCCTACCTTCAAGGCTGATAGCGCTGAGCTTAATGGCACTAGCTTTAACAACTCCGAACAGATAAAAAAATAAATATCGCAGGCTCAATTGTCCAGGGCAGATGTTGCTATGTAAGTACATAGCAACATCTAGCCCTGTTGTAAGGTCTTCACTTATTTAGGATAGTCTGACATACTTATTACTTAATAATCTACACTGGCAAGAACTTGAAAAGCTATTTTCATTAAACAGAAAACATAGTGAAAGTGCTCGTAATAGAAACAAACTCCGATCACATAGCAGGAATCAAACCCTTTTAAGGTCAAGGGTATGCGGTATATGTATGTACATCTATATAAATAAAAATGAATTGTTGTTCGTTAGTCTGATTAAAACTCGAGAACGGCTGAGCCGATTGAGCTGATTTTGGTTTTAAAATGTTTGTCGTCGTCCAAGGTAGGTCTAAACGGTGAGCAAATAAGAAAAAAATGCCGGGAACTTAATTACCCGTGCGACGCCGGGGCGGGCCGCTAGTTAAAAAAATAATTAAAAGATAAGGCGTAAGTTAGAAAGTTGGCGTAAACAGCCGAATGTTATCAAATACCCAAATGTAAGGGCAAGATGTTTACATTCGGAAACCACAATAATTATGCAGGTCAGTTTGCTTATTTAATTTAATTTATAAACTTATTAATATGCAACTTTATTATAATTTAAGCATACAATATGCTATATAAGTTAAATTCATAAAAATATAAGATGCATTCAAATATAAAAATGTTAATATGTAAATTGTGGGCACCAGTTGTGACACATAAAAGCTACAATTACATTCAATCAAATCAAATTAAGTGCCAAAAAAAATTGAACTAAAAAAAAAAGCTTGGTATTACCTACATACATACTACGTACACTGCGATTTTAAACCCCCCACGCAAAAAGAGGGGCGTTTTAAGTTCTGTCAGTATGTGGCATTACAGCTCTCTGACGGATAAAGCAATTTTAATTTAGTTTTTTCTTTTGTATGCAAGGTGAGTTTCGCGCAAGTATTAGACATGTTTGATGAAAATTGGTTCACCCGTTCAAAGTTATGAGGGTAAAAGTGGGGAAGAAAAACTAAAAATATACTCGAATAGGGTCTCAAATGAACATCACATGCACATTAAAAAAGTGTATGATTTTTTTACTTTTAAGGGATCTAAAGTTTTAAAAATTATGTTTATAATCTGTGAAAGTATACCGAAATATTAGAAAACTCAAAAATATGTTTAATTATAGAATTAGAAATTATTAGTTAGTATGTGATATAGGGGTTGCTTTATCTAGCTAATGAGTTCGTTATTTTTTCAGTTGCATTGCATGAAGCACTTAACTTTAAGAGCACTTGAGCTAAGTGAGATAGCAAGGATTGCACAGCTAAATTGTGTAGAAAAGCTTTTATACGAGATGGTTGGAAAAATTCCAGAATAACATTTACTAAGTTCTATAGCAATATGGTGAATGGAAGAAAATTACTTTAGCATATATCTGGTAACGTCTGCCGTATGATAGAAGAGCTAGAAGATGAGATAGAAGGCGACGCGGCAGACCTCGGCGACGATGGGAATACCTTGACAGTTTTCTTCATGAATTCGGCGAGAAGAGTACGGAGATCGGGAGTTGTGGAAAAATGGGGGGAGGCCTTTGCCCAGCAGTGGTCAAAGTCAAAGTCAAAGTCAAAACGTTTATTTCCTTAGAAGCATATAGCCTACATGGACAGGTCAACTTAAAATTAATAAAACTAAATTGCTTAAATAACAAATATCAAGGAAATAACATTGTCTTGACAGTTCGCTTCAATGTTTTTATACTGAGTTGAGAAGCGAATAGAACAACACAGCTTTATCAGTTATTACAATTTTGGAGTTCTTATTTATAGGTAACTATTATAAGTTTAACATTTACAATAAAAAAAATGTTTGTCATATAAGGAAGCTATTATAACATGAGCATATCAGTCCTGGTCAACCAGAATTATTAGAGCCTGTTAATGTGAAACTAAGCAACATCTATCCAAGCTGCATCATCCTTTATATAATCATTTATAGAGTAATACGCTTTTTTCATTAGACTTCTCTTAATAAATGATTTAAATTTTCTAGTAGGAAGCTCTGTTACATTATGAGGAAGCTTATTATAAAAACGTACAGAGTTACCCATAAATGATTTGCCTAGTTTTTTTAGTCTGTAAGTAGGAATTAGTAATTTTTCCTTACTTCTCGTGTTAATACTATGTACGTCACTTTTTCTTAAAAACAAATGCTTATTCTTGTGGGTGAACATCAAGTTCTCAAAAATGTACTGTGAGATTACAGTTAGAATGTTAATCTCTTTGAATTTTTCTTTGAGGGAGTCACGTGGTTTCATTTTATATATTGCACGTACAGCCCTTTTTTGAAGCACGAATATAGTTTGAATATCGGCTGCAGCACCCCAGAGTAGGATACCATATGACATAATACTATGAAAGTAACTAAAATAAACCAGTCTAGCTGTACCCTCATCTGTGATATATCTCATTGTTCGCACTGCATAAGCGGCTGAACTAAGTCTACCTGCAAGGTTTGTAATTTGGGGTTTCCATTGTAGACGAGAATCAATATGTAAACCTAGGAACACTGTTGAGTCAACGAGCTCGAGAATTTCATCGTTTAATATGATTTTTGTAGGAAATTCTTTAACATTAGGGAGTTTGAATTTAATACATTTAGTTTTTTTTGCGTTTAGCAGTAAGTTATTAACCGTAAACCAATTTAGCACTAGTGACAGTGAGTTATTTACATCGTCAAAATTATTTTTATTCCTATCAACTTTAAATAATAAAGAAGTATCATCAGCAAATAAGACTATGTCACAAAGGTCTTTAGCAAAATACGGGAGATCATTTACATATACTAAAAACAAAAAAGGCCCAAGTATTGATCCTTGTGGAACCCCTAATTCGATTTTTGATCCTGAGGATCTTTCATTACCTACTTGAACCATTTGAATTCTATCGGTCAAGTAGGAATGTAGGAGCTCAAGGGCTTTGTTGTGAATGCCGTAATGCTTTAATTTATTTATAAGTGTTGCATGGCAGACACAATCAAAAGCCTTGGAGAGATCACAGAACACGCCGATAGTATTTTGCGCTCTATCCCAAGCCGCCAAAATGTGCTTAGTACAGTTAGTGTGCTAGTGGTACACAGTGGGCTTATAATAATAAATAATATATCTTTAATATAAAACACATTTTGGTCTATCAAGGTTGTTTCGGTTAATATAGAGTGATGTTAAAGTAATATAGGTTAACGCTACAAATGACAATTTGCAGAATTAGTTTATCTAATTACATTACCATAAATAGTTGCGTGCTTACAACTATTTAAGGTAACATGTTTATGTTTATAGGTAATGCTTTTTTGAGCGTCTTTATATTACCGGATACGATATAGGCGTCGGACGTCGCACGCGACGGTTTCCGATATCCCATATCGGTCAAAAAAGCCGTGTTGGCTAAGTGGGTGGACACTCGACTTTCATTCCAAAGGTGGTGGGTTCAAACCCCGCCACGCACCTCTGGATTTTTCTTCTTGAGACATTTATGTGCGCTTAAACACGTGCTTTAACGGTGAAGGCAAACATCGTGAGGAAACCGGCATGTTGTGCGAACTTTAAAAAGAGTTTAAAAGTCATGTGACATTCACCAACCCGCACTTGGCCAGCGTAGTGAATTAAGGATCAATCTCTCTCGCCTAAAGAGAAGTCCCAGCAGTGAGAACGTTAACAGGGAGATGATGATGATGATGATATCGGTCATCGGGGTAAAATGTATGAAATGGAATTTTGAGAAGGGACATCAAGAAAACTATCTTAGGCGACCATCCATTAATTTTAAAGGCTCAAAAGGATAGATAGATGATGCCCCACTGATGGGACGGCCTTGGTGGGGTAAAATTTAATAATTTGAAAAAAGAACATTATGAAAAGAAAATGTGAATCCGGTCAGTTTATTTACACTCTTCTTTTAATTTAACCTACTTTAAATAATAGCACACGAACATACATACCAACAAAAAAATAGGATCATAGGAACCTAAATTATAGCAGCTCTAGAAACCTACTTTAGGCAAAGATCAATTCACGAAAAACAACAAGTATTATGGATACCGATAAACAGTCTGTTGCTAAACAACTGGGCCATGGGAGGGACGAGGGTTACGCCTTAACAATTATTTGGTGTTGAAAACTCCAATTTTTGTTACTTCGTTGTAACCTATGTAGAGGTACATACTCGTAGTGTGTGCTAAGATTAGTAAAATAATGATAAATGATATTCAAATGTTTTGGTTGCGATGTAACTGTATATGATAGTGGATGCCTAGTAATCGACCTCCGAAATTATGGTAATGATGATGATCATGTTAGCTCGGCCGTTTGAGCGAGATACTTAGTTAGTTACTCTTTGTATGTGCAATTGAACAGATTTTCATGTGGTTTTCAGCATAAAATATATTAATAATAATACTACATAATATAATCCTTTTATTTCAGACATAACACTATTACAATGAGCTTAACCTGTTGACTCTTCAGAGTCAGTGACACTGACAATTTGGTGTGATTGCTCTAATACATACATATATTAATTATTAAATAGAAAAGTGTACATCACTATAGGTCGCTAGTAAGATATAAGAACAAATGGATACGTAAAAGTAACAATATTTTTTTTGATTTTGATTATATCTTTAAGACGGTTCGATTCGATTTTGACGGAGCAATAAGACTAGCCACGACCGCACTAATAAATTTAATACTTACTTACCATTTACAGAGCGAGGCTTGGGGCCTCCGTAGTCTTTCTAGATAGGCCTTATTTTTTAACACGACTGCGCGACGCTAAGCATTGACAATGTGTTTATCAGTCTATGTACGTATGTTTATACTACCCACCTTTGTAGCACTATACAGACCAAATGCCTGGACCGATTTTTATGATTCATACGTCCATCGATTGCTCTTAGTCAGGCGAGTGTCACCATGACGTTACTGAAAATTAAATATGGCGACTACTGGACGCCATTTTGTAAAAATCGTATTGTTTACCGTTAAATAGGTATTTAAAAATCATTTTTAGTTTTCTTTCAATATTTTTCAATCCGAATGACCTTTTAGGATGTTTATCGATTTAAAGTTGCGTAACAACCATTCTCACTTAATAGGCATATAGACAGCAAACATTCCCAAAAAAGTTAAGTCGCGGTCGGGTTACATTTATATTTAACTAGCTGTGCCCCGCGGTGTTACCCGCGTTTTAGTTAATTTGCCCGCGGAATGTACACTTTCCCGCGGTTTAAAGTAGCCTATGACCTTTCTGAGGCGCTAGAGATTCAGTGTACCAAATTTCATTCAAATCGGTTCAGTAGTTTTCGCGTGAAAGCGTAACAAACAAACTTACATTCACATTTATAATATTACTAACGGCCCGCCCCGGCGTTGCACGGGTATAAAATTTTCCCGGAAATTATTCGAATTTTTCTCGCCGTAAAAACCATCCTATCTCTCAAGTTGGATCGAACTGCGCATGGTGTGCGAATTTTATTATAATCGGTTTAGTGGTTTAGGAGTCCATTGAGGACAAACATTGTGACACGAGATTTATATATATTAAGATTAGGATAGGATATTAGGATTAGGATTTCAGCTTATTTTGCTATATAATCAAACGCAATGTCAACATAGGATGCAATAGCCACACGGGCTACAAAGGTAAAGTTAATGGATTGCAAAAGAAAGTTCAAGGTCGATCGACATTCGATAGAATGATAATAAATTAAAACATATAATTGATCGGCCCGTGAGAAGTCGCAGCCGTCTCAGCCACAGCAGGTACTAAAGACTTGGTTCCCATGTCTAGGTTAATGTATAGGACTTTCATCATGAGCTGTGTATACAATTTTTATGACGTACCTTTTGACTAATACATTCTTAGTGTAAAGTAAGTCTACCTGCACACTTTTTACGATAATTTAACTTTGAAAATAGTTTCCATGTCACAATGTTAGTTACCGTATTCCTCCAAAAAGGCTTAACAGATTCTCATGAAATTTTGTGAACATATCGAGTAGGTCTGAGAATCGGCCAACATCTATTTTCCATTTTACAAAACAACGTTTGCTGGGGTCAGCAAGTAAACTTTATCAATAATAAATCGTATATATCAAATTATCAATTATATAGAAGGCGTTCTTGCTTCATGCTAAATTTCAAGATCCTAGGATGATGGTGATTGGAAGTACCCTACCCCAAGTAGGTTTTAGTAGTTTAGTATTTTTCCGAGCATCGTAAATTTGCGAATTTTGCGACATCAACGGCTGTATCTTTTGATTGACTCCTGATTTGATAGAAATTTGATTTTTTACAACTATAAGAGTATTTTCTGAGAAAAAGGGTCTTGACTGACAGGGAGAAGGCAACAAAGTGATCACATAAGGTTTCCGTTTTTACCTTTTGAGGTACAAAACCTTAAAAATACGCATCTTATTCGTATAGAATATAATCGCGAAAGAGAAGAAATAACAGCTGGTATATTTTCTTACAGTTGTTGTTTTTGACCTCCAACATAAAAGAGTTATGTTATAAAGTTGACTGTTCATAAATATTGGCACTTATTTTTGGATTCTACTAGTTTTGCCCATAGATCAGGTTGAAGAAGCCATCCTTCTAGGTCTTCATGCCCCATCTTAGACCACATTGTCACTTTACAGCAGGCGGGATTGAGGTCAAAAGAAGGCCTATCCTTTATTAAAAAAAAAAAGATATTGGATTTACAAGATTCACATAGTATGCTCGGAGATGGGACCAAAAAAGCCCGTAATTTTATTAGCAAAATGGAATTCAAACAATTCCAATGACAAAGTAGTACTTAGTTTGAAAAGTACATTTACACAGATTATATGTTCTTGTTAGATTACATTTTACTTCTGAACACAACACGATAATTGTTTAATTGTATTGAATATTTTTATGTACAATATTACAATACACAAAATTCATTATGCTGTAACCAGACTAAGTGCCTTATTGCACAAAAAAACTGTGACACTAAATGTGTATGTGTACTTTAACTACTACATTATTAATGCACAAAACACTCCTAGGCGAGATGTCAGTGCTGATCTCAGTTCCCCCATTTGGAATAAGTGCTTCTCATACATAATACTATGCCTCTTTTTTTCTCTGGCAATTTTAACTTGATTAGGAGAAAAAAAGGAGATCTGATGTGATAGGAGAACACCTACCGAATTCCAATAAGTGGGAAATGTGAATAAAGTAGGTGCAAAAAAAAAGTGATTCTATTATATTTATGTACTCAAATAATTTACCTAAGATTTTTTTTCTAGTTGACACATTTTACCTTTTCTGATAAGTAGGGTATGTTATTGTTGCTTAATGGCTTGGAATGGTATATTAAGACCATATATTATGTGTCATTTTTAATCCAAAGCACGTACCCTTATCACTAAGAGGGATATATATATTTTGTTTTGATTTTACCATACAAAGTGAAAGTTTAATTTCAGATCAAAAGTTGACATCATTGGTTAGTAGTAACTTTGATTTTCTTATAAATAGATACTTACTTCTGATAAACTTCAGACCACGTTGGGAGACACCACTTTATTATTTACTACACAACAAAAATTGGATACGTAGGTAATGTCTGAAATAAATAAAGCGATTTATGAAACGAACAAATACATTCGCCAACGTAAGAACGGCTTTGCCTTTTTTTTATTTTAGCCACTATGGACAATTTGACATTGATTGATCTATTCTAGAAATTATAATGCCAATTTCAAAGTATAATCGGTTCTAAAAATATGCCACTAAATGAAAAAGAAGAAGAAGAAAAAAGAAGGGTCCGTACAAATTTGATGGTGGCAGCCCGCCCAGTCAGTTTTCGGTTGTGTTTCTGTTTAGCAGCAAACCACTTACACTTAATATAAAATCTGAAATTGTGTGAAATAATTTTCAATGTTTTAGCCACTTTTTAACGGTTTTGCGATTAACTTACAACCTAGTCTATGTATGTTTCTACAAACATTCTAAGTAAATTCCTGAATATTTGAATATTTAATGATGTCTCAGTTAAATTAACGTATAAACTGTGCAAATATACGATGATACGGACACGATGGATATTTCAGTTTTGGTATACAAGATTTTTGTTAATTTGTATGGTAAACATCCAATATATCTTATACAAAAAAAATAGTTTATTTTTTAATTAAAAAAAAAACAAATTTGGACGCAAAATGGCGTTTAACTGAGTAACATGTTTTTCATTTTATAATTTTATTTAACTCGACACTGGCAAATTGTCGCTTCAAGCGCAGAGTCCAATTACAAGATGCAATGTTATAATTCGCTAAAATCATGTCATTGATTTTAGCGAATTATAACATTGGTTCCTAAAAACAAATTTAATGAATATATTTATTTATTTATTTTCAGATCTTCCCTTATTGGCCGAAATTTTTGGGACTCGATTCTAAACTGTATAGGTATCGAGTAAGTTTAGGTATAGTTTCGAGCAGAGTATAATAGAAGCACTACGTTTAGGAGACGGGGTTCCAGCATTGAGACGCCTTCTGCGTCCGCCACAGTCCGGCAACGTTGTAATGGATATCTGCTATCTGCGGTCAATAGATATAAAAATAACGGGGCCTGCATATACATTGATTTGAAACGTTATTTAGCACAGAAATCATTGCCAATATATTGAAAAAATACTGAACACGTCAATACCAACATAACGGTAACAATATCAGGATGTCCTCTGGTCTGATTAAATCGATAAATCAGGTTAATTCTTCACTTGGGTATATTAATATGAGCAGGTACCATAATGAAATTATAACATAATGGATTTAAAAATAAAAGGTTTATTATACATATTGAAATAAACATTATTTCTATATTTTATTATCATTTACGACGACGACATCGTTTTCGATAGACGGGTCGCTTTCTTCTGCATTACAAATAAATTTAGCCATGGAAGTTTCTATAAATTCAGCATCTAGTAAAGGACAGGTTTATCAAAAGAGATGGTAGTGTCTGTAACAGAAAAAAATAAGAAACATGTTTATTATTATTCCGTTTATCGATACTTAAATTAAAATTATCCTAACACCTTTGTTTGTAAACATTACGTACCTATTGTTACATAATATTTCCATAATCCAAAAACCTCTAAAACATTATTATGATCTGCAGACTTATGAGCGTACAAAAGAAATATGGTCCATAATTTCTACTTACCAATCTTCATTTAAAGACAGTTTTGTCAATTCACTTTGTCTTTAATTTCTGGAATGTATGGTACATGTCGTTGAATAAATTATACATGTTTTACACCGTGTAGTTTGTGTTATTTTCGTAAAAATCAATAAAACTGAGGCACTGAAATATATCTGACGAATTTTGACATAGATTAAAACATGAACTATAGACAAAATAAGAATGAGATATAAAAATTAAAGTGATAAAATATATAAAATATGCTGCCTTAGATGAGTGCTAAACTTTTGTTGTTTCGAGACTGGTTTCGAGTAAAACGTAAATCATCGACATTATTGAAACTAGAATACATACTAGGAACAACCCTATTTCAAACTTTGACACGAAATGTTGGCTCCATTATGTAAATAACTGTCAGATTTTTATTATGTTGGTGTCTTAAACTTCGTAAATACGTAGTGATTTTTTAATAAATTGTAGTAGCTAGCACGTACCTACTCCCGTCACGCACGTCAAGTCTAACGTAAATGTAATGTAGTGTACTCTCTGGTCAGAGAGTATATAATCACTACGTTTTAAGAGACGGGACTAGGAAGGAAATTTATGATCTAGGCAAAATGTCAAATCGAAGTTTACTTTAGATGAAACACCAACATAATAAATAATCTGTTAGAAGTTTAAAAGCCATGGTACCAACATAAAGATAATTTTAAACCTTAAAGAAGAAGGTTAATAGGGTTGCACTCGTACAGAATCGAGTTTTATCGATATCGATGATTTAGGTTTCTCTCAATAATAGGTTGGACCTACATACGGAAATTGGGAACAGGGAGGAGGATACTTAGTACAAGAACAAAGTGCAGAACAAAATATTTATTTACAATATATTATGTTCATATTGTGTACCCATTATTTATGGCGAGATGTAAAACATCATCACATGATCATGATGATAACATGATCTATTGAATTGAATTAAATAATACATAGTATATTATAATGTATTTTGAGTTACTCTATTGCATTAGGAAACATGTTGTAAAGAAAGAGAAAGTAATTTTGTTGTTGAATAAATAAATAATTAACTTTTGGTATTTTGATCAGATAAATCAAACAAAATGTTCCGCTATTGCAAGGTGTGTTAAAACCGCAAATTATTTTTCAACACATCGAGATGAATCCAAGAATATGATACTCCTCCTATAATGTGTCATTTAAATGAGGTTGACCAATCATCATCTGAAAAAAAAGTTTAATTATATTCGGAAAAACAGCACAACAACAAATTAATAAATATATGTATATAATATTTAAACTCCTGATCATATTGATGGTTAATGGTTTTAAATGCCGAGTGTTGCACTGAGGATGTGGGAGACAACTTCGTTATATTTATGTTCAAATAAAGAAAAAAATAACAGGCCATAGCATATTATCGTGTTATAGATACAATTTTGAAATGAGGCTTATGTCCTATATTAAAAATGATGATGAATAATTCATATTTATTTTTGTAGCATAGAACCATTTAGGTCTGGTGGACTTGCAATTTTGTGATATGAAAATATATCGATGATAGGCGTGCAAGCAAAACGCCTATTGTTTACAGAAGCAATAAATAACATATTGGTAAATGTACTCACCGATCTTCACCGATCTCATTCAGCAAATATTTGGTATAAGCTTTTAGTCTTGTCTGCTGTATGAGTTTCTTGCAAATTTCGCATCGAATAGAATTTTTATGAATTGTTTTGTTCTTCATAATTTTCACAAATTTGCGTTCATAATGTCAATTTTATTAAAGGTCAAGTACTAGACTGATAGGTGACAAATTGACAATGATCCATGAAGAATAAAACCTATTTAACAGAACTGAACTGAACAGAAGAAGAAGAAGAATAATAATACCACTTATCTCAGAAGTAGCAGTTACAAAAAGATTTGCGAACCACTAAAGCGTATTTAATATTTGGAAGTATTATAGTCACGATTAGTTTTATTAAGTTGCAATTTTTTTTTATTAAGGTGGCATTTTTGTCAAAGCAATGCCTTAGCAAAGTTTTATGTCAGATTCAGTGTGACCATATGTGGCAGGATCCTGCCTTTTTGGCAGGTTTAGCCCTTTATTTTACTCACTGGCACTTTTGTTTGACGTTTTAGAAATCTGGCAGTATTTGGCAGTATTAGCAATTTAGGCTGACAGATTTGGCAGTATAGCTGCTACAGCCCACAAAATGAGTAGGAATTTTAAAATGCCTATGGCAACACTGGCAATGCAAAGACCTTTGGTTCGGGGATTTCTTAAAATCTTATATCTTTGGTTTGGGGTGCCATTGGTAAAATTCGAAATTCAAATGGAGACTTAAAATATGTTAATGTTTATAATTTTGTAAAAGGTTTGTTGTGTTTGCCAATGTCGAATGCTGCTTGTGAAAGGATATTCTCGCAAATCAACCTCATAAAAACAAAAACGTGGAATAGATTTTATTAATAAACATGTCGCCTCTATTTTACATGTTAAACGGGGCATTAGTCAATATGGTGACTGCGTTTCATTCCGGCCAACTAAAGAAATTATTAAACAAATGACAAAAGCGATGTATAAAGAAAGTGATCAAGAAGAATATGATGCTAATACGAATGTATAATTTAATTCAGTTCCCTTTTAGACTCTAAGATCAATTATTTTAAATAAAACTACAAAAAATAATGTGTCTATTTATTTTAATTATATTGGCATTATTTTGGCATTTTGTGCTTTCGATTTTGGCAGGATTTGTCAGTTTTCGTGCCTAAGTGGGGCAGGATCTCTAATTTAAAGTTGGTCACACTGGTCAGATTCTATCATGTCTCTGGTGTGCTGTTTGACTTGTTTGTTTAAATGTTGTGATTGTTTGGTTTTGTTTTAGACCATTTTCCTATTTCTTTCTACCATAAACATTTCATAACATAAACATTTTTATGTAAAACTAGGTAACTTATACCACAACATGAACATATCAATAGAGAAGAAAAAATCTGATTGCTCTGCTTTGCCGAAAGGCTGGCAAAGGGAAGAGGTAATTAGAAAAACAGGGCTCTCAGCAGGCAAAGTTGATGTATTCTATTACAGGTATGTAATCGAAAAGCAACACAATATAAATCAATCTATGTACCAAGTACTAGATTGAGAAATATTCTATAGGTTGTTTGGTCCATTTAAGTGTAAAGATTTAATCATCACTCAGATACTTTATTAAAATATCATTAATAACATCACATAACTCATCACTAAATGAGGGTTAACTTAACTTTGGTGCATTACAATGAAATTTCTATAGCCCTACAGGTAAAAAGTTTCGCAGTAAACCCGAGCTTGTACGATATCTCGGTGATAGTATGGACCTGTCATGTTTCGACTTCCAACAGGGTCAGATAAACACAATGCTGCTGTGCAAGGCCAAGAAAGCACGTGCGCAGTTTGACTACAGGTTCCATACAACTTGTTTTACACTTGTGTTGTGATCATTAGTGCCGTCCCAGCTTTGTGTTTCATTGAGCGCTGTTGACCAAAGCTTGTTTTAGTGTATCATAGATTTTAGTTTTGTTTATAACTATTTGGCAGTTGCACATGCTTAAGACACAAATTAGTACTATCTGTCTAAGCAAATAACTTTCTTGATGCTTAGGCTCTAGTGCTTTGTACACCTGTAGATTTATCCATTATAGGCCTCCATTACCAACAGCTTTGCTAACCAAGCTAGATTGATTTCTTTCAATTTCTTTACTATAGCACTATGTTTAAAACACTACAAATTAATTAGAAATGTTAAACTACATTGTTTTAACTGTGGTAATAAATGGTTTATGGTAGAGTGTATTGTATTATGTTGTTTTGTAACTCACCCTCACATGTTACACTTGAGCATGATTTTTATTTAGCATGATTAAGTTTTATCGAAAGTTAGTATACCTTATTATTGAATTTATTGTAAGTATAAATGCAATGTACAACTAATCAATGTCAATATTAAATAGGAAACTTACATGTTTATTTTCTTAATATAAAGGTGATTTGAAGATTTGTCAAATGTTAGAATATATAATAATAGTTAGAATTATTAATTAGGAAGAGCAAAAATAATGAGGCTCCAACTAACATATTTCAATACAATATTAAATCAGTTAAATTAGATACAGGATTGAAAACTGACACTAAATGTTCATTTACTCACATTCTGCATATGTTATAATAAATATGTTGGCTTTATTTTTCAGAGGCGTTCGCTCTGATGCATCCTTAGTGCCACCTATTAGACAGACTGCTTCTATATTCAAGCAGCCAGTCACTGTGTACAAAACTCAAGAAAGCAAGGTCAAAACAGATTTAAAGCATGGTACACAGGAAAAACCGAAACAGCTGTTTTGGGAGAAGCGATTGGAGGTAACATACTACAACAAAAATACTTTGTATTTGAGACCGAATGGAGACAAACGAAATATTATCCAGTAACCATAACTAGGTTGTATGTATGATTGAATAATGATTTTCAGTAAAATTTTACAATCTTATAAGCAGTAATAATTAACTAGGGTTAAAATCAGAATCATGCACCGAGGCCAGGCTTATTAACACTGTTAATATCATGGGCTAATCTACATTTTTTAACTCTTATAAGAAGATATATATAGTGTATTAGGGTGACAAATCAACATCGAGCTATGCTGCGCTGTACTGCGTCGTGCTGTGCTGTGTTTCTTAAGCTACGTTTTTTAACAATCAACATCAAACTGTGTTGCGCTTTGCTTGGCTCAGTATTAAAAGTAATCAGCAGCTCGTCGTTTATCTCGTCAAAAATGACTTTATTTTCAAAAAAACGTTAACATTACGGCATAATCGAATCCGATGAAGATGAAAGTGAATAAGAAGCGGATATGGATATTTTATGTGTTATTTTGTCGTTAAAAGAGTCCAGTCACGGTAGCTTGTTACCACACACCATACGTGAAAAATACGGAGAATTTAATTTTCTAAAGAATATTGCCACTGAAGACGATTTTTTTAAATATTTGCGATCAGTTCGGCACAGCGCGGCTCAGCACGGGGCGGGTAGCGCGCCTCGGTCGAGACTGCTGCATTTTTAAACAGAGCGTAGCCTCACGCAGCGCAGCACAGCATGGTTTGTTTGTATCCTCATTAAAATATTAGACGAGCGAGTTGACCAAACATAGCACAGCGCAGCATAGCTCGATGTTGATTTCTCACCCTTAGTCATGGATAATTTTATATTTGTTCAAATTATGTTTTTCAGGGACTAACAGCCTGTGATGCAAATGGTATTTTGGCTACAACTTCTTTGCCAAAGTATATCAAGCCATTGGGTCCATACAACTCTGATGCAACAACCATACAGTCACTGGCCACCACATTACATGTTTCTTCTCAACCTATAACTGGTAAGATCACATTAAAGTTCTAATTTTATGGAATAAATAGTTAAGTATGTCTGCTGCAGGGAAAACTGCAAAACATTGCAAAATACCCACATCATCAAGAAAAGATCATGAAACTCCATCATACATTAGTTATATTTCAGCTAAATAGATTTTAAATAAACAAAAGAAACCATGAGTGTAAAATGTTAAACTCTGCTGCCCAGTCCCAGACAGTTGTGGTCATGACTATTTAATTTTTTAGGTCAGCAAGGTTCTAAACAAGCCATTATTGAAAACCCGGGTGTTTTTTTGAACCCTGAGCAGCCACTGATTGCTGCAGTGACTATTACGAAGGATGACGTGCGCAAACAAGAAGAAAGAGTGTTGCGTGCGCGCATGCGCTTAAAAGAAGCTCTTGCGGCAGCCTAGGTAATTTTATTTTATTTATCGTTGTAAAGTACCTAGGTGTTGACTTTTCTAAAAATATATATATAATTAGCGTAATTAATTGTTCATACCTTTATGGTGACCATTAATCGAAATGCGAATTCGATAGTTTAATGTCATAATATGTTTTTTTTTGGGTCAGTATTAGGACAACTTGGCTGAAACAATAATGAAAGTGGCTCAAAAGACAAGATCTATTCAAGTTCAAGAGTATATCATATCAAGTTTTATAAAAAATCTGACTCAATATTACCGTACATTTACGCACTAGTTGTAAAATATCTTTTAATTTAAATACATAACTACTTACGCTTCAATTTTAAAATGTGTTGAATTACCAGGGTCACGCCGGCGGGAGCACAGAGGACGAAGGCCCGACTCCTGCCGAAAACTCGCCTCTGGCTCTCGTAGTCGACTCTACGCGGCTTCAGGACGAACCTACGCCGCCGCAACCGGAGGATCTCGCTATGACCGACGTGTAAACAATATTGCTGTATTTGTTGTAGATTAAGGTTATTCATCTGTCTACCTACTATCAACTACTTTCAACTAGCCTTGAAAACGTTTCGGAATAATGCGTCGCGTACACAATAGTACCTAACAATCTACATACTAAATATTGTTTTTGTGTTGTGTTTATGATTTTAATTCATGCTCTGTGCATTAACTATTTCACAGTATAGATGTGGGTAAGTGTACTCTATATAATGAACTTATAGCTGATGGTAATGTCTGACTGAGCAAGTGGAAATTATGGATTAGATGTTGCTTTTTCATACTTTTTATAATCTTGTATAAATGGCTAGGTTATGTGTTGGTATTTATAATGTAAATCGTGACTGTTGGCTCCTATCTCAAAAAGTTTCTAAGGTAATAAACATATTGATTTTAAGGATTATCTATTATGGGATTATCAGTAAATAAAACTATTTGTCAAAACACTGTGTTTTATTTTTCGAAATAGAGAAAAATGCAGCATTATTTGGTAAAGATAGCTTTTGTGCATACATAATTTATCTTTTAATTTTTTACTACCTAACAACTTTCACAACCTTATAAATTGGTTAGATTTTTTTTAAGATAGACTTATCTCAAAGCAGGTATTATTTAAATGTTCCAATTCATGAACACAGTTTATTTAAATTGTAACAATCTAGGAATTCAAGGTACAAGGTAGGTCCATTAAATTGTATCCCTAAAGCTTAAAAAAAAAAGAGAATGATTTAGTTTTTAAAATATGTACTTATGTGGAATGTAAGCCCTGCTTAGTAATAACGTCTATTATAGGAAGCAGAGTGGTAAGACTTCACTTAGCTAAACATTTTTATTCCACTGCACAATTGCTAACCATTTGTAATCTTTTAATAAATGCAACTACTAAAAATGGACGGCTGCTATGGAATGGTCAAGCTACAGTGCAGTTCTATGCACTACTATACTGAAAGTAAAAGTATGAAAGCACTGCTACTGATATTTATCTCTCAACTATACTTTTGTATTATCTATGTCTAAATTATATAAGAATTATTAAATTATTTTTTTCTTATACATATTACTGACTAGATAAGCTTTGACTGAAAACATGTGCACTTCTTACTTAGTTTATTCCTACAGACTCCAAAAGGCCCCATTTTTTAAGCTAAACAAATTTTGTTATCTATCCTTAAAATTATGTTATTAATTTTAATAATTTTTGCTTAACCTACATACAAGTTATATATGGATAAAGTTTAGTACTCTGCATTCCAAATATGATAGGTACATATTTGTAATCAAGGAAATAATTTAATTATTTACTAAGACAATCAACTGTTTTTGTGGCCTTGAATTGAATAATTTTATTATTATCTAACTCTTTTTGTGGCCCTGAATTTAATAATTTATTTATTTGATATGTAAGGAAAATAAAATATGACTAGTACATGATATGTCATTATGTTGTTACAGTCTAGGTCCAAGGATAAAAGTTGGAGAACAAAATAGTGCCAACAACAAAGTATCCTAGAAAGTAGAATTGAATCAGACATGATTGGAAATCGGGCATCTGACTGGATATAATAAAAGTTCTCCATTTACTATACATATTGTCAACTCCTTCTAAATTAGCTATTGATAAATGATGTGATGGTATCCTCTTTCCCACACCAATACGCCTAAAATGTTCATTGATAGCATTTTGGTCAGATGTAGGTGTTGGAGTGACATTTATTTTGCTGGAACAAATCCAGTACAAAATAGGACTTGCTGATGCCAACAACCTAGTAGACACCTGAATATGTACAAATATTATGCAAAAGATTGACAAAATCAACCCATGAACTACATACACAAACATAGTTGGATCATTGGCCCCAAAACTTCTGGAGTATTGTCTAGGTCTGTATGGCATTTTAGTAGAATACCCAAATATATTTGATTTTAGTCCTAGTCTAAAACACAATCTTAAGTTATTCATAATATATGATAAACAATGATATATTATTATGAGCAAAATTGGGGCAGCTAACATGAAGTTAGGGATTTGTTTAAATTGATAGTATTTGAACATTCCAACATCCCAGTAATGGGTTTGTATGTATGAATAAGATAAGGGCAAAGTCTGATTGCACCAGGGACTGTCAGCTGTGCCTGGCAATACATATTCAGAATTCTGCAGAAATTCAGGAAGCTTATGCTCACTTTGAACACAATATTTAATATAGTTATAGATCTGAACCAAACTAAATGGTAAACAAGCTATTATTACTGCCAAAAACAATGCAACACTAGAAGTTAGCAAAGGAAGTAATAGAAGAGGCATGATAATTTTACGTTTAACAGTTTTGTACTTGTATATGATTTCTGGCAAAGTTCTTTCAATAACATTTTTGAAACTGGTATAAATTATAAAACCTAGATTGACTGTTCCATTAGATCTTGCTATCATTGAAAACCCTGCTGGCATTCCACACATAATATCAATATTTGCAAATCTTAATGTTTCATTTTCTGTGCACTTCAACATAGTATAGAAAGACATCCATGCAAAAAGTGTTTCTGAGTATGGTGCTGAAAAAAAAATACTGGCCGGATTTACACAGTACAATATCACAGCTTTATAAGCTTTACACTCACTTCTCAGAATTCTTAAACTTAGTCTATGCAACACATCAGCAGATTTGATAAACATTATCACATTAACTATAGTTGCTGCAAGTATGAGACTACTGTGGAAGTTAAATATTCTACCTAACACACTACTGAGTCCATAGGCTACATATCTTACAATTAATGGAAAAAACGGAAAGAAGGCTAAACTATTTTCATAAGTATATCCAAATTGAGCTATGTGCATGAAATACTGAGCATCCCATCTCTTGAAACCACCAAGCAGTCTGTCTATGAATATGTCACCATAACTTTTCCTCAGAGTTGGATCCTCAGGACTTATGAAAACGTTCGCATTGTGGTCTGGTATCAAAAAATTACCAATTGCTTGTATTAATATAATAACAACTCGAGAACTGAAGGCAAACCACAATATTTTCTGTCTTGGTGAGTACATCCTGAAAACATAAAAATAGACATAAAACAAAAGCCATTATAGTTGTTTAGTGGAAAAGTCACTACTTCGTCAATACTTCTTTTTACCTGAATTTTTACTGGATTTCAAATTGGGGTTTTATTCATGGTTTTTGTAAAGCAATCACAGAACTCAACCAAAAAATCAATGTTTTCTTTCTGTTTCTTTCTATCAACCAGAGAATTTGACATCAATCTAGTGACATTGACTTGACAGATAACATTTACTTACGATTGACAGCTTCCGAACGGATGAAGTGAAGCTATTTCAATTTAGTTTTTTTTTGAGAAACCGGAAGATAATAGAAGCGTTTATCCTTAAAATAAAACGCGTATAATTAATATACTAACCTTTTTCAAGTTATAAGTTTGTATCGAGAGAACGATCTCTACCAGACAACCTTGAATTTATATGAATATTATAATAGTATTATATTAATTATATATTACGAATTGGTGCCCTGATACCGCGAGAAGGCGACGTGGTAGACCAAAACAAAGATTGCTTGCGGAAGGAATTGGACCGATTTCTAGCAGACTGGATGTTGATGATGATGACTGTTGCTATGGAAAGACCATAGCAACCGTCATCCAGTCGGCCTTAGCCCAGTTTGGGATGATACCGGCTCATAATAATAACAATTCATAACAAGGCCATGGGGCGGCGTTGCCCGTGTTTTATGGTTTTTTTCCTCGGTAAAATAGCCTTCCTCAAGAAACACTTACTGGAACTGAAATCAATTTTAAATCGGACCAGTAGTTCCTGACTCCTGTGTGTGATTAGAGCGTTCAAGAAAACAATCAAACAAACTCTTCCCTATTATAATATTAGTATAGTAAAAATGGATCGCCAAAATGTAGGCAACATATAACAATGTTTAATGTAACATAACTTTCGAAATACTGCATCAAATTGGTTTCTGGATTTTTTCTTTGTAGGGTTCCGTAATAGCAGTCACTTGGTTCAAAAACAGCGGTTACATTGAAAGTTATGCAGAGGCAATTTTAGAGATTTTGATGTGCTCCTTTTAGAAGGAATGTCAACTTTGCCACCTCGTTCTTTTGACGCTTGCCTCGCAATATCGGAAGAATGTTGCCTAAAGCTTAAAGGCAGTTTTTATGCAATAACTCCTTTTCGAATCATTTTACGATAAATTCGTTATTACAAAATGAAACTACTGGAAGAGATCGTCGATTGTACAACTAACAATGTGGCTATTGATTGTTATTTTTAAGTTAGTATGGAAGTATTTGAGTTCTAAAAAGAAATTATCTATCTATGTACATACCTACAGACCTTTTTTTTTCTTTGGTAAAATCAAATGATATTGGGGTTTCTAACACATTTTTTTAGCGCGAGAGATACTTCCAAAGTAAACGTTTGCTAGGTCAGCTTAAATAAGTCCGTATTAAATAAAAAACTTCTATAAATTTTATCTTTTATTTAGAATAATTTGCTTTCCGTCACATAATAATATTGTTACACCCAGATTCAAACGACAATAGACATTTTCTTGCAGTCTAAGATACATACATCACAGAGTACCATGTCTTATGAAACTAGAGAAAGCCTTATTAAAATTTTGACGAAAATAGCTAGTTATGTGTATGACACACAAACTGAAGAGATACCGAAGGATTATGCGAGTACAAATTGAAGTTTTAAATGTTCAATGTTCAATACTTTCCCAAAATTTCGGGTATAAGGATGTGTTAACACCTGCTTAATTTTGGCATCGAATTGTTATCAAGTATTCGGTGGATTCAAGCTTTTTAAAACACAATTAATAAACGACGACGCTACAAAAATGAGTTCACAAACATGTGCACCTGTGACAATTAGTATAGTCTACATTAACAAACTATTTACGCATCTATTTCGAAATGATAAATATGAAATTTTTATGGAGCAACATAACTCTCTCTTACTTTATACAACTTAAATTTAATATAATTAACCATAAAACCACTACAACATGCTAAACAAATCTTTAAACTATATATTCCTCCACAAGTAAGTATATTGAGAACATTGTGAGTTATAGCATTGTGATTTACTGATAAAGAATCATGTTAACTAGCTATGAACAATTGCCCATTTAAATTCTGCAAACCATTTTTTGTGACGAATGAAATCATCGAGAACAATAATTATTCTAAACAAACTATACAATCAATCAGCATTCACACATTGGTACCTATATGAAAATATAGAATGTGAATAGTTATTGCAGATATTTACAAAAACCTACATTACATTTAGCATTTTAACACAGTGTTAGCGCATTCATGTCGTTTAACGTGACAAGCCATTGACAAAATACAATTTCTATGTGAAATTAATGTATCCAAATAATATCATGGCAATTTTTATACATACCATAATAGTAAAAAAAAGATATACTGTTTACTAAACCTATGTTTATACATAAATTTCGTATAATGCCTAAAAAGGAATGAATTTGTTTTAATGTAGAGGAAACTACACACATTGAGGGACACTATTAAAGTAATTAATTATATAAAATTATTGATGTTTCGGTTTCACTAACACCATTGGCATTTATGAAATTTAATGTTGCGAAAATTGCAGTACTGCTGGTGACAAATTTACTGGCGCAAATAATATACGAACATAGAGGACTAATTGTAATAAATAATAATCATTGTGTATGATTCATTTTAGCAACATTTACCGAATAATTTACAATCCATTTTCCCCTTTACCATACATAGAAATAAAAATATTAAGATTATTCTCTTTGAACAAACAATGATTAAAATCCTATAAAACTCTAATCATACATTTTACCAATTAAAAGTGAGTTAATAATTTACTGAAATTTTAGTAGGACTTATTTATTTAGTTGTAAAAGTATGATTTGTTTGTAAAAAGAGGATAAATCATTAAATTTATCAACGCACGTACAGTTAATTTATATTTTCACCGCAAATTTGATACATAATTATAATGAATATGGCTCAATAACATAATTCTATAAAAGTACTTTTGAATAAATTTGTATCTGCTTCTGAGATACATAAATTACCTCTACAAGCTAGAAAATCACCAAAATAACGGAATAAACTTTATTATTACACATTTAGACACATTTATGAATGACAGTGCATTAGTTCTAGGCGAATCATGTAATTTAAGTATTCTTAATAATTTAAACAGTGCAATTTTGAAATCTGTTTATAAAGATAAAATAATAACCGTAAGATTATAAATATTCTCTTTCTAACGAAACAGCCAGGCTGATATTAAGACATAAAGCTGGTGGCGTAGTTTTACTTGAAATTATATTCGTAAATTTACCTTGGTGAAATGTGAAACTGTACGCGGTCTTGCTCGGTGTTCGCATAGCCGATGTAGTGGATGTTGGCGCTCGAGCGTTAGCTCATAGATAACTGGCCAAGCGCGAGTAGCCTTTCCACTGCAGCGTTCACGTCTCCAAACGTCGCGATTAAAGCTAGAACAAAACATGCCGATTATTAAATTGCTATTTGAACCTTAATCTACCAGAGCCTACAAATAATAGTCCATCTTTGGTAAACGCCAATCAACATCTTCATCTTCGTCCACATCGACACATTCCATCAGGTGAGATTGTGGACAACATACAACATAGAAAAAAAACGCACTTTTATAATGTTTTTTAGTAGCTTAGATTGGACTAATAATAAATTGTTGGCGGGGTAAAACTGCACTGATATTTCGCATATTGGAGGGCTTTATTGGAGTTGGTCTTATCTGGGGGCACGTCAGTGCCCCCACCAAGTCGAGCAATCCTTTTCTCGAAGCAATTCAGGCCATTTTCGACCCCCTGTAACTTCGTTGTGGATAAAACTAGAAGACTGAAATTTTCAGTAACCATGCAGGATTGTAAAGACACGGTATATTTCAAATTTCATTCAATTTGAACCAGTATTTTAAGAATTATAACGGGTCAAATTTCGTAATTTTGTCACTCACTCACTGACTGACTGACTGACTCACCGATCATCAAAATTCTAAGGCACTTCTAGCAGACCTAGAAGCTTTAAATTTGGAATATAAGTAGTGTTTGGTGTATGAATCAAGGAAAAACTAAAAAATCTAGAAAAAACCGGTATAGAGGGCGCTGTCGTACCTTTTCTCGAAGCAATTCAGGCCATTTTCGACCCCCTGTAACTTCGTTGTGGATAAAACTAGAAGACTGAAATTTTCAGTAACCATGCAGGCATTTTAAAGACACGGTATATTTCAAATTTCATTCAATTTGAACCAGTATTTTAAGAATTATAACGGGTCAAATTTCTTAATTTTGTCATTCATTGACTCACCATCATCAAAATTCTAAGGCACTTCTAGCAGACCTAGAAGCTTCAAATTTGGAATATAAGTAGTGTTTGGTGTATGAATCAAGGAAAAACTAAAAAATCTAGAAAAGACCGGTATAGAGGGCGCTGTCGCAACACCACGTATATACGAAATATGCACTAAAGTAATAACAATGCGAAATATAAATAAATCCAATCTAGACCGGCAAAAAGAAAATTATATGGACATATATACAATAAGTAGAAGGTACCGAAAAGGAAAAAATTAGAACTGTCTACAAAATACAAAAAGAAATGAGAACCCATCAAAAACAATACTTGTCAAAAAAAAACAAGTCGCGCAACTCAGTTGTTCTGCGGTAAAAAGTTGTGAGATCCAAGTAAATCCAAGTCTTCAAATTTCGTCTCAAAATTCTCTAATGTTTTGTATAAATATATATTGAAACTTGGCCATCGCACTAAATAATTGAATTTACACGTGTTTTCAGGCGATGGCCAAGTCTTAATATATTTATACAAAACATTAAAGAATTTTGAGACGAAATTTGAAGACTTGGATTTATTTGGATCTCACAACTTTTTACCGCAGAACAACTGAGTTGCGCGACTTGGTTTTTTTGACAAGTATTGTTTTTGATGGGTGCAATTTACATAATTTCGAGGTGTGGACGGGGCTGCCAGAAAATTCTTAATACTAAGAAAATTCCTTGGCGAACATTGAAACACTTTATCCCTCGACTGGAGGAATTGACTTCATTATTATCGACATGTGTAGCGACTATTGGGTAGTCATAAGCACCCATTACTCCCTAGGCCGCAAGGGGCCATTGCCCGCGGCGCCACTGATGCAGATAACGTTCTAATACAATCTATAGAGATTGTTAACCAACAATAAGTCCTCACCTTGTAGATTAGCTTCCCTGTTGAGGAATCCCATAGCTGTGAGTTGTTCAAGTTGCTGGGAGTAGCGTTGCTCGGGAGGCTGCGACGTGTTCGTTTGGTTGTTTGACATAGCGCCTACCATTCGTTGCATGAACTAGAAATGTAAACGTTTACATTTTAAGAACCTTCACGTATCGCAATTTAGAGACGTATTTCGAGGTTACCGAGCAATATTTCTTAGTTTCCTGACCTTTTTATATTTCCTAAAATGTATCTCATTCATTTTTTGAAAACATTCCAATGATCCCGATAGGTATAGGAGAACAGAGTAGAATAGTACAACAAATAAATAAAAACACAGGGTATAAAAGGCGGCCTTATCGCGAGTGTAGAGTGATATGATCCTGTTAGTACTAACTTGTGAGAATAATTCTGGGTTCTGCGACTGGCGCGGCGGCTGTCCGGCGGCGGCGGCGGCGGCGGGCGGCGCAGCGGGCAGTGTGGCGCCGGCGGCCCCCACGCCGAGCCCCAGGTTGGGCACCAGGTTGGGCGCGGCGGTACGGAGCTGTTCCATGCCTTGCTGGATCTGGAGGAGCGCGTTCAGGGCCTGTGGGTCATCAAACAAATATATTTGACCCCCGTTTGTATGTGAGGAAGTTAAAACACGATCATATTCCGGTGCTCGAAGAGCGGCAGTAGTTTTAGGCTGCAGGTGTGTTGTGTACACCTTCAGAAGCTTAAAATGGAAAGCCTCTCCACAGCATCATAGAACAGATTTACTTACAGTCTCAGGACTGATTTAAATAAAGAAAAATTTTTCTGAAGACCTTAGTGGCTTTGTGGGCAAAGGTCAGTCTTGGTGCAGAATTTTGAGGTTTTGATTCAGGGCCATAAACAAACATTTTAAATCAATAGGCACAAACACTTATATGGTTCTTAATGATTTGTAATAAGTGATAAATCACACTTATTAGGTTAAACTATTTTAAATTTTTATGCAGAAAAAGATTAAGACACATCTGTAACTGGATAAATATATATAATTATAAAAAAGCTGATAGCTACCTGTGGATTCGTCATCATTTGTTGCATCTCTGGGTTCTGCAGTTGATTCAACATTTGAGGCATCATGGTGCGAATTTGTTCTTGCAGTTGAGGGTTGTTTGCGAACATTGGATTCTGAGAAGAAAAATAGATTAGTTTCAACTATTTACATGATCAATTTTATTATAAGTTATTTCATCATATTTCTACCCATCTCCGGATCATGGAGCACAGAGCATGGACTGCACGAGTAGCGGGTTCTCAGCCATTGGTTGCAGAAACGACGGCATTATTATTAATCATTCACACTCACTTGGTTAATAATCTGAGATGCCATCTCCGGATCAGCTGTCATAGCCTGCAGCATGCTACTAGTGTATGGAGCAGTGAGCATGGACTGCACAAGGCGTGGATTCTCAGCCATCTGCTGCAGGAGGGACTGCATGCCTGGAGTGTTGATGAGCCCTGGGCCAGTCGCGGGGTTGGAGCCGCCAGTCGGCGCGCCGCTGCCGGGGCGAGACCACGGGTTGGGCAGCGGCTGACGGTTTTCAGCGCCTTGCTGGGGGTTTGTGCCATCTGGAGGATAGATAACAGATAAAATTATTTAGAAACCTTTATGAATAAATTGTTTGTTCTCATCAGCTGTACGTCCACTCAATTTTAATGCCATTTGCAGCAATTCATATGTTTAATCTGACTGATTATGAAAGCTTATTATTTCATTGGTTCGTTATTTTTAAAGGATGTTAATATTTTAAAATATCATGGAATGCTTTGAGACAACAAGGTTTCACGCATCTATCGATTTTGTCTGAGCATAGTTCGGCTGAGTACTTATTGAGCCCAATGATTCATACTTAAGCTGCTATAATACCTTTTAATCTTTATTACCATTAACGTAAAACAATAATTTCCTTTAGAACTTACCAGAGTTGTCAACTAATCCAGAAAACGGGTTTCCGGTGATGCTGCTTGCTAAGTTCAACATTGGCTCTTGTATATCTCTGTACATACGCTGTAAAGCGTTGTAGCCACCTGTAATGTGATAATATAAAATATAAATCATGAGAATTTCTGTTTAACTAACTTACAACGGGGGTGCAAACCTCTTAAGTATGGGACCATAATAATAATAATAATAGTTTATTGCTTTAACTTAAATTAATTAATATATTACAGTGGTATGAGTGAGACCCTCTTTTAAGTAATGTAATACCTGTGCTAGAGGGTCTCGCTCTGCAGCGCGTATATTAAAGATAATTAAATTAAGTTTCATATTTATTAGAGATACCTTAATAAGTAACATTTACATAACAATGACAGTTAAAATACATAAAGTTTTTCCTACAAAATACTAGTGTTCCGTGTACAGTTTATATAAATTTAACAATAAATATAAAAAATCAATAAATTGTTTTTTTTTTTAAGATTAAAAGGAAGCGGTCGTTTCGTTCACCCATTCAAGTACTGACCTCGCGCAACGTTGCTTAGCTTTATAAATCACGTTTATTATGCCCCTTATATATTTATTTATTATGTATTTGTTGTTATAGCGGCAACAGAAATACATCACCCCCCAAAATTTCGGTATATCATCTGTTTGGTTTTATATATAAAATTCTGTCACAAGTACAGGCCTCACCTGGTATGCTCTCGAGGTTAGAGAGCGCTCGGTCGTGCGAGCGCATCAGCTCCTGCAGCATAGCAGGATTGCGCGCCAGCTCCATGGTCTGGCGCAGGAGCTCGGGATTATTCAGCATGTGACTGATTTCTGGGTTCCTCTGCCAATGGAAACATAACAGCATGAGCATTCTTGTAATGCCGGGCAGTCAAAGTATAAAGTTATAGTTAGTATAAAGTTATAGTTGTTAGTAGTTAATACAAACAAATTTTTGCTTAAAGGGGGACTCCAACATGTATGTATGTTTAATTTATAAGGTACTGAAATAAACATTTTACTATTTTTTTATTTTTTATTTTATAATATGAATTATCAAGTATTTTTGTAGACGACATTCTTAACATCTAATATCGTCAGATGGAAACAGTTGGCCAAGGAAAAGATTGATGGTTTGTGTAAAGGATGACTTGTGTAAGGAACAGGAGATGGTTGAAATGACGAGTGACAGAGTGATGATGATAATAATAAGGAAAATATAAACATCAAGTCTGTTCCCATTACATTCCCAACACGTAAAACCATTTAACAAGTCAAACTCGTTAAGTAGTATTAGTACAATATTGTTTTGTAAGTTATTACTTTTAACACATAAACAAGTTATAAGAAATTATTATCGCTTCAAGCCATTCTCATCGACATTCTCATCTTACGTTGCCGATTGCACATGAATGTGGCGTAATAAAGTTCTAAATTATGAAATATTAACGTTTTATGATTGTAGCCCTTAATCACCTGTGAAACTCATTCATTCTTGTCTGTGTACTTCTAATAAATGAAACATGTGACGGTCGCGTCAAAATAATAAACGCATCATAATCGTCTATTTTAATAGGTAAAAAATAATTCCACGAAGATATTCACGATTTACATTTCACAACAACGTAATCTCACTCAAATTCCCAGTGGAATTACATACACACATTGTGATTTTACTCAATAAATATTTCATAGTAAAATGAATGTTTGGAAAATACAAAACTAATCCACAATATATTATAAATAATTAAACATAGGTAAACATTACTGTAAGAAACGTTAAAAATTAAATTAATTTAGGTACTTTAAATTAAATTAAACTAATGCCTGCTTTCACCATTGTTTCCAAAATTGTAATAACTACAAAATTGTAATAACTGATACTGATAAAGCTGTGTTGTTCTATTCGCTTCTCAACTCAGTATAAAACATTGAAGCGAACTGTCATGACAATGTTATTTCCTTTATATTTTTTGTTTAAACAATTTTAAGTTGACCTGTCCATGTAGGCCATGTGCTTCTAAGGAAATAAACGTTTTGACTTTGACTTCCTAAATAGTTACGTAAATCCTTATCCCAAAGAAATTTGATTCTTTTTGATCTAGTTATGTCTTAGGAGAATACGATTTAAAGAACCACTGAAGTAACCAGGCATTAGGACAATTAAGGTAACATCTTAATGGTCTAAGTAACTACGTGATCGAACCAGATATGAGAAGATACGTAAAAGTTCTCGAATGGAGACCACGGATCGGCAAGCGCAGCGTAGGACGTCTACCAACTAGATGTGAAAGGCCGTAGGTACAAGGTGGATGCAGGCCGCCTCGAATCGAAACAACTGAAAGTCTATGAGGAGGTTCATGCCCAGCTGTGGCCATCCTACAGCTTATATGGTGAAAGTAACTAGATTACTCACCGACATTAGGTCTTGCATCTGAGGGTTGGAGGTGATGAGCGTCCGCATGTTTTCAGGGTCATTCATCATTTGCTGCACAAGCGGATTGTCAAGAACTTGGCGAAGCATATCTGGGTTTGATAGCAACTCTTGTTGCATGCGCGCCTGAAGACAATATAACGATTTAGTACAAATTAAGCTTCAGATTAACTAGATAGCTCATCTCATTATATGAGACTATCCCACAACTTTTATTATAAGCCAGCTTTGTTTTGCAACTGAATTGAAATATTCAAGACTTAACATTATATGTATAAGAATAGGAAAAATGTAGGGATACATTCATAATTTAGCAAAGGTTTTGCATGGAACACGAAAATCCTAATGTTAATGGTGTAATGTTGACTATTATTTGATCTCATACCCATTATTCCCCAGTTCCACTAATTGGACAACCAAGGTTAACTTTAATAACAATTAAAAATATTAAAACTCACCTGCATATCCATAAATGTACTCTGACCCATTCCCAAGCTTTCCAACCCAGCAAGTCCTCCAAGTGAGTTCAGCCCAAATGGTGTTGCACCAACATCAGCTGTAATTTATTTATAAAATAAGAATACCCAACACAAGATAAAACTCAATACATACTTAACATAAACATTAATGAATATGGAAAACTATCTGTTATCAAATAAGAGGGCATCACAGCATAAATTTCAAAAAGGGCATCCATTGATCACTTATAGCTTGAATGAGCGGGATGAGAAGGAAGAGGGGTTTGTCAAAAAAACATCAAATATCACTAAGGATTTGTATGACATCAAGTGTATTTAATTTTAGTGAAATGTGCGATTTCCTAACCCAAAAGCTGCTTGTAATATATCCTCAGGCTGAAATTTACTCTGTGTTCTGTTACTGTTCACTTCTTGTCATTTGTCAATGTAGGTTCGGAGCCATCAAGTTTTCAAGGTTTATTTGAAAACATGATGGCACACAAGTTACATATCCGATCACCAGTTTGGATTTCGGCAGAATCACGGTACTACAGAACAGGTACACAGAGTAGTGGACCAAATAAGAAAGAGCCTAGAAAACAAAGAATATTGCTCAGCTGCGTTCTTGGACATTCAACAGGCGTTTCGATCCTTCTCTACAAAATCAAGTCGCTTCTACCACACTCTAACTTTAACCTCTTAAAATCATATATCTCTGAAAGATTCTTCCAAGTCAAAGACGGTGAATACACTTCTAATTTCTATGACATACAAGCGGGGGTCCCTCAAGGATCGGTACTGGGTCCTGTATTATACACTATCTTCACTGGTAATCTACCAGAAACCAGTAATGAGTCGTTACATTATTGGTGTCTGGTTAGAGCGACAAAATCAGTCCACATAACATTTGGTGACTACACTCCAGTGAGACTCGGTAACAATGTACTCCCACACACTGAATCAGTGAAATACCTATAGAAGGTATGCATCTTGGCAGACACCTAAATTGGAAAACCCACATTCAAAAGAAGAGAGAAGAGCTCAACTTGAGATACCGGGATCTACACTGGCTCCTGGGAAGAATTTCGGTCTTTTGTACAGACAATAAGCTTCTGATCTATAATGTCATTCTAAAGCCAATTTGGACATATCTAATTTTGGCATCCAGCTGTGGGGATCAGCATGCAATTCAAATGTGGCCATTATCCAAAGAACACAAAATGGTATTTTAAAAAACATTGCAAATGCTCCATGGTTTGTAAGAATCGCAGAACTTCATGAACAATTACAAATTAGCACAATTCCTGAAGAAGTCAAAAAGTTCTCAGCAAGCTATATAGCAAGACTTAACCAACATCCAAACCCCTTGACTGATGACTTAACAGCTATCAACTACCCTGAAAGACTGAAAAGGCATCACATAATGGAACTCCATAAATAACATCATAAGAAGAAGAAGCTACTGGGCTTCCCTATCCTGAAAATCCTGCAGTAATACCAAAACAACCAAAGCAGATACAAATGGATAAAAAAAAATGTTATGTTTCTTGAATATATTCAATATTGTGTTTGTAATTCCACTGGGAACATCATTGTGAAGTGTGAATCATGTATATCTTCTTGGAATAATCTTTCATCAATTAAATAATTCAAAATAGAATATGAAGCATTTCTTATTTTGATGTAGCCATCACAACATGCTTTAATGCTTCTTCTTTGTTCATTTTATTAGAAGTGAAGAATGAGAAGGTTCGGTGGAGCGTAGGGTTTTAAGGTTTATTTCTGATTTCGGGACAGGGTGTTTTCTATGTATTTACAAAAAAATATATCCATGTAGTATATCAGTCATCTATCACCTATAGTCGAGCACTGCTTACTTAGGGGTCAGGTGATGCTGTGTGAGTGGTGCACAAATATATATTTATTTGAAAACATGATGACACACAACCTACATTGACAAGAGCCAAGAAATGAATGACAAATTAAATCATAATGCTCAATACAAGTTACTAATGCATAATACTAAGAATACATTGAAACATGTAAACGGGGAGATTAGCAATTAAGATAAGCAAAATATCTCTAGGTTATCTCAAATGCAACATAAGCACTTTTGATTTCTTCAATTGTTTTCAAAATCCAATTTATTCTACGTAATCTAAATTCATGAATTGATATTCAATGACATAGGTATAATACTGAGGTCAGAGCACTCATGTTGTTTGTCTTTGATTTTATTGTGCAAGTAGTTTTTAGTGTAGAAATTAATAAATCATACTTAAATTACCCCATGCTACACTTAACTATCAGAGATTACTTCAAAATATGTCCTACTCAGCTTGAAACAGTATTAACATTGTGAAGAACATTATTTACACAGATAATGATGTTTTGTTATCAGCAGCTATTGGAAAGGCGCCTCACCTGGAGGTCGACGCGCAGCGCCCTCAGGCTCCGGCCGCGGGGGCGTCTTTATCACGAGATGGACCGTCAAACCATCCTTGATGTTATGCTGCTTCAGGGAATCACCATCGTTCATAATCTTCCCGGCAAAGATCAAACATAGCTGTTCCGGTTCCGCTCCAAATTTAGGGGACAGTACTTCCTTGAACTGAAACACCACATACCAACATTGGAAGTTGCCGCATCATTATATACGTTTCATCACTGATTGCGTGTCCAATAGTCAATGTTATTACGCCATGAGCAAGGTTTCTAGCGGTGCCGTTCTTACCTTTTTGATGTCAGCATCCTCTTCGATTTCGACTTGTTGTTTTTCTTTTGGTGTTTTCACTGTGATAGTTATTTTTTTTGGTTCTTGTCCCTCTGCCATTTTGGCAATTATAGAATGACTCTGTACTTTGGCGGAATAGCAGAAAAATTACGAGAAATTGAAGAATTTGACTTGCGTTGATGAATTGACGGAATGACGGATGCGAGCGAGTGTTGGTCCAATTAAAGTTGAGGATTTTGATCTATGATTTCGTTCTTAAGATTTTGAACTCTAAAACTCATAAATAGAGCTTATTTTAGATTATCGTAATAAGCGACGTGAAGTTCGCCGTGAAAACGTGACATTCCACTGTTTAATTGGACCAAAAAAAAAGTATTGCCAGCTACTTTATTTTAACTTGTCTATGGTTTACTCATAGTTGTTGAACGCACTTTAACTTTTCCGGAAGCTCCATGGGAATGAGAGAAAATTGAAAATTCCGGATATGGTTCTTTTTACCTGACGGCTGTCATGGATAAAAACAAAAAACAGTTTTCAACAATGTATCATCCAAAATTTTAATTAAATTACAACTTCCTCGCAACGATTGGTTCGTGTAATGTGTTTTATTTCGAGAGAAAAACGTTAAGCTAATTTTTTTATATAGTTTTGTGTATTTTTTAGCACAGTTTTGGTATTTGTTCTAGGTTTCCGTTGTTAGGCGATTATTTTACCGTGTTATTAATATTATCTACTGACGATGATTTTTATAAACTTCTAGACCATCTGAACCGGAAAATACACATACAGCAGATGGAGGTATGAACCTATAAAGTTTACATTAGTCACTGACACAAGAGTTTTTGGTAGAAGTTGCACATTATAAACAAATTCGCTTTATAATTTACAGGTAGGTACGCAAAACACATTGCTTGATGAAGAACCAAGTAAAAATATTTCTTACCCCGCATTCACAAATTTCAAAAGAAAAAATGCGAAAATGCAAGGAATAAGTAAATATAATTTTATTTATACTTTCATATTATTTTACAAACATATACCATATTACAAATATAAAGGATATCAGACACTGTTTATCTGGTTATTTAGGACCGGGCCCACCCACTATGCAAGCGGTGTACAGTAAAACCAGTAATAACGTTACAGGCATACAAAATCTTACGAAAGTACAAAACACTTTTTTTATTGTAAGGGCTTTTTGCGCACCATAGAAACAGAACCAAGTACGCGTTTTAGTTGACACAGTAGGTAGATGTTATCGGCTTGGCCTATAAAATTTAAATAAGTAAACTATTAATTAATCAATATATGTAGTTTGCTAGCAAGCAGCTTTTTATTATAACCACATTTTTGTCCAAATTTTTGGAATTTATTTATTTTTATTTATTTATTTGCTCACATGTACATTTATACAGTTAAAGGTCAATTGTTACATGTACATGCACCCCGGAGGGGCACTGCAAATTGGGTTTGGGTGGAATTCCAGTAGGTATCGACAATATTAAACCTTACATATAAGTCATAATTATAACAATCCAACATGAATGCTTGGGCACAACGGCACAACCATCTAAGGGTCTCAACACTTGACAGAAACTGCGTCTCGGAAGATCTGCTAATACATGATATTGCATTTATATTACACAGGTATACCTTGGTCCGCGATATAGTTTCCGTCAAGGGGATGCTCAAAGAGTCGATTTCTCTATCCGCTGTTTGTCTTATAACTAACCGAACATCTGGAAGTAACACCAGCCAGACCTAATCTGACGATTAAAAAAAGGCCTAAAATAATGCTAATTTTCTTCTTTAATCATCATTGCAAACCCACAGCGTGATTATTATGAGCATTCTATATTATGGTGATAATTGTGATACCTCTTTTGTCTGTAATCGCTTATCGCCGTTGAGAATCGCTTATCGCCGTTGAGAAACCGAGAATTATCGTTATCTATAGAACTTTAATTTTCATATAGACGAAAGAGAAAAGATATTGTTAGAACAACAAGCCAAAGAAGAGAAAGAGCAAGCAGAGAACATAGCGACTATGCTGATGCGTCACTACGACTCCAAGCTTTACGGAGAAGATGACACATCTCAGCCCACTTCTCGAACCGCTCCTATAATACCTATGGAGACCACACGCAAGAAAAAGAAACGAAAGAGGTAAAATATGAATATATGAAGGTGCCTTACTTTAAATTAACCTATATAGATAAATGCACATATGGTTATCTAAAAGCTTATCAATTCTCTCTTTTTTTCAACTAGTTAATCATAAATCATTTTGCACAATTTTGAAACAGTAGGGAAAGAGGGTATAAATATTTTCGTAGTTCGTTACGTGGTCCGGAGAAACCATCTACCTTCTAGGTCTTCATGCCCCATAGACCACATCGTCACTTTACATCAGGTGAGATTGTGGTCAAATGAAAGCTTAACAAGAATAAATAATAAAAATTAAATAAATAAATCATTTGTAAGATTTTATTGGCAAGCCGCAATTACCTGTCACACTCCAAAAAGAAGTCTTGGTGTTAACAGACCCCAAAAGGAAACCGTGGGCTTAAGAATCTAGGTTTTAGGGAAAAAAACGTTGAGGTGTCTTCTCTTATTCGACGAAAGCGAAGTTCATCGTTAACCATTTGTTTCGGTGAAACTGCTCGCAAATTGTTCGAGCACCGAAAGGTCAAATTGCGAATGATTTGTTGAAGTTCATGATTACTACAGCGAAATTACGTAAGTATATATTTCATGAAATCCGCAGATCACAAATAACCATATGCCTAACAAACTGCCGGTACGAGTCCATTCGCAAAGTGGCCAGCGCGTTCGGCATGCGCGAAGTGTCGGAGGAAGACGCGTGGAACTTCTACTGGACGGATATGAGTGTGTCCGTGGAACGAGCCAAGGAGATGAAACGGTTTCAACGGATCAACCACTTTCCAGGGATGTTGGAGATCTGTAGGTGCGTCTGGAAATTACTTTTATAAATGCAAAAGTACTTCACTGTCTCTTCTCGCATCGTCCGCTGAAAGGATTTGGATTAAATTTACATTTGATAAAGAATAGTCTTGAGTCCCTGAAAAGACCCAGATAACTTAAACTCTGGCTGAACTCCATTCTAAAAAAAAAAGAGTGCAATTTCATTGTATAATTTCTGCTTTAAATTTATTATTATTTTTTAGGAAAGACTTACTAGCACGAAATCTGAATAGAATGCAGAAAATATATCCCAAAGAATATAATTTCTTTCCGAAAACTTGGTGTTTGCCTGCCGAGTAAGTACAATGTTTTAATTATTACGTAGGTATATATTTCTATATTCTGTATATATTTAATTGAAAAAACTATTATAATATTTGCAGCTTTGGAGAAGCTTTAAATTATGGAAAATCGCGGAAAAACAAGACATTCATAATCAAACCCGAGTGCGGTAGTCAGGGTCGTGGAATTTACCTGACAAAATCCCTCAAAGACATCAAGCCGACCGATAAACTTATATGTCAGGTATCTTATATTAATGCATTATAAAATTTTGAAACACAAACAACTACTTACTCGGATTTTTATTGCACAAAATCCGCGTAAACTAAGCAATCGTTAGGTATGGCAATAATACGAGTCAATGGTATGTGCGAGAGCTATCTCGCTTTGTCCCAATACATGTGGCAGAGCAAAATAGCTCTATATTTAACCATTGACTAACTTAGACCAAAGATAAGAAAGTATTTTGTATTTAAAAAAAAATATCATCCATATTCATCAGAACGCCGTCCATTATATTAAGATTTCAAATCACAAAAATCCGTATAATAAGACATTTTGCTTGGGAATAAGATATAACTCGATGTTTCTTTTTCAGGTTTATTTATCCAAACCTTATCTCGTTGACGGTTACAAATTTGATATTAGGGTTTATACCCTAATTACTTCATGTGATCCACTAAGGATTTTCGTTTATAATGAAGGTCTTGTAAGGTAATTGCTTATTTTTAATCTAAGGCATAATCAGGCTATTCTCGAAACACAAGATACAAAAAACAATAAAAAAATAAAAATAGGTGCTTAAAGATAAATAGGTAATAAATTGATCGTATCTGGTAGCTTCGCTTTTTTTACTCTAGAGCAAAGAAATGAAAATGAAAAATGTTTTATTACAGTAACTTAATAATAAGGTTTACAATTCAGTTTTTTTGAGTCTCCTTTTAAGTAAATAATATACCTGTGCTAGGAGATCTCGCTCTTCCTTCCTTACTTAATTATAAGTTTACAAAACGTTGTATTTTAAGTAGTAATAAAAATATAAAACAAAATTTATTAAACATTAGCCTAATAAAGAAAAATCGTAGATTTAACCTATAAAAAAGAAATAATAATAATAATTCTAATAGTATATAATAGTTGCGTATTTCTATATAAGAGTTTAGTGTGTGTTGAGTGTATGTGTGTGTGTGTATGTGTGTGTATGTGTATATATATATATGAGTATCCTAAGTGTCTACTTGCAATATTTTTTCTACTGAGTCATATTCTAGTGTTTGGAGCCAGTCAATTAAAGCTTTTTTGCAGTCATGTTTATTTTTATGGTAGATATTAAGTTTCTTATTTATCGAGTTATATAAATATATTGATTTTGTTCCTACTGGCGTGAGGCAAATTTGGACCGTGCGTTATGATTGGGCAATATCTTATGTCTTCTGCGTTTTGTTAGAGTACTAGCATCGTAAATATTACTTCTATGTACTTTTAAGACTGTATTTAGTATGTAGAGCTTTCTTACTGTTAGAAGTCCAGATTCGCTGTAAAGCTTATCAGTAGGATAACGGTATTTTTTGAAATACATAACCTTAATCAGGGACCTCTGTGCTCTTTCCAGTCCTAAAAACCTATTCTTGGTCGCTGCACCCCATACTGGCAAACAGTAAACTAATATTGACTGAACCAGGGAAACGTATATTTTGTTTAGGAGTTCTTTTGTTGCTATGTGTCTTAGATTTTTGAAAATCCATGTTAGCTTACGGACTCTAGTCATGAGTAGTTCAATGTGGGCATGCCAAGAGAGCCGCTGATCTATCATGATCCCTAGGTATTTACAATTACTGACTTTCTTGACATGAGAACAGTTGCAAGTTTGACTATTTTGGTGGCATTTATGAATTTTTATGCTAAAATCAGAGTTCGGTTGGCTGTTTAAATACTTTTTAAATGTCATATAAGTACGTAAATTTTTCATATAAACACAGTGCCTATATTCCTTTTTACCGCTGAAACGATTCGAAAACTAGGAGAAATTAAAATAATTCTATAACATCTACTGTGTTTTAGATTCGCAACAAGCCGATACGCGGATCCTAATGTGAACAACACAACAAACGTATTCATGCACTTGACAAATTACGCCCTAAATAAGCACAGTAGAACTTATGTCTACGATTCCGAAGCTGGCAGCAAACGGTAAATAATTATAACTATTAATATATACTAAAGCTAGCTGAACCCCGCAAACGTTGTTTTGCAAAATGAAAAATAGATGTTGGTCGATTCTCAGACCTACTCAATATGCTCACAAAATTTCATGAGACTCGGTCAAGCCGTTTCGGAGGAGTACGGGAACGAACATTGTGACACGAGAATTTTATATACAACTAGCAGACCCCAGTAAACGTTGTTTTGCAAAATTTTTTTTTTTCAATATGAAAAATAGATTTTGGCCGATTCTCAGACCTACTCAATATGCCCACAAAATTTCATGAGAATCGGTCAAGCCGTTTCGGAGGAGTTCGATTACGCACCCCGTGACACGAGAATTTTATATATTAGGTCCTTACATATGAAATTGGCGTTTTGTATGGGAGGAACAAAAAGTCGAATATTTTTTAATATAATATATTTAATTAATCAAAGTATGAACCATTATTTTCTATGCACTTTTGCCATCTTATAGGTAGTTCATTGATCCCTTTACTAAAAAAACCAGTCGGACGGGAATCAATAAAATCTTTGAAGGCGATTTGGACTGCCCCATCGGAGTTGAATTTTTTCCCTTGCAAGAAGTTATCCAAATTTCGAAAAAAATGGTAATCTGTTGGAGCAAGGTCCGGGGAGTACGGAGGATGTCTTAGACTTTCCAATTGAAGCTCTTCTAATTTAGTAGCCGTCTGTTGCGCAGTGTGTGGTCTAGCGTTGTCGTGAAGCAGCAGTGGCGTGGAGCGATTGACCAGCCTAGGTTGTTTAGCCGCTAGCTTTTCCATCATGGTTTGCAATTGCTGACAATAGACATCAGCCGTAATAGTCTGGCCAGATTTGAGAAAACTGTAATGAACAATACCGGCACTAGTCCACCAAACGCTTACAAGTAACTTTTTTGGGGTTAATTTTCGCTTGGGGCAGGATTTGGCTGGCTGGCCAGGATCCAACCATTGCGCTGAGCGCTTCCGATTATCGTAAAGAACCCATTTTTCATCACAGGTAATGATTCGGTTTAAAATACCTTCATTATTGTGCCGGTTTAGTAATGTAACGCAGCAGTCGACGCGCGTTTGCCGGTTTGCTTCAGTCAATTCGTGAGGTACCCACCTTTCAAGCTTTTTAATCTTCCCAATTTGCTTCAAGTGAATTAAAACAGTTTTATCACTAACACCGCAGCCTGCAGCTAACTCGGACGTGGTTTGCGATGGATCCGCTTCCACAATAGCCTTCAACTCTTCATTATCAACTTGAGTCTCAGGCCGTCCACGGGGCTTGTTCTGCAAGTCGAAATTTCCAGAACGAAAACGTTGGAACCAAAAACGAACTGTGTTTTCTTTTGCAACACGACCGCCATACACATCATTCACCCTTCGAGTTGTTTCCGCAGCACTAGTGCCACGGCGGAACTCGTACTCGTAAATAATGCGATATTTTAAGTTTTCCATTTTGTAAAATGAGTGACGCAAACAGAAAAAAACAGAAGAAAAAAAACAAATGAATGACGATCATCGAAGCACAAATACATGAGTCTATAGCTGTACAAATTTGAATTTGGAATTCCTTACCAAAGAGGAGAAATTTGTGATTAAAGTGGCCAGTACGAAAAACGCCAATTTCATATGTAAGGACCTAATATTAGATGTATAAGATTAAGGATGGATTTATTCTTTATTATTTCGTGAAAATGTCGATAAGGTAGCACAAAACATTTGTTTTAGTAATTACTGTTGTGTTTTAATTCGAATTACTCCGACAAATTAGTACACTCGTATGTTGGAGACGCACCAAATTTTGGGATGGTTTGATATGAGATTATTTTACCTAAAATTTTCAGCCTGTAGAAAAATGTCGCAATTAACAATTAATTTTTGAATCACTGGATACAATAATTTACATTATATATGAAAATAGACATTGTCATTTGAATTCGGCACTCATTAACATAGACTAGTTAAAAAAGTTCGTAAGGCAGTTTAAACAAAACTTATACACATCGAATTTTACTATAAATTAACTAGTTTAATGTACACTTTACTCATCAGAAAAATTTCGACACTGAACAAGATCCTGCTCTCGCAAGGTATAGACCTCGACCGCCTCTGGCACTCAATAGACCAGGTCATCGTGAAGACCATCATATCCGCCTGGCCTATCCTCAAGCACAGCTACCACGCGTGTTTCCCGTCACACGATATGGTTACCATCACCATTCTAACATTTATTAACTATTTAAATGTAAACTAGAGAAGTAAACTTAGATTCTAAGCTTTACGAGCCATTCATGTAGTTTAAAATATTATTGTACGAAATACTTTTTTCTATATATATGATTCTAGTATGTAAGCAATCGTTTGGGCATAGTGTATTGCAGGAATATCATTCGTAATGCAATGTTATATGCGAAGTATTTTTACAAAAGGTTATGATAGTAGTTCGACATACCTTATACTACAATAATTATTTTATGCTATCGTGCTATGAATACTGTATATGTTTGTAGCAAACGACGCAATAATAAGCTGGTAAGGTGAGGCCGTAGTACTAAAAAACATAGCAATGATGTAGAAATGCTACGCCCTTTGCTACATTTGTAGCAATGCTACGGGGTGCTCGTAGTACTTACTACCAATAGCACAGTCTAACAATGCTACGCGCTGCTACGCTTGTAGTACTGCTACATTTGTAGCAATGCTATGGACTGCTACGGGTGTAGCAATGCTACGGTGTGCTACGCTCGTAGCTCAACTACTAATATAGTGATGCTACGGGGAGTAGAAAATCTACGTACTATCTTCAATAATGCTACGAAATTCTTTTCAATATCGCTTTTAAAAATAAATGTGGAGATGGAAGGCTTTTACGTACATTATGACACAATCACTTAACTATTTCACACATATGTAGTTTAGCTTTGATTGAGATTATATGTTTTTGTGCAAGAGCATAAATAAATTATGTATTTGGATTTGTATCAGTAACTAGTTAAGCCGTAATCATAAGGATGTGCCCAGTAACACTAGTACCTAAATATTTTGTTTAATTCTTGCGTAGCTCGATGACGCTGTATTATAAGCATATATACGAAAGGCAATATAATGTTTGTTAGTAATTTTGTTTATTTTCAGGTTCACGCCTGTTTTGAGATACTCGGGTTTGACATTTTGTTAGATCATAAACTGCATCCATATATTCTAGAGGTAAGCTTTACGTAACTACAAACTTTAAGCACTTAACAAATGAAGTAGATGTGAACACGAGGGTTTGCAGTTTACCTAAGATAAGGGGGATAATTAAAAGGGGGGTTATTTTTTGAGACTGCTACCCAGAATACTACGCTAAAAGTGCGGGTTAGTTAAAAAGGATTAAAAAAAATTATAGTGTCAAATTATCACTTGGCCAGCGTGGTGAATTAATGCCTAATCTCTCCCGTTCAGAGAGAAGTCCCTGGGTCCCAGCAGTGGGAACGTTAATAGGACAATGATGATGATAGTGTCATAAAACGCATTATTACGTGTGATTAGTGTTATTAGATTTGAACAGAACCTCGACGATTGATAAATTTATACTCTAGAAGGAATATACCGAAATTTATGAAAGCGACCCTTAACCTTCTGAAACCTACTTCTGTTCTCTCTTTGAAATCTAACACAATACATATTTTATTTCCAGGTAAATCACTCCCCTAGTTTCCACACGGACACTCAGCTGGACCGAGAGGTGAAAGAGGGCCTACTAACAGACACGCTGACGATGCTCAACATATGGCAATGCGACAAGAAAAGAGTTCTAGAAGAAGATAGAAAGAGGATTCGTGACAGATTGTTACAAACCAATAAGTACGTTTCAGTAATACCGAAACCTAACAACCTGAAATTAAGAAAAAATTTAACCCGACAGCGAATTAACTTTTTAGGGATTATTTACTGTCTATAAGCCTTTTAGGATAAATATATAAATAAGTGGAAATGGTAGTTACGCAACTTTAAATCGACATTTATCCTAAACGGTCAGTCGGGTCCAAAAATATTGAAATAAAACTACCAATGATTTTAAATACCTATTCAACGATATACCCCACATGATATATATGTATATGTATGTAGTTTATTGACTTATTTTTTTATTAAAGGAAAGCCCCATCCAACTATATATTTAGATGAGAATGAGACCCTCTTCCTTTAATGCTTAAAGAAGACTTTTACTCTAGTCTTATTTAATATTTAAATATACTACTACAACTTTCAGATACGCAGATAATCCTTTGGAAGAAACAAATAGAGAACCCGAGAAAACTCCATGGCAAACGCAGATTCAATGGGAAGAGACACACCTTGGTAATTACAGGTAAGCCATAGTCAAAAAAACTAGGGCATACTACATAATTTTGTATTTTATTTTTGACATATTTAAAATTAGTTATATCAAACAATGGAAATAAATGATTTTGTATCTAATTGGTACAAAAAAAACAGTAAATTAACAGTGTACCCATATATAAATTCATGTATAAATCATTATACACTGAGTCATAAAGCCTAACCAAATACATACAGCTTGCCTACCGCCTACAGTACGCGTGAAAAAAAGGGATGGCAACTAATTTACCCTCCTACTTGAAATTATCACTTTTAAAATGTTAAATCTGAATGAAATGAGTGAATAATGACTCCAACAGGCGAGTGTACCCGATCGGCGAGCAATACGCGTCGCTTTTCCAACAGCCTTCAGGATCGTTATACACCGGTACTGCCTCGTCAAGAGCGCGAGGTGATTGCACGAGATTGCAAAGGGAGGAATTCCAGGTTAGCACCATAATAATTTTGTAAACTTAGTTTATAATTTTAGGCGAGTAAAGTAGGTAAGTGCTAATTTAGTTAAAAGGGTATTTTATTTAAATTTAATCATTTTAGGTTGAGGGGTTTCACGGTGTTAAGTCAATCAGATACTCTATGCAGCAAAAAAATATATTTAGTGTAAATTTGAACTGTTTCATTACTTGAACCAGACATCAGCAATTACTTATGCCGAAACATAAATATAACATAATTTGCTTGTTGCGCCATTTTTTATCACTTCGCCTATCTATATAAATAAAAATGAATTGTTGTTCGTTAGTCTGATTAAAACTCGAGAACGGCTGAACGGATTTATCTTATCATAGTCTAGAAATGTTCGTGGAGGTCTAGGGAAGGTTTAAAAGGCGAGAAAAAATCGAATAATTGCCGGGATTTTTTTTTTAATAAAAACCCGTGCGAAGCCGGGGCTGGCCACTAGTTTACAATACATATCTTGTCCTTACCACAGCAAACAAAGGCAAAAGCCGAAGCTCTCAAAACGAAGCCATCACAAGCCAAACCAAAGGAAGGGGATAAGAACTCGGACGAGGCAAGTGCCGTAGCGGTCACAGCCACGCCCAGCATTGAAAAGACCACGAAGCCCAAAGGAAAGGATAAAGAAAAAAAGAAAGACAAAGAGAAAAGCGAAGAAAAGAAACAGCTCACCGCTAAACCGTCTTTGGTGGTGCAACAACCTGTGAGTTTTAAACAATCGCCTATTAAGCTACTACCATATTGATTCCAATTAATATTTTAAAATCTCTTGTGTATCTATCTACTTGGCCATTATTCTTGTTTCACCTACGTACATATAGTTGATAGTGCAGTGAACTATACATGGCCATGGATTAAATGACTTTGTTATAATCGAAAACAAACATGATAAGCTATAACTTATCGTAACCTAAAACAGAATGGAGGTTTTTAACATTATAGGGCAAATATATATTTCGAAATATGTCTAACTGACTCATAAATAAACGACTATTAGCTGTCGAATCGGCCTTAAGTCTACAACCACCGTCAAATTTTGATATTTAACCCGTTCATGCATGTGCTGGTTTAATCACCGTTTATATTTGTGGCTTTGTAGATTCCGGAGAAAGAAACAAAGCCAGTGTACGTGTCGAGCTCGTTCGAGCCGGATCCCATCGTGGAGAAGGAGGAACGCGAGCGTGTCAACCTGTTAGCGCAGCGAGACTTCCTCATCCGCAGCTACGGAATGTTGGAGCAGGTGGTTGAGTTTGACACGTCTGTCTGTGGCATCTTTTCTTTTTATGTTAGATTAGAAGCCTTCATTTGACCACAATCTCACCTGATGTAAAGTGACGATGTGGTCTAAGATGGGGCATGAAGACCTAGAATGTAGATAGATGGTTTCTCCGAGCCACATTACGAAACACGAAAAATCGCTTCGCCAGTGCGTGAAGCGATTTTTCGTGTTTCGGAGCTTGAGTGTTTCCCAGCCCGGAGGATCATAGCTCCCGAACGGATGAAGCTATTTAGATTTAGTTTTTTTTTCATTAATTATATTTTTCGTATTCTTGATGCAAATCATCATGTATCAACATACATGTTTAATGCAAATCGGTTGACCCTTTTAAAAGTTATTGGGGCTGAAATTGTTGAAGAAGAACCGTTTATCTGAAAATATACTCGAGTAGGGTCACATATGAAATTATATGATTTAAAAGTTTCAAGGAAACTAAGGTTTTGGAATCGAGGTCGTGTTTTTTTATAATTTAAAATTTAGATTATTTACTTTCACCTAGGCGCCAATCTAGGTCTGAAATGAGCTTGAGGTAACAGGTCAGGAATAATAGACAACTTACGAATAAATTGATGTCACCTACAAAATATACAGGTACCAATATTAATTATATATCCAATTAAGTTAATTAAGTTTAATTATTCCTTTATAGATATACCAGGTTATGAAAAAAATGGGAACACTTAGGCCAGAAGATGAACGTAAATATGGTGTATATGGACGTCTCTCCCTTGTCTCTAACAATGCTCCGAAGGTACTTAGTAGAATTAAGTTATGATGCCATTTCATTCGATTTTACAAGTTCCCGGCTATTGCAAATTGTCCTAACATTACTTGTATTGTCTCAGCAATAGCCTGCCATTACTGCTTTTTGTTGGCAACACAATGTTATATGTATATGTCGTATGAATTGGCTATATGTTATTTAGAGCAAAATTTATTTATATTTCTATGCATTTAATCGTTGTTTGCCAACAGAAAGCGTGACCAACGTGAGCATTGCAATCAATGAATACGTAAGAAGTCAGAAGGGAAGCATTAAAATTTTGTGTACAGACCGCCCTCACTAGGAAGATCAAAAAATCCAAGACACAGAAACCACATAATCACGGAGACGAGCTTGATGATGACGGTTAGTTACCTAGATTAACAGCATTAAATTAAATAAAATGAATTAATAAATTATATAAAGAATTTATAAATAATAATAGAGACCGGTGGAAGTCTCTCGTTTCGGAGGCCAGCACCCACTTTGGATCGCTGAGCCAAAATAGTTGACACCAAAATATGCAGTGTTCACTATAATATAGTTTCTAATGAGGAAAGCTTATTTACATAACCTAACGTCGGAACGATGTCCGGGCAGTTAATTGGATAATAATTTGAAATTTTATAACGAAAAAATTCTTGTTAATTTATTCCATTAATTATTTTCGTACATATGTATTCAATTGTAAAAATATTAAACACAAAATAACATGTTTTTACAATTTTTGTCTGTTTATTCCGGCTAATTTATGAAACGGCTGGACCCATTATGAAAAACACTTAACTAAAAAATTACTTTTTTTTATTTCTAACGTTGCTATTCCAGTTCTACGCGTTCAGTGTCGGGATGCAGTGATATACGAGCGACCTCCTCCCGTGACGGAGAGCGGCGATCGTTCCACGAAGGCGCATCTAGTCAGAACTGCTTACACCATGTGGAAAATAAATCCGTAGGTTTATGGATTTAGAATTAGATTATTATTTTAGATTTAGAGGTTATTTAAATATTTATTTAAATCGGTGGGCGAACGTCCGCCTAAGGCGCCGGAGGTTGCGGGTTCGATTCCCGCCGGGGGACCAGATTTTGTACGATCTACAATCTCTGGTTTCGGGTCTGGGTGTTTTCTATGTAACATAAGAATGTATTTACAAAAAAAAATTATCTATGTAGTATATCAGTCTCTTAACACCCATAGTACAAGCTCTGCTTCGTTTGGGATTAGGTGATGCTGTGTGAGTAGTCCGAAAATATTTATTTATTTTATTTATTAATATTATTTATTGCATTCATGTGTATAATAGTTGATACAAATCGCCTAGTATTTGTGGTGTTATCCTAAATAAACCATATTTCATGAAGCCTTTTTGTTCAAATGTGACTAGGAAAAGACTAGGCAACATCGTGATTTAAATCGTCAATGAAATAGAACCGAGACAATATAATATGAACCATCATAATCTATAGGCCCTAGCACATTTTTAACCCCCGACAAAGAAAGAGGGGTGTTATAAGTTTGGCGTGGCTGTGGCATCATAGCTCCCGAACGGATGAATCGATTGCAATTTAGTTTTGCGCGAGTTTCATCTAAATCGGTTAAGCCATTAAACAGTTATGAGGGTTGAAAGAAGGGAAGTAGAATCGAAAATCTGCAAATATAGTGGGGTATCAAATGAAAGTGCAAGCATATTGCAAAATAATTATTTTAACAAGGAAACTAAGGCTTTGGAATCGGAGGTTTTTCTTAATTATTAAATTTAGATTATCATACTCGTTATTTCATGTCATCAAATGTTCTTAAGTCAACAACATATTTTTATGCATTTTTATTTACTATTTGTTTTTCTCTACAGGTTGGCAACGCCAGTAATCCAAGTCTCCCAAAATGAGCAAGCTTTGTGATATTCCATGTGAAGTTCTTGTGTTCAAAGTGCGATTCGCCTTTTTAACCGACTTAAAAAAATAGGAGGTTTTTCAATTCGACCGTATATTTTTTTTATACGAGTGTTTCGGCACTGCGCCAAATGTAGATGTAACGTGCGGTCCTTTAACTGTAACTTTGCTTATTACCCAAATTAGGCTCAGCCAAATAGAATTATCCTACTTATAAGTTATATATTGTAATGAATCTTTAAATCTCGAGCTAACATAATGCTATTTTATTATAATAAATTAATTTACGTTAAATTCTGGTGCATAGAAAAATAAGAAAAAGCTGAACAAGTATAATTACTATATTGTTGTAAATCATATAATTTACTTAATTAAATATGTTTTTCAGAAATATTAAAAATATTTTTAATATCAAAGTTATATTTTCTTTTGTAATGTCACAAGTTACAACCTAGTCTTATCTGCAAATTAAGTCCTGCTTTATTTGATCTGTTATTAAGGAATGTACGTCTTACCATTTCCATTATCAGAATAATATAAAATTGCACTTCATTATACTAATCACATTTCATAGTTATGTTATCAAAACTGCAGTCTTTTCGCAAGTGAGCCTCCGTCAATGTTTTCAAGCAGTTTCCTTTTCAGTGATGGTTTTTCTGCCTCTACTTTAGTAAAGTTGGAAGGCATTGGCAGTTTGTTTCCGACAGTAGGCGCTGGTTTATTGCTAAAATAAAAAGAACATGGTTATCTACTCTATAAAATTCTTTAAATTTATTCTTATTACAAAACTTAAGGAATCGTCGTCTTCTTTAACCGTCGTTTGAATTTTCGGTGTTCATGAAGAGTTACGTTCCATTAAATAAATTGTTAGTGTTGTTAGAAAACTGATCATGCGTAGCCTCCGATGAGCGATGATCTGTAATCTAGGGGAATAGACACATCCCTAACTATTTTTTTTACACGTCTTTTTCTACTCATATGGAGCCATTGCTTTTAATTCACAGTTAAGATATCGCGGTGTTTTCATGTCAACAAGTACCTATAACGATCACGCTAATTAATCATTTTCTATTAAAAAAAAACAACAATAATAGATAATACTAACTAGTACTAGTAAGTTTTAGTTAAAACTAGTTTTATAATGCATTTTAACTTCGCGAATCGGCGATAAAATAAGATCGGGTTTTTAACGGTAACAGATATAAACCATAGTTCATCCATGGGTAGGAGAGGTTTAGTTTTTTTTTTTTTTTTTTAAATTATTGATAAGCCTTTATTTGACCACAATCTCACCTGATGTAAAGTGATGATGTGGTCTAAGATGGAGCATGAAGGCCTAGAAGATGGCTTCTCCGGACCACATTACGAAACACGAAAAAATCGCTTCAAGCACTGGCCCGGCCCGGAGGGTGGTGACAAGCCGCGGCCGAAGCCTACCACCAGAGACCGTTCTTAGCACCACCCGGAGGTTACGTGCAAGGATTCAGAGGGTTACCACTTACGGACGTGAACAGACAATACCTCCTTAGTTTAGACTATCAAGTAATCCAAGGTCCTTGTATAATCTATAGATTAAAACTATGGTTTTAAAGATAAGCCAGGATTTGTAAGTTCTATGGAATATTCATTATGTGAAGAGCACAATCAAACATCTGAGTGTACACTGACAAAAATAATGATGGCGGGACAACTTTTGGAGATGAGTTTTTGTTTTTGAGATGAGTTGAAGACGAGACCTAAAGTTGACGTCGCCAATAAGGTTCTGCATTCCACTAGGAATAGGGTGTTATGATTTTTTTTTTTAAATTACCTGAAGTATGCCATCTGCAAGGCTTGTGTACAATCACAGCGATTTGGCGGGTATAATGATAATAAGCTCTCTAGCAACTGAATAAGATCATCAGATGCCGCACTAAATATATGTCTCAGTTGCTGTGCGGGAAACTGTTTGAATTGCACATAATCCGTCAAGGATTTCATACCCTGGAAATCAATTTGGTTTAGTTAGTATATTATTAATGTTTCAATAAATTAATGATAACACAGTTCATAAACAGGACCACTCACAGGCCATGTTTCTTCACCAGGTGTTCCAAACACCTGGAATATACGGGACAGTTGATCAAGATCAGATTCACCAGGGAGGAAAGGCACTCGTAACAGTAATTCTGCTAGAATGCACCCAATTGCCCACATGTCCACACCTGTGCCATACTGCCGAGCACCAAATAAAAGCTCTGGTGACCTGAAATTAGTTACATCTATGTAAAGAGAGAAAAATAATATGATAATAATGTTGTGTGATGGTGATGACTGGAGACATAGGGAGTCTTACCTGTACCACCTTGTAACAACTTGATGCGTATTAATTCTAGTTGGCGACCCAAAAGCTTTTGCTAGACCAAAGTCACCAATTTTAAGAATACCTTCTCGGTTTATAAGCAGATTGTTTGGTTTCAAATCTCTGTGAAGAATCCAGTTTTGATGTAGATATTCTAAACCTTTCAGTGTCATAATTGTGTAAGCTTTTACATTACCAGGAGTAAGTACAATGTTACTGTCCTTAACAATTATTTCTAAATCTGTATCCATGAAGTCAAACACGAGAGAAACATTTGATTTCTGTCCAAAAACATCTGAAAACAATTCATAAATTTATGACATAATATTTTACAAAATTGCAGTACAATGTTTTCTCTCCGAATGCCTTCATGCTTTGTGTAAATATTTTATATAGTAATAAATTTCTGGCTGCTTGTTATAAATTTAACAATAAGTGCATTGCCCACCAACATCATCTAAATGATCATTGCAAACAATAAACACATATAAAAATTATATGCCCAATAAAAAGTCAATGTTAGTTTACTGAAATACTGAATTTTTTATTGGTAAATGTTGTACAAAAGGTTTTCTATCTAAAGGGTACAAGTTTCTACAGTTTTTTTTTTTTTTTGTTCGAGTTTGGTACACGATACAATCAAAACCAGATTTGAGCTGTATGATAAAATAAATTAATTTATGATAATACTTATAATATGAAAATTACTTTTAGAGCAAGACATACCTTGTAATCCAATAAGGTTTGCATGCTGCAATTCTTGCAACAACTTAATTTCTCTCAATGCAGTCCTATTAATACCATCCTGAGCTTCTAACCGTGAGCCTATTTTTATTTTCTTGACTGCTACTATTTTGTCCGTTTTAACATCTCTGGCTTTGTACACAGTGGCAAACTATAAACAAAAATTTAGGTTAGGTTTTGTGGCTATTATTTTACAATATCTATTTTGTATAACTCATTTTTGCTGTTTACCTGTCCTTCTCCCAAGAATTCAATTTTTTCATAGCGTAGGATAGGCTCATCCATTTTATGCTTTAATTTTCCAAAACCCACAAAAGTAAAAGGTATCAGTAAGGCATGAAACAGTTAGTTTATTTATTTGTGAGAGAATAGACAATTAATATAATTCATGGTAAACCGGGACACAACACTGGTCGATACACTCTTTAATAAAATGAAAATTAGCCAAAGTTCGAACCAAAACACGATAAAAATCAACAGAAATTCAAAAGTTCATTGAAATTGAACGTTTGGATTTGGAGTCGTTATGATGTGACTTGACTTTTGACTTTACATTACATTACATTGACATATTTCAGCCTGATTAGCAAACAAATCATCTAAATTGAGAAAAAAAACATCAACCAATACCAACATAACAACAATATATGGATGTCCTCTGGTAGTTCTGATTTAATCGATATCAATAAATCAGGTAAATTCTTCACTTGGGTATAATAATATGCGCAGGTACCAAAATGAAATAACTGCTTGCACCTTTTGCAGTCCCGATTCCGATTCCGATCAAAACTGACCATTAAAAAAAAACATCTTTAAATTTTTTTGAATATTAAATTGTAGTCTTCTTTGAGCAAAATGTTCTATGTTCAAAATTTAAAGTACTTCCCCTCCTTGAGGCATGGCCGTGGGACAACTTGTTTAACCAAGTGGTCGAAAATCAAACATGGATAAGAGTACTTACTCTAAAAAAAAAATCGAATTAAAACTATTGAATACTTCTTTTGGAGCTTTTATAATCCTCACGTATCACGGTACTCTTCCTTAGACTATGCTTACAAGTATTTTATGGTTTATGTTATGCCGCCAGCCAGCGTAACGTCACAAAGTGATGTTTAAAATATGTGCTCGCCGTGCTCGGTGGTTATTCCTCCTCGACTATGTTTATTCCTTCTGGAGTTCCCCAAGGATCCTTTTAGGTCCCCTGTTATTTAATATTTCGTTACCTAATGATATTTCAGCCCGTTTTCTTCATTGCAAAATTTTGTACAATACAGACGACATGAAAATTTTGTCACGTCTAAATAATGTCAATGACGCTATTAGACTATAGGAGGTCCAAAATAAACTTAAATTTTACTACAGGTTTTATTTGTTCCTTTTTTCGTAAACCGTCCATTATCTTCTTTAACTACACCCTACATAACGCAGGGTTAACTACAGTTGATACAATTAAGGATCTTGGTATCTACTTTGATAAGAAACTTGTATTTGATGATCACCTAAATAATATAGCCACTAAGACATCTCGTGCGCTAGGTTTTAATAATTGTTTTTTCTTCCGTTCATCATCATCATCATTTCAGCCGTAGGACGTCCACTGCTGGACATAGGCCTCCCTCAATGACTTCCAGTGACTTCGTTCGGTAGCAGCTTGCAACCACCGCGAGCCTGCTACCTTTACCAGATCGTCCGTCCATCTAGTTGGTGGACGTCCTACTCTACGTTTGCCGATCCGTGGTCTCCACTCGAGAACTTTCCGGCCCCAACGGCCATCTGTTCTGCGTGCCACATGGCCTGCCCATTGCCACTTTAGCGAGCTAATTCGCTTGGCTATGTCGGTGACCCGCGTTCTTCTTCCGTTAACTAGATATAATTATGTATTTTTTCGTTTTTATTTGTGTAGAAAGTATTTCATTAGGTAGTGTGTTTTGTTATCTGCTAACTTTTGTTATCTTTATTCTTTTCTTTGTATTGAATTTTATTTCTTTATATGTGAAAACTTATAAATGGCCTTCAGTGTGCACATCTTTACACACAAATACACTAGTATTTATATTGTTAATGTATACCTCTATATACACTAATGGGGACATACTAGCTAGCTGTAAGTTTCCTATAATCTTAAAATAAATAAAAAAAAAGTGTGTGTGTGTCAGCTACGACGCACGATTGGAGTTTACTCCTATTGATTTTAATAATATCAGAGTGCTGAACTAAAAATGGCAAGTAAATTTAACGGAATGAACTTGCGCACGTTTCGCACACGCAGTGTGCTTATAGCTTTTGACCGATACATCATAAATATTGATTATATTTATAACCGACCATACTCGTAAAATAACGATATTATGCTTAATATGCTCTATGTGTACATTATATAAATGTAATGGCTATGGAATATTTTTGCATTTCACTTCAGACATATAACAGTAGATGAAACTTAATAAAAATAAACTTAATTAACTTAATATAAATAATTATATTAAGTTAATTATTTCTTAACTTAATAGAAAGTTTCTTTTTATTTGTCAAAAGTCAAAAGGCAAAAGTCACTTGACCATAAAGCCAAGTGATATTATATTGCATACAGCCTCGTGATCTGTTTTCAAAAAGTGAAAGAACCTTCTTTATTTTTAAATATCGTAAGAACAGCATACAACCTTTTTAGTTTTAAATGCCGTCATGGAACCTTTTTACAAGCAATACTTTTTCGAACGCGTATTCGAATGTCAAAAATGGTAACTCGCATTCCAGAGACACAACAAACAACCAATCAAAATGCGTTAAAGTTCTTATTTCGAACGAGACGTTTCGACGGTATTCCATCTCATTCTTTTACACGTTGAATCCTACAGATATATTTGTTTGTCTCTTTCTACGTAACGCCTCAACTTTTGTTAACACTTGATTTTACTCCCCATATAATTTCCGTACCGGGCCTTATAACTCAAATCGTTTCTTGGAGTAAACTCCAAAAATATGCTCTCGTGTTACAATTAGTGTACCTACCTTATAAACGCAATTACCTACTTTTTGTCAAAAAATAACAAAAATAATAACAAAAAATATAAAAATAATTCCAAGTCGGTTATTAATTTTTTAAGTCTCTACCTAAGCTACTTTCTGTCTTAATACGTCCAGTCTCTAAGACCACGAACGTGGTCCATAACAATTGAAAATCAATTGTGTCTGGAATCTCCGTACTCGAAGCATGAAGTTGTTACGTAATAATTAACATTGAATTAACAGCATCTTATAGTGACGCATATCAATATTAAAATTCTTTAATGTTTTCTACAAATATATTGAGACTTGGCCATCGCACTAAATAATTGAATTTACACGTGTTTTGGCCTGATTCATACACCAAACCAAACACTACTTATATTCCAAATTTGAAGCTTTTAGGTATGCTAGAAGTGCCTTAGAATTTTGATGATCGGTGAGTTAATGAGTGACAAAATTACGAAATATGACCCGTTATAATTCTTAAAATACTGGTTCAAATTGAATGAAATTTGAAATATACCTGTGTGTCTTTACAATCCTGCATGGTTAGCATTGGTTACTGTAAATTTCAGTTTTCTAGTTTTATCCACAACGAAGTTACAGGGGGTCGAAAATGGCCTGAATTGCTTCGAGAAAAGGATGGTACGACCGTGACGCATTTTTGCTCGACTTGGTGGGGGCACTGCCGTGCCCGCAGATTGTAACAGACTTCAAAAATAAAGGACGTTCTGAATTTGTTGTGCATTTAAGTTCTCGAGTTTTCTTCAATATTGGTTTGAATTTATATCGAAAATGTTGGGAAATGGTTGCACCCTCGGGAGGCGATGGGGGCAAAATTCTTATGCCGAGGCCTGAGTTATACTCAATCCATACTAATATTAATATTATGCATGGGAAAGTGTATATGTATGCAAATAAGTAGATTAAAGCCACACAAACATGAAAAATAAATATCTTATAAAAATAGCCAAAAAACTGAAAGTAAAAATAGCTGAGCTGTTTTTTTATAACCCTATTTGCCAAGTTCTTACACTCATTACCATAAAATCTAAATTTTAAATTTAAGAAAAACCCCCGATTCCAACCCCTTAATTTCTTTAAATGTAAAACAACATAATATTATGTAATGTGGACGCGATACGCTTTCATTTGATACCCCACACTAGTAGGTATATTTGCAGATTTTCGGTTTTCTTTCCCCACTCTCACCCCTATAACTTTCAAACGGCTCGACCGATTTTCATGACACATGTCTAAGAACACTCGCGCCAGACTCACCTTTCATACAAAAAAAACTAAATTGTAATCACTTCATCCGTTCGGGAGCTATGGTGCCACAGACAGACAGACAGACAGACAATGATATATATTTTTCATAATCAATTTCTTTCAATTTAGATGATTTTGTGTTCTCTTTCTTCAGCGCTCTTCGCCGGGTCAAATTTTATTTTACTTTTATAAGTGTAAGAAATTGGGTTATGATTTATATAAAAAAAATATAAATTTCCTTAAAAGTAAAAAACTCTTTTAGGGTTAAGCTCGCCTTTTTGTACATTTTTGTTAATTGTATGACCTTTTTGTATTACTGTGTTTTTGTGTGTACAATAAAGAATTTATTTATTTATTTACCATATTGTAATGAGCATGTGATGCGCTTTTATTTGATACCTAACCGAATATATTTGCAGATATTCGGTTCTTCTTCCCCACTTTCACCCCCCATAACTTGTTAACGGCTCAACCGATTTTCATCAAACATATCTAAGAACACTCGCACAAAAGTCATTTTTAATACAAAACTAAATTGAAATAGCTTCATCCGTTCAAGATATACGATGCCATTATACAGAACGACAAGTTAAACTTATAACACCACACTTTTTCGGTAGGGGGTTAGAAACAACTTCATTATTTTTAACATTTCAGTTTTCCGGAAGTAATTTATTTTTACAGTATTTATATTCGTTACATTACATTAATAAGCTGAAAAATGTAAGAAAATTAAACAAATGCTTAAATTCTTAAGCATTTTATATTCCAAAACAGTCAACTAAAATAAGTATCCAACATTTACATTCTCGGTTTACCTACATTTTTTTTTAAATATTCATTTGTGTTCTCATAAGTTTCTGTTGGTACCTGTCTTACCAATCACCTATAGTGCCTATAGTGAAGGTCAGGTGCTATGATACAAAATATACATAATTATGTCTTAAGTAGGATAATTAAATAAATAAATTCAAAAAAACTAATATAACATAATGTAACAACAAATAGGCGAATTTTCATTTCTTAGTCGGTTCTTCCCACGGCCTCGGCCCACGTTTATTTTCCCAATTATCAATATCCAGTTTCTGTATGTCCTCATACGTGTTTTCTAAGGTAACAGTTCTCTCTCTATGCAATCCCATTTTCTCTGCTTCTTCTTTAGTTACACCCTTGACTTTTGAGAATTGATATCTGTAAAAATATAGGTAAAAATATATATATTTATTTAGATGTAAAGTAATAATGTAAGTCTATATTATAAAATATTTGGATATTAATTTGTTTTTTTTTGTCTTATTATTATTATTTTTATGTCACCGCACCATCCACTTATTTGCTGTGCATTTTTACCTCCATCCAAAGGTTGTCTGGAAGAAATTGCTTTAAGCAATAAGGCCGCCCATTACGCATTTTGTATTTAGCTTTAGGTCCCTTTTTGTATTGTTTTATCTTGGTGTGTAATAAAGAGTTAAGTTATTATTATTATAACACATAGGACTATGTCCACCCACTGCCGCTTAAATTAATTTATCCATACAATACTTAAATAATAATTTACATTATAAATTATTTATTCTACGTACCTATATCCTACCTAACTAATGATTTAATCTTGCTATGAAACCTCGAGCTTAGCCTTTACCATAATTTAACATAGATAGCTAGACTCCATGTTTTAGATAGAAAGATGAGCGTTTATTTCTAACTCCAATCACACACATACAATAATCGAGCAAAAACAAAAGGATACATTATTAAATTAGATATAAGTTAACATGATTAGTGCATGCGTTGCAGTTAAAAAAAAAGGCCACATCTCAGCGTAAAGTTGCTCATGGAGCAAACACTGATTTTCTTATGAGTCATTATGAGTTTTGAATCCATTAAGTCATCACTGAGAAAGGGGTTCCATCCAACATTTCGGCATACTTACTCGAGTTCTTTACTTACGAGTAGGCTGCCAGGCTCCATACAAAAATGTCGGAACCAATAGTAATGCTTTGGCGTAATTCGCGCAACACTATCATAGAAAAATACTACTAATTATACCGAAGGAGGTGCGGGTGCGTGGTTCACACCCTATTTATTTTAATATATATTGGGATGTGAAATCGTTATTTTTCCCTATGTATGTATACAACAGTTTTTAGGGTTCCAAATGGCGAAAAATGCGAAAAATGTCATGTATGCCTTTCTGTCCGTCTGTATGTCACAGCCACTTTTTTCCAAAACTATTTTCTGTATTCTGTAAACCGCATAAAAGAAATGAAAATCATTTTTTTTTTCATTGAACCTCTTTGTGTGGGGTAGGTACCTATAGGATAAGGATATGATAGGACTTTAAATTATATTATGGTTTCTACCATATTGTTTTTGTTTACTGAATAGTTTGCGAGACAACATTTTTTAAAGTGTTAAAATGTACCTTTGTAAATTTCAAGTTGTTGTTTATAGGCATACCTATTTAGGTACCTACATATTATATAAAAATAAGTGACATCAAAATAAAATTATTATTTTACATTTTTGTCTCATCTGTCAAATTTTTTTTAATACTAGGTTATCTCTGAAGAATCTGATCCGATTTTGAAGGGACAAGTGTGCCCGTTACGCTTAAAAAATAGTGCATAATTAGTAAGTTTTATAAAAAAAAGGTTGGAAGGAAATAAATACCATTATGCGGCATAATAACAGGGTTGCCGTTTTAGCGACTTTGTCGCTAGATCTAGCGGATTTTTAAGGTTTTTAGAGACTTATTTTCAAGGTTTAGACCCTAAAAAATGTTTAAGCGACTTTTAGGGACTTTTTCATGACCATACTTTTCATGACCAATTGACCATTCTTCTAAATATTCTAAGTAGGTAAAAAAAACTCATTGAAAGATATATACATTTTATCACATATTGTAACATATTGTATTGGCAACACACAACGCAACACTAAGTTGACTGGGGAATTCCCTAATGATGAATGATTGCTCAACATGAGAGCGTTTCAATTCCGTGCATCTCACTTTTTCTCGTACAACTTGTATATTGCTGTCTTGCTTTACGTGCGTGCGCTAGTAACTATTAATAGATAAACTCACTCATTTGCTCCAAGTTGTCAAGAGAAACCGGTTTTTCATTAATTAAAGCGATTGTTTTAATTAAATACACGTATAAACTACACGAACTAGTCATTATTCTGTGCTGTGTGTGATACAAGTTTATATAAAATGGAAGTGCCATTAAAGAAGAAGGCGTATAGTCAAAAGTACAGAACAGAGTGGGAAAACCAAGAGGAGTTTAAAAACTGGTTGAAACCTGTTGTGAATGATGCAACAAAAGCTTTCTGCTCATTTTGCCACAGTGAATTTTTTGCCAAATTGACCGATATAAGAAAACACGCAGATACAAAAAAGCACAAACAAAAAAGTGATTTAATTTCGAAGAATCAGCAAATAAGTTTTAGTCCAGCTCCTAAAGAAAACAAGTACACTCAAAAGGCTGAAGGTAAACTAGCTTTATTTATCACAGAACACAGTGCAATTTCTCAAATAGATCATTTGTCGAATTTGTGCAAAGATGTGTTTGCTGATTCGAAATCTGCCGACCTGAGAATACACAGAACAAAGTGTACTCAGATTATTAATCAAGTACTGGCACCACATTTCAGAGAAAATCTTTTGAAGGATATTGGGAGCCAAAAATATAGCGTCATCATCGATGAATCTACTGATGTCAGCGTGACCAAATTCATGGGGATAATCGTAAGATATTTTAGTGTAGCTCAGAACACTATTGTATCTGCCTTTCTCTCACTTGAACCCATAGAGCGAGCTGATGCTAACGGTCTTGTCACATCTTTAGTAAAATGTCTCCAATGTCATGGATTGTCTCTCCAAAATCTTGTCGGTATAGGAACCGATAATGCTTCTGTAATGACGGGACGTCACAACAGCGTTTACGAATTACTTCGAACGCAGTACAATCTTCCGCATTTAGTTCTTATAAGATGTGTTTGCCACTCACTCCAATTAGCTGTCAGTCATGCATCACAACAAACCATTCCAAGGCATATTGAGTTTTTGATAAGAGAAACCTATAAGTGGTTTTCAACCTCATCGAAACGGCAACTTGAATATAAAGAAATTTACAGTCTCATAAACTGTGGAGAGGAACCGCTTAAAATTCTTAAATTGTGTGATACACGTTGGTTGTCCATAGAGCCGGCAGTCGTTCGAATTTTGTCCCAATGGGAAGCACTTAAGTTACATTTTTCAGTGACAAAAGACAAATGTTACACTGCAGATGTACTGAGTGCAATGTACAGCGATGAAGCAAATCGTTTGCATTTAATATACTTGAAAAGTATCCTGAATGACGTGCAAATCGCAATTAAGATATTCGAAGGTGAGAATATAGATCCCGTTAAATTGATAACCGCATTGATGACCTTATTGCGAACCATCTGCAACCGAATATTAATACCAAATGCTGCAACAACTGAGAAAGATTATTTGACACTGAAAATTGAAAACCACTTAAACCCAGTCCCTCACCTAGGATATCTATTTGAATCCCATATCGAAAAAGCAAAATTAACAAACGATAAAGTTGCCCCTGTTAAAAAAAGATGTATTGATTTCACTATTAAATTAGCAAATGAAATACAGAATCGTTTGCCAAGCAATTATATGGCACTAGAGAAAATGACGCAGTTATCTGTAGAAAACACACTAAAACAGATAAAAGACAATTCAATTGCTGATCTTGCTGCTGAACTTGGCTTTAATGACGATAAAATTGATAAAGTATTAAGGCAGTGGCATAACATTAATTTTGTCGACTGGAAGTCACCTAAAGACACGGTGAATTTTTGGGTTCTAGTGAGAAATTATAAAAATGCTGCAGGGATTAACACTTACGAAGATTTAGTGGATTTGGCTATAACGGTCTTGTCCCTGCCGCATTCAAATGCGGAAGTGGAAAGAATATTCAGCACAATGAACATAGTTAAAAACAAGTTAAGAAACAGATTAGCATCAATGACACTAAACTCAATACTTCTCATAAGAAATCAGATGAAAATTTTGAAACAAACTTGCCACACCTACATTTTACCTCCAGATGTTCTAGATAAAATAACAAAAACAGTTAAAGTTCAAAAAGCACCACCCACAACACAATCCCCGCCAATAGCTTCCACTTCTACTGCCACAGAGCAACCATCCACTTCTGTTTTTCGGAGGCTGCGTGATGATGAGGAAGATGCAAATATGGACGAATTGATGATAGATGAGGTTTTTCAATATGTATATTGATTGTTGATTTTAAATTGTAATTATGGCAATAAACGATTGATTTTATCACAGTTTTTTTAATGAACCCTAAAATATTAAACTATAAAAATATAGCGACATTTAGGGGAATTTTAGAGTCCCTTTTTCTTAAAATCTAGCGACTTTTTAATAAAAGTTTGGGGAGTTTATTTTTTCCTAAGCGGCAACCCTGCATAATAATATATGTCAATGATATGTAATACACAGCTAGAGCGCCTGAGAAAATTAAAATTTCGGAACGATTACTATTAGGGGACCGCAGTTTATTTTATGATGGAGTATTTTCATTATGAGAAGATGTCATAGTGAAGGAGATATAGACTTACTAACCTAATTTGAGTCCATTCCCGAAGCCCAAAAGATCCGCCAATAACGAACAAGACGAATGGCAATCCATATTTAAACGATCTTCTCTTCTGCAATTCACTGATCTTGCTTTTTATAAAGTTCAAACTAAATCCTGGAATCATTTTGAGGTTGATTTATTTCGTTTTCCGTAAGAAAAACAACGGCATTTGCATTGTATAATTACAAACAAAATAACCTCAAACTTGTCGAATTTTTGACAATCAGCTGATTTCTGTAAACACCGTTTTCCGGACTGCACTGTAGCAAGCAACGGTGTTGCCCTAAGTTAAAATATTGTGCGAAATCAAGCAAGACAGTTGTTAGTAATAAACCAATCCCGTTTGACACTGATATCCGCGTCGAGTAATGGTAGAATCGGGTAGAATGACGACCGACGACGCCGCGCCGGCCGCCCGCCGGCGCGGCGCCGCGCCGCGCCGACTTGAGTGATTCCATTCGGATTATAAGACAGTGGCCTGACTTCCTACATCTAACCAAATTATTTACCAACTAATCTACAGCGAACATTCGTCTTGGAGCATGGAGTAGATTAATCTGAATGAAAGCATTCGCAGGCGTCTTTGGTTTGATACATATCATATTCATTAAAATCTTCTTGGCCATAAGGCCGCCCTTTGTATTTCTTCCTTATAATATGATTTTTGTAACTATTGTTTTGTTTCGGTATACAGTAAAGGGTTTATGTATTGTTTTGCATCTTGTATAAAAACATAATTGCAAATTAATTCATTTAAATTTTTAACTTTCAACATGCCTGATTTCTAGCGTTCCTTATTATCTTAGAGCTGGCATCACTGAATTAATGTTTTACGTTTTTGTTTGTTTGCTTGCTGTGCTGAGCTGTTTGCTTTGCTTGTTTTCTGCTCTGTTTTGTTTTGTTGGCGTTTTGTATTTTGTGTTACTTTGTGGACGACAACATTTTTCTATGAATTTATTGAAAATAATATGAAACTTAGTGGTCTTCTTCAGATTCCAATGATATAATGGCTTCTTTCAATAAACCTACAACTTATTACGAAGATCTTCCACCTGGAACTTTGAACGAAAACGAATTTATTTGCACGGAACGTATAGTTCCAAGAAAAATCAAGCCTCAGAATTTAGTACTTAGACTAAGGGACCGAGAAATATACGGATCACGCAAACCTGGTGCCCATTTTCATGTTGCCAGAGAGTTCTACCAGAATGTATTTCCAAATTTAACTATTGTAAATGTTGAGAAACCTCCGTGCTTTTTACGAAAATTCAGCCCTGATGGAAAACATTTTATTGCTTTTTCAGCCGATCAAACATCTCTAGAAGTAAGTGCTGTACGTTATATATAATATATATTATTTTTAAGAATTTAAAATTAATATATATAACATAATTATTTCATACCTTTTCCGCTACAACTATATTGGTAGCAATATCAATATAAATACTGGCAGAATCTGAGCATATTCATATTGTATGGCAATCTCTCCCATGATTCTTCTAACTTCCTGTGATTACCTAACTGATTTATCGATATCCCAGATTTATGAATACCGAGGAGCATCGGCAGCCGGGGACCTTGTTGCTGGATATCCTACAGATTTACTGAATGCTGATGCTGATGCTCACCATAGAATAAGAACACACATCTTCTACAGGTTCTTTAAGGTAATTACTTTTGCAATCAAGTTAAATAAATATTTTCGGACAAATCTCAAAGCATCACCTAACCCCAAACTGAGCAAAGCTTGTACGGTGTTATGTGACTGATTTATTACAATAATATATATTTTTTTTCAAATTCTGATATTAAAATATATCAATAATAAGTAATACATTCTTTAAAATATGTAAAAAAAATGACAAACAAACATAAAACATCTCACTTTTTGGTCAGGGCTAAAAATTAAACAGAAATTATAACCTTACTGCTTTTATTTCAGCCGAAATTCACAGTAAATGTATGCCAGCAGAGAGAAATAAGAGCAGAAAGGAATAATATTCATATGGGTTTGATGGAACAACAATTGAACAGAGAATGCAGTCTTTTCACTGAAGATGGCCGATATGTCATAGTAGGATCGGCAGCTCACATTCCCGATGACTTAAGACCACATTTCTATCACATACATAGCAATAATGAAGCAGTGACTCCAACAATAAGGTAACTTTCACAAATTTTTTTTTGGGGCTATCCCTAACCCTAAGGTTATTGCTCTATGATCATATTTACATCTTGAAAACCTAGGTTATATATGTGATAGTAATTTCAGATCAGCATTAGAAGATTATTCACTTCATTTAGTGGATTTACACTATGGCAAACTTTGTGATACAAAACACTTCAGGATTGACAAAATCTACCTTTCACACAACCAAGGCATTTATTTATACAAGGAAGTCCTTGCAGTGTTATCAGTCCAGCATCAAACAATACATTTGTTTCAAATAGTTGATGGAATGCTCATAGAAATGAGAAGAATCGGAAGGTTTTGCTATGATGACGATCCATTCTTAGTAAGCTCTGTTTTCACTCCAGTGATGAATGAAAGACCCTTCCATGAAGAGACAATAAATAGCCTAAAACATAGGCTATTAGTATTTTTATACAGAAGGGCAAAAACAATTAGTGATGAATCAAATGATCCTCTGGAATTGAGAAAGTTTTATAAATACTTTGACATGTTCAAAAGTCTCAGGATGTGGAAAATGCAATTGTTAGATGAAGACCACTTGTTCATTAAATATGCCAGTGAGGAGGTTGTTACGTTGAGGGTGGCGGAACCAAATAGCCAGTCATCCTTTTTTGTAATCTACAATATAAGTGAAAGTAAAATATTAGAGGTTTATGAGAATACTTCTGAAGGGCTTTTGGAGTTGTTTGAGAATTTCTGTGATTGCTTTCGAAATGCGAGGCTGTGTGCTGATTCGCAATTTACCTGCTCCCCATCTAATAACCTGTATGCTAGATTAACACAGCAGAGGTTTAAGCAGACTATAGTAAGAGCGATTTATGGAGGACGCACAGAAGCTACGAAAAGGATTTTAGCTCAACTACCAATCAGCGCTCAGTCATACAGCGGGTCACCATACTTGGATTTGGGATTGTTTAGTTACGATGACAAATGGGTTTCTGTAATGGAAAGACCTAAAGCTTATGGAGAATATCCTATCAGGTGAGGACAACTAAATTTAACTAAAATAGAGAATAGATAGAGCATCTTGCATATTGAAAACCAAAATGGCACTACACTCATTATTTTGAACTACCATTGAGCCATTTTTATTATGAACTAGCTGACCCCAGCAAACGTTGTTTTGCAAAATGAAAAATTGATAGTAGCTGATTCTCCAGACCTACTGTATACGCATATAAAATTTGGTAAAAATCGGTAAAGCAGTTTCGGAGGAGCACGGTAACTAACATTGTGACATGAACATTTTATAAACTTTTGATAGATATGATCTTTGACGTTGGGAACACACCTACATTGCTTAGACAAACAGTGAGTGCTTGTAATTTAATATGAACTTTATACCATAGCAATAAAGCTCAAATTGACTACGTTTTAGTTACAAATCATTTGTATGGGAAAAAGAAAAGGGCTATTTTTAAGGTTTTTCCAGCAATAATTCTAATTTTTCTCGCCGTAAAAACCATCCTTGAACTTCAACGAACATTTTAAAAAAAGATTTGGCCAAATTGGTCCAGTCGTTGTTGAGTTATGCGCTTACCAACGCATTTTGCGATTCATTTTTATATTATAGATGTGTGGCCTGATAAATTTTAAAATCGACCCTAAAGGGACTAAGAGGGCTATATAGGCTATTTAGCGCGGGAAAATACGTTGTTTCCGTGGGAATATTAGTAAAACACGTTCCCATGGTATACTCCGTGGCCTGAAAACTTAAATACATTATTGTAAAGTTATTTTCTACACTTTCATTGACTAAAGTCAAAAGTTATCATAAATTGAATTATGTCAGTAAAGTAAACTAGACCTTGCGTAACACTAAATTCTTCTTAGAATTCGTCCCTATACATAAAACAATAAATAATAATAACAATAACAATTTATTTGTTGCAGATTTTACGCGCGAGATTCCGGCCTGTTAAAGTTCAAGATTTACGCGGGAGTTTTAGGGCAGTCGGTTCCAGCCAGTGCCCGACGGCTGGTCGCTTTTACCTTTCACCCCACAGACCCGTTTGCGATTAGTGTTCAAAGAACTAACTCAGAATATATTGTAAATTTCCACATAAGAAATGCTGTTTTTAGCTAATAAAGCGAAGGCTGTCCTGTTTGTTTTGTATAGATGTTTTAATCTATTAAAATGATTATAATACTACTGTGTAGTATGAAATGAGATGATAGTTATTATTATTACCCATGATTTACTTATTCAATAAAACAAACTTTTACGTGAACGTCTAGTTTAATTTGATTAAAATTGTTTTAAAACTTTATTCATTGAATGTAGGTATCTTAAGTTTTTTATTCCCCTAGCGCATGATAATGTTGTACTAAAGGCGACCGACGAGGCGCAGGCACCGCGTCATTCCACATCGCCTAGAATATGCAATGAACTATGCTATCTCAAATAATAAAGTCTCAAATTGATAAAGCTCCTATAATAGCCGACCGAGACACGTATAAGTATGATGCTGATGTGTCCTTCTCTTTCTGTGTGAATGTTCATAAAACGTTTAGTTCTAGTTCGCCAAAAATTTACGCCGTAAGTTTGTATCAGATATTGTAGAGGCCAGAGGTCACGTGTCAGTGCGGGCCAAGCATATAATGCGATTCGCGGGCGGGAGTTATCATATCAATAATATTAAGCATTATGTAAGGCTACGTCTAGGCTGTGGACGTCTATGCCTATTTGACCTATTCTCTGGAGGACGCCTAGCTCGATCGGTTTGAGTGTTCGATTAACTTCAGAACCTAAGACCCCTTGAACGCCCGTTTGTCAGCACTACCACCACATAAGGACTGCGCGTTCATAGCCTTTTTGATAAGCTAGATTTAGATTTTTTTATTAAACCTATTTGTTTAAGGCACTTAACCTTATGTAAGGATCGATTGTCAAGATTGATATTGTTGAAAAATAGTTTCAACCATACTTTAACAAGATGTTTATAAGGTTTTAGTACAATTCTGCCAAAATGCGTCGACTAATCATTCAAACATAAACAAACCCATACTAATACAACCAGATTTCTATTTTTCAGATTTTTGATAGCCAAATCATAATTTAATTAGAAAAGATGGATGTGAAAACCTGTAATATAAACTTTAATTAGTTTCTAATAGCCCTCTTTTGCTGTACACCGTGATCTACATTTATTAGGCTAAAATGTGCAAATAAGCAACTTACCATGCAGTTCTGTCAGCCAGGATCAGGAAACATGTACCCAGGACTTCAACCTCCAAGCAATATTCGTAAGATAGTTTTTAAAATCTTTAATTCTGTAGTTTTACCTGACCCAGAACATATATAGATGTTTAACGGGTTCAACTGTATTTTATTTAGATTCATAATCTACCACTCAGTCATTCATAGCCTTTCTTTGATTCAGCGCTTTTCTTTAGGCGACGAACTAATCATGCTATAATGAACTTTCCGACTTTTTCAGCATATTATTACAATGGTTACCCTATTATAGTAGGAGAAGGCAATATAGCATCCATAAACTCCCCTGATGGAAATGTGCAGTTGATATTTATACCCACAATACAATGGCTGAAACAGTTACCTCGCCCAATTAACGACTGTAGTTTCCCAAATGCTTATCCTGCTACGATAAATCCGACAATTCCAACAGCTTGGGTTATTCGTAGTATGTTATGCCCGTAAGTTGCAATATTTATAATATGATAAGAATGGAAATTAACAGAAGAGCACCGATCGGCAAACGCAGCGTAGTACGACGACCAGTGTTCAGGGTGGATGCTGGCTGCATCCAACCAATATAACAATTTTTTGGACCTTTTTTGGTCGGTAGGCAAGAGAGTTTTAACTTTGATGTTGCTCTGTCACATCATCAAAGTTAAACCTCTCTTGAAAAATAGCAGCTGAAATGATGATCATGAATGTTTAGTAGCGGGTTCTAAAAAACCATCTTATATCTCGGACATGTACGAAATGAAACGAGGAAGCAAATACATTTCGTGACATATGAATATGTCGCTGGAACATATTATCAAGATCCGCAATTTTATAAATTTCCTAGGAAATGTATTTATATTATCTTTCGTAGTATACAAGAGATAAATTGTATTATTATGATTTATTTCCATATATATTTTTTAATTTATCAATTTACGACGTATATCTCTTATAGTATGTATTGCGGATCAAAAATTTATAAATTTGCGTATCTTGTTATTTTCCGGTGACAAATACCTTACTTTTTTTTTGTCACCGGAAAATAACAGCTTACTACTTTCTTAAACAACACCTTAATAGTTGGGCATACGGGTACAGCAGTACCATGTGCAAAAGACAAACAGTAGGGAAATATAAAGTATTATAGTAAGTATTGGAAGTACTTCACTTACTATCATAAAATATTTCAGATTGCAGTCTACTCTTTACCAACCTCAACCGTGTTCCCAACCATATAACTCTGCATCCAATTTGGAATGTATTACATCCAATCGATCACCTCCTTACGAACTTAAGGTAATTGATCAGTTGAGTAAACCGAAGTAACAATAATTAACTAATTTAATTTGTTAACGTAAGATTATATTTCAGTTCCACAACGACGCCAACACTTCAACATCGGATATCCATTATTTTTATCCTAATTTGAGAGCATGGGAATCAGTTTACTGCGCCCCTAGAAAACCCCCCTCACTAAAGCTGGTAGTGCCCCCCAATAGCATGTGTGTCGATGAAGCTACAAGCGTAAAAGTTTGCAAAATTACGTCCAATGAGAACGTTCACAGAATACGAAGCGGCAGCCAATCCTCCTCAAGCGAAATGTCCTGTGATCAAAAGCGTTGCGCTTGTTGCGTAACTAAAACTAAAAAATCCAAAAGAAGCAGTAGAAAGGTGAAGAGGTATAGCGTAAAAAGTGAATGTAAAGCAGAGAATGTATTGGATAAAGGAGTGGCTACGTTTACGGACCAAGGAAATAGCTGTCCTGTAACAGGCTGTGAAACTCAAACTAACCCTGTAAATGTATGCAGCGATCAGACTAGCGGTTGCGAAACTCAAACAAACCCTGTAAAACTATGCAACAATCAGACTAGCGCTGTTATACTAGTCAAAAAAGAATGTTATCGACCCACGCCCAAGAAAAGCGGTAAAAATCGATATCGGGGTTCCTGTAGTTGTAGTAACAGTACTGGCAGCGACTAAATTAATAACGTGGAAAGAAAACTACGTCGGTGTTGTGGCTATTTATATTTGTTAATCAGTTTATTCTTTAAATTACATATATTTTATATTTACAAAAAATGGTACAATAAACAAAACAAAAATGAAGATTCTGTTTTCCTATAATAACCAGTCGCACCAAGCAAAATAATAGATAATACTATAGTCTTTATGGAAAGTGCTGGCAATATTGTGATAGTGCAAACCAGTAAATTATGAAACATATAATTAATAGCTCATAAATAGATTAATAGTTACTTACATAGACTAGTAATAGTTTGTGTGTACGAGCAGTATTTTATGCGGAAAACAAAATTAATCAAAAACGAATAGGAAGACATTCGTGCAAAAACCAAAAGCAATCGCTCTTTACTCCCAAACAAAACTTTGGTTGAAAAAACTACCTTCATTTAATTGCTTCTGTAAATAGTAATCTTTACAATTTTACATGTCATAAATAAAAACGATTCAACACTTAAAACTAGTATTGCATAAGATTAGTTAAAACGATTGGACACGAATTCCTTTCATAATAGTAGTCTTTGAATCAAGTCTTTCTGCACATTATTGTTGGTAAAATAGAGTTGAATAATGCACGTAATATATTTACAGAACATAAATAATATACCTAGTAATAGACAATCTTCCTAAACGAATACATAAAGTTAATTAAAACAGAAGTCAATTTTACAAATAACTTACACGTTACGAAACTGGACAATTTGACACCATTATGAGATTCAAAATTTTAAAAATAGATTGTCATATATTTATCTCATCAATCACATACAACATAAGATCACAAAGTGCCAATATATGAGAATGTACGTGATGTGGAGCGATTGCTCGATTGTGATACATTATTTGAAAACAATATTGTTCTTATTCATGAAACTCTATATTTATATTATAGCACACAACCTTGACTTTAACTTGTTTCAGTTTCCATAATATGGCTTAGCATAAACTACTATCTAACGAGCAGAATAGTTTTGTTAACTGGATCTGCTATTATCAGTAGTTTGAAAGAAATACTCACTCAAGCTTAGCTGCACACATTTTCGGCACAACATAATAAATTTTTGCATAATAATACTTATGCGTTAATTCGTTTTGGGTGCATTAAATATCATGATAGTTGTAATCAATCCATCAACTTGCAATATATGTGCGAGTACTATTATGATACAACAATAATACAAACAATATGTTGACTAGACAGTACCATTTTAGTACCGAGTAATTGATACAGGGGCCTACTAAAGCTTTGTATTTACTAACATTTAAATTTCTGACAGGCACGGTTCTAACGTGATTGATTTAAAACATTAAAATATCGAAAAAGCAATAATAACAATCTGGCTAACTATAAAAACCTTTGAATATTCTACCATATAACCAAAGGATATTTTATCTAAATGGAACAAGTTTGGGCAAATCATTAAATAAAGTATCAAAGCAGATTGCTGTTGTAGGCCTTAGTATCATTGCGGTTCAATTGGAAGTTCAGTAACATTCAATAACTTTAGGCCACGAATATAACCGTCTCAGAGCTTCGAGCGGTGGGTAGCTTAGAACCCTCAGTAAACAGCATTTCGAAATGCATTAGTAGAAATAGATAAAGATTATACAAAATAAAAATCTGTGCTAAGTCCATTAGAATAGATAACTAATTATATCATACTAATTAGAGTTAGGAATGGAACGCTTGGTACCGCTCAAAGCTCCAAAATAACATTTGACAAACACTCCTAAAACAACACACCAAACGTCACACTAACCTTACCTACATATTTTTAATTACGTTATAGCGAGGGTGTGGCATCGAACATATTAAAATAATTTAGTACTTACATTGTATTCTTTTACTATGTAAAATTAAAGTTCTCAACCTTCACAGCACTTCCTACTTTTTGAATGTAAAATACATATTTCTGGATTCATAGTTCATAACACTATTCTATTTCTGGAGCACCTCACTGGAACAATAACATTGTCATTAGATTCAGTTTGAAAATGTACTGAATAAATGTTAGATTTAAAAATAGATCTGTGTGGGAATAAAACATTTATACACTTGCTTTATTTAGTTGTGCAGGCATATGCCATTTACTCGTTCGAACGCGAGCCAGCATATTAATTACAACAATATAAAATCTAATCGCTAAAATTACTAAGATCGTGTATTTGCGTTCTATTAGCACAATCCCTCAGGTCTGCGCAATTATTACTCTGCGGTAGATAATAATATAGTCATTGTTAGGAAGATATTTTTATGCAAGTCTCTTAGTGGTATAGAGTTATCACCTGGTGTACAGGCGGCGGCATGGGCTGCGGCATGGCGCGCGCCTGGTCGCGCATGGCGGCGAGCCGCACGCGCGTGCCGGCGAAGGTGGGCCGCTGCGCCGGGTCGGCGTGCCAGGCCGCGCGCATCACCTCGTACGACAGCGGCGGGCAGCCCTCGGGCGCCTCCATGCGGTAGCCGCGTGCCTCTACGTGCCGCACCACCTCCGCGAGAGGCTGCAAATTACATACAATCAATCTAATATATAAAATTCTCATGTCACAGTTTTCGTTGCCATACTCCTCCTGAAATTTTGTGAGCATATTGAGTAGGTTTAAGAATCGGCCAACATACATTTTTCATCCCCCTAAATGTTAGGGGTAGTCCACCCCTAAATTTTATTTTTTATTATTTATACAAAATTTATAATTTCTATTTTTTTATGATACAACATACAAAAATACTCAATTTTCACCCTTCTACGATCAACCCTTATTTTTTATTAACCGTTTTAGTAATTTAATCATTTTTCCTCTCCGGTCGAAAACTTAATATGGCAAAACAACGTTTGCCGGGTCAGCTAGTATCTTATAATATTTAAGACCTCTAAGATAACAGGTGAGCTTTACATATCCGATCTATTTACTAATGACAGGTCCAATGTAATGACAGGCATATAATCATGAAAATTATTAGATACTTACGATTCTGGGGTATGGAACTCTTCCAAAGGAGTATATTTCCCACAAGAGGATGCCAAAACTCCACATATCAGACTTATTCGAAAATTTCTGTAACAAAACATTATTATTAAAACAAAAGAAAAAAAACCCACTTCTTTTTAAACACGTCGATATCGCCCTTTGATTATATACTCTAATTACCGCCAACGAGACGGGACAGATGACTTGGTAAAGGTCGTGGATTCACGGCGGATTCAAAACCGTAGTTCAAACTGGAAATCTATAAGGAAGGTCTATTTCCAGCTGTTCTAATTCTTCTTATGCCAGAAAACGTTCTATTAAGGATTTAAAATACTCACGGCGTGTTTGAGCGCTTCAGGTGCCGTCCACTTGATCGGCAGCTTGGCTTGCAGTCGCGCTGCTTCGATGGGATCGTCTAACACATGCTCCGGTCGTGCCAGGCCGAAATCCGCAACCTAATCACATTCAACGTAATATTAGAAAATACCTTTTGTTATCTACGTAAATTGGTCATCGACATTTATAATACATTTTTCTAATTTACATTACTTGACATTATGACGTAGGCAAAAAATCACTGTCATCATTTATCTATTATATGAACTGAGTCAGAAAAAACCACAAATTGTAGTTTTCATATGAAATAGATACAAATTACTGATGCATTTCTAGAAACTAGATATTTTTTTTTATTTATAGGGTTTTTACAATATAAACACTTGAAATAGTAATTAATTTTACTTGTCCAAAGTCCATAGATATCCTGCTTATATCACCCACCTTGGCAGTGCCTTCCGCAGATATGAGAACATTCCGTGCAGCTAAATCTCGATGCACAATACGCGCTCGTTCTAAGTACTCCATACCGCAACACGCGTCACTAGAAATAGGAGGTTAATTTATTTAAAACTTTTCCGTGATGTTTTTGTTTGTAATATATTTTTGTTGACTTGAATTGACTGGAAGTATAAATTAATGTTTTGCAAATGTTATCATAATTACTTTTCTAATTTGTATTGGCAACTCAATTACACTCCACTCAAATGGTTATATGGAATTTATACAAATAAAAAAAGCTAAGATACGTGGATACATCTTGGAACTGGGAATGGAGTCGCAGGCAAAGTAGGCCACGAAAGCATTGGCATAACGATCTCCAAGACTTTTGGAAGAGTTGGTGGCTCACCGCTTAGGGCAGAGATTGTTGGGGGTAGTTTAGGGGGTGCCTTTGTGAATAAGATAAATTTTTAAAGATGTCATCGTAACATTTCGAGCGTTTCTATTCGATCACGATTTAAGTTCTATACGTGAGGCATTCAAGACGTAGCAAGAGTCTAGGCGGTTAAAATTTTAATGGGTTACTTTATTCCAATAATTACTCATTGTACAGTATCTAATTACTATCTTACTATTTATGTATAAAGTAGGTACTCACTATGCAAAGTTGATTTGATCGAGCTGCGTGACGTAGTGCCTGCCGCGGCTCCGCAGGTAGTCTAGGAGAGAGCCTTGCGGACAGTGCTCCGTAACTATGCACGTACTGCCGGCGGTGAACACCAGGCCTAACAGCCGGACTAGGTTTTCATGTTTCAGTGACCTGAAAAGAGCGTTGTAATTTTTATTTTCTTAGACAACAGCTATAAGTTTATTCATTTCCATTACTGCACTTATACTATACTTTTATACTGATTATATACAGAAAGGAGATGGGGTTGAGGCGTCGAAAACCCAATCTACATCCTCAGACTTGCTCAAACAACTAGTTACAACACCGAAGGTCCTACTCCGCTACATCAGGGAGTTGTGCTGGTTGGGGCCTGGTTAGGCAGGGGGATAATGCACAAAACACTCCTAGGCGAGAAGTCAGTGCAGATCTCAGTTCCCCTAATTAGAATTAGAATAATACTATACTTCATGGATTGATTGTTCAGTAAGACTGAGAGTTTGGTCGGTCGTTTGAAAGAGATCTCTGTTAGGCGATAAACAAAAGTACTTTTAGTTTTTCTTGGTACATATTGAGAAACATCTGTTTTGTTTTGGTATGCAATAAAGTGTTTCGTATTGTATTGACTCGCACAGTCGGTCAGTAGCGATAAGAGATTCGGTAAACTTATACTAAGACTGAAAATGACGGGCACAGTTCATTGAATTAATATTAGCTCCAAAGGGAAACAAACGTCAAGAGGAAGTCTACTTGAAAAGGAAACTTAAGAGGATTATTATGCAAGGCCAGTTAACACAGTTAACCGTAAATAATAATAAACCGGTGTACTAATACTTACGCCATAATGCTAGCTTCCGCTCTAAACTTCCCGATAGCTGATTGGTCTTTCAGAATCTTCACCGCTACTTTCGTTCCATTCAGGATTCCGAGCATGACGTCACCGAATTCTCCTTTTCCAATATTCTCTCTGATTTCTAAATCTCGTTCGTCTATTTTCCAACCTGGGAAAAAATATTTATTACAATGAACTGTATTATTGTTACTCTGATGTCTTAGTAGCCTGTTCAATAAAAAAGACTAAAGTATTAGTATTAGTAGTGCGTATTATTTTTTTAGATAATATTTCTTTATTAAATAATATTTCTATATTAAGAGCACTGACACTAAAAAGTAGATAAAGAAACCTATTCCGTAATTACATTTGCAAATATTAATCCGCGTATAAAACCGGGATTTACTTGCTAGCCAATTACATAATTATGTAATCTGTCGTATTATTCCTACACGAATTTAAATAGGTCAAACTAAGTGTCTCTTTGAAAATCATACAGATTGGCAGTTTTGTATCAAGACAATACATATAACTTAGAAGGTACGCACGGAAGCAATCAAATGAGGTCTGAATCGGTCACGTAGCACAATCATGCTATTTGACAATCTGTGCATATTAATTGCGGGAATTTATGCCATTGCTTTTTGTAATAAATCATAGATTCCTACTAGAGTTAATTTCACTGTAGCTAAATAACTAAACAGCTATGCAAAGATCGATTGAGAAATATTGGAAATACTTTAGTTATTTGGAAGTTCATAATCAGCAATATTTCGCTGTAACTGTTTTTAGAGAATAAGTTACTTAGTGATACGAATAAGTCTAAGAATAATATAAAACTCATACACAACAATTCAGTGGTGATATAAGGGTCGAAGACATGGTCGACAGCTGAAGTTTGTTTTTCGCTCCCCCTCCTCTAACTTCGATACTGGTTTTAAGACCCATCATTATATAACAGCAGTATAATATACTTATTATAATATGTTAAGCTTTACTTACGTGCATCAATAAAGTTCTGTGCGCTGTCAGTCTGGTCGGCGGCGGGTTGTTGCGAGTAAGTATGTTGGAAATGCGCGGCGGGCACGCTTGGTGTAGGCGGGTAAGGAGGCGGTTGCTGTAATATAAAACTCCTGTTAGCCCTTTCATAATGTCTGCGGAAACAGGATTTTGTAGCATCTATTTTGAGAACTTCCAAAGAGTTAAAAGGTTTTAACTGGCCAGATAACCTTGGTAGGTAAGACGATATTTATAATGAGTTTATATGTATACAGTTGAGGAAAAGGTGACATTTAATAAAAGCATCCTAAGGTCCAAATAAGTTTGTTTTGCAGAGACCCACATTTTATTAAATCGCAATAAGTTTTGCGTCTTGCGTACGGACTTTATGCAAACATCAAATATAACCCTGCGGTATTGTGAGCAATTTGTGGCTATTATAGACTTTATTTTATACCCAAGAAAGTTACGAGTAAGAGATTTATACCCATTGCCTTACGATTTAGCCAATTTTAGGTGTAGTTGCTGAACTCCGAATGTTAATGCAACGCTGATTCTACTCCGCTGTTAGGAATAGCTTGAAAAACCCCCAAAAAAACTGTAACATTTTATTATTCTTAAGTTATCTGGGCTAAGTAATTAGTTTTTGTAATAGCTACCTGCGGATGAGGTGGGTACGGCGGTTGTAGAACACCATTATTGTTGATGGCTCCGTTCGTTGGTGACTTCGGCAAACATCGAACCAGTTTGGTGCATAAACCATCTGCGTCTTTTATGTAATGCTGAAATATAATGATATTTCTATGAAGTTACTTAATTAGATTTTTCTACCAATAAATTAAATATTTTTTTTGAAGTATTTATGATTACTATTGTTGTCATGTTTGTTGTTTATTTTTGTGTGTCTGTGTGTGTATTTTGTGGTCAATAAATGTATATTCTAGACAAAAACCAAATCTTTCTCTTACTTACGTTATTGCCCTTACATCTTAATCCACAATTACAAAAATTCATAACACAACATAAAAAAAAATATTGATTTGAAGATTCAAGACAAAACGGGACAATACTGAAATCATCATAACTGAATCCATAGGACTTGCATGTATAAATTTTACATTGTTGTTCCATATTCATTTGAATTACCTATGTAGTGTGCTGTGATGATGAATAAATGCTTTAGCATCAATCTTCAACCGAAGATATTATATTGTTATGTTTGAAGTTCAGTGATCAAACAAAAGCTACTTAATAAAAAATAATATTATATGACCATAACATGTTTATATCCTTATATGTATTATTTATTGTTAATATGAATTATTGCTCCAAACTAGACATGTTTGAAATGAGAATACATAAAATGATAAATTATTGTGAATTTCCGTTTTATAATTTGATTGATTGAATTGAGTAGCGAAATGGCAACTTACGTTGATTAATTCCGGCATGTTGTCGAAAAACTCTTCGTCGTCTATCGTGAGACGTTTGGCGTTGTTATCCATCGCCCATTTTACCCTGGAACAAGCAATATTCAAGTTTATATGGTAGTTAATATAAGACGGGGCAAACTCTGTAAATTTTAATGATTTTCCTGTAACGAGTCATTAAATACTTTATAAACAATGTAATCACAAAAGGATTGTAACACGAGTTGATTAGGTAGGCTATAGCTAAGCCTGTTTGTTTTTAATGGGTTTCTGGTGTTTATTTATTTTTGGAAATTTGGTTGTAACAATTTATGCACAGAACTTAAATAATTTATTAAATTCCTTCCTATTTAAGTTATCGATATTAGTCGTTGTTCTGATCGACGTCTTTGAGACAGAGGCCCTTGGCGGGGTTTTACCGCGCGTGGGAAACCCATCACGCTGGTCCAAAACGATTTGGAGAGTGCAAAAAGGCCATGTTCGTTGTCCGGAATACACGGGCCGGTGACGTTAGCTCGGTTTGAAGGATGATGTGAAACCTTTTATCCCTATATTATATTGTACCATTAGGTACGTTATTCTGTCTTTCTTTGTTTACTGTATGTACACAATGTCAACCCTATCTGTTAGCACTTATCACAATGACGAGGTTTGCTGTCAGAAAACTCTTTTAGGGTTAAGCTCGCCTTTTTGTACAATTTGTTAATTGTATGACCCTTGTGTATTACTGTGTTTTTGTGTACAATAAATAATTTATAATTATTTATTTATTATTATAATTGTAATGTACGTACCGGTAATGTTCGACGCGGCCGCGGTACCGCACGCACAGCGTGTGGTCGCCGGGGAAGTTGGTGCTCTCGCGGACTAGGAACACGCCGTCTGGCGACGCGGAGAGTAACGCCTCAGCGCGCTCGCGGGATATCGCGCCGTGGAGCCAGCTGTAACAACATTTACATTTAGCTTCACTTCAACATATGATATTGTTATTAGCTCTTTGAGTATTACGGCAGGGCCTGCCCCCATTTTCCCCTATTCCCGATTTCCCTCTACGTCTCGCCAGTTATAAAAGTCAGGGCGCCACTTGGTAGCTATCTTTGCCCAAGGCTATTCTGGCATGCGGCAGACGAGGCCACTCCAATCCTACTTCATTTCTACCAGTTGAAAATATATTTTTACTTTTTCAATTTGCTGTACATCAAACCTGCGCGTCACATGATGCTTAAACTACGCTCTTCGCGTGTTTTGCTAACTTTTCTATAGCTTTACAAAATAAATGTACATATAAAGCAAAAAACCAGATCTTAATTTCTTTTGTTACTTTATTTTAGCTTTTTGTAGGCAGGTCAGGTGTTGTTTGCATAAGTCAAGTGACACATCTATAATTAATTAATAAGCTATGGGAATAGATAATACTAAAATGTTGGGAAATGTTATGCAGACGGGAACTTACGAGTGGTAGTTTACCTTATAGCGAAATGTGTCCGTAGCCCGTTCCAGCACTTAATTTTACAACATTCTAGTAATATTTATTTCCATAGCTAATGTAATAATAATAAACTTGTCACTTGACATACTCTCAAGGCACACACCCAACCTCGAAAGAGCTAAAATAAGGTTACGTTTTATGCTTTTCAGATATTTTGTTGTTTTCTTAATATTACATGTCATTTAACATTCACGATATATGAAACGATATTAACTACAAACCTGAAAGACCCCTAAGAGAGTAAATCTAAGGGATCTAATTTGCTAACTAAACTACTAGACGCATTTCAGCCATGTCTACCTTATCTTGCTACGATTAGAATGTGAATGGAGAGTGTTCTTGCATAATATTTCCATAATTCATAGCACACCTCGCCATGACTCAGACCATATTCTACTTCCTGGCCGCGAATATGCATAACAAGTTTATTGGCAAGGTATATCCTAATAACTCCACCTTATAAAAATCTACATAGTCTTTGAAAAGTTCTAATACACTAAATAATATAGTTAAACGTCGATTATAATGTAGTTGTTCATAGAAACGACTCACAAAGGAACTAAACGTGAATACTTGAATAAAAATTTTGCAGCTCATACCATCAACTTCCACGATAATTTATTACAAAAGAAACCTAACATAGACATCTTCCCGATAAATAAATGCGGCATTTCTCCAGCGCCATTAGCAAGCGAACGTGACCTTTCCCTCCATTGTGCAAAACGGACGGAAGTGCCATCGGCACACAAATGGAAGGTTCGGTATAACGGAGTTCCGTCGGCTAATTGCTGATTTCAGATTAAAATAATTCCAATCAGACCCATCGAATAAAAATAGAAGACGAGTTTGTTTTGGTAGATGTGAAGGTGACTGTTTTGAATCATATAAACTTTTCATTAGGTATCGGAAAAACCATTCAGCTAATGTTGTTAGATTATTCATTAGCAAAACAAGTATTTAGTTCACAATATCAACAAAATTGCATTGCGTTGTGGTGGAACTTGGCTTTGTTAGCGTCTTATCTTATTATATACGGTTAACAGGTCGGAAGGTTATATAATGTTTAGCGATATGATTTGTTTATAATAAACAAATTTGAAAAGTATGAGGTGCACTTATACTGCACCTATGTACTGTGTACAGTTAAAATACTATTAGCACAAAAAAACAATACATAAAAAAATATATAAGTACAAAAAATATGCAGTCAGAGTTGTCACGCATCTAAGTACTGGCCTCGTGCAACGTTTGTTAACTTTGTTAAAATCACGTATGTTTTTAGTATTTGTTATTGTTATAGCGGCAATAGAAATACATCATCCCTCGAAAGTCCAGCAATAGGGTCCCGTTTTAGGTACATAACCCTAAATACGACCATTGATCACGTGCATGAATGATCAAAATAAGAATGCAATGAAAATAGTACTTATATTATGGTTATCAATGCATGGGAATTTAAATTTACAATGATATCATTTATAGAGGTAGATTAGAAAATATCAAAATGTCAGCATGATCAATTTTGAAGGCAATATCTATTTTTTTACCAAAATAAGTATAGAATTAACAAATTGAACTACGATAACACCCACAAGTTAAATTTTGCAAAACCACACCATATTACTAAGCCGTTAAAACAAAAACTCAAGGACCAACCAAACAAAAGTCGATACAAGCACAATATGTTAATGATAAGTGATTGATAACATACTCTTTATCATTATCGGCATATATAGGCGGAATGTACAGTTTCACTTTATGCACCACATACAAGCACTCTGTTATATCACCCGCCATAGTTCGACGCGAACTGAACGCAGAAAGCATGCTATCCGTCCAGATAACAGACAAGAGATCTTATCACTACGTTTAAAACAGTTTTAATGTCGCATTGTTTTCTTGCTAATGGATTATAAACGTTATTTATGCGTGCTGTAGGAATCATTTGTGCACGGGATGGATTGATTAATGTACTAGTAATAGTCAGTTAAGATATATGTATATGCGGTTGACTTTATTATTACTTATGTTTGCTATGTACAGTACATAAATAAAGTAATTAGTAGGTATTTAGTTTTGTACTAATCACGATAATTTTAAAAGCGTAAAACATATTATTGTTGAATGCTTCAGTTTGTTATGTAGTCCTATGAGTCAGAAATGTAATAATTATTTCCAAGCTAGAGATCCGTCATTACTTTACATGGGTGCAGTTAACATCTATAGCTGAAAACTGCATTACATTCCATTCAGTTGTGTTTTGAGCACATACAGAGCGACAGCAGCGGCAAGGGACTGTAATTTACAATGTAAAAGATAAAAAGATAAAAAAAAAAGATAAAAAACGTTTATTATGTCATAAGTTAATGTGTGGAGGTACAATCTTAAGCAAAACCAAATACTTATCAAAAACTAAAGAAATTTATTTCTACGGGATCATCTGTCTATCCATCTGTATGATAAATTGATAATTTTCAATTAATAAGGAATATAACTTACGGCCACTGATCCATGTTGAGCCTGTTGCCTGCAGGCGGCGGGTTTTGGACCGTGGAACTGATTAGAACGTCGCTCGGCCCTTTGGAGACAGCTGTGTAACACAATCACATATTAGAATAAGGATATTTTAAGGACTAATTAATTTCTAAGGAGGATTTAAAAAAAGCCGTGTTGGCTAAAAAAAGCCGTGTTGGCTAAGTGGGAGGACACTCGACTTTCATTCCGAAGGTCGTGGGTTCAAACCCCGCCACGCACCTCTGGATTTTTCTTGAGAAATTTATGTGCGCTTTAAACACGTGCTTTAACGGTGAAGGCAAACATCGTGAGGAAACCGGCATGTTCTGAGAACTTCAAAAAAAGAGTTTGAAGGACATGTGACATTCACCAACCCGCACTTGGCCAGCGTGGTGAATTAAGGCCTAATCTCTCTCGTCAAGAGAGAAGTCCCTGTGTCCCAGCAGTGGGAACGTTAATAGGGTGATGATGATGATGATATTTTAAGGACAACGCTTTGTTACATTTGTGAATATAACAAACCAGTCAGGCTTTGCACAGTAACGAATTATACATAGTAAATCTTCCTTTTGAATTACTATCTTTTGCGGAAACCGGCATAAAAATAAGTTGTATAGTTTAAAAAGCGAAAGTACAGTAAATTGATTAATGTTGAAACAGGTATGATTCGTAGTTACTAGCCATTAACCAAAAAAAAATTATTCTTTTATATAAAAAGGATTTGAATTAAATTAATCTTAAAAAAATAATTTCCTATTTGTTACAGTTGACAAATTTGTAATGTCTGGATATCATCTCTATGTTAATTGGTATGAACACTTAAAATGTTTTATTTTATAATTATTATAAAATAATTAATAATGATTTCAGTAATTTTATTAATATGTAAATGGATTCAATCAATTTACAAAGAGTAAGCCTAAGAAACTACCTGCCAACCGAATCGATTTAGGGTCTAAGCTATAGGCATCGGTACGTTAATTTCTAAGGGTCAGCGCTGATATTACGAGGCTTACAAAGGGTTTTCCAATTTTACTTCCAGTACCCTGCTTATATTTATGGTCAATAGAATTTTGTCAAGGTTTAAATCAATATTCCAGTAAAATATAGAAGAAACCATATAATCTGTAATAAATATTAATTCAATAGTTGTTTATTGATCCCCAAACCCTAACATTATCTTGTACAATCTCAGCTAATCACGTTAATCCGGGATTATTTTGATGACTCTAGTTCAAACACGTCACCACTACATTATGTTATTGCCTTATTCATAAAACAAAACATAGGTTTAAACTGATTTAATATTGATAACTGGATACACAACATAAGGTATTGGTACATTGATCGAGATTTGGGCAGAATACCACTCTGGATCAGATAATAAGGCAAAATAAATTGAATATCTAGTGTTAACTATTAAGCTAGTGTTACGAATACTAGAACTCTGATAAACTTCATACGATATATATGTTCATCATAAAACGCCTAGATCAAAGAACAACTGCATGCAGAACATACAAACACTGTTTCTGCATCTGGAATCGAACCAACTGCCCTATACGTGACAAGTGGCCCAAAGTCTAAGTGTTTATTTCCTTAGAAGCGTAGGGCATATATGGACATGGACATTTGGACACTGTACTATTGAGGCAGTAGAATACGTTTTAGTTTTGTATTTCACAAAATTCCATACTAGAGGTACTATTAGAAATGCGAAGTAACTCTGGCTATCTGTTCCACTTTTACGCAAAAACTAGATTTGAATGAAATTTGGTGGTTGGATTTTCTCGAGCCTGAGAAAGGACATAAAGGACAAAGGCTAATTTTTAACGCGGGCAAATTCAATATCAGTCGAGTAACACCGCGGGGCACTACTAGTTATCAATTAGTATCAAATGATAAACAAATTTATATGCAAAAGTTTCGCCGGATCCAATTGAAAAACTTTATGTATTAATAATTACCTTGAGTTTGAGAAGTGTGCATGGCTGAAGGAGTGTTGATGGTGGGAGCTGGAGTCCGCACTGACGTAGACATTATCTATGAAAAAAATATTTCCTTTAAACATTGTTTTTTTAAAAAACGTGTAAGAAAGGAATGTTCAGATGACTGGGGGTGATTAAATAAATAAATATTTCCGGACAATCCACTTAGCAACATTAGGCCCGTGGTAAGCTCTAAGCTTCTGTTACGGGTACAAGACATCCGATATACTTAATAACAATTATATATTTTTTTATTATAGTACATATAAAACACCCAGACCAAGGACAAAGTGCTTGCAGAACATTAAAACTTGAAACCTCGGCGGCAATCGAACCCGCATCGAAATAAGGAAAATCAAATTAAAAAAATAAGGAATTCCGAATTAAGGAAAATGGAAGAGAAATACATGTTGCGCCGACCCCTATTGTGGGTTGTGGGTCATCCATCATCATCATCATCAGCCTGTCCGAGTCCTTTGTGGAGCATAGGCCAGGGTTTGTGCCATCTTCCTGTCTTAACAGCATTGTCAAGAAGAATATGACGATCAATTTATATTCAATTATGACTACACCTTATTAGGAGTATTATTCAGCGACGCATAATGCGATCGGTAGCATATAACACTTCACATAAATATATATGCATTTCTACAATATTACTGCAATTGGCTCGCGCCAGAGTAGACAGTAGCACTAGCGTAAACAGAGAAGAAAAGAGTTTCCACATTCTAGGTTAGCAGTTTTATCTATGACGAGTCCTACAAAGCGTGAAATGAGTTTCTTGTTCATAGAGGTCACATTATGCCATTAACCCCCGTATTCAATCTATAAAAACTTCTTTTTCTGCCTTATACCTATAATTAATTAGGTATAACGCACAATTAGCCTATTTATGCTTTATTTTGCCACTATTATAGAGGTTAGCAAGAGTGAAAAGCTTTTATTTTGTCAATAAATTAGGTATATAAATAACGTTTTTTTATTTTCAATCATTTAATTTACCTCTAAATCTGATATAAAACGTGAAATATAATTATTAAGGAATGCAGGAGTAAAAAAAAGTAGTCAGTGCTAGTGGTGCCAATCTGCGCTGAGTTTCGCGTAATATTTTCCCCAATATTCCATCTCCATTCATTAAAAGTTATAACAAACTGATAACAAACGAGACATCCACAAAGAAGAAAACTTTTGAATGAAAACATTCAAGAAAATGAACGCTCAAATAGAGACTGCGACAAACAATTTTTTGTTAAACTTTTCAATTACTTTCATCAGAAACAAATTTTAATGTTCTTTCACAGTAAACAGTCTCTGTGGTTATGTATGGCCTTGTTAAATAGAAGAAAGAAACGTTTATTTGTCACAAAATAAAAACCAAATATACCTTAAAGTAAACAAAAAAACAATAATAAATGTGACAAAAAGGTGATCATTCAGCATTATGCTGTGATTGAGCGAGTCAAACCACAGCGCTGTTCTCTCATGATTACCTACAAACTTGTACCTATAAACTTGTACAATTGTTTTAGAGAGAGATAGTCATCAGTCTTTGTTAGTGGTCAATAATACAGAATAATAATTAAAATTTTAATAACTAAAATATATTAATAATATATATATATATTTTAAGATAATAGATCTATGTTTGTCCACAATCTCACTCAACTCATAAATAAATACATATTGCTGAACAATCCACACAACAACATCTAGCTCCATGGTAAGCTCTTAGCTTGTGTTACGTGTACTAGACATATTAATATATGTATGTATATAATTAATATACATACATTTTAATACAAATATTAATCACCAGACCAATCAGACCAAGTGCAAGAACATACAAACATTTCCCCCTCGGCGGAAATCGAACCCGCTATCTCTTGCGTCGCAAGAATAATATATGTCGATCTAGAACGGATTTCATTTTGTTAGAAATAAATAAATTATATGTTAATCAAAGCATTGTGACTGAATGAATATCTCACACTAATAATCTCATCTATATGACAATGATTTTGATATGCAAATATCGGTATTTAGTAGACTCACATTATGTGAAATGGAATTCTGCACAGTGGGCGAGAGTGGCGCGTGCTGCCCATTACTGCTCACAACGCCTCCACACTGAAACAAACATCAAATCAGTAACCTTCACACTTTTAACTGAAAACTTCGCCAGTCTAAACATTCCCAACACATCTGCCTCCGCTGAATCAATCTTTACCTTTGATCCAGTAGCGTATCACTTTCTAAGTATCGTGAGAATTATCAGCACTAGAAACCTATGCCTGTGAATATGATCTCTATCTGCTAAAGGTTGGGAGTTATTTTAGTGTACGCGTGGGCAAATGTTAAACAATAACCTAACAATCGTATTTAATCATGTCACGTTTGCAGTGGAGCAAAACCACAGAGTAATTGCTATTTACGTAGGTGGTATAAGTTCTGTTCGATGGGTTCAAAATGAGATCGTATCTCGATATTGCTTGTGCATGATTTGAATAGACTGGTGTTTGCATTATTGTTATCACAAAGGTTTATTGAATGACGTTGTTAAGTCGTGTCGTGTCGACCTCAGCATGAGGAAGGCAGTCAGCGAGATATAGTGTGATTTAGTTAAGTACCAATATCTGGGGTTATCCCCAGGAAAGGTTAACTATGGGATTTGATCTTTGTCAGATTACAATGAACGACCCGCTTTTAATAATAGTTGTTTTACTGTTGGCAGTATAGTCGTAAATGGATGCAGAATAAATATAAATTGATTAAATCTATTTTCTATCTGGTCTATCTTTTGTAACTTAAGAATTCATCAACATATTTAAAGAAATATGTAATGTACGTCTACTAATATTACAACATTGATAAATAAAGGCTTGTGTTTAAGAAACGTAGTCAACTTTTATTTGGTCGCCACATATTGAAATGAGCTAGATTATGTAGATATGTAGATGTGGACTCGTAAAGGCTATATCGCAATGCGTAACCTTATTGAATATGCTGATCAAGGCTAGCCAAACATGGTGATAAAGTACTTAAGACATGTGAATGGATTCAGAAATCAGGACAACCATAAATGTCAATTAAACAACGTTATTATTAGTGCTGTCTACATTTATCTTCATAATTAGAAAAAAAATCTTTGTCTTCATTTATCGTTGGAAGTAGTTTGCATCCATTGTGATTGTGGATATGGCAAAAATGTCCTTGGCTATAACTGAGAGCCACAATATTTATCGTATCTTCATATTTCAGATTAAGCCGTTGCCGCAGCCGTTTATGATATAAGTACAATCTTAACCAAAGCTATACATTTAAATTAATGATTTAGAGACTAAATAAAAAAAAACTATTCTACGCTCTGTCACATCTCGAATTTATTATATTCGATAGCCAGTTAGGTGTATAGATTTCCTAGAAATGTGTAATATAACGTATGATTCACACATTTCCTTGCCATAATTTAAGAATTTTATTTTTTTCCAAGGAACTGTACAAAATGTCAGAGTACACAAATTTCCGCTGGACATTGACACCACATACGAGTATTTCCTTAGTTTTATATTGCCACGTTATAAAGTTAAAACAGGATTTATTGGGGGTAATTTAAAATCCGTTAAATATAAAGATGCAGGATTAAGGTCGATTTATATCTACAGACATTGAGTGTGGCAGACACGTGCCGTGACAGACACCGACAGACACCATTTATTTATATGTAACGTATAGAAACGTGCCGTGACAGACATCCCGGATACCGACAGACACCGTCATCGGCGTCCGCTCTCACTGGCAGTTACTGCATAGCTTTAGAAGAAAAAGCATGTTATTGAAAATGTTCAAACACTTCTCTATTGAAGATTTGTCCATAATTGCATTATTGTTAGAAGAAGATAAAACTAAAAAAAGAGCAAAACGCATGGCTGTACATCCTATGCTTAAGAAAAGAAAATTAGAAGGAGAATACTGGACGCTCTTTAAAGAACTTGTTGACGATGAAAAAAAATTTTTCATATATTTTCGTATGAGCCGGTATCAGTTTGACATTTTACTAAACAAAATTGAATTGCTGATAACCAAACAAGATACAGTTTTTAAGGAAGCCTTGTCACCAAAAGAAAAACTAGCAGTATGTCTCAGGTAAGATTTATTACAGAATTATTTATTATTGTGTAAACAAAGTGGAATACTATTCTAACTGCCGATACACCCTTTCGTCAGTAAGGTCTGGCTGAAAACCTTGGTAAAAATCTTGTATTGTTTCTGGCATAGGAGTATTGTCTTCATAAGTGTCAAATGTTGATGGCGTGGATACCGTAGAACTCGTTGATGGCCTGCTCAGTATCTCTATTTCCATGTCAGATACTATTTTAAATATCTTTGCTTTTGCAATAGCCCTCTCTCTGGGCGGAAAAGATCGCAATGTAGTTACAACTCCAGCCATAACTTGTTCGATGTCGTCCGGCGGAGGAGTATTATTTTTACTCTCTATTATATACTTCATTAGTACAGTACTAGGTGTTTCATCAGTTGCTTTTTGGCCTCGTTTACCCTTTGGCTGAGGGTGCTTTGGAGTTTGAGCTGGGGAGGGTGTAGTTGGCAATGTACCAACTGTTTGTTGACTAACCTCAGGTGTAAATGTGTCAGTCGTTTGTTGCTCAACCTCAGGTGACTGAGCAACCTCTTCCTCGTGTGCATAATCATTAAAACCGGGTACAGGTGGAATTGGACATTTAGTCGGCCTTTCTTTCATGTACGGCAACAAAAAAGACATTTCTTCTTCGTACCTCCATTTTTTTTCACGAACACTAGCCTGTCCACTTTTCGTATCTTTTTTCTTTTTATGAGAACGTCTGAAGGCATCTCGCAACAGTGCCCATGCTTTTTTACATTCATTTCCTAAAACAAGGAAAACAAATATCATAATCATAATATCATAATGTTGTATTTGCAGATTTTTGGCTACTGGGGACTCCTTCGTTTCTATAGCATTTAGTTATAGACTAGGAGTAAGCACTGTACACAAGATAGTGAAAGAAGTTTGCAGTGCAATAATAGAACGGCTGATGAGTGAAACAATGCCTGTCCCTACAAAAGAACAGTGGCAAAAAATCGCAGAGGAGTTTTGGAATACTTGGAATTTTCCAAATTGTATAGGAGCCATTGATGGCAAGCACGTTCAAATAACTGCTCCGGCAAACTCTGGATCTCAGTTCTTTAACTATAAAAAAACTTTTTCAATCGTGTTGATGGCAATTGTGGACGCTGACTACAAGTTTATATGTGTCGACGTCGGCGCTTATGGAAAAAACAGTGACGGAGGTATTTTTTCAAATTCAAACATCGGAAAAGCATTAATTTCAAACACATTTAACGTTCCAGAAAGCACAAATTTACCTGGCACTGAAATTACAGCGCCATATGTTATCATAGGAGATGAAGCATTCCCTTTGACAACTTATCTAATGAGACCATATCCTAAACCTCAACTAGATGACCAAAGAAAAAATACATTCAACGATAGACTATCTCGTGCAAGAAAAGTTGTCGAAAATGCATTTGGGATTTTGTCTCAAAAATTTCGTATCTATAACAGGAGAATACAACTTGATCCAGATAATGCAGACAATGTTATTATGGCGACGTGTATCTTACATAATTATATAAAATCTGGTGGTTCTCAGCATTCACATAATGAAGAAAACATTATTGCATCATATTCTTTGTCAAACCTACCTAGACAGGGTGGAAATCATCAGGTAGCCGCATTTAATGTCAGAGAGAATTTTGCTAGGTTTTTCGATTCACCCGAAGGAGCGTTAAACTACTAGGTGATGATTTCGGTGTCCTGTCGTTTGACCATAACTATACTAATTTTAAGTTGAAAAAATGTTATCTAATAAAAACCCAACATACTTACTATTGTTGTTGAAAGACTAATAAAGGCGTCATTAGCCTGTCAAGTCAAATTAAAATTAAGTAAATTATATTATGTGACTGTGTCTATTTTTATAAGTTAAATATTGTTAGAGTTAAAGATCTTTAAAAAAAAGTGTAAAATACATTATAAAAAAATAAAATATGTACTCACCATTACTATTAAGTTTTATTCCTATTTCCTTCCACGCCTGATCCTTTTTCTGATTGTCACTATACCTTTTATCACTTAAATCATAAAGGTATTTGTAATCTCGTACAAATTCTATGAGCTTTTCGTTATCCATTGTAAAAATGCAAAATAAAAAAGAAAGCACGTGTACGCAGTTCCGATACTCTATTCACACTGCCCGGCAAGGAGCCACAGACACGTACAGACATGAACCGCGCAGACAAAATATTCTTTCCGAGAATACTGGCCGGGCACGACACGTGTCTGTAAGCGTCTGTACGGCCGTGTTACGATAGATATAAATACGTTAATAGTTACTGTATGGAAGAATATCATTTTGTCTGCCACGGCACGTGTCTGCCACACTCAATGTCTGTAGATATAAATCGACCTTTAGTTTTCTTACCGGCAGTTGATGGGGTGGCTGTGCGCGTTTCAGCCTCTGCGGGGCTGTGGGCGCGGGCGCGGCCGACGCCGAGTACCAGCCGCAAGGGCCCACGCCCTGGCCTCCCCCGTGCACACCGTGCTAAAACAACAACTATCATTATAACAATATTCTACTGACGTTTAGCCTATATATATGTAATTTTAATGAATGATCAAATTAATATGGGTGTAATATACAAGGTAACAGTTTTCACATCTATATAAATAAAAATGAATTGTTGTTCGTTAGTATGATTAAAACTCGAGAACGGCTGAACGGATTTATCTTATCATAGTCTAGGGAAGGTTTAAAAGGCGAGAAAAAATCCAATAATTGTCCAGATTTATTTTTTTATAAAAATCCGTGCGAAGCCGGGGCGGGCCACTAGTTATAAATATAAATTTAAAATAATTAACGGAACAGATTTTCATGAAACAAATATAAGCACATGCGCTCCAAACTAAATTGAAATCGCTCCATACCGTTCGGGAGCTATGATGTCTCAAAAAACAGACAGACAGACACGTCAAACTTATAACACCCCTCTTTTTTGGTCGGGGGTTAAAAATGAGTGCCTTGCTTGGTTGTTTGTATCTTCAGATATAACCAAGCTATTCGAACATCTCGTTGGTGGAGGGACTACGCTGCGTTAGCTTGTTGTACTAGTGTAAAGACACGTCTTATTTCAAGACAAAATAGCAGTTAATTCAGTGGGCTTTAAGAGGTTATAATACTAATACAGCACAAGCACCCCCATTTACGTTCCTACTGCATGGACACAGGGACTTCTTTCATGACGAGAGAGATTATGGCTTAACTCACCACGCTGGTCTAGTGAGGGTGTGAGGGGATGATTGCCTTCATCGTTAAAGCCCGTGTTTAAAACGCACATATTTTTTTTTAAAAGTATTATTTAGAGGTTCGCTGATAGGTTTAAACCCTGTGGCATATACATATAGTAAACCTACGGTATAAAATAAGAGTGTGCACCCACTTAGCCCACACGCCATTTTAATACTATTAATAGAAACGTATAAATATACTTGCGGCCCGCCCCGGCGTCGCACGGGTATAAATTTTTCCGGAAATTATTCTAATTTTTCTCGCCGTAAAAACCATTCTATCTCTCAAGTTGGATCGAACTGCACATGGTGTGCGAATTTTATTATAATCGGTTAAGTGGTTTAGGAGTCCATTGAGGACAAACATTGCGACACGAGATTTATATATATTAAGATGAGAAGAGACGTTGCAAACAGAGATATTTATTTATAAAACATAGGTTGTGATGGTTTCATGTGGAATATAGGTTATATCATGTTGTCCTCATACCACGACTTCCACTATGCTGATAAGTAAACTCACCGTCTTATAGACGTATTATCCAATATAAAGCACCTACATCGGAACTCGATAAACAAACAGTTAAGTTCTCATCTTCATTTGCACATAGCGTGACCATTCAATGTCTTGCATATTGTATTGCATAAAGTGGAAGCTTTTCAGTGATACTGACCTCCGAATATAAGATATTAGAAACTTTAAATATGAATTTAAGTTGTATCGAATAATTCAGGTAAATTGTGATTGTGTGTACACATTATATACTGCGATACATAACTGAGAATTTTCGTGTTGGGTAGAAATAAGTACAATATTATAGAATAGCGTCACGATAATATTTACAACGATATTTTAAAACTTGGTACATGTTTGGGAAAGGATTTTTTAATGGAACAAACTTATAGTTTTTTTCCACATTACGCACAGATGGAAGTTCCAATATCGTAAAGTCTATAATTTCCTTAAAGGCCCATTGTAGGCTCGAGTGTTTTATGTTTGTTTATCATGGCTTGTAGATTTATAGATAATGACTTTATTGTACACCAATAAATACAAACTAACTTACAAATACCAATCAGTAACAATTATTATTCGTTTCAACTGTAGTACAAAATAAAACACTAACGCCCCGGCCGTGTTTTATAGGGTTTTACAACGGGAACAACGTATTTCCCGCGATGAAAAGTAGCCTATAACTTTCCTCGATAAATGAGCTATTTTACGGGGGAATAACTTATTTTCTGCGCAATAGCCTATAGCGTTCCGCGATAAAAAGGCTACCTAATAGTATTTTTTTCAAATCGGAGCAGTAGTTACTGAGATTAGCGCGTTCAAAAAAACAAACCTTTCAGCTTTATATGTTTCAAAATTGGTATATAAAGCGGAAACGGTGTGAATCACACGCACCTCGTCATGAGGTCAACTTACGAACCCCTTCCTCTTTAAATACCAATCTTTAAACACTCTGTAGTACCTAGTTCATATTTTCATAAAACTACTCGACTAAGCATCCTATAACAGCACTCTATTTCATTTCATATAATTTCCTGTCATATTTTGTTGATAGGAAAACGTTTAACTTTTCAATAGCGGATGGGAGTGGGAAAAAGCGGAGTTCGTTATAGGTATCAAGATTCCTAAGTCCGCCATTCACCGCGATCGATCATCACTAATGGCAACCGCAGTCTGCTTTCAATGCCTAGGTATACTGAATGCCGTCGCGACGACGCCGACCGCAAGACGTCATTCGTTAGGACGACTAGGACTAAGGACATGATCATAATGCCCGACATCGTCGGAGAGCCGGCCGCAACGCTCATATCGAGGACAATGATTAAGGGCAATTCATTTGCTCTACTTGTTTTCTATTGAAATGTTGAGTGCTCTACACTGTTACTAGATTATATCAGAATTCTACGGGCTGAGTTAACGATCCATTGAAATGTAACCTTGGCGGTACGCCAATTTCATGATGCAGGTAAATACACATGCATTCTAATATTTTGTTTGAAAAATGTATACAATGTTTTTAGTAGTTGCAAGGCCATCTTGTTGCCAAGTTTAATTTGAACTTGTTCTGATTTTTTTTAATGATACAATATTGTGAATTATTATGTAAGACTTTCCCAAAAGGTTATTAAAAATTACGAGCATTATAGTCTTATAGTAACTACGATTAATAATATTTTTACTAAAAAATGTAAGTATCTTTTCCAGACAACAACCGTAACAACGGCCGTTTATATAAAATGTTTAGTATGCCAAATCTTATGGCAATCGCATAAAACTGCTATAAGCTTTGATAAAATAGACCAATTAAGTTTTTGAGTAATCCAATCCATTATCACGACTTTACATTTCCAGGTAGCCCCCAGATCAGATAGAAGCATTGATAAGGAGTGTGAAACAAACGTGCTTGTTTTTTACACAATGCCTTATTTGAGGTCTTACAAAGAAAAAGGCGCGTTTTATGATGTAATGTATTTTAAAAAATTCCTGGCAAAGGCAAGACACGGGAAAACTAAGTTTAAAATAATGTTGTGTCTAAGGTAGAGAGCTATAACGAGAGAGAAGAGCTCTAACGCAATATTTCAAATAGTTAGAGTTTGGTATAAAATGGAGTTAAAGGATTTGTACCTGTACAAGTGGCGGATGCGCCTGATGACGATGTATATCCGAATTCATATCGGTCGTCTCCTACGACAGCTCACCCTTCATCATCTGCAAAAAAAAAAATAGTATTCACTTCATTATAAACAAAAGCATTTTACAAATTTGCATCTCACGCATATCGTCAGAAATATTCACCGCATTGTTTGGTAGCGCTTCTAAAAATGGAATTTACGATACGATAACCCTTTGTGTGGAACCATCATTAATTATTCCGCATTTTTTTAACTTTAGCTCGACTTTCCTGAAAGTTTTACGCATTGCAGAGTTCGTATATCCGCAAACTTAAGTAAAGGTTAACAAGTCATCTTTGTAGCAGCAATTAACTTTTATAGCAATCATAAATTAATACAAAAATAAAATCCTTTATTGATCGTAAGGATTCAATGTCAGTGATATAAACACGATCTGATTGATATTATGAATCATCAATGTTTATGTTTTGCCAGGCTTGTATGTTGTGTTGTGTATAGCTAAGAGTTTATATGAAATTAGCAAGTGTGGGTGATTTTCCGCAAGTAGTTGTGGTATGGCCGGCTGAGTTTCTGCTGATTCACTCTCGTCCTCAAGGCGATGATGTGGAACTAACGAGGTAGGCGCGATGAATTCGACTGTGTCGACTATCGTGACTGAACACTCTGTTTGTATATAGAAGTTACATAACACGCACAGGTGCAATAATGACAACATACGGTTATAACATTGGTTGGAAGGATTTGTACCTAACTGATGACATCTATATAAATAAAAATGAATTGTTGTTCGTTAGTCTGTTTAAAACTCGAGAACGGCTGGGCCGATTGAGCTGATTTTGGTTTTAAAATGTTTGTCGTAGTGCACGGAAGGTCTAAACGGTGAGAAAATAAGGACAAATTTCCGGGAACTTTTTTTACCCGTGCGACGCCGGGGCGGGCCGCTAGTTGTAAATAACGAGAAAAGGGTTGGAAGTATTGTGTACTTCCGTTTAAATTCAAATGTAAATGAAATATTAGAAGAAATATACAGGTTTTGTGGTTTAAAATATTGTGTATTAACGCCACTCTCGCTACGCTACGCGTTCTACGCTGCAACCTTGAGGGTCAGGGATCATGTCATTCAGAACAAGCAAGATCTTTTTAATCTTTAACAACTTAGGCCAAGCGTTTCCCTAATTCAATTCAAGTTATGAGTCACGTCACGACAGATTAAAATATGAAACCCCTTCAAGCCACGCCATGGCTATGAGACCAAGTGATTGTTGTTTGATTCACGGTACATCCGTACATAATTACTTATAAGTTGTCTTAAAAATTAATTTATGTATTACAACTGTTTGTCTCAAAAACTATCTTAGGTGCTGTTTTCACTAACTTATACCTAAAGTGACTATAATAATGGTTTGTGTATATTGTAATTTCTAAGGTTTGACAAATGAGTGGGTCCATAGCTTAATGTCATAATAACTCGTCAGTTCAAAATGATGTTAACTATTACCGTAGAAAATGCCTTATTTGCTGGTGTTAAGCCGCAAAACGTGGGCAAGGCTGCAGGGCAAAAAGGTATTTCTAAAGCTTTCAATGGTCTGGCTGGAAGCATGTATAATCATTTTAATACTGAGTATTATTGCCTCACCGATTAGTTGCAGTGTACAAAGCAGTAAAGTCGCGTGCATGCGTGAGCGACTGTTTGGTGGAACGGAGAAATCCACGCTTGGCTACCTCTTGCATTATCATGCCACATTTTCTCATATGCGCCTGATACCGTCTCAACACGCAATTGCACTATTTATGTATTACGTCATTTCACGGTCAGGCGATTAAAAACAAATAATTCTTGTTAAACGAGCCAATAATGGGTTGCTTTTAGTTGAGATTTTCACAAACAAATGGGCTAATACAAAAATGTGTTGTGTATTGTTATTTTATACCTTTTAGTGAGAAATCGGTCTTTTCAAATAAGTGCAATGTACTTTTGGTCAATGTTATTTTGAGGAGGTTTTTTGTTTGCGTTGTAATAAGGATTCAAATGGGATTGAAGTGTCGTAAATTTTTGCCAGTCACTATAAGAATTTTAATTGAGTCATAAACGTTTTGTTGCTATAAGGATGCATTCAATTTGTGTTTGGGTTATTGAGAACGATTTTATATTAATTTAGCTTTTGCTGCCTCTTGGCACACTGGACGAAGGCTTCGTTTTGCTCGTAATAATAATTTATACAAAATATATGCTTTAATTACATTTGTTATAGAAATACAATTCAAGTTCAAGTATTATGATTTATAACGGGTAACATACCATGATTTGACGGTTTTTGAGTTTTCCGATATTAAATCATAATATTGTTAAAAACCATGATAATTTAAAAAGTTATATCAAGTTCAAGTACGTTATTACATTTCATATTTTATGAGTACCTAGTACTAATCTATACTAATATTATAAAGCTGAAGAGTTTGTTTGTTTGATTGTTTGTTTGTTTGTTTGTTTGAACGCGCTAATCTCCGAAACTACTGGTTCGAATTGAATAATTCTTTTTGTGTTGGATAGTCCAGTTATCGAGGAAGGCTATAGGCTATATAACATCACGCTACGACCAATAGGAGCAAAGATATAGTGGTAAATGTGTAAAAAACGGGAGAAATTGTTCATCTTTGAAGCCTTCCGTTGCGTGCGCCGTGAAAACGGTTCAAGATACACAAAAAATATGTATTAAAGAATAATAGCTCTTTTAAAAATCTAAAAAACAGTCCGCGATAGTATATGTCTATCTTTTAAGATTAACTCATAAAAACCGTTTTACTGGTACCTAATTTGGTCGAAATAATTTGTTTAAGTTGTATCAACATAATAATATTAATCTTTATTCAAATAAATATGCTGTTGGTTAAGAGTACTTCATCCATTATAACGCGGGTAGCACCGCAGGGCACAGCTAGTACATAATATGTATTATTAAACTGAAGCATATGAAGTTTTTTTAAACAGCATTCTCTTTGCTTTATAACTAATGCAGATATAAGAGAAACTCATATTAGACATAGAGATAGACTGTACGTACCGCAGTGTAGAGTCAAACTCATAAAGGTCTATCACCAAGCAATTCTTTTACCAGATAATTGAAAGTCGTTACCTGAAAATGTGTTTATATTTCAATTAAAGAAATGACGTCAAAGAATATTTAGAAATAAAAATTGATAAAAAAAAACTGGTAGCCTAGTTTCTTTTTGTTAGTTTTTGTTTTAATGTTTTATACATTAATTTTGATTATTCCTGTAATGCGTAATTACCTTATTATAATCATCACGTCGTCAAAGTCCAGTGTGCTCCCACTTAGCCAACACGACGTTGTCTTGACTTCTCTAATAAATTTAATTTTAATTTATTTCTTGACATTATATAGGAATTAATTCGTAGGTTACTATTATCTATTCTCTTTTTCATATGCATAATTGTTTTAACCCCCGACCAAAAAAGAGGAATGTTATAAGTTTGACGTGTCTGTCTGTCTAGGACATAGTTCCCGAACGGATGGAGCGATTTCAATTTAGGTTTTTTTTGTATGAAAGGTGAGTTTGGCCCGGGTGTTATGAGGCGTTTAAATGTTATGGGGGTGAGAGTGGGGAAGGAAAACCAAAAATCTGCAAATATACTCGAGTGGGGTATTAAATAAAAGAGCATCGCGTGCACATTACTAGATTTTTTGGTGTTTTACTTTTAAGGAAATTAAGGCATTGGAATAAGGGTTTTTTCTTAAATTTTAAATTAATTTATTTATAATTTTGACATAACTAACATTTAGAATATATTATTATTTGCACGTCTTAACAAGCAAAATGTAATGAAACTAACATTGACATAATCTAAGACCTATTGTACCCACCTACCTACATTTAAGCAAATAAATGATAACTATTTATATTTGTTTGTTTCTTTGTTTGAACTCGCTTATCTTAAGAGCAACAGGATCGATTTAAAATAGTAATTCCATGCTAAATAGCCTATTTATCGAGGAACGTTCTTTTCTAACCTATTTATTACACAGGAGAATATATTATTCGACGTGAATACGTGAATAGCTCGTTTGGGATAAACTGTAACCAACACAAGTGTTATTGTATTTATGAAGGTTACGCGGTGCCTCAACAATGACTAATAAATTCATGGATAATTAAGATGTATACGAAGAATACAAATGAATTTAACCGTGGTAATCATCAAGGTCGAACATCACCTAAACCCTCCTTTGAATTAGGAAGAGGATCTCATCTTTGATATCAGGGACAATAATTAACGGAATCGCAAAGGTTGCTGAAATACCAGCAGTAACTAAACTTACTAATGAATTTAATAAATTTTAAATGCGGGATCCAGGTCTAAGCCTGAGAATAAATACAGCACCTGCCCTGACCCTCGTCATGGATCAATGGATTAAAGGTAGGATACTATTAATAATAAAAGGCCAGCTCAGATAGGCAATTGGAAAGGTTTTCTTAAAAGTTTAACGATTGAGAACTGGTTTTATCTAATTTATTCGTTGAATCCGATTAATTACTAAAATTTGAAATAGTAGACGGAAGTAAACTGGCGTTTATAGTCAAATCTAAATGTGATTATTACGACACGAAGTTTGGTTATAGTCATCTTATGGAATTCATGATAAAATTGATAAATGAGCAATATTTAAGAATATTTTGGTTGCAGACAAGCTGGGGATACTGTGCCAAATTTAATAAAAGAGGTCAGAAGAATATTATAAGCGCCATGATCACGGAAACAACTGATCGCTTGCAACAGCGTCGAAATATCGGAAAACTCAAAAACCGTCAAATCAGAGAGTATATAATCACTACGTTTTAAGAGACGGGACTAGGAAGGAAATTTTTGATCTAGGCAAAATGTCAAATCGAAGTTTACTATAAATGAAACACCAACATAATAAATAATCTGTTAGAAGTTTAAAAGCAATGGTACCAACATGAAGATAATTTTAAACCTTAAAGAAGAAGAAGGGTATAGGGTTGCACTCGTACAGAATCGAGTTTTATCGATATCGATGATTTAGGTTTCTCTCAATAATAGGTTGGACCTACATACTGAAATTGGGAACAGGGAGGAGGATACTTAGTACAAAAACAAAGCGCAAAGCAAAATATTTATTTATACAATATATTATGTTCATAGTGCGTACCCATTATTTATGGCGAGATGTAAAACATCATCACATGATCATGATGATAACATGATCTATTGAATTGAATTAAATAATACATAGTATATATATTATAGGAAACATGATGTAAAGAATGAGAAAGTAATTTTGTTGTTGAATAAATAAATAATTAACTTTTGGTATTATGATCAGATAAATCAAAGAAAATGTTCCGCTATTGCAAAGTGTGTTAAAACCGCAAATTATTTTTCAACACATCGAGATGAATCTAAGAATATGATACTCCTCCTATAATGTGTCATTTAAATGAGGTTGACCAAGCATCATCTGAAAAAAAAGTTTAATTAAAGAAAAACAGCACAACAACAAATTAATTAATATATAGTATACTCCTGATCATATTGATGGTTAATGGTTTTAGATTCCGAGTGTTGAACTGAGGATGTGAGAGACAAATTCGTTATATTTATGTTCAAATAAAGAAAAATATAACAGGCCATAGCATATTATCGTGTTATAGATACAATTTTGAAATGAGGCTTATGTCCTAGTATATTAAAAATGATGATGAATAATTCATATTTAATTCGTAGCATAGAACCATTTAGGTCTGGTGGACTTGTAATTTTGTGGTATGAAAATATATCGATGATAGGCGAGCAAACAAAACGCCTATTGTTTACAGAAGCATTATATAACATATTGGTAAATGTACTCACCGATCTTCATCCAGGGCAAATATTTGGTATAGGCTTTTTGTCTTCACTTGTCTGCTGTATGAGTTTCTTGCAAATTTCGCATCGAATAGAATTTTTATGAATTGTTTTGTTCTTCATAATTTTCACAAATTTGCGGTCCTAAATGACAATTAAACATCAAGTACTAGACTGATAGGTGACAAATTGACAATGATCCATGAAGAATAAAACCTATTTAACAAGAAGAAGAAGAATAATAATACCACTTATCTCAGAAGTAGCAGTTACATAAAGATTTGCGAACCACTAAAGCGTATTTAATATTTGGAAGTATTATAGTCGCGATTAGTTTTATTAAGTTGGCATTTTTTTTTATTATGGTGGCAATTTTTTCAAAGCAATGCCTTAGCAAAGCTCTAAGTCAGATTCTATCATAGACACTTGCACCAGCCTGCGTCAAATCATGGTATGTTACCCGTTTTAAATCATAATATTGTTAAAAACCATAATAATTTGAAAAGTTATGTCAGAAGTTGATTTAATCATTTGTTGTGTCGCCAGTTCTATTTTCTTTGATATTTAGAACGCTAGGTAAGTATTTTGTGTTATTCTAAACTCTAGGTACTTAGTTAAGGAATCAAAATTTGGTATGCTATTATGCATCCACTAAAGATACAAAATGACCGACGTTTTTGACCATGTAACATTACTTTTGAAAACGAAATAAATTTACAGCCTGAGTGTAATATATGACATTCTCTACTGTGAGCCGCAAGCAAGGCCAACGCGTAAAAGGAAATATTTGCAGATGTATAACCAAAGAAATCTGTGCGAGGTTCAGTCGAGCGTACACACAATGAGTACAATGCAATAAGAGCAAAACATCGGTCCGTCATCAGAGGAGGGAGGATGCAGTGCTTGCGCGTGCCGAGTTGAACGACCAGCAAACCGCAGGCACGTTTCACTTTCATCTCGGGACGGAGTTCCACGCCTGCTGACTTACGGAATAACACCGTCCATCAAAGCATTGACACCTCCTTGTTTACATTGACCTTTTTAGTTGTTTCCGGATCGTGTAAAAAAGTAGGCCGGTGTTACAGATGTTTTGAAGATTTTAACTAAACACAGTGGCGGCTAACCATTTCGAGCAAGTTAGCAAGTGTTTCGCTTTGAAAGTATGAAAGATGGCCATGATAGAGTAAAGTAAAAATGAAGTACCTACGCAATTACATGCAAATTAATATTGCTATTTTTTCACATGGCTAAATAATGTATTTTGCTATAATTCTCATGTTATCTTTATTGACCCAAAACAGGTTAACCAAACAAGAGTCTTCCATTGACAACGTTAACCTCTCCCATTTCAATAAAAATAATAACCATCTTAACTCTGATCGACCACAATAGAAGCTTCTCGTCTTTATAAGAAATTCATGGGCACTTTACAACTTTCCTCTGATATTTTGTTGTGACATTCGCCAAATCATAAAGCATTTCCATTGAAATTCCGGGTACCGAGAGCGCGAGTAGTAACGTGCCTTACTGAAAGAACCGGTTTCGGAATGGCCGGATGACACAATAATCAAGTCTCGAGAGCAGCCATTAATTGCTTTGTTCTCTATTTTCACATACGCGCAAGATTTCCCCGAGAAAGGCTATAAAAGTCACCCATTAAGCACCACACAGTAGATACTAACAGTTTACTAAATATATGAGGAAGGAATACAAACTTCCAGACTGTTTATGTTACGCTGTTCTGTTTACGTTTTATTTTCTGTTGCCCTACTGCCGGAACTCAATGTGCGGTACATGGTAGGTATGCGACGGTATTATTTTAAAGAACATGCAACAAGAGAGATGAACACGTTAGGGCTATTATAGCGCTATTAGAGACAATAATGATGAGTAGTACATGTTTATAGTACGGTTGCGTTTTTACTTACTTTTCTTGATAATGTTGTTGATTTATATAAAGGAAATATCTATCTACTTGATGACAACATCCGACTACAACTACTGGTTTTGAATTGTTATTTTCAAGTTACTATAAATTAAGTTCAAACCGAGTTGTAATGAATCATATTTTTAAATCTTGGGGAAAATACCATTTTTTAAACGTTCAAGCGCGAGCTGATACGAGGTGAAGTCAACGAATTGTAATTCGACCTTTATTCGCAATATAAAGTAAATTGCTTCCTTTCCTCGTATTACTATAAAGCACGAGGTCGATTGAATCTTGTTATTTTCCGTAATATTTCTTATAGTAAAACGTGAGTGAAACAACATACTGTTATTTTAATGTTTTAAAATATGTTTAGTTACCCTACCTCTGTATTCCCGACACGCAACTTTGATGGAATATTTAATGATATATGGTGTAAACAGGGTTTTCCCTAAAACTTAAAACAACCAGCACCCTTCTTGCCTGCCAAATGCAAGGTGTATCATAAATAAAATCAGTTTCGAAGGGTATTTCCATGTTTGGGGAATATTAATCCTGTTTTGGACAGTTACGCCGCCGTCCGCCCCAAAACCGTATTTCATAGTTGTTGCCGCTCCTTACGCTTTTATTGCACTATGACTCACGTTTTTGTACATGCTCTTGCATTTTGCAGGACATTCGGAATAAGATTTTATGTTTGTTTAGATTTTCAGATAGCGCCCGAATTCCTTACTGCATTTAATTGGATATTTTGTCAAGTATTGGAGACTGCTGTTCAACAAAGACAAAGCGTATGCGCAATCTACATCAGCCTACATAAAGTCAAATATAGATGTGGGCATTTACGGATTGGCCTTGTGACACAAACACAGAATTGGTCACGTAACTTATCTATATGGTCATCTTTTGTGTTGGATTTTGTACATTAGTTAATTTCGACTTACAATACAATACAATACAATACAAAAACGCTTTATTGTACACAACACAGGAACATAAACACGTAAAACAAAAAAAATAATAATTAAAAAACAAGTGGTACAATGGGCGGCCTTATCGCTAAAAAGCGATCTCTTCCAGGCAACCTTAGGATGGAAAAAACTTTACTTAAAATAGAAAGGAGGTAAGGGTGTACAATATTAAAAATATAACAATATCATCTAAATATCATTATCATAAAAATATAGTACAAACATATAGACATATATACAAATATATATACTTACGTTGATATTTATAGTTAAATCCAATTCAACGCACCGCTGAAATCACAGGAACTGAAAATTGTTTAGTTTCCTTACGTAAGAACTTGAATTAGATTTCACTTATTTACATGTTTTATAAACTGAGTATATTCCGAATCATTATAATATAATTTGCTACATTCCAGTAAAGTAGACGACACTGTACAAACATTGCCTTGTTTACACACTAATGAATGACTCAACGTGTTCGTTAGTACTTTAACACAGAAAGGTGAATAGCTTACTTAATTAAAATGGTAAATCCAATGTAATAAAGTTCAAATTCGATTGTGTAATAAAGACGACACGCGCGTGTAGGTTTCGCGACGAGCGAACTCAAACTGTCATCGAGGGGCTGCCAGTCATAGAGATTTTAATGAAATAGAAATATTTCATCCTGTTCCTACAAATTCCTAATAATATTACCAAAACATTTTCCCAACAGCCAACATTCTGGTTAATTGCCAAATTGACAGACAATTAAAAAAATCCATATCAATGTTTATCTGCAAAAAATATGTAAGGGAAAAAATGGATTAATGGTTTAAGTCGGGCATAAGTCTCTTACAAAACAATTTATCTAAGATTTTATGTAGCATCGCTAGAGCGACTTTAAATAATGAAACCAGTCAGACCGTTATCTAAAGACCTACATAGCTACATACGCAATGGCATGGCACAGTACCGAGAGAAGAGTATCTGTAGAAGCACATACGACAGTGGCGTAGCGTGCCTTGTCGGGGCCCCGTATAAAAAATTTTTTGGAGGTCCTTATATGGAGGTAAAGATTTTTCACAAAAGAAAAAAAATATTGTGAGAAGTAATATTTATTTATCACATAATTTACCCATTTTACAAATAAAAATCGAATTTTAAATATTCTTGCCTTTTTATCGGCAAACTGATTTATTAAATCATTTATGGCTGATGATGATTTTAGTTTTTCTAAAGTTTCTCCCTATATGGACAATAGTAAGATGTCTGACAGCCGTTCTTGTCCCATCGAAGTTCTTAAGTAATTTTTTATTAGTTTTAATTTTGAAAAACTTCTTTCTGCCGTTGCGGTTGTAACTGGAAGGGTTAAGAATAAAAAGCTTGCTGTGATTACCTCGGGAAAACTGGATGCAAGACTATTGAATTTTACTAGCAATAATTCAATGAGTTCTTTAATGGAATAAATTTTTTTAATTTCAGAATTTAAGCATGTTTTTAGAGCCTTTAATTGGTCACAAAGATTAAGTGAGATGTCTTTACTGTATTTAGCAGACAGTTTTCCGGAAGCGTTTAATATCACTTTGGGGGCCCCCGTGGCCCGGGGGCCCCGTATAATTGATACGGCAAATACGGCGGTAGCTACGCCCCTGACATACGAGTACAATATGCATAAGGAGTGTCGATTTCCCGACTTGATCGTTACGGGTCTCGAGTTACTCAGTACTGCAATGCAAACCGAAGCCAAACAGCACAGGAAGTGTGTTACTAACAGGCATATCTAATATCAGCGTGGATGGATACTTTTACCATGATCATTTCGTTCTCTAGTGTGTCTGTCTAAAAGAATCAACGAATTTGTTAGGAATAGGTAAATGTGTTTTCGCGATCTTGGCCACCGTATTTTGCAATACACATTAACTTTTGCGCAGTCTTTGGCATTGAATACGAAAACAAACATTTATTATGCGTTATTACATAATTCTTAAAACAAGAAACAATATTCCAAAGGCTTTTTGTTGTGGTTCTTTTGAATGGATATTGATTAAGATTGAGTGGGCTCTAGTCGTAGGTGTAAATTCTCAACAGTAGCTTTAGTTAATGCATGAATTGTGTATCGCATAATAATTCGGTACAGCATTACTGTCAACGAAAACATTGTGTTAATATCAAGATTACAAGTTTAGCAGATAAATATACGTAGATATTTTTATAAAATTTGATGTTCAGTGATGGGTCCAGTGACTGATACAATATAGGAGAACCATGCATATGCCCTAGAAAAATAAGATACCAAAAGAGCTTACAGTGATGATTAAATAAAAAACTAGGGCAACCATCAAAAAGGTTTATTAATTGGTAAGACAAATTTCGTGTCATGCGTCAAACATCCATGCAGAGTGGCAAAATGCAATACAATTAGTGTTATTTGTGGCAACTGGAGCGTGAGAGGAATCCGGTACGAGGTAGTGTTCGTAGCGCATTGCCCCGTAACCGAGTGTTGGTTGTCATCGAAATGCCCTCTATTGAGGTGAACGGAGCGCGGAAATCGTGTTCTAAGTCGAACATAGTCAGCGCCGATGCAGACCTATGCGAATGCACACTCCACCTCGAATGCTTTAGACGACAAAGACGACGTGCTATGTGGTGCTATGTTGCCAATGTTCGTTAGTACATATAAGACGAACCCTCCGGGCGACCTACGTTAGAAAGTGCAGCGAGGGAGATGCTCTGACCGTGACCTGTATCCACGCGGAGCCAAAGTCATACGAGACATTAAGAAAAGATGCGTATAGATAACAGGCAAAATGTCTCTACTGTGCTACTAATATCTTAAAAGGAAGGTCATACAAATGTCAGATAATATGGCGAGATTTTTACATGGGTTTAATTTCAATTAAATCCAAGGTATGTTTAGGACAAAATATTTTTATGCTGTGTGTAAGTTTGTCTCGGTTACGGGGCTAGTAGTAGGAAAATAAAAATGGAATCGTATTAACACGTAATAGAGTGCCGCCTCTTTATTTAGCAAGTGGTTGGCTAATTACGGAGTCCGTACTTTGCTCAATAAACGAGTACACAAGAGGCAAGCTCGGCCGTATGATGTCATCGTCGCCACTGTTTGTCAACATGTGGAAGAATGATTTACTAGTCAGTCGATTACCACGCGACTTTAACCTGTTTTATAAGGAAGCTATCCAAAACTAGATTTTTCTACGTAACATACTATTTCTAAATGCCACTAGGTCTCTCTGTTTTTAAATATAACATTATAAAAATAGTATCCTTGGCTTTTATCGTTTGTGTGAGGAAATACTCTTACTAAATTAGAGGCCCAAATAGGTCGTTTGTTAGGAAAACGCAGCATAATTTAGTTATAATTGTCATGCTCGGGTTATTTACCTTGCAGTACAAAGGAAGTCTAAGTTGCATGGTCTAATTGCAGGATAAGATTGTTAATTGCCAGCATTTGCTCACTGCAATCTATGAGTCTTACTTGAAGTGTTTGGATTATGTTGATGTTGCATAAAATATTCTCACTATTATTTATGTTGAAGATAAATGTGTGCATCATTTAATAGGACTAGATTGTAGCCAATAAATTTAGGTAAATTGCATTGTGTTTTATATGAATTAAGCAAACGGTCCATGGTAGATGCAAGCTAGTAGCATAAAATACTCTCCCCGTCAGATGATACCATGTGCGTAGTTTCAATGTAGGAAGATACAGATACAGTGTCGCGATGCAGGAATTGACGTCAATTTTAAAACAATGTACGACGACAAGCACACTTCTATGTCACTCATAATCATAAATCATTTATTGTTTGCGCATTTGGTTAAACATAGTCAGGTATTATAACTAATTAGAGCTAAACAGATTCTGCTACTTTGAGCACACAAACATTACATGTCACTTACTACATAAAAATAAAACAAATAAATAAAAATTTTAAATAATTATTATATTAGGCAATGTCAAATGTTTTAAAAGTCAAAAACAATAAAAAATAATTATAATTTTAGTTCTAAGATAGCCTATCACATAAAAAGTCATTAACAGTATAGTATGCCTTTTCTATCTAAATGTCACTTAGTTAGTCTTTAAATTGGTTAATGTGTAAGTTACAAACTTGAGGAGGCAGTTTGTTTTATATTTTTGGAGCCATGCAAAAAATGCTTGACCGCAAAAGCTTTATTTTGCTTTGATTTGTTGGTAGTATTACCACATTATTTATAGTTAAATACAAAAATAACTTATATGTTATTGTATTCTGTTGTGTTGTAGAGGGATGTGCGTTTTAATGACAAGGTAGTGTAATGATAGAAATGACCCGCGTGAACGACCGACGCGACGTCATGCCATGTCAAAATTTAAACAATTGCAACACTCCTGATAAAATTAATAGGCGCTTGTTACTGGTAAAAAACTTTGTGTTTGAAATGTACTTAACATTTTTCAGTGTTGTAAGTTAGGTATCTGCGCAAGCGCAAAGTATAAAGTCATGTTCTCATATATTTCCCGGCATACAAAATCTCGGCCGTCGTCTGCCGTCCTTTTTGCAGGCCATTGATCAATGACAGAGTGCATGACTCAAGATTTGATCGCCATCTGCACAGTGATGTACAATCTAAAAATAGTTGCAGATACTGCGGCTGAATTTAATTATAGGAAGGTAAATATGTACCACACATTTGCAACGGTAAATTTAGAGACAGCTATTAAGTTGAAGTGGTTTAAGTGGTATGTTCAGATTTATGACCATGGTATCGTCTATTGTGGTTGTGGCATTCGTGCCAAACATCGTGGTCGTGTTGGATGAATGGTACCCGAACCTAGTAAACTGAGCAAAACCAGCTCTTATGAAGAGTTCCTAAGTATATGTGGGTTCATGATAAGCACGCTTATTTACGTTTCCACTGCAGGGACTTCTCTCTAGGAGAAAGACATTAGAGGCCTTTATCTTCATTGACCATGCTGGCAGAGTGTGGAACGGTGAAACTCAAATCATGCTGGTTTCATCTGGAGGTTTTCCTTCACTGATATTGTATTATAGCGCACATACAAGAAGAAAAATCCAGAGATAACCGGCGGGGTGTAAACTCACGACCCTCGGAATTAAAGTCGAGCCTCCAACGTCATTATGTGGGTTAATCCTTCAGTAATCTTTAAGAATGAAGTCAAAAGAAAATACAAATAATTAATACAAATTCAGCGTAGTACCATAATAAACACTCTGCTAAGCAAAGAAATTGCAATATCACAAATATAATACATAAATAGCAATACCTTCTGCACATTTGAGAGCCATCTTCAGGCACATCAACAGATGTTGCTAGATGATTGTGGACAAAAAATAAATAAGATATTACCATGGCACACTGCCTTTCAAGCAATGCATCAAAGACATAGAGGCTTTATCAGATATAGTCGAAAAATAGAGGAGCAAATTGCAAAAAGATAGATAGAATATTGTACAGATTATATAGATATTCAACTTTTTAACCCCTGATGATAAAAAAGGGGTGTTATAAGTTTGATTTGCCTGTCCTTCTGTCTGTAACATAATTTCAATTTAGTTTTATGAAAGGTGTGTTTTGCGCGAGTGTTCTTAGACATGTTTAATGAAAGTAGGTTGACGCATTCAGAGGTTATAAGGGGTAAAAGTGGGAAAGAAAAACCTAAAAGTTGCAAATATACTTAAGTGGGGTCTCAATTGAAAGCACCTCAGGTGCACATCAGTATGACTTTTGACTTTTAAGGGAACTATGGTTTTGCATTTGGGGGGGTACACACAGATATTCAATATATTCACAGCAAAGGTATTGGCCAAATTAATTTATCTGTAACTATCACCCCTCTATTGTCAGTAATATTTAAAACCCTGTTTTTGTCTTAGATAAGAGGCAGGTATTTCATTTAGAGACAGAATAAAATCTGAACAGTGATTTTTATTCAGATGTATGCAGTATGAGGAAAGAAATAAAATAATTAGGGATACTCATTCAATTCCACAACATTATAATTTAATATGAATTATTCATAAAATTTAGATTGTATGACAAGTATGTTTTTACCGATATACCTAATAATAATAGGTTTACTACAGGTAAGATTTGTTTAAGATGTAGGTAATTCATGAGGATTTTAAATTTGGCTTACTAAAATGTAAGCAGAATCAACCTAAAAAAAATATTCAATTAGTTGTACCTATCTCACCTTAAAAATTATCTTTGTCAGGTACTTATTATTAGTAAGTTACATATTATTATTTATACTACTGTCTATGATTGTTTAGTTGCAAATCTTTAAATTTTTTGTTGAAAATTCAATGAACCTTAAACAAATTGATTGCTAATGTTATTGTGTTGTTGGTATGGTAAGAAACTCCTCCTCCGTGTGATGTATTTAATAACAAATTTAGTTTTCTTTAATGTTTGTTATCGAGAAGAGAATACGTTAAAGTCCTATGTGATTAGCTCAATTTTAATTAGAAGTTTTGGAATCTGGCATGTCTATTTTGAAATAACAATAGTCATCCTGATACAAGAACCAGATAACCCTGCGTAGGCAATATTTAACCCGCTATTCAAGGGGGGTTTGCATTTTATGGAAATGCTATTGGTATTCATACAAAGTTACATCCCGCCTACTTGCTGGAGCAACCAACTAAACTAACCAGAGACATCAGCTCGATCAGTGCTTCCGTAATGTATTTTTCACTAAATAAATAGGACTTACCAGAGTGACAACTAGGTAACACAATATCCAGTTCAATGTTTATCACTTCATTGTCAATTCAAATCTGTTAAAATTAAGTTTTAGGAAATTCATAAACACACAACATACGAACACGATACGTCACTCACACAAATCCGCCATTTTATAAAATTCCGGTTTTTTTTCAAGAGGCTACACAGCGATAGGTTATTACCGACTGTCAAGCCAAAGCCAGCATGTCTGACTAGTAACTGCTACTTGTACTTGGCCACTTATGTTTTCAGATTAATAGTTAATAATTAGATTGTCCATAGTATACAAGACCTGTCTTGTATATCTTGTCGTGTGTGTGTCAGTCATATTTACAGAACTACCGATCCGATCCCTTTCTTTCCGTAACCGGGAAAAATTGTTGCTAAAAGCGTTTTCAATTTATAAGCAGGAGGTAGAAGTAGAAGTACGGCGGGCGCGGCGGCGCTGCCGGCCGGCGCGGTGCAACCGTGTAGTGTGTGTAATGTTATGACGGTCGGTGTACCCGGATTATACGAATAATTTATTTATTTTATTATAATTTTTAATAATTTATTATATATAGAATCAGATCAGTTCAGCAAGTTGAAAGAAGAATAGTCTGTGGTTGAAATCTGATGAATTGCCACAAAAACGTAAAACGTAGTGTATACTCTCTGAATTGCCATTGCTGATCTGTCAATGTCAAGAAAATTGATTGTTTTTATTTACTATTCTACATTCCATTCGTCCGTAGTCCCTTCCAGGATTTGGATTTTATTTTAATAAAAATATTGAAAGGGTACAATGATAATGTTAAAAGTTAAAATTCTTAAAAATCGTCATAATTTAGGTGTAGATTTTATATAAAACTTAGATTGTTTTCGTTACTATATTAATTTAAATTTCACTCAAAATAGTGTTTGTTCACACAGTAAATTCAGTGAATCCTGAAATCGTACAATCTTGAATTTAGTGAAAATGAAACCTTTTCTAACCTTGGGAGTCAGTCTTGTCGCAATTCTATTTTCTATTGGAGAATGTAAGTACATACATTGTAAAATCAATACCTAATAAAGTTATTTTGCTGCCATAACTTGAGATCGGCTGGACCACTTTCGGAAGTGGCTATTTTTATTTAATGGGTACGATTTGATCTATTTTATAGGTATATTTAATAACACGATGTATATATTAATATTACAACTAGTAGTGTCCCGCCCTCCGTGTTACCTCCGTTATATTGGTTTCTTCCGAGGAATGTAATTTTGCCGCGGTAAAAAGTAGCCTATGTCCTTTCTCAGGCTCTAGAGTGTCTGTGTACTAAATTTCGTTTAAAATGATTCAGTAGTTTTTACTTAAAAGAGGAACAGCAGACATTTACTTTCACATTTATAATATTATGATTCTGTTTCTATGTCACCATTGACATTAAAATAGAAAAATTACATAAAAACACATGAATATGATTCCAAAAATGGCAAAATGTTATCAAAACTGAGTAACATCTGTTTTACTTTACGTAATTTTATTTAACTCAACACTGGCAAATTGTTGCTTCAAGTGCAGAGTCCAATTACAAGAAACTGAACTGAATATGATTACTATAACAAAATTAGATTGGTTGTTATCAAAAGTATGACTGCATGGCTGATTAACAGGGGTGTATAACCTTAAACATTTAAGTATATCTATTGGAGGCTCCTTAGATATTTCTGTTTTCATATATGTATGTAGTTAAAGCGGCAACAGATAAACGGCACTGTTTAACTATCATGGATCATGAGGTACATCTTGGTGACAACTGGATGGACAGCAAAGTCATAGTAAAAGAGTGCAGTTTTACTATTTGTGTATGCTATGGAATCCTAAAAAGTCTATCATTATTACTGTATCTTTTCTTTTCTGTGTCTCAGGTTCTCTATACAATAATTTGAAGTACTATGAGACTCTAGAAGCATCAAGCTTTGCACATCACATGGTAAAAAGAGGTGCTAAGCTTTCTAGTCACCCATATAATACAATCAAAGAAGTACATTTCAAAACCCATGGGAAGGATTTCCGACTTATTTTACATCCACATAGTTCTGTCCTGCACTCAAATTTCAAAGCTTATGCTGTTGACGGGGATGGGAAAGAAACAACAGTGCATGTTGGTAAGTTCTTAAGTTAAAACCTGGTTTATTATTCATTTTCAATGGTGGATTTAAGGCACTTCCAACCGAATCAACTTAAAATCTATGAAGATGCCTTTGTGATGACAATGATCAACTGAAATTATGTTATTTCTAAAAGTATATACCTATTCCTGTTTAAAAGTTTTCACTTTATTCATGCTTTCAGAAAAAGATAATTACTACACTGGAAGGGTGTTTGGGGAAAAGATGTCTGATGTAAAACTTCATATGGAAGATGGAGTTATCACAGGGATTATACATACACCTGAAGAAACTTATCATATTGAGGTAAATATGCCTAGTATATTTATTGAATAAGCATATGAAATGTATGTAATAATATTATCAAATGTAGGTTACTCAACAGTTTATTTTCAATTCAACCATCTGAATAAAAAATCGTCTCTTGCGGTCGCATAATATAATTAAACAATTTTAATTAAACCATGAAAAATACTAATAATAATAATATGCAACTTGCAAGGCTTCTCACACAAGTGAAATGCTCATAATGACAAGAGAATGTCGTTAAACGCAAAGTTCACAAGACAATACATAAAATGCGTAATAATCGCGCATGCTGGTATTATATTTCGAACGTATTATACATATTAACCTCCCTCTTGAATAACTGTATCTTTAAAATACCACAATTAAATCTAAAATTTTTATGCATTCATCCAGAGGGAAAGAGAGGAAGACAGACACCAGAGGCGACTTTATACCTTATTGTGTACTTATAAAATAATCATTATTTATTGCATGAAATATGGTACATACAATATATTAAAAAATATTATATTATAAATTATTAGGATTACTTAACTTCACCAAAAAAAATTTACATGCAAAAGATTTGTATAATAAAATAAAATACAATGGCTTAACATAGTATTAAATGTTATGATAACTAAAAAATAGAATACTTGTTCCATTTTGTTATTTGTCTGTAGCCTTCCTGGCGACACATTCCACACCATACTCAAGACGAGAAGAGGATGATTACTTACCGAGCATCGGACATCAAGTTCAGTTGGGCCAATTCTGAGGGTGATGCCAGCAAGCCAAGGGTGTGCGGTTATGTGAAAGAAGGACAAGGTTGGTTACAGTTCAAATTTCTTCTACTTCTCGAAAACCAAGTTAAAGTTTAAAAAAAGAAATACAGCGATTATAGCTTTATGTATATGTAGTATCTGCCCGGCTGTGACACACATCTTATGAAACTTAGGCTTAACTTGAGGCCTAGTTAAAGGTTTCGTTGATACATTTCTAATTACTAATTTATTAATGTGTATGGATAAACTGAGCGTAGTCAGCTCTGAGCTGTCGGCGTTATTCTAAATGGTTTCTTTAGCGACCATACAGATTGAGACGCGCCGATGGACACAGCTTTAATATGTTCTCCGAGATCAACGCGCGCTTAGATTAGAGGTCAATAGTGAATGTATTAAAATTTTTCAGAGCTTGAAGAAGACGAAGAAGTCGAAGATAACGCCAACGTTCAACAAGAACACGATCAATTAGAAAAAGACAAATACTTCACCCAAGAGGAAGGTCTCATAGCAGATATACACGTGGACACGAGTGATGCCAACGAAAATAAGAAGAGAGTGAAGCGACAAAGTGATTATGAGTACACTCCAACGAAAACCAGATGCCCTTTGCTTCTTGTAGCCGATTATAGATTCTTTCAGGAGATGGGAGCCAGCAATACCAAAACTACCATCAGTTATTTGGTAAGCTTTTGTATTAGCATTTCAAATATATACATATTAATACTTATAAAGAATCTTTAAAGCCATATCCTCTCATAAATTGTATTACTGAGATAAATACTTGTATTTTTATTAGTGTTTATTAATTATATTTCCAGAGTGAAAGACTATTTTTTAAATAATGCCATAATAATAGACTGACACCAATACAAAAAAAAAGTTTATTTTCGTGTCATTTCAATATTCAGTTAACGCTAAAACGTTAACGCTTTAAAATCAGCAGAGTTTTATTTGACTCTAGGATTAGGATAATTACTCAAAACTTACACTTACGAACAAATATTTACTCCATTAATAATTTGGTACTGCTGTCATTATATATTTTATATACAGATGATGGACACTGCTGCGTAATTTAATGATTTAAAACGGGTAACATACCATGATTTGACGGTTTTTGAGTTGGTTTTTGTTACCCGTTTTAAATCATAATATTGTTAAAAACCATGATAATTTAAAAAGTTATACTGCTGCGTAAACCTAAGCAGTTCGCAAACAACATCTAAATAGCAGGGTGTATATTTATTTAGATGTTCCTATCCTTACAGATCAGCCTGATAGATCGGGTCCACAAAATATATAACGATACTGTTTGGCAAGACCGTCAGGTATGGTTTGTGTACATTATATATCACTTTAAAAAATATTCTGTTACATCTATATACAGGGTTTCCCAGAAATGGTGGATAATCCTGCACGTGCGTGTGCGGGGGGGGGGAGGTGGGGCCCCAAATCCCAAAAAAAAAAATCTATTCCCAACAGTCCGCGGTCTACGAATTTTTTTGTAAAATTTAGAAATTTCCCAGTTTTCCTCACATTTGTGGGCATCACGTCCGCTACATGAGGCCTAGTTCGGATTTTTTTCTTTTAACGTATTCCCTAATAATGGTATTCCTAAATTACCTTTAAAAAAACGCAACTACTTAGGATAGTAGTTAACTAGTAGTCCCTAAACATAATTTTTATTTCTGAAATTTATTTTACTGCTAAGTTTGAGCACCTGTGGTATAAAAAAAATGTATTGGAGTTTTATAGCCAACCACATAAAAAAATTACCAACATCATAAGGATTCTAAAACAGTAGCATAAGTATCTACTTTAATGGTAAAATTACTGAGCTATAGCTACTAATGTGTAAAAGTAGGCGTTTCATTACAAAATTGCAAAATTATTTGCAGATATTTTTTTTTAGTTTTTATCAGTTAAGTAGAGCTGTCGACCCTAAAATTAGACTTTACTACCTGCTCGGCACATTCAGTTGAATTCTAAGCTGTGTGAGCGAGACAAACTGTGCTTGGGAAAATTGCGAGTGAAAGGGTCAACAAATCTCCTTTGTATGGTAGAATTCGTGTTTGGTTATTGTTTTGTCTCCGTAGTTAAAACTATTTTAATTTTAGTGCGTATTTCGACGTTCTCGACATCGCATGTGCTCTTGTTTTTCTGATTCTCGGTGACAAAATTCTACATTTGGCATTCTACTGGACTCGATTTGTGCATTTTGATTGGATTTTGTTTGTTTGGTGATAACTGCGACGACTCGGCATTCTATTGGACATTTGTTTTGTATATCAACAGGACTGTGTGATGTCACGTGAAATTTATACACCCCAAGAGTATTCCAATATGCATTACATTTACGGAGAATGTAGTGGCAACGCAAGTGCTGCCGCAACACTTTATCGGGAGAGATACCCGAACGCGCGTCACCCCGACTATCGCGTATTTACAAGAGTGCACCAAGCTTACTCAGAGGGCAGAATACCTGGTACTGGCGTTGGTGGCCCTAGGAGCAGAGGACGACCCCACAATCCTGTAACTGAAGAAATCGTCCTTGACATGGTGGATGAAGATCCCAGTATTTCGATGCCAGATATCGAACGCCGTACGGGAATATCAAAATCTACAGCACATCGTATTGTGAAAAAATTTAAACTGCATCCTTATCACGTGACACGTGTACAAACATTGCTACCACGAGACTACCAAGCACGGATTGTTTTCTGCAGTGAAATGTTAACAAGAATTCAAGAAGATCAAGATTTTTTCAGAAAAATTTTATGGAGCGATGAGACTACATGTAAAAGGGATGGGTATCTTAACCTTCATAACTTGCACAGTTGGCAATTGACAAATCCACATTTGATGAGAGAAGATAAATCCCAGTATCAATTTAAAATAAATTACTGGACGGGCATATTAAATGGAAAAATTATAGGCCCTTATGAATTGCCGGGCAACCTAAATGGCAACAATTATTTAGAATTTCTTCGAAACCAGTTGCAAATATTATTAGAAGATGAGCCACTAGCCATCCGGCAAGGAATGTGGCTCCAGAACGACGGTTGTCCGGCACATTATGCAGTGCAAGTAAGGAATTATCTAAATTATGCCTATCCCAACAGATGGATCGGCCGATTGGGGCCAATATTGTGGCCACCACGGTCCCCAGACCTAAATCCTCTGGATTTTTTTTATTGGGGCTGTTTGAAGGAGCAGGTTTACAAAAAACCCATAAACTCATTAGAAGAACTTCGACTTCGCGTCGCCGAAGCAGCCAGAATTATATCATCAAAAAATTATAATAACAAATTACAAAGATCTTTTATAAAAAGGTGTAGAGCTTGCATAAGGGCAACAGGAGCCCAATTTGAACATTTACTATGATTATTTTTATAATAAATACTTTTTTGGTAATTACTTGTTTTATTTTTTTCTTTTGCAATTTTGTAATGAAACGCCTACTTTTACACATTAGTAGCTATAGCTCAGTAATTTTACCATTAAAGTAGATACTTATGCTACTTTTTTAGAATCCTTATGATGTTGGTAATTTTTTTATGTGGTTGGCTATAAAACTCCAATACATTTTTTTTATACCACAGGTGCTCAAACTTAGCAGTAAAATAAATTTCAGAAATAAAAATTATGTTTAGGGACTACTAGTTAACTACTATCCTAAGTAGTTGCGTTTTTTTAAAGGTAATTTAGGAATACCATTATTAGGGAATACGTTAAAAGAAAAAAATCCGAACTAGGCCTCATGTAGCGGACGTGATGCCCACAAATGTGAGGAAAACTGGGAAATTTCTAAATTTTACAATAAAATTCGTAGACCGCGGACTGTAGGGAATAGATTTTTTTTTTGGGGATTTGGGGCCCCACCTCCCCCCCCCGCACACGCACGTGCAGGATTATCCACCATTTCTGGGAAACCCTGTATAAATAAAAATGAATTGTTGTTCGTTAGTCTGATTAAAACTCGAGAACGGCTGGGCCGATTGAGCTGATTTTGGTTTTAAAATGTTTGTCGTAGTCCAGGATAGGTCTAAACGGTGAGCAAATAAGGAAACATTGCCGGGAACTTTTTTTACCCGTGCGACGCCGGGGCGGGCCGCTAGTTTAAAATATAAACGAGATTTTTTAATCAGTATCGTTGAAATTTTATCAAGTTTAGTTCTTTAAGTTAGTAATCCCGGTTTTAAAACGTTTATTATATTTTACCATTAACCCGTGAGTGTTAAATCATAATTTCTAGGATATGGACGGATTCAAAGGCATGGGATTTGTGATAAAGAAGATTCTCGTACACTCGGAACCAACTAGAGTTCGCGGCGGCGAAGCTCACTACAATATGGTGCGAGAGAAATGGGACGTGCGAAATTTACTCGAGGTACTTTTAAAACAGCTTTATAATATGTATACCCTTTTTAAAATTCACCACGGACCTACAGTTGCTGTATAAATTAAATATTTTTTTCGGAGCTATTCATGCAACATCGTCTATTTCCCCTTTCTATTATGTTCCCATTTTGAAGCAATAATTTAATAACTACAGTGGCGGATTTACAAATTTTCAAAGCATAGGCTGAATAGTTTTTGCCGCCCATGCCTCAACAATTGTCATTATCACACATTATTTTTACAATGCAACAATTTCGTTGAAATTGCACATAAAATAATGTTTCGGTAAATTTTTGAGCTAATCTGTATAAGTTTGCTACTCTCGGAATGTGCAATGTCAAGTGAGAGAGAAAAGTCATCGACAAAAATTGTTGCAGAGAAAAATCTTTTTGATTTCTATGACGTAAAAAAAATCGTTTCCTAAATATGCCGCCCCCAAAATCTGCCGCCCTAGGCTCGAGCCTACTCAGCCTGCTGATAAATCCACCGCTGAATAACTAGTTAATAAAAACAATTTCGTAGCACATATGTAAGACCAATCGATTTGACATTTATGTTCCTTTGTTCTATTTTTTTTTTCGAGGATTTCTTAACCTCGATGTTTACGAAACCATCGAACATTTGGAATCCATTAAATAAATCCAGGGGTTCTCGAATTATAAGAGTATAAAACGTCATTGGACTGCCTCAGTGGCGCGGTAGGCGATGGTCCGCTTGCGGCGCAAGAGGTAGCGGGTTCAATTCCCGCCGAGAGGTCAAGTGTTTGTATGTTCTGCTTGCACTTTCTACTTGGTCTGGGTGTTTAATATGTATAATGAAAAATATCTATGTATGTACGTCTATTTATATTAAGTATAGCAGATGTCTAGTACCCGTAACACAAGCATAAAGCTTACCAAGGGGCCAAAAATATTAAATTTTTATTAAAAAAAGTTTTTAGTTATTTAAACAAGCTTTAAACGCCACGCGTTGCTCGTGTTTTATGGATTTTCCTGCGTGAAAATAGCCTAACACCTTCCTCACAAAAAGTTTATCTCACACTGAAATAAATTTTCAAATCAGACAAGAAGTTTCTGAGCGCGTTCAAAAAACAATCTAACAAATTCTTTAGCTTTATAATATTAGTATACTACCCCACTACTCAATTCTATACATTGACATGTTAAAAGATGTTATTCCTCAGGTGTTTAGTCGAGAGTATTCTCACAAGGACTTCTGCCTCGCCCACCTCTTCACGGACCTCAAGTTTGAGGGCGGTATCCTCGGCCTGGCTTATGTCGGCTCTCCAAGACGTAACTCAGTCGGAGGGATTTGTACACCAGGTATGCTTACATAAGGCATTTCCGATAAATAACCTGATAATTGCAATGAAGGGGCAAATATACTAGTTTCGTGCTATATTCTTTTTATAGAAAAAATATATAATTTTGTATCCTAAGTGACACCCCTACCTGAGTGTATCAGCTACTTAAAACTATTTGACCTGTTTGAAAGTCAAGATAAGTTAAAAATCCACCAAAACATGTATGTGAAATTTTACCAGCCACATTCCTAAAGTAGAAAGAACAAAGCCCTCGAAAACTGCGTTTAATATGTTTTTTTTTATTAGCAAATTCCTGGTTTTGCAATTTTTTATTATCATAAGGAAATTTTAATAAAAATTCGTTATCATACCCGGGCATAAGAGTTATTGATTCACATTATTTAAAACTTAAGCTTATTATTATTTTAATTTCAGTTCGTTTGTTTTCAGCTATGTTGCTGCCTTGTGTGAGTGTTATTTTGTTCTTTTGTTGTTCTGAAGGGCTTGTTCAGAAATGGTGTGGGAGAATAAATAATTAATTAATATGTACATAAAATCTCATTAATGAGTAAGAGTACGTAAGGAGACGTGCGAATTCCCCTGTATCTGAACAAGCTCACCTTTTTTGCTTACCTTTATGTTGCTTGGTTAATGGGGGTGGATATGTATTTCAAGATTTAATTGCACCAATTGAGCTAAACTTTGTCAATAAAGGGATGCATGTTAAAAAAAATATCTGTACCAAATTTACTATAATATTGCTTATTATTATCTCAACAGATTGTTAAGCTTAAGTTGGCGCTAGACGGGTCAAGGCTTGTAGTTTTTAAGCGTATATGAATACACAATGATATAATACACATCTTCATCAATCATCTTAATTTTTAAAAACCAATATTATTATTTTATGGATTTACTAGAATGCCTGAATAAGCTATGGTTTAAGCATTGAATTATTCTATGCTATAGAACACTCATGTGCAGTTGAGTTTAATATATTTTTATTTTATTTCTCGTTATCGTTGGTCGTTATATTAGTCTGATATTTATTAATTAATTAAATCTTCTGATTCACTTTAAACGTTATAAACATGGCAAAATCTGGTAGAATCCATATGAGTCAGATCTCTTTTATATCCCAACTGACTCCGTTGAGTTTTATATCCCAACTGGCTGACCAATAACGCGAAAACACTTATATAAAGTAAAAAAACCTGTAACCTTTTTATACCCAGTGCTAGAGAGAGAGTCTCCCATAGATTAACCAGAGACGTTCATGTAGGTTTACAAATTCTCACCTGCAAGGCTGCATATCAATTCGATTATAAAACGTTGCAGATCGATTCTCAGTTAATTGAAGGGTTTCTACGGGTCTTTATCAAATCGTACCCATTCTGCTCTGACATCTCTGATAGACACAGCATAAAACCTAGCTATTTAACAGAATACTTCAAAAATGGCTACACACTGTACCTGAACTCCGGCCTGAGTTCGTCGCGTAACCACTATGGGCAGAGAGTGATCACGCGCGAGGCGGACCTAGTGACTGCCCACGAGTTCGGCCACAACTGGGGCTCGGAGCACGACCCCGACGTGGCCGAGTGCTCGCCTGCGGCCAGCCAGGGCGGCTCCTATCTCATGTACACTTACAGCGTCAGCGGGTATGACGTTAATAACAAGGTGAGTAGCTTTAAATCTAAATCTAATCAAATCAAAAAGTTTATTTGTATCTAAAATATTTATACATTATACCTTTACATGTTCAATAAATGGAAAAATAAAAAACCAAATAATAAATATGATATTGTATATAATTATTTAGATACAAAATGCCGTTCTCTTAGATACAAAACTCCTACTTACTTTAGCCGTTTATTCCTTCCTGTCCGACTAGCAGTTCGGTAATCTAACTTTGAAAAATGATTTATTCTGTAAAATTATATGTACTGCATCATAAAAACATTTAGGTATAAACATTTACCTCAAATGGATAGCAAAGCTGTCTAAGTGAGCATAAATTTTGTCTCTTTCTAACATACACTGATGTGAAAGTGAGCGATAAGAACAAACATGCTAACTACATTTTATCAAAACAAGCGCAAGAGGTAGCGGGATCGATTTCCGTCAAGTGTTTGTATATTCTGTAAGCACTTTCTCCTTGCTCTGGGAATTTAATATGTATAATAAAAAATATCTATGTATGTATGTGCATTATATGAAGTTTAACCGATGTCTAGTACCCGTAACACAAGCTTAGAGCTTACCACAGGGCTAGATGTTGTGTGAATTGTCAGGAAATATTGATATATTTATTTAATTCATCTAATATTGGTTAAATTCTTTCAGCGATTCTCACCGTGCTCTCTACGGTCGATTCGGAAAGTGCTTCAAGCGAAGTCCGGCCGATGCTTCTCGGAGCCCGAGGAAAGTTTCTGTGGCAATTTGCGGGTCGAGGGAGGGGAGGAATGTGATGCTGGTCTTTTAGGTACATTTGGAATACATGGACTCTATCATGAAACTTAAATCAGTAAAAACAATCCACTATAGTGAATTAGGCTGTAGTATAGAAGTATATATTTTACACGGAAGTTTTTATTTTAACTGTACCCGAAACCCTAGGTGTAGTATGAGTCCATCTCATACTTTTCTAATTTATTATTTTAAGTAAATGTTAAGAGTGAACGCACAGTGTGAGTGCAACTCTGTGCTTAAATGTATGATGATTATATTCAAATAAGTTTGGTTTCAGGTACGGAGGACAATGACATGTGTTGTGATAAGAATTGTAAACTAAGGAAGAATCAAGGCGCCGTTTGCAGGTATGCATAGCTGTAACTGTGACAATTGTCCTATTACTGTATAATTTGTGATCTTAACAATCTTACTATTAAATTGTATAAATATGAGATGAGTGTTTGATGTGCTTGAAGATATTCAAATATGGTGGTAGTATTGTCTTGTGACTTTGTACTAGATATTGTAAGTCCTTTACAATAAATAATCTAGGTAAAACTAGGTTTTATATACAATTTTAATAGTCCAACTTATTTGTAACCCGCGACCGAATAAGCGGGATGTTATAAGTTGACGTGTTTGTCTGGCTGTGGCACCATAGCTCCCGAATGGATCAAGCGATTTTTTTAGCATATTTTTTATATTAAAGGTGACATAGGCGCGAGTGTTCTTAATAACCGAATGTGTGCAAATATAACAGGATCAAATGAAAGGTCATCACGTGCACATTACCTACTAATTAATATGATTTTTTTAAAAGAAATAAAGTATTAAAATCGTTTTTTTTAATTGTAAATATTGATTATTTGTTGTTATTAACTTAATCATCATCATCACCCTATTAACGTTCCCACTGCTGGGACACAGGGACTTCTCTCTTGACGAGAGAGATTAGGCCTTAATTCACCACGCTGGCTAAGTGCGGGTTGAATGTCACATGTCCTTCAAACTCTTTAAAAGTTCTCAGAACATGCCGGTTTCCTCACGATGTTTGCCTTCACCGTTAAAGCACGTGTTTAAAGCGCACATAAATCTCTCAAGAAGAAAAATCCAGAGGTGCGTGGCGGGGTTTGAACCCACGACTTCGGAATGAAAGTCGAGTGTCCTCCCACTTAGTCAACACGGCTTTTCTTATAACTATTAAGTTAATATTTACTTGTTATTATAGCGATAAGAACTCGCCTTGCTGCACCGGCTGCGTGTTCGCGCCGCCCGGGCTGGTGTGTCGCGAGGCGGCGCACTCCGCTTGCGAGGGCGAGGCCACCTGCAACGGAGCTACTGCGGACTGCCCTAAGGTAAGGCGGACGGCCACATTACGGAGCTACTGCGGACTGCCCTAAGGTAGATTATTTTTTAGAACTCACGTGATAACGTGATTTTTTTATTTTTAAAGTGTTCATTTGAGTCGAGTTCTTGTCAATAGATTGATAAGTCTATTGACAAGAACTCGACTCAAATGGACACTTTAAAAATAAAAAAATATATAACTTGATATCAGAGGATTGGTAAGCCAAAGTCTGGCTGAGCTGCAAGATTTAGCGTGGTCTCTATTTCCGTAGAGGTTTTCATACATTTCACTTTTGTTAGACGTTATCAGTTGTTGCGCCTTCAGATTATTTACTTTTTCTTTTGTATTAGCTTTATTCAGAAAGCGTAACGCTTATGCAGGCCAGTAATTGTAAGTTTCATTTGCGGAAAAATCCTGTATTTTTGTATACACCTTTATAACGGCCGTCTAATGAAGATGAGAAAAAATTACATTAAAGTCGTGCCGGCTAAAAGTTATTGAGGTCAAAAGGTCATAATTAGTTTTTTTGCATAAATCTCACGACCTGACCTGATCATAGAAGTATTTACTTATATAAAATACTAACAGACCCCAGCAAACGTTGTTTTGCAAAATTAAAAATGGATGTTGGTCGATTCTCAGACCTAATGAATATGCTCACAAAATTTCATGAAAGTAGGTCAAGCCGTTTCGGAGGAGTATGGCAACGAAAACTGTGACACGAGAATTTTATATATTAGATTTGTCGTGGCATTATTTACAAACAATGCATTTTTCTGTAAAATTAACCGTTTTGTAGAGTTTGGAGTAGAGCTCTGAGAAAGAAATTGGAATGTACGTAAACAAGGTGTTGTATATCATACACCAAATCGATAAACCCTTTTTGTTAAAATGGGGGAAGGTTTAGGTTGTCTATGTCTGACAAGACCCTCAGCTTAGAGTATCTATGGTAACCCTCAGAGATTTAAATCGGCCGTTAAAGTCGATTGTTTTGTTGTAGGCGCCAGCGATTGCCGATGAACACGAGTGCGCGGAGCGCGGCCGGTGCAGAAACGGAACGTGTGTGCCGTATTGCGAGACGCAGGGACTACATAGCTGCATGTGTGATATAGGTAGGTATATTAATAATAATATTTCCGGACTAATCACACAGCATCACCTAACCCCAAACTAAGCAGAGCTTGTACTATGGGTGTTAGGTGACTGATATACTACATAGATACATTTTTTTTGTAAATACATACATATTATACATAGAAAATACCCAGACCCGAAACCAGAAATTGCAGATCGTACAAAATCTGGTTCCGCGGCGGGAATCGAACCCGCAACCTCCTGCGCCTCAAGCGGCAGGCAGTTTTATATTATTTAAAACTTGCAGTGCTCCGCGGTGTTACCCGCGTTTTAATGCATTTCCCTGCGGTAAAGTATGTTATTTCCGAGGCATTAGAGAATCTGTGTTCCAAATTAAATTTATGTCGGTTCTGTAAATCCAGAGATTACCCCCTACAACGTCACAATCAATCTCACAAACTTTACGTCTTTAAAATATTAAGATTACACATAGTATAGACGAGGCAAGCTTGTATCAAGGGGAACTATAAAAAACTTGGTGAAAAATTTACTAAGCCTAGCACTTACTAAGTTTTGCCTGATGAAGGCAATTTATTTACTTTGTACTTGGACAATGGCTGAGACTCCTTGTTGATTTTTATTTAATTAGGGTGTTTGGCCGGGTCCTCGGAGGCTTCTGTACGAAATGCCGGCAACATTCGTACGCCAGTGCCTACGGTATCGTGTTAACGTAAAACGATTATCTCGCAGAAGTAGCAAATTAACATTTATGTTTTATAGTTGCGGACGCATGCAAGCGATGCTGTCGGAAGAGTTTGAATAAGACGTGCTATCCTGTCGCGCACACCGACATACTGCCAGATGGGACGCCTTGCATTCAAGGATTTTGTAACAAGGTAACTTCCTACTTTATGCAAAGCATAGCATATTAGCATTTATAATATTAAAGTATAGTCTTCATGTCACATCTTAACAGCGTCGTCGTCACTTTACATCAGGTGAGATTTTGGTCACATGAAGGGTTATTAAGCATAAAAAAAAACTAATTTATTATAGTAATTTATACACACAAAACACTCCCAGGCGAGATGTCAGTGCAGATCTCAGTTCCTCCACTTAGAATTAGAATAGTAATTTATAAATAGTTTAATAATGTATCGTATTTATTTATTTTTTCCTAACGTAACTTTTCAAATTCATTGTTGTCTAGACACGCAATTTTTTAAAATTAGTTTTAACTAGAAGGCGGAAGCAATAAACTAATTTATTGGTTTCATTGTTTATATCTGTTATATTTATAGCTAGTTATGCTTGGAAAAATAAGTTTGTTTTGATTGATTTGTTACCAACTCAAACTAGACTTACTAATGTTATTGCTATTTATGTAGAGTACCAATAACTGAATTTATTTTGAAATCATTATTTTAACATTATTAACGAATTATGGTTACTTTTCGGTAATTTTGATGCTACTATAATTTTGTATTACCCTCTGCTTACAGCTTTACACTTATTTTTAAAAATATTTTACTTTTTATTACTGACTTATAAGGGGTAAATGGTACGCTTGATAAGAACCGTTATTCATGAAACTAAATTAGTGCCAAATCTGTGCAAAAACGGTTCAGAAGCTTTACACCCTTGTTTATCCCTATAAAAGTCGCAAAATATATAGTTACATTAGCCAGGAAAGGCAGTTATTATGATAACTTTTATAGAAATGTTAGCGTAAATGTTTCCATAAAATATTTGTAATTTGTTCAGGGTGTGTGCGAGAAGACAATCCAGGACGTAGTAGAACGCTTTTGGGACATCATTGAGGATATAAACATCAACAACGTGCTGGGATTCCTGCGCGACAACATCGTCGGCGTGGTCGTGTTGGTCACCGCCTTCATTTGGATCCCGGCTAGCTGTGTGGTGAGCTAAAGGCATTACCTATATCATTAAAATCATTATGTATTTCGACTGCACAAAAGTTGGAACCAGCTCTCTAGCTTATCAGCGGCAGCTTATCGCAGCAAGTTTGAAACCTGTTCGAACAGGGTCGCAATACCGCGTGCATACAATAACAATTTGCGGACAAAAGAATCCGAACAAAGAAATTTAAGTTATCAACCAGTGGTAAATTATTTTATCGTGTAATGTGATGTCTACTTACTTGATTAAATAGCACTTTAACACACAAACATAAGAACACAATTTTCGATTTTCGCAAATACAATATAACCAAGAAATATTTTCTGAAATATTCCTCAAATGGTGCTAGTTTTTTTGAAAGCACGTATTTACTCTGTGGGAATCAAGACGCCAATGCAGGCCAGATCGTGATGACGCACCACGAAGGCGACTACCCCCGTTTCAAATTCCACTTGTTTTTTTATTTTGTTTTACGTTTTGATGTTCCTATGTTGTGTACAAAGAAGCGTTTTTTTATTGTATTGTAATATAAGTATGTCGGAACAGGAGGCCTCTCTGGGTCAGGCGTCGTAGGTTTTTAGGGCAATAAGCTAAATCACAACACCAGGTATAACAGGTTTCAATTTAATTTTCTTGCTACACAAATTAACACGAAATAATATCACTGATAGATAAACTAGACTACCCTGATCAATTCTAGATTTCATTATAATCGAAATCAAATAGGATTACACCGAATTTTAGTGATTCGCCGTGGACTTGGTGCGCAAGCGACCATTCCGTTCTGACAAGTTTCAACAAGTGCCAAAACCAACATGGCCGCCCCGCCACCACAGATACGGAGCTTCACTAGAGCAAACCCGATATCGGTCTCGCTCTCTTCGGTCATCCGGCGCCACTGGCGCGCGCCGTCACGGCCATACTGACTATCGACTGTCCTCGGGCGCATTTCAGCAATTGGTCTTGAAACAAGACAACAACCATGACCTAGATATCCGCTCGTCCAGCCTGACAAGCCTAAAGGTTCCTAGATCTCATCTCATTTAATGTTTCGACTATTACTCGTGACTGAATGAGTGTGTCCTTTCGACCAGCAATAACTTAATGAAAAGCGGAGCATGGACCGGACGACACTATTCTTTCAACAGCTCAATGCACACAGAATTATGTGGACCGGACGGGTGTGTCCCTTCGACCAGCGATAACTTAGTTAAAAGTATTGCATGGACCGGACGACACTGTCCCTTCGACCACCCATCGTGTGGACCGGACGAGTGTGTCCCTTCGACCAGCCATAACTTAGTTAAAAGTATGGCATGGACCGGACGGCACTGTCCCTTCGACCACCCACGAGAATGAAGACGTGCATCCCTTCAACCAAATACTCTTTGGCCCGGACGACACTCTCCATCAACCATTTCACTCAACAAGTTTGGACCGGACGAGTGCATCGTTGACCAGACTCTGGTAACAACAGCACTGTCCTTTCGACCAACTTCACAATCATCACACACAAAGTATAGGTATTACACAAATCAAAATGATCATACCTAAGACTGCGGACCATCTTATTCAGTATATAGTAAATTCGACTTCACACTGTACTTCAATCTGCTCAGGATCAGAGTATACACTATCAGTATTCGAACCCGCCGTTAGCGTATCAGAGCGGCTTACAGAAATGGTATCAGAGCACGCGCAGTTTCTAGATAATCTATCATAACTACTGTCTACTCGAAGGCTATCACTACCATCTACATCTATCGGCGCCGTCACGGTCTCCCCTTCACTCATTAGACTAGTTGAAACTTCCAGTAAACCTTCGTGCCCAGCAGGCACTGTGCGCAAGCCCTCACGTGCGTATTTGTAGGAGCGCGAAGAATTATTTAAGCCCTTTAGCTACTAGCTGTCGTTTTCAAGAACAGCTGTTATAATAAACGGTCCCTTAAATTTTCTATCCAGTTAAGTTTAACTATGCTCGCTATTTTTAATAAACACGAAATCCCCTTCAGAAAACGGACTCACGATTGAACGTCTGCGATTAAAGCGTTCTATTTCAGATGCTGCAGCCCGTTTAATATTATTTAAGGCGTCCTCCCTAATAACATCGAGTTCTAATCGAGCTTGTAAGTTTTGTGATACAGGGTCCAAGCCAGATATGCCTAATGATTGAGCTCGAATTCCAAACATAAATTCCGTGGGTGTGTATTTAGTAACAGCTGACCCGGTGCCGCTAATTGCAAGCTGAACATTGCCTAATTCGTCACGCCAGTTTTATTACCATCATTTTCTATTACCGTAAGCAAGCTGTAGCAATAAAATGGAGCTCAATTTTATGCCTAGCACAGAAGTCTTTGAATTCGGAGCTAACGTAACACCTCCCTTGATCTACTATAATTCGTTTAGGCGCTCCGAAAAAGGGAACAGCCTTTTGCAATGCTTTAATTGCACTTTCTGCATCAATAGACATAGTATGTTCTAGCAACACGTACTTGGTAAAGCCGTCAATTATTACCGAGCAGTATTTATTCCTTTCGGTCGCTCTTCCCACTCAACTGTCCCGTAAAGTCAATGTGAATAGTGTGCCAGGGCACGGAAACCTTGGGTATCGGATGTAATTGAACAGGTTGAGCACCAGGTGGGTTTTTTGATGACTTGCAAACTATACAAGAATCGATAAACTTACGTACGCATTTCGACATTTGCGGGAACCAATACTGTTCGTATAATTTTTATCTTTGCCTAAATACTGTACTTATCTCATTGTGAACGTGATTTATTAATGTCCAAATCAATGAACGCGGTACTACTGGCAACCATGACACTACTTTATTTCGATCAACTTTTATATAGAGAATACCATCACACACATCATAAGTCATAAGTACACACACACACACACACATACAGTATATAGTCACATCATAAGTATGCGCTACATTTTCGGGTAATTCATCGTTGTTGAATTTTGTGGTCAAATCCCTTCAATATCACGCTTTTGTTCAACCGATAACCAACCTTGATGTAACTCGACAAACTGAACAATTTTAGCCTCTGCAGTGACCGGTTTTGGAGCGTCCGCTTGGGGTTGCAGATTTCGAGAGAAACAATCAGCGCGCTCCACTCCGCGACCCTCACGGCAAATTATGTCAAAGTCGCAGGCCTGTAAAAACGCCCACCGCAGGCGCACTCGAGCAGTTAAACCGACCCTAGACCTCGACGCTCTAAGCGAATTGCAGTCAGTATATGAAACCGTCGTCCGTACAGACAATACCTGAAGTGTTCAACCGCAAGTACGAAAGCAAGTGCCCCCAACCCACACGAGTGATACCGAGATCCTACTTCGGTCGTACGTCGGCCGAAGTACTCCACGACATGAGGGAGACCCCCCTCTTCCGCACAAGGACCGCGCAAGATAACTCTCTGAATTGTCCCTCCCTATGACCAGGAGCATAGGGCCTGCAAAAGGAGAGGAACCTTCTCGAATGACCCCAGATTCTAGGAGCTAGTCTATAAGGACAACGCTGAACAACTTTGTGTTGATTAAGTCTGTCTTAAGCTCCCCCGTTTTGACTCGATTTGTAGGTATACCTTCGATAAAGTGATCGGCGTATTTATTCAACAGTGTCACAAGTGCCTCTTTTTCCTTCCCCTGCAAATCTGTATCTACATCTGTAAATTGTTTTCCCGCAGCCAAGTCACAAAAATGTGAAGTTTGTTTATAATCGAATGACAAGGTATCATTATCAAGTTTAACACTAATGCCTTTCTCCAAAATGTCCCTACCAATAATAGCAGGCACAGCAATGCTGCTATCAGGCACAATGTGAAAAAGCAAAATCGTTATTATTTGATCAATCGCCACCTCACTAAGGATCTGAGACGTGCACTCAATATTATTTTTAGGAGCTGACTGCCAACCTTCAGTAATGAAGTGGCACCTAAAGAAGAAGACTCAATATTATCCCCACCTATACCGCTAAGACAAACTAGATCATTGCACACAGCACCCGAAAAAAAACTGACAGTAACTGATCAAGATGATCCGCTATCAAATAAAAAAAAGGAACGCGCTCACCGGATGCTCCCACTGCCCCGCCCGAAGGTCGATGTTCACACAGACTGACGACTCCGACCGCGGCCCCATCACCGCTCTTTCCGTCCGGACACGCAGGAGCTATGTGGCCTTCCACATGTGTAGCAGGACACTGATGGTGACCCCTCCAGAAGTCGAGTTGATCCTGAACATTGCTGCAGCCTGCTAGAAGGAGCAGCGTCATCCCGTTGTCGTTTTCGGCAGTCGGCCCGTGACCCGCAAGGCCACAATAGTTGTCACCATTAAATCTTTCATTCGAAATACGAGAGCGTTTAATTTCCGGTTCTTGTTTATCACTGCCGTCAAACCGTCGCGTTAGAGATATTCCACCAAGTGTTCTAAAGACTTGAGCCCTGGTTGTGATTGTATGAGCATTCAACTCTCGGCGCATAGCACTGATATTACGAGCCCCGTTATAATCTCTTCGATCATTTCTAATTTGGGTATGCGCTCAGTAAAATTCCACAAACGCATAGCGGCTTAGGATGCTGACTCCTTAAATCCAATTTCAAAACGCAATATATCATCAAAATAATCCTGATACAGTTTGGGTTTGGAAAACCTTGCGATTAAAGTTTGTTTAACCACATCCCAAGTCAGTTCGTTCAAATTCAGCCTAGTAAGGCACGCGGCGGCACGTCCTTTTAATGCACTTGTAAGCGCGACAAGCAAATCCACACCTTCTAGCCGTTTTCCTTTTATAATCAGATCAGACACGTTACACTAGCCGTCTATGTCGGCATCCAAGTCATCAGGATTGAATTCCAATAGCTTCGTAGGAGTATTACTCACGGTTGCATTCTGCGACATCGATAGCACACGAGACAATAACGCTTCCATGTTGCTAAGTAATTTTGTGGCAGAGGATTCATTCATTTGTTGTTGATATCGCTCATTTGGTTGCCCCATAGATCCCACTTCTGATGTCGGAACAGGAGGCCTCTCTGGGTCAGGCGTCGTAGGTTTTTAGGGCAATAAGCTAAATCACAACACCAGGTATAACAGGTTTCAATTTAATTTTCTTGCTACACAAATTAACACGAAATAATATCACTGATAGATAAACTAGACTACCCTGATCAATTCTAGATTTGATTATAATCGAAATCAAATAGGATTACACCGAATTTTAGTGATTCGCCGTGGACTTGGTGCGCAAGCGACCATTCCGTTCTGACAAGTTTCAACAAGTGCCAAAACCAACATGGCCGCCCCGCCACCACAGATACGGAGCTTCACTAGAGCAAACCCGATATAGGTCTCGCTCTCATTCGGTCATCCGGCGCCACTGGCGCGCGCCGTCAAGTACATAAATATTGTATGTGTTTGTTTCAGATAAGCTACGTAGATCGAAGAAGACAGCGCCAGCACCAGAAATACGCCGAATGGGAACGACAACACGATCTCATTCACCCATCTTCGCCGCGCAAAATTATTCATACTAGGTAAGAAAATGTTTTTGTAACATAGTTCAAACCAGGTAGGTTAGGTAGGTTCAGCATACAGCAAGCGTATTTTAGCGATATGAGAATGGTCGCGTCGTTTACTAGATCGAAATAGTTCCCTCGTCCACGGCGAATTTTTGTTGTGTAAACCGACCAAATTGTGACATTATGGGCTGTTACTGATCTTGGTTACCTCTGTGAAAGCTAATGGAAACACAAGATAACATCGCTGCAATAAGTACCTTGGGTTCGCTCGAATATAGATAGTATAGGAAAATAAACGTAATGTTCCTTTTTTTTCAGGTTACCAAAACAGAAACCGCCTGGTATGAAGAACATTCAAGGCACAAGCCAACTTTAATTATTTTAAATAAATTAATATATAATTTTATGTAGTAGTGAAAGTTTAATTAAAATTCCTTTCCCAAACCTCGTAAATGAAACAACACAAATGATAAATAATTTGTTTATTAGCGATAGTAGCTATGTATTATAATAAGCACAAAAGAATAAATATATAAGCTATAACAATCCTCTATTATTTGCGCTTAAATACTATAGTTTAATCATTTTGAAAAGGTACATTAAAAGCTATTTATTATTTCATTGCATTACAGTTATCTGTGCAATCAAATGTCAAATGCTGAATTAATTGATCTAAAATAAATTACTAGCATTACACAAAAAGATAACTAATATTATGATACTTTTAGATAGTGCAGAGCCATTAATTAAGTTCATAGGCACTGAAATAAGCTGCATATATAATTTCGTTCAGTGCTATATCGCCTCACTAAGAATAAGGACTTGTACACTTAGTTATGGTTCGTTGCCATTTACCTTTTTGTTGATTTTTGCGTGCATTTGTTTTGAGTGTCGTGATATATTAATTATTTATTTAGTTAAGTGCAGTGGAAGTTAGGAGGGCGACGCCTCGCTCGTAGAAAGCGTGAGGCTCCTGGCCGGGGGCGATGGGCAGGCGCACTGTGAAGAGAAGCTCCGAACGCGCGCTGTTCAAGTACACTGGGAGGGTGAGGGTCTGGCCAGCCGGAGCTGTTTCAGGTCCGCTGTAAAGAAACACGGCAATTATAACTTTTTATAGGGTAGCATAGGTTAGGTTTTGGAACTACATTTTCTACAGTTGGACACAAAAATAGCAAATTCTATTGGATATTATATGCATGTTAAAAAGTCTCCGTAACAAAGATATTTAATTCGAACTAAAGACTAAATTCTTAGAATATCATATCAGTTTTTTTTGTGACACTTTTTTACTGATTTAATTCAAATAGTGATGGGAAACGTGGAAAAATCTATGACTTATGCCAATGCCGAGAATTTCAAGCATTACTTTATGAAATTTATAATAGACGAGAGTAGTAATGTTAAGTAGGTACTAACCGCATCCAAGTAAGCACGGTAAGCGGCAAGTCGACCATTATAGTATTGGTCAGAAGTAGCCTGTTGCCTTTCACGGTAGCTCCTTGCAATTTCAAACCGGTTACTGAGAAGGACCATTCCGTTTGAGCGTTGTCTGTCGGTGTGCCAGGGTCTGGGATTGTAACCTGGAACAAAGTAATAAATATGAGAACATTTTTAATGACATTATACCTTACATCCTGTGGCCTTACATCTTTTTTTACAACTACATAGTTGGTTAAAACATAAGTACTCGAGAATAATACAACTTAAAATAAAAATTTGAGCTTTGCCAGAAAGATCTTTAGCTATACAGACCCATACTTACTATATTATATTTCTCAATTGACTATTGTTTTATTTTGGTTTGGTGTACCAGTAAAGTGTAATCATGTACCTACTGAAAAGGCAAGGCAAAAAGTTTCAACAATCATCACTCCTCTATCAGTATTTGATCGAGAGTTTATTCATCAAAAATGTTTTCTTACCTGGAGATGAAGCTCTTCCAGCGACCACGAGTTGGCCTGGGCAACACACTGTCTGGTAGCCGTTATGTAAGCCTCTGGGTTCAGAAGACCGCCAAGCCATACAGGAATACTCTGTAAAATTAAATTTCGTTAGTTAACATATAAAACGTGTTATTGATTTTGCTTTATTGAAAGTTAATTCCCTAGGCTAAACACATTTTGCAATAAAAAAAAAGGAAAAATCATATATCTTTTTAAAAGTGCAAAAAGATGCAGTTGGAGCGGTTACCCATGCAAGTATTGGCTTCCAAGATAAACTTTATATATGAAAATCACGTTTGTTGTATGGTGCCCCTTATATATTATTGTGTGCAAGAGAACATCAGCCCTCAAAATTTTAACTATGAGGATGACGGTGTCATGCTCATGCGAGGCGATATGACGCGCTTGTGTGAGACGGCGCGGCGTGACGCGGTGCATTTGCGTGATAGAGTTGTGCATGGTGACTCCGTCTATTCTCTGTTTAGGAATTTACCTGCAGAAGATTAGCAGCGAGCCGACCGTAGCGGGGTCGCTTTTATTTGTTAACCCCCGACCAACAAAGAGGGGTGTTATAAGTTTGACGTGTCTGTCTGTCTGTTCCATCATATCTCCCGAACGGACGAAGAGATATCAATTTAGTTTTTTTGTATGAAAGGTGAGTTTGGCGCGGGTGTTCTTAGACATGTTTCATGAAAATCGGTTGAGCCGTTTAAAAGTTATGGGGGTGAGAGTGGGGAAGGAAAACAGAAAATCTGCAAATATACTAGTGTGGGGTATCAAATGAAAGCGCATCGCGTCCACATTACATAATATTATGTTGTTTTACATTAAAGGAAATGAAGGAATTGGAATCGGGGTTTTTCTTAAATTTTAAATTTAGAATGATTACCTGGAGTCGCTTTGCGCCGTGCGAGGCGACGGCGTCGGACAGCGCGGCGAGCTGCGTGACCCTGTGCGCGAAGTCCCCGATCCACTGCTGCACCGTGCAGCCGCGCGCCACCGCGTACCGCCTCCAGCCGCCCGGCAGCATGCCGCGGACCAGCGACCCCACCATGGCGCGCGTCTCGTTCGTTTGCTTCATTTCTCCCTGTGGAAATATAATATTGGTCTAATGATGCGTGTTTATACAGGGTGTCCCACGGCCATGCCTCATGGAGGGATACCATAAAAGTCTTTAATACAGAAAAAAATACTGGAAGACTTCATTTTGATTTGAAACATTCAAATATTTAAGGAAAATGGCCTGTCTGAATAGGGAATCAAACCCGCCAAATTAAAATAAAAATACCACCTAATTTAACGATTTCCATTAAAAGGCGCAATCGTTATAATTATTGCTCGTTTAAGTAACATACTATTTTAATTAAATTAAGACACTGACTTTAACATTAATAATTTCACAGTGTGGTGTGGGAATGACGCGGAAGGTTGATACGCAGCATAGCACACGGCGATAGTCGCATGATATCTAAGATCTTTATCTTAAGTACCTAGTATATGTTATTGAGGGGTAGTTAGGTAACTAATACCCCTCAATAACACTTTATATAAAATAGGTGCAGATGTCTTATGCGAAGTAGACACGTACATATTTGTATTCTGAAACTATCTCTATTTTAATAAATTATAAAATAATAAATATTAAGCATCATCTGAAATTACCTAATAAATATTATAGTTAATAGCTTACCTGACAGATAGAAATAACGCATCGCAAGTCATGCAGCACGGTTTGCAGGAGAGAAGCGCCGGCGGCCACCTCGCGCTCGAAGAACCGGTACAGCGGGTCTTTGATGTTATCCACAGTGCGGCGTAAAGTCTGTAACGGAATTAAAACAAAATAAAGTATACAACCTTTTGTTGGACAATTCACATAACATCATCTAACACCCAAGTTTGTACTATGGATGTTAGATGAAGAAACATATCATCACCCTATTTTCGTTCCCACTGCTGGTGAATGTCACATGTCCTTCAACTCAGAACATGCCGGTTTCCTCACGATGTTTGCCTTCCCCGTTAAGCAAGTGTTTAAAGCGCACATAAATGTCTCAAGAAGAAAAATCCAGAGGTGCGTGGCGGGGTTTGAACCCACGACCTTCGGAATGAAAGTTGAGTGTCCTCCCACTTAGCCAACACGGCTCGATGAACGATCCACCGTATTACATTACGGCTAGCCGTTTTTAAAAACAGGGCCTTTTTGTAAAGCGGCAATTAAATGATCAGCCGAGTTGTCATTCAGATACGTTCTTCAATATGGCGGTCCCGTTTAGCCGTATCGTAACATTATGGCGAGCCGTGTTCAGTAAGTAAAACCGTAAAACGGCGGAATCTACAATATGACTTCCAAACAAACACATATTTATTTCAGACAAAGTAAAATAAGCCGTTAATAAGCATTATTTCCGTAAAATTAGCGTAACCTATTAACTTTGCTATTTTATTTTAAGAGGCCTATTACAAAAAAACGCGAAATTGCTCGGTTTCATCGTCCAAATTTTATGTTTTTCGTTCGTTGTTTGAAATTAAAATTACTTGTTTATAATAGTTCGTTTTCTCCACTAGAATAATAATAGAACAAATTTTAGATAACTTATTCGTTTATTTTATAATAAATATTCTCCCGATACATGTTTATCGAAAAACGCTCGGAGACCTGTTTTGGGACCTCTAATTTGTAGATTCTATTGAATATAGACCATCAAAATATTTTTTTTAATGTTACTTATATCCTATACTTCAATAATGATAGAATACATTTTCATTATATGCTTTTTAAGTAAAGAAAAAAAAAGTAGAAATAAATTCAATATCGACCGAAAAGGCTTCAAAACAAACCCCAATATCTCCGAAGTTCTAAGTCAATTTGACATCATACTTATACCAAAATAATTGTCAACCTTTGCTTAAGCTACAATATTAATTTTAATTTTTAAATAGGTGTTTTCAATTTTTTATGAATTAAATAAAAGAACTATATATTTCATTGCGCCGGCGATCTGCCCTCAGTACTGCGCGAGCGCTTGTCGAGGGCGGACCTATGTCAGTTGATTTCGCGCCCTTTGTCTCGTGTTGATACTGTCGATTGCCGTATAAACGCTACTAGTGTGCGTGCGTATACTACGACCGAAATATTTTGATCGTTGTAATGTAAGTATTTACGTTCGTATATTATTATATTTCAATTAGTATTATGTTCGTACTAGTTAACTCATTAAAGTTATTTTTATTGTAGCTGAGCTTTATTACAAGTCAGAATGGGGAAAAATAAATATAAATATCAATGCGTCACTAAAGAAGAAATATTCTATATCTGGAGAAAGCAAGAGAAGCAAGGTAAGGTATTATTTAAATATAATATGTAGTATATAGTAATATGTAGGTTAACACTTGATTTTTATTATTATGTTTACTTTCGTGTTTTTTTTAAACGACCAATTGTATAATGAACTATGTGAACATCTCTCCAAAACAAAGATTCGATCTGGTTATCGTTTCAGACTAAATCGATGTTTACGAAATTGGGGTTAATCTTAAGACCAACATGGCTGATTTTTTTATTCCAAATTTTGATCATGGGTATATCGTTTCCGACTAAATCGAGGGTGTAGATTACGAATTTGATGTTATGCTTAAAATTTAAATGGCGGTTTATTATATTATTATAAATTTTAATTTTTGACAGGAATATAAAAATATTTCTTTAATTCTACATACCTACCTAACGGATTTTTTTAAAATTTAGTTTAGGGAATCAATTATTTTTATCTTATTATAATCAATGTTTATATTAAATCTGGTCTATTATTTCTAATCTTCACAACACTTTTTTTTTTATTAATGATTAATTATTATTTTAGAATGAAAAAACGAGGTAATCCAGACAATATTGTCGCTTCAACATCAAGCAACCTCGCCGGAACGATGGACATGGTGAGAGAATTATTATAATAATGAATTTAAATTAGTGGCGGAGAGAACTCATTACGTTTTTATGTCTGTAATGTCTGTAAATATATGTGTCATGAGAGAGAGATATGAGCAGATCACCTTTTAAAGCTGAAAATAGCTAATCCAAAAAAATATCACTTTTAGAGCGACCTGTTCATGAACTAAATAATTAACGTATATCCCTATTAGCTATTTGTTTATTTTCAGGATCCTGACAAAGATAACACACGCTCTGAAACAAATATAAATTATAAATCTGATGAATCACAAAATTATTTCATGGAGAAGTAGATGAAACCCTTGCTTCATGTGATGAAAATATGGTGAGTGCGTTTATGAAATGCTCTTTGTACATACTTAATAAAATTGATAAAGTGTTTATAATGTTTTTTTTTGTTCATAGATAGATTCAGACATTCAAGGAAGAAGAATAATTGACATTGTTACGGCATCAACATTTGCAAGAATGTAAAAGACGGCCTAACCAAAATTCTGCTCCTCTTGTTAAAACTATTTTATCTAATTATTATAATCTAGACAATGTTTCTTCCATCAAACATGGTAGGGACAACGAGTCTGTAGCATTGGAACAATTAAGTAAACAAGAAAACATTGAAATAGAAAAATGTGGTCTATTTATTGACCCAGATCATTGTTATTTTGGGGATTCACCTGATGGTTTATACAGTGAGGGTCTTATTGAAGTTAAATGTCCTATTTCAGCTTTCGGAATAGACTTTGAATCGGCCCTTCGAACAAAAAAAATTAAAGGATTTAAATTAAATAACTCACGCGTAACAATAAATCAAAATCATGACTGGTTTTATCAAATCCAAGGTAAGCTTCACATAGCAAATAGAAATATGTGTATACTTGCCATATGGACTGGCCCAGATCATCCAGTAAAAGTGATAAAAATCAACAAAGACGAACAATTTTGGAATTTAAATATGTTACCTAAGTTGCAAGCTTTTTATGAAAAATGTGTACTACCTGAAATTATCGATTCGAGGAAAGCTCGATCAATGCCGTTGCGGGAAATATTTTTGTAATTATATGATAAATGACTATACTCAAATAAATATAATTATTAGTTACATTTGTATGTTTTATTTATATAAACAGGTTACGACCGTGAAATCCATCCACCGAAATCCATTCTAAGAAAACTTAAATTACGGTGGATCAAGATCATTTAGACGCCTACTCAACGCAATATCATGGCGCGAGCGAGACAGAAAGTAGCGCTCGCGTAGCTCGCCGCTCGTTCGGTACGTAAATACCTAAATTAGCGAAACATCGAAATGTAAGAGGGCTCTTAAGTATTTCTTGTTTATTTTGATAACTGTGAGCGGCTTATTTATTTTATAAATAGAATGGATACATTTTTTTATTCTTCGACACAGTCTAGTTTTAAGGGTTTATGGCATTTGTGACCTGTATGATCAAGAAACTCTTTTCTCGCTTTGAAGTCGTAATAGATAAAACCGCTAAACTAGAACGAAGAAACTTTTTATTCTTTAAATTACTGTCTACGCTAGTGATGCACACTGCAGTAATATAATGCAGTAATCATATAGACTGATAAAGTAGAGTTCATCTGACTAAAGAGAAATCGGCTTAATAAGAAAACAAACATACCGGCAACTGTTGTGGCAGTAACTGCAGCCAGTTGGTAGCGGTTTGGTGCAAGGTCTTCATCCAGGCCGGGCGGCCGTCCCCTTCCACCACCAATGCGATGCCTGAAATAACATTGATTAGGAACATTTTTCATAAAACATGCAAGTAAATATTTATTTATATTTTATTTAAGTTATATTTATTTATTAGCCATTCTGCCCCACTGCAGGCCGAGGCACAAAGGCCTCCCTTTTCTCTTTCCATTCGCCTCTATTTCTTGCTACTTCAGGCCACGATGTTAGGTGGGCGTCGAGCTCGTCCCGCCATCTCATCCTGGGCCTTCCACGTCGCCTTCTAGCGTTGTTCTTTATTTAAGTTACCATGCCATTATTGACTGGGAATATTAACACGATTCTAGATTATACACAATAGTCCTCTTCAAGGAACAAGCAAGATGATGACATCTTAAAAACAATAGGTTAGATGAATAAACAAATTAAGTTTATTTAGATTATATAAAAAATGTTACCCGTATTTTTATTTTATTTTTTGCAATCGAAAATTTCTGACGATACAGTGCATTGAAGTTTTGCGTGACGTAACGCTTTCGTGCGACTTGTACTAAATTTAAACGTTAGAAGTCAGCCCCCACTCCGGAACTTTGATGCTCTATATCTTGGCAGTTTCTAGTTCAATTGATAAAGCAAAGAATACGTGTGCAGTATTTTTGGACCAGCTAACAAAGGGACTAAATAGATTACTTTTTTTTTGTAGTCATCATGCCTATTAGAACTTTTATCGTAAATAGTTATTTTAGAAAAAGCCTCTATGAAAGATATAGAATAAATACGCACTTGGATCATGGTCCTGAGAAGCGGCGTTGTAGGCTAACTCCTCTTCATCTTCGAGCTGCTGCATCTTCAGGAGTTTGGAGACTAGGTCGCTGCCTTGAGTTGTTAGCAATACCTATTGCATCCAGAAATTATTTGAGACAGATATCATAATAATTGTTTTGAAAGCAACTATGAAATTACATCAAAACAGCCTTACAGTAGTTGCACTATGTTGCAAATTTTTGTAAGGGTTAATTGCAAAAAAATAGTAGCTAATAGTTCATTGTATAATTAGTGTATAATTCTTGTATGTGTAAATAATAATACATTTTAGCTATGTGTGTACAACGACAAAATCATATTAACCGTTTCAGTCACTTTTGGCACAGTAAAAATTCAATAATTTATTTTGTTATTGAGACCTGCTCAATAAATCAAGCTTAATTAATAACGGCGAATTATTGCAAAAAATGGCATTTTAAATAGTAAAAACTAAATCTAATTACCTTTTCAGCATTGTTGGGCAATCCAAGCCATGAAGGCGTCTGCCTGTCCGATAGTTCCTCGATCCATTTCAGGAAGTGATCGCGCCGGTTTCCGTCCGGCATAGTGATGTGACGCTGGTTGCCAGAGGCCTGTTCACAAATATATACGAATTTATATAATTATATATTCAAAAATATTAGAGTATGGCAACGATATGATATTAGTCTATAGTAAAGACCCTAGTCGAATAGTGGATATTCTACAGCTGAAGAAAGATGCAAAATTGATTAACATAACGCTTGCTAACCGCCAAATCTGTATAAATTATATTTTTATTTCTAAAAACGAGCAACGCGGTACGTATATTTGCTAATGTAAGAACAATTTATGTATTTCTTACTTTGGATATATTATGTTGAAATTAAATTAAATAATGTATCTGCAAGAATAAGATAAACATAAACCGCTATTTTTATAGTTTAGCACTGTCGGTAGGGATAAATGTCTCACCAAGTCAAGGCATAAAATGTCAAAAACAAATATTGCGTGAGTGTCTGATTGTATTTATGGTTATGATCAACTTACCCCATCAACATTAGCGACAAGTGCAAAGTCGGCTTCAAACGACTTAGGCGTGAACAGTTTGCACAGGAACGAATGCAGCAGGCGTTGGTCGAACGAGTTGTCGATCTTGCCTCCGTAGATGCACTGCGACAGCAGGGTCACTAGCGCCTCCCATGGGACCTTCTCTGGCGGTAAGTTGGTGCGGCCCTGTGGGTTGGAACAAAATTAATGTATGGTGTATGTTGATGCTATTTTGTTTATAAAACATGCGAAAATCAAGTAACGCTAAGGATAACGTTGGCTTTTCATTACTTAGGGTGGAAATTCAATATTTTATAGCAGATCTTGAAAGTCTGAATCAAATAATGAACTCAATAATCAATAGATCTTATAAAATCCGTTAAAACTAAAAAAAAAAAAATATGCTGAACTAAGAAGTGATAGGATACTATATCCCGTTTTAAAATTAATGATATTTAATGTAAACAGAGATATGTCATCAGATGTTAATATCATCAAGTAAACAAAGTGACAATCAAGGATACTAAACATGTGGAGCATTTTTAATCTTACTTTTTGTAATTATTTATTTATTCATGATAATATCTCGCTAGCTAAGTGCATTTTTTATCTTTCTAACCTTTTCTTCCTAAGTGATTCCCCCATTCTAGGTACAAAACTATATGATAACGTGAATGTCACTTGAAACCTGTTAATTTTCCGAGATATTTCAGCCCGAGTTCTCGCTTTGCCTTTTGTTTCAATAATTCAATACGTATGTAGGGTTTTTGAACATTATAACAGTAATTTAATTCGATAGTACATGTAGTAATCTAATGGAGAATCACTATTTGCCGTTGCATAATAAAGTACTAATGAGCATGATATATAACAGAGCGTTTCTAAAGATATTATTAAAAACATTAAACGAATTAAGAACTATTAAAAACTGTACTGGCCGTATTAGTGCTGAATTTACCATAGCTGTGGTATCAATCCACGTGTCGAGAGTATCGCAAGCGACGCGCAGGTCCGATTCATTGAACTCGTAGTACTTAGCCCAGCCCAGCGGCACATAGCGTAGTCGCTCTTGGACAATTCCTGATTGAGAAAAAAATGTGAATTTATTAAACGGAAATAATAATATAACTCTTTATTACACACCAAGATGAAACAATACAAAAGGGACTTAAAACTAAATACAAAATGCGTAATGGGCGGCAATATTGCTTAAAGCAATTTCTTCCAGACAAGTAAGAAACTATATAAAAAAATGTTTTTTTTTGATTCCATTTTCCTCATTTACCCGTTGAGTCAACATAATGCGGTTTAATGGAAGGTCACTTACCATGGAACCAAGCAAGCAAGAAGTAAAGCCTTGCACGTTCGGACGGAGCCTTCATCATCCGAGCTGCTGGTACCTATAGAAATAAAGGCAATTAGACATAAATGTCATTACAGTTTTTGTCACAATACACAAAAAATATTTTAAACATAATAATAGATAAGGTATCATATTTTCAGTCAAATCCGTTTATGTTTAGATATAAAAAAAATTACCTATTAGAAATTAAAGTAAAACGATTTTAAACATAAGTATAGGTAAAAGGTAGGCGGTAGATAACATTTTCATATTACAGCATTGAGAACTCGTAAACGGGTACGGGCAGTTTTTGACTTGTCTTAGTGTTCAGGAACAGTCTAAAGTTAATCACTTACAGTAGCGAACGTCCTCAGCAAGTTAGCGCGGATGCCCGGCGGAGGTTCGAACACCAACACGCGGCCAGCTCTGAGCAAGTTCACGGGTAGTTTAGGACTGATCTCAGTGGTTAGGAACAGTCTGAAGTTGGGGTGCGGTTGCAGGGAATGGAGCTTCTTCTCGAGCTGCACCAGCCACACTGGGGCTAGGTGGACGTTCTTGAGCATCACCCATCTAGAAGATTAAAATATTTTTATAAGTAGTGAAAATACTAATATCTTTCTACAAACTCTATTCACGTTTGCATCACGATTAACGTCTGATTACGAGTCACGACTGAATTGGCTTCTGGGCAAAATGGCTTAATTGTAGACGTTTCTACCTCTACCTAGTAAGCCTATTTAACATTATATAGAATCGGAAATCTCAGCCTTATAAATACAGTATGTATTTAAGACAACTTTACATTTATATCTATAATCAGTGTTTTTAAGAGTAGCATTAGATATTGTAAACAATATAGGATACTTACCGTCCAGTCTTGCAAGCGGTGTTAATAGCACGTTCAGCTTGATTGAAACCTTCAGCCGAACCGATAGCGATACTCGAAAGAGGCTTGTTCAGTTCCGTTGCCATGTCGTCGACGCGACCTATAAATTAACAGCATGATTATGCCTTTGGTAGCCTTCAATTTCGCGGTATTCCTTGTGCAATAAGAGGTAAATCATATTTTTATTGAAGATACAGAAGTTTACAGATGCTGATCTTGGATTGGCTGGTCTGGACTTTAAGAAACTTCTTTATGCGTCACCATGTGCTAAAAACTAGGCAATCTCTCTGTCAACTGTATATAAGTAATATTATATTTGAAATATATTTGATATGTTAGAAATTGATTCATACTAATATCTGGGGTTCTGTGTTCAGATCATACACATTTTGCAATAAAAAAATGAGGTAAAAACAATATTTAAGGTGCATAAAGATGCAGTTCGAGCGGTCACCCATTCAAGTACTGGCTGCGCGCAACGTTGCTTAACCCCTTTAAATATTTATTTATTATTAGTATTTGTTGTTATAGCGGCAACAGAAATTAAATCTCTCAAAATTTCAACTCTCTAACTTTCACGGTTCTTGAGATACAGCCTGGTGATAGACAGACAGACATTAGATGAAGTCTCAGTAATAGGGCTCCGTTTTACCGGGTACGGTACCCGAAAAAAACAATACTATGTTATGGTAAACTTTTAACTTTCACGCCGCAACGGTAGATATATTAATTTTGTTGATTAAATTAAGGGACGAACTTAAAACCATTTTATTCTATGTTAATAAATAAATTTAAGGAGCTTAGTTGTCTTATAAGCATTTGTGATCAGCGGTATACCATAAATCTAAATTAAAAATTTAAGAAAAACCCCCTATTCCATCGCCTTTATTTCTTTAAAAGCAAAACACCATAATATTTTGTAATATGCACGCGATGCGCTTTCATTTGATACCCCACTCGAGTATATTTGCAGATTTTCGGTTTTCCTTCCCCACTCCACCCCCATAACTTTTAAACGGCTCAACCGATTTTCGTGAAACATGTCTAAGAACACCCGAATCAATCTCACCTTTCATACAAAAAAAAACTAAATGGAAACCGCTCCATCCGTTCGGAAGCTAAGATGTCCCAGACAGACTGAAAGACAGATATGTCAAAGTTAAAACACCCCTCTTTTTTGGTCGGGGGTTAGAAATCAGACTTTAAAACTCACCGCTAGCGTCATAACCCGGGACGGAGCAAAGCAACGCGGGAGTAGTAGCGTTCAGTTGCGTCTCAGTGATAGAAGCGAGGTCCAACTCCGTCTCGGCTTTGGACATGTATCCCGCGCCCAGAACGGCTGTCACTAGCTGCGTTGCTGCTGCGATCACGCGGTCGGGTCGGAACGCCTGTTGAATATATAAAAGTTAGACTGTTCTTATAAATTATTCCGGTCGTTCAACATTTAACCTTGCAAGCAGCTGATTCAGCCGCTGCTGATGCCAACTTTCAAACCTTAAGTGTAGCTATTTTACTTTAAGTTTGAAAGTAAGCGGCAAGTGGCGTACTAATCAAAGCAGCGCATTAGACCTAGTTTTGGTTTTACCCCCTTATATATTAAGGAACTGGATTGGATGTGATGATCAAACTTGAGATAGTGTTCATATATAAAAGCTGGGTTGTTCTATTCGCTTCTCAACTCAGTGTAAAAAAATTAAGCTAACTGTCAAGACAACGTTGTTTCTTTGATTATTATTAGTTTTTATTTAAATTAGCTTATAGTGGACCTGTCCATGTATGCCATGTGCGTCTAAGGAAATAAATGTTTTGACTTTGATATTTATTCATGACAGAGTCAGCACGTATTGTTAGTGGCTACATGTAACTATACAGTTACCTGTATCAGCAAGAGGCGGTACATAGCGAGCGTGTGCGGAGCGGGCGGCGCGGCGGGCTCGGAGTCCCACAGCGTGGGCACGCACTGCTCGGGCGCCGCTTGTGCCAGCCACGCTGGTAGCTCGGGAAGTTCTCCTGCCTTCTCTAGTAGTCGTCGGAATGCTACCAGTCTGTACAATTATTGGAGGTTAGGCGTTAAAGCGCAAGGCTGTGCAGATATTTTAATATCGTGGTAAGAATTTGCTTACTACATTTGCATTTCATGAATTGCTCAATATTGATTGCATTACATATTCATCGATACAGGCGCTGAACAAGTTTTGTTTAAGTTGCAGGAAAGTGACGAAGTTCTGCTCTAGACTAGAAAGTCTTCAGTGCCCGCGCGCACATGTCGGCTAAAGAGGAGCTCAGTCTAACAGCAGCGTCGTGTTGCTGATGCGTCAAAGGCTCGGCCGCGGCCGTGTGAGACGTAGCCCTCCTTGCCTAACAATCTAACCTTGAAAAAACATTCATATTTCTTCAGCGCCCTAGATGTGGAGAATGAGGTGTATAGTGAATAGTACCTGGAGCTCAGCCTAGCAGCAGCGTCATGTTGATGATGCGTGAGAGGCTCGAGCGGCGCGGAGTGCGAGACGAAGCCCTCCTTGCCTCGCAGGAAAGTCGCGAAGGTCTGGTCCAGGGTGTCCTCAGCGCCCGTGCCTTTGAGGTGGATGCGGCAGAGGAGTAAGGCGAATGTGAGCCGGTCTGTGTGCAACATGCCGCGCGCGACTCTTTCGTATACAACCTGGGTAATTTTAATTTAGTTATTATAGTGTGGTTTAGTTATATTGGCGAAACATCGTCATAATTAGAACAACTCAACCAGTATTGTGGCTTACTTTGGTATGTAAGTATTATATCGACTACAAATAATATATTTTAACTTCCCCGCGATGTTACCGGCGTGGAGTTGGATTTTCCTGCTGAAATAAAATTGTCCCACGGTAAAGAGTAGCTTAATATGTCCTTTCTCCGTCTAGAGAATCTGTGTGACAATTTTTTGCGTGAAATAGGAACATACAGACACACTTACTTTCGCATTTATAATATGAATATATCCTGAAACACCAATATATAAAAATACATTGATGTTATAGATATAGACCAAATGTTATTCAACTATAAATCCTGAAACCGATCACGGAGCAACAAATAAATTAGTCCTAAAATTACCTGTCTCTCCGGAGGTAATTTTAGGCCTAATTAGCAAAAAAAAGTAAAATTGGAGACAAGAACTACATGAGTTATACATTTGTAATCTCTATTACCGTGAATAACTCTTCAGTGATGATATTCAGACGCGCCGCGTAGTCAGAAACGCCGGTGAGCGCTTGACAGATGAGCACCGAACTGAATATGTCCAAGAACATCTTCAGAGAGTATTGGTATAAGAAGTGGACTTGGTTTAGAGACTCCATCGTGAAGTAAATGCTGCTGCAAGCCTGAAAATAATATAAATCAGGTTGAAAGGTTTAGATCAGATTAATTTTTTTTTAATGATGATGATGGTCTACGCGACCGCATATATTGTGTCTGTTTTATCTATAGAACACACAAAATATAGACCTACAAACATTTACCAATTTATTTTTACTCACTTGTGAAAGCGGTAGGTACTGTTGGCTAACAGTTTCAATTTCAGCAATAACCTTATCTGTCTCTTCAACCTGAAAGCAAAATACAATGTAATAATAAAAAATTGGAATATGGAGGCAATTTTTTACAAAGAACGCCTATCGAGGGTTAATAAATAACAACTAAGAAAACAAACTTAGTAAAAAAACAATTTTATACAAGTTAAGCTTGCTTTACATAAAGATCTACACTTTTAAGTTAGGATTACCTTTTGTCCAATATCATCAGCTTCTTTCTTGAGTGTTTCGAGAGTAGCGATCACGGAATCATCGTCAAGGATCTTGCCCTTAGCGTCGTTTAGAGCTTGGAGCAGAGACTTCTCCAATTGACGTAGACGTAGATGGAATTCACCTAGAAGAATTATGTTATTTTATGTATTTGTTAATTTGTTTATGAAAGTGTTCATTAAAGCTTGTTATGGATTTAGTAACAATCATATAATATATTGATAGCAATAGACTAATAATAATTTGATTCAAACCAGCAGGTCGCAGCCGGTCTATTCATAGCACATGGTTACTTGGTTTATACAGTAATATTTATTGAAAAACATATTTTTTTATAAAATACTCGTTTAAATCAAATGTCTTGTAGTATTTTCTCTTGTGAGATTCACTTTCGGATTCTCAATATAAACTATATAAACCAACCTTGTAACTTCAGTAAATCAGACCGCTTGGTATCAATGTCAGGTCGTTCCGCCTTCAGCACTCTATGCAGGCATTGCGACTGGAGAGACGAGCGAGTCACCGTGAAGTTCACGAACGTAACTCGGGAACACATGTCCGGCGGGAACTCTACTGTCGGGTCCCTAAAGAAAAACAAATGGCATAAGCAAAGTAAAATAACAGGATAAAAGGGTTTTCAAAGTGGTTCCTACGGCCTTAAGCCGACCTCACTGACCAGTGGTATGGCGATACAACTGCTGAATAACGAACGGGGCTCTGCCCACTATTTATTTTCAAAACTTACAACTATTTTTACAGGCTTTTACTAAAACACTAAACAGTATTCGACCAGCGTGATGGGTTATGGTCGTCGTCCTATGTCCGAAATGCCGAAATGATAATCATTAAGTAGAATATACCGGGATAGTTAATAACTCGGTAGTGCATATAATTTTCCATGAACTGTAATACGTCGCGGTTCGTTAGTTGTTGCACCCGTGACGGATCTTGCTGCATGGCAAAAAATATAGGAGCCCTATGCCCAGACTCTCAGTTGGCATCATCCACAGCATAACTTAGCCCAAGTTATGCTGTGGATGATGCTTGTGAGTAAAAATGTTTCTTTTACATTCTCATGCAATTAACAGTACCTGGTGCTGAGGAAAATGACGAACGAAGGACTGAGATCGATGTCCTGGTCCCCGAGAGTGATGAGCACGCGGCCGCCTGTTCGGCGCAGCTCGCGGTTCAGTACCGGGTTCAAGATGGGATCGTAGTTCTCTACATCCTGGAATATTATCATAGTGTTACAAAGATATATATTTCTTAAACACAGCACAGCTGTTACAAACTTATTATTTTTGTGCTGAAAGTGTACCTATATAAATAGATGTATTTTACTGGAACAAGGAATTGGGAATATTAAGTTTCAACTGCTTTTCCACAAATCATAAGTCAGTCATTATTAGATTGGATATAAAACGTTGTTTAAATAAATTTTCTGCAAAAGCATCCTTAGCCAAGTAGCTTAATCTAAGCAATAGAGTAGATTATTACAAAAAGTTGTAGTATTATTTTTCTGCAAACGTAAATCATATCGTTTTAGTGCATTGAAGTTTATTACGTCATGCGAAACATTGTGATTAATTTGTGCTAAATTTCACAGTCACAAGCCCCCACTCCGGAACTTGGATGCTCTATATCTTTACATTTTCTTATTAAATTGAGGCTAAAATATAAATTCATCAATAGTTCACCACGTTCACGTTTTATATCCAATCTGATAATGACTGACTTTTGATTTGTGGAAAAGCAGTTGAAACTTAATATTCCCAATTCCTTATTCCAGTAAAATACATCTATTTAGGTACACTTTCAGCGCAAAAAAAATAAGTGCACTTGATGCTAATAATGGATATCCAGTATTATTGGACGGGCTATCAGACGGACTAAATAAAATACCATTTTTATGTAGTCATCATGCCTATTTTGAGCTAGCTCACTGAATGTCTCTCTTATAAGGCACATTTCCAAAATTGTGTGCATTGTATACTAAAGACAGCCAAGAGTACATAAGTATTGAGAAAGTATTTATATTTTACGGAAAATGTTAGTCCATTTCCACTTTGGAAATTAAACAATTTATTTATTTATTTAAATAACTGAACTGTTTACGTAAAGTTAAAGTCAAAGTCAATACGTTTATTTCCTTAGAAGCACATAGCCTACATGTACAGGTCAACATGTTCGTTCATGTTTGTAGTGAAGCTTACCTGAACAAGTAGCGGGTTACCGAATCGCAGGGCCGACTCCAAGTTCTTCCTGAACGAGTCATCGAGGAAGGAAGTCTTGGTGATCTTGCGTTCCTTGAACTCGCGCATTATGAACTCCGTCGCTTGGCCGGAAGGATCGATGATCAGCGGGTAGCGGTTGAAGCGCTGCAAATTAATAAGAGTATTAAAACTTTGACATGTTCGCCTGCGAACGCAGCCGATGTAATAATAATAATAAATATTTCCGGACTACTCACACAGCATGTATCTCATATTACCATTTAAAATAATGTAATCTAATTTAAAGTAACGTCTGCCCCGTATCTTACATTATTGTTCAAAATGTATAATTGAAAATACCAGTAACTTACCCTCAACATAATAGCGTTCTCAACGCACAACTCGTCAGTAGGTAGAGCGTTCGCCTGCCAACGTAGCCGCTCATCGGGATTACTGAGGTACTCCGTGCGAGCAATGTCTGCCCGGTATCTGATATTAGCGGCGGCGAGGTGAGCAGTCCACGTAGAGAACAAGTTTTGACGGTACTGTAAACAATCAATAGTTAGACATTCATTACCGTAATATAAACTATTGTTTTTGTATTTTGTTATCTTAAATATAACAATAAACCTTTTAATTGTGTAAACTTGGGTCCACTCGGCCGGTTCGTATCAATCTGTATGGTCGCTATAGAAGCCTTTTAGAATAGCGCCGACCACTCAGAGGTGACAATTTTTCCATAGAGATTGCGTTCATAATCAGCGTTACATAAAAATCAGCTTAAGTTTGGGTTGAGTGGCAAAGATATGGACCCAGCCGTTATGACACTTCCGGGCTAATTTAATATTAAGTAGAGCGACATACCTACTGATAACTTAAAATAAATAAAAAATATATAATGACTTAGGGCCTGTTTATCAATTTCCGATTTCAATTAGACCAAGTTTAACATATATAGCTGTTTCGCTCAGTCACATGTGAAAAAGCGAGATGAATGCAAATGCAAAATGTACTTACATGTTGGTCAAAGTACCCTCCGTAGGCAATGAAAGCGGCTGAAAGCAGTACGTCTCCAACAATGGTGCTCATTTGAGAGCGGAATGTTTCAGAGCTCGACTCCCACCGCTCACGCTCGATCACCAAACTCTTCAGTAAGGCGATTGATCTGTCCACCTAGGTTAAGACAAAATCAAATTACAGCAAGAGAACCTATAATAAATCATCGCCATTTTCAAACGACGAAAAAAAGAGTAGGTTCTCAATTCGCGGCTTATACATTTTTATCCTCATGCCATTTCGATTATGGTAGAGATAAACCATTCTAAAAATGCGCGCCCCTCCACAAAACGTGATCATTTCAACGTGTGAGAGGAAATACTTATTGCATCACTATACTTGTGTGCGTTCTGGAACTACACCTGGACTCATCCGCGCACTGAGAAGTCAACTGATTGTGCGATCAGTCCAGTGTACTCATTGTATGGCGGGGAACGCGCTCTTTGTTTGGGCGACGCGACACGTGCGCTCTGTCGCGCGTTCGGCTCATTTATGCACTAGTTGGTCAACAGATCCAGGCTTTCTTTCTTAGTGTACAGTTTGCATAAAAAATACGGAAAATTAAGTTAATGTTTCAGAATAAGATAAACAGATAAAAAATTGCCCATCATTTGAAAAGGGAGATAGGAATTCTATAAATAATAAGGTTATTACAAAATAAATCAACAACGTTTATTAATAATCACAGCTAATTGAGAATTTAAGATCAAATAGTAAAAAAAAAATCTTCTAGACTAAAAACTCTGCACATATATTTCTAAGCATACTCTGCTTCACCATAAAATAAAATAACAATCAGTCATTGGGAGACGATAATAAACAAAAATGATATACTTAGTCAAGATTTTTTTCATGTTTCGTAATGTGGTCCGGAGAAGCCATCTTCTAGGCCTTCATGCTCCATCTTAGACCACAACGTCACTTTACATCAGGTGAGATTGTGGTCAAATGAAGGCTTATCAATAATAAAAAAAAAAAAATTATTCTCTCATCACATCACCTAATCGCTTTCATCGGAATCAGACTCAACATTAATAATAAATTCGAAATCCATGTCATAATTTTTCATATATTGTTTTTCAATATCATTAACATGTGTCGACATGTATTTTCCCACATACTACTATCAATAATTTCAATTCGTTCCTTTATAAGAGCCATTATATATTATTATAAGGCATCAGTTGTTTCATTTTCAACTCCATTTTCTGCTTCATATTTCATTCGGTAATAAACCTTAGCAATAATTTCTTTGCTCTGTAAAATGAAACGTATTAATAAAATGAATGTATTTTGATATACAAACGCTGTAAACAAGCACCATTCAAAAAGTTAAGTTAATAACTTAAAACTAAAAAAAATATATACGGTCGAATTGAGAAACCTCCTTTTTTTTAAGTCGGTTAAAAATACTTAACTGCGAAGATGCTTTTTTGTTGACATGCCAACCGTACTTTTGCGGTGTAAACAACGCGTGCTCTCACCTTCGTGTCCAGCCGGTGACTGAACAACAACAACAACCAATGACAAAGACCAAAATTATGTGTATTGTGTCTTTACACCTGTTTTGCATGTGAGTGTAACGGCGGTGGAGGGGCGCGCATTTTTAGAATGGTTTATCTCTAATGTAATTTGTTGTGAAGTTGCTTACGACATAGATAGATACCAGAGATAATCAATCTTTGATTAAAATGTTAAGACAATAATGTGAGAAAGTTACTAAGCACTTTTCAAATTCACATACAATACAATATACCTTCATTGAACCTTTGCTTTTTTTTAATATTTATCGGTCGGTATCGTGTATCGTGATCTAATTTGGTCATGTTGAACGTTGTAATACAAAGGAACCAAAGTTCTAACTCCATGTTTAAGAGACTCGATTTAAACCGACTAGTTTAAATTACCTTAGCTTGAACAGTTCCCAAGTCAGTCTTGATAGCCTGCGCCTGACTGATAAGTTGGGCGTACTCCTCCTTGTAAGAAGCAATCGACTTCTCTAACTGAGAGATGAGTTCTGACACTTCGCTTCCGGCGGTCACGTTGGTCTGAGCCTGGTCTTCCAGGGCTTGGAGCTCGTTGCGGAGTGGTTCCACGCGTTTCAACATATCGGCATATTCAATCTAGGTGATGTAAAAAAATGTGGGTTGATATAGGAAAATAAGATGCTTTTTGATCTATCTATTATAGATGCATAAGTTTTATGAGAATTTACAAAGAGTTTCACACGTGTGCGCTTTATCGAACACACAAACTCGGTTATAAAATTGACTGATAATTAGGAATGAAAGGATATGAACAAAAAATCTGCCTTAACAAGGAGATTGTTGGCATAAATTACTTACTAAAATATATTCATGACCATTTTTTGTTAACATAATAGTGCCTAAGTTCATAATTAACCTTAACAACTAACAAACATAAAATTTGTAAAGACAAAAACAAAAATGTAGTTACTATAAAGCTTATTATATGACGTATTTACCTGAGCAATAGCCCATTTGACCATAGGACCGCAAGCCATACTGGCCCTATTAACCTTCTCAAAGTTGTAATCCGGATTGCTTAGGTACCGAGTCTTCATCTTTTCGCGAACATCGTCACTAGGCATACAAAACACACATTAAAACTTAGAAGTGAAAAAGTGATATTTACGTGCTTTCGTGCAATGCCAATAAACCAGACCAACCTTTCAGACCACTTGAACACCCAATTGATTGTTCATGCATATTGTTATTTCAAAGTAAACCTTATTTTTCATACATCAAATTTACAAATAGGACGTCACTTACCAAAGAAAAACACAGACAATTTAGAGATAAACACCATTGCTTTCCAAAAGTTTAAAATTAATTTACTTGGCAAAGAAAAAATAAAACAAAACTTAAGCACATCCAAATTCAGAGAACTTCGTTTACAGTTATTTATTGGCAAATACATTCATGCAATTGAATTTGAAATAATGCTTATATTTATACACTATTTCAACCACTTTTTTATTGCGTAATATATATTTTAACTAGTTTTGTATTTGATTAATTTTATATTGTTGACAGTTTCAATTGTGATTGGGTCACTGACGAATGATTAAATCTGAAATACAAGTTGTTAGTTTTGTTGTGTGTTTTAATAATAAGTAACTACTTGTGATTCTATAATTACATCTTAAATGCTGACAAAGTAAACAATTCATTACATAACTAAAGTGATAAATTTACGTAGAGTTGCTAGCGCCAAATTACATGCAAAAAATGCTTGTATCCAATCAATCAACATGCTCAAACATGAGAATACATCCTCAATTTAATAGGTATCACCCAAAGCATGCAGCAAGCACAATAATATGAACTAGACTAGAACATAGCTTAAACTACGTACAAAAGATTATAGACATATAATGTTCGTTTCATAAAGAAAAGTTTTTTTTTGGATTAATTTTTAGTATATGCTCAGTTACGCTGTGACAGACAGAGCGTCATCCAGATATCAAAATAATAAAACATTAGTTCATAATGTTTTGTACGCACAACACCACCACCAAAACAGGAAGGAAATTAATAGGGGGAGTGGAAAAGCGGGGCGGTGCTCACGTTATGTCCTCAGTGGAGAAATTAGACACGATGCTATTGATGAAGTTCTCTCGCATGATGACAGCTCGGATTGCCTTCCAGTCCGTAGCGTTCTCTCCAAGCAATAGGCAGATGGACTCCAGGGCGACCTTGACGAGGGCTGGCGGGTTGCCCATAGACCTCACTTCCACCAAATGCTGCTTCTTTATACTTTTCACGGCTGTAGTTTACAACGTCGTCGCGTCCGTCACCACCACGAAGCGAGAGCGAGAGAGTACAAAAAAGAGAGAAACAAAAAAGGCCTTTAGCATTTCTGTGATACAATCATGCGGCGGGCGTTATGATTATATGTTTTATTTTGTTTAATAGGAAATGTTACGACCGGCTTGAATATAAGTTGAGGTTTTTGGGTGTCAAATTGCTCTAGCAACAGATAATTAATGGCGACAACCAAAATACAACAACTTTGTTAAACAAAATGGTTAGTCACGACAAATGAAGCGTTTTATTGTAACAATGAGTGTTGGAAAATTAAGCTAATAGAAGTAGCAGATCGTAACATTTCCGTCTCTTAAACGAGATACTATATTTGCTAAATAAGTCACATTACTGAATTATCTAGAAAAACAACTGTTATATACTCGATTCACGATAATGCTTAGCGGGGTTAGTCACGGATAGTCACTTTTATTAGTGTGCCTTACAAAGATGCCGTTTTATATTACAAACAGTGATCACAACGTTACTATTTCAATATTAATAACATAAGTCACATAATGCAAGCGGATATATGGTTTAGCCAATATACAAGTAAAACTTAACTAAATACATTGAAAATCGTACCTACAATAATAGGCATTCATAAACATAAAAAATTATGCGCGTCCGTTGTCATAATTTATCTAAATTATTATTATCAAACTACACATTCCATACAAATGTTTTGCCAATAAATATCCTATCTGCAATGACGATTTAGGACTACTGAAATGTTGATCTCTCAATGAAAGAACAGAAGAAATAGTAGCAGAATAAAAAAAAATTAAACTAGTTGTGCGTATGAATTAACAATCATCTAATTGAATTTGTTTATTTTCAATTGCAGGAAAATGTATTTTATGAGGTAATTTTATAGTTTACTTGAGGAAATGATATTAGTAGCAATTTAATTTTTTCATAAAATCAAAGCTGTTTTCGAAAACAGTATGTACCTTTCTGTATTCTGTGCGATAGTAACCATTTTTTTAATTTTACGTATAAACAGACAAAAACATTCCGGATAATCCTAACAATAAACAGTTTAATAGATAACAGTTATAAATAAAGCGCCAAATTTATATTTTGCCGATATTAATCTTCATACACACAGCTAGTATCAAACTATGAATCAACATTTGAAGTAGGTAACTAACGTGACATTCTCCGTTTCAAAGTTGACAATGGTGGATATAAAGTTGTCCTTCATGACGACAGAACGAATGCCCTTCCACGTGTCTCCCTTCTCGCCCAGTAATGTGCAGATGGACTCGAGCGCCATTTTGACGACCGACGGCGGATTGGCCATGGAACGGACCTCGACGAGTTGCTGCTTCTTGATGGAACGCACCGCTGTGTATTCGCTTGCAGTTTAATACTAGGTCCGATCGTATTCAGAAATAATTTGATTTTAAACTTTTTAAGCAGGTATAGTGGTTTATATAGACATCGTTTATTTGCTACAAAGTCATACAAGAAAACACAAATAGATAACTGAGCGGTAAATTAATAGTACATACAAAACACATTGATTATACAAACAAAAATACACAAATTACTTAATAATGCTCTGTAGCAAAAGGGATAAAGCTCAAGATAAAGCTGTTTTCAAACAGAGTAATCAGATAAATCGTGGATTTAACAGATATTAGAAGAATTTATTAGGATTAAACATATTTCTGAATACGATTGTAAATATGAATACAAATAATTATAAAAAATAACACATCGTTAGAAAATATAAAAAACACTATGGTAGAAACTAGTTGGCACCTTTTTGTGACTTTTTTAAACAACTAATGGATACTAAGATAATGGTTTCTAATCTAAATGGACATATATTAATAACATAAAATAATTAGCTTTTAAATCCGTGCAATTTGAAATGGCAGATTTTATTTCCAACAATAACAAATAGATTATAAATGGCTTTAAATGCATCGTTTGTGTTAAAAGGTGCCAAAGTGAGCATTACTAACATATTTCATAGCTCATTTCAAGTTGCATAGAGTAAATTGATTTTAAAGACAATGTTAAAGGAAATAGAATGAAAAACCAAACCGTTTTGCGCTTCAATCACGGCCGGCTCTACTTGTGCCAAGTCAGCCATGACATCTCTGCGTTTCGCCTCAATTTCCTTCGTTTGCTTTTCTAGTGCAACCTATATTCAGAATAAAAAAAATGACATTTACAAGTTCCTTTACTAAGGTCAATCAAGCAAATAATAAATGTTAGATAATAAGAAATAGATTTAAAATCTTACCTGAATCTCTTGACTCTCAACTTTCTTCTTTTCAGCCTCCTGCTGGTCCTTTACCATCTGGCGCAGTTTCGCATTAGCTGCTTCGTTCTTAGCTTGAAGTTCCTGTTTAAAGTTATGCATAAAGTTTGTTTTTCTTCTTGTACAATAACTAAGATTAAAAATATTTCTTTTCAAGAACATTCTTTACTAGAAAATTAAAATATGGAGTAAAAATTTAATTAGACAACATTTTTAAGTTTTTGGCGATAGGAATTGGATCTTATTATACTTCAGATAAATGATTCATTGATGCCACTTAAAAATTTTGATCAAGATAGTTAAATTTGAGTAAGGAAATAAGTTAAAAACAGTTCACAAGTGATAAAGTTCCTTTTCAAAACAAAGGTGTGCTGTGGGTTTATATAAATGTTCATATATTATTACAAACCTGCGATTTGACAGCGAGACTCTTTTGCATCTCCTCAACTTGCTCGACGGTTTCAGCGATCTTGCCGAGACCGACGTTCAAATGGAGTTGCTGTTCCTCTAAATCAGCACGCTTCTCAGCGTACAACTTCACCATTTGTTGGATAAAGTCCAGGTAATGCCTGCAAGAGTAATATACATCTATAGCTCGTATAGATCGTTCTTTTAGCGATTTTTCTATCAAAGTAGTTCTTTTAAAGTTTACAGATTCCAGCCTGAATATAGACAGACACATATCGTGGTTATTTGAATACTTTAAATTTTTTATGGCTTCCACCACTCAGTGAGTAGTGTCGTTGTGCATCTCTTGAGTGAAATGAAATAAAATAAGACCGGCTTGTATTGATTAGCTCGTTGTGGCAGGGTACTGTAAGTAAACTCACGTGTTGACTACCGATTGTATGTAGCCAAAGTAATCAAGTCCTATTTGGATACACTGAAACATACCTAGGTGTGATTGCCATAGTGCGGTTGGCCCGCTTAGCCAGGGCAGTGTTAGCGCGATGTAGTGTCTGGTGCACGTAAACGCACGCGTTTACAACAGCCTCGCGATGTTGAGGACGACCGGCGATCTCGTTGCAAGCCGCCGGGAATAGTTCCGGAGGTACGTAGTCGGAGGAATCCAGGTCCATGCGAGATGTGAACTCTTTGCCGACCTGGGAGAGTTAAATTGTTGGTATTTTTGCTACATTTAAATAAAAACATACTATGTTGGGCAATGAACACACCAACATTAAGTCCCGTGGTAAGCATAAACCTATTACGAGTCCTTGATAACTGATATATGTACATACTAAGTGACCATTTGAAATTATTAAATTATCACAACGTCCATAGCGGAAAAGAGACCCTACGACCCTCCAGACGAGTTCACCCACTTGTAAATCGAATATTACTTGGCTAGAGTGAGTGGTAGAGTGAAGTAAGTTTACAAAAGCCCCATTGACGCAGTCTCCGACCAGATTTGTACTGAACTGCAGTACGCATCAGTTGAACAAAGCGAGCGCGGTGGCGGCGCGGTCACGTCCTGTAAATTAGATATTACTTGGCAAAATGCCACTCGTATCTTAGTAAGTTTACCTGGAACAAAGCCCCATCGCTCCAGTCTCCGAACCAGTTCAGTACGCATCTGTTGAACAGAGCGGGCGAGGTGGCAGCGCGATCCTTTAATCCTTCAGACGACGGGTTCATCGTGAACACGACGTGTAAGTTGCGCATTACTTGACCAGTGAACCTGGTTGAAAAAAAAAACAATTTTTTAAAATAACATCAATTAGTTGTTAAATGCAACCTATTTGACAAATAATGTGTTCTATTTAAAATACGTCTGTCTGGTAAACTAAGTTTAAAGAAAAATTAAGGTAATCTGAAGAAAGTTACTTGACCGATTATCATGACAAAATGTGGTAATGGATCGTAAATGCCCCTATCTCGTACAAATATTAATATATCCGAGCTTGATAGCCGTACTCACTTATTTGGAACTGTACATAGAATTTGAAACAAACCCTAAAAATCCATTAGTGTCCTTTTCACTTCTATATTTGTAAATATTTATCAACTCACCATTTGTATAATTCGTCGTTAGAATCGAGCATCAATCCTTCTCTTTGCGCGCCCTCCTTACATTGCGTCATAAGAGCAGCGAATTCATCACCTTCAAATAATCCAGGTACCTAAAACCATAAATATCACTATAGCAAAAAAGGAGGAAATCAGCTTATGGCCAAAAAAACCGTTAAGGTTGATTTTTAATACTCTGATAAATTCGAACTTCGATAGTAAATCTTTTGAAATATATATTTTTTTATGATCGATAAGCCTTCATTTGATCACAATCTCCTCTCCTGATGTAAAGTGACAATGTGGTCTAAGATGGGTCATGTAATAATGTCAGCTTGACAATTAGTCGGTCCTTAGAGTTATTTTGGTCTGAAGTAACATTTATTCTAAGTAACCTAGCTTAAGTAGTTTCATAAATACCTCTCCGTTAGCCAAAAGCGTGTTCATTCGCTCAAGGAACCCGCTGTCGAGTACGTTCGATTCGTCGAGGATGAAGGCGACCTTCTCATCGCGGCACCCGGCGCGCCGGAGCACCGATCGGAGGTCCTCGTCGAAATCGGCACCGGTGTATTTGTTATGGACCTTGAGAGATGAATTTAGTTTCAAAATACAACGGGATAATGTGAAGGTTAATCATGGTCGACGCAAAAAAATGCAATAAATTCTTGCCAAACTAAAAAAAAAATTTTTAAACCTTTGGAACAATATTCACTAGTTTAATTATAATTAATTTGTTAGTTTTTAGGTTCAGATGTCTTCCTCATTATTGGGCAAGATAATAAAATAATAATAAATAAATATTTCCGGACAATCCCAACAACGACATCTAGCCCCGTGTGTTACGGGTACTAAGACATCTGATATACTTAATATAATATACATACATACATAGATATTTTTTATTATACATATTAAACACCCAGACCAAGGAGAAAGTGCTTGCAGAACATACAAACACTTGACTCCTCGGCGGGAATCGAACCCGCTACATCTTGCGCCGCAAGCGGACTCTCGCCCACCGCGCCACTGAGGCAGTCAACTTAACATCGTGTAAAACTAATAAATAGAGCACAATGTTGCCAATTTGCAAACGGCATGTAAGCATTGTGAACATTACAGCATTTTAATAAATAACTTACAACACTTACATACGGTGCAACTTTGCACGTATACGCGGGTGTGTCGTTCCAATTATTGTTCTCTCGTCGACGGTTTTTTAACGCGATGTACCTACTTGTCTGTCATATTTTTTTTTGCTCTCGATGAACGAAAAACTTGTAACGTTTTTCATATTTTACTTTCTGAGTAACACTATAATACCTTGATCTGGAAAATGCTCAAGCCGTTCATCCAAGCGACGAATCGACTGAGGGTGGTCTTGCCCGCGCCGGACACTCCGATGAGCAGTAAGTGCCCTTGCGGCTGCCTGAAGATACGGTCGATACGCAGCACGTGGTCCAACACCTCGTCGAACAGAACAAGAGGCACGTCCAGTTCTTCTTCGTAGAACACCTAAGTAATAGTAAAAGCATGAGAGTCTTTTCTATCATAGTTATTTTGTGTTTATCGCGTTAGATTTGAATGCGTCTATACTAATGTTGTATAAATTTAACAGTGGACTATTATTACGAAAGAAAATAATATAGCATAAGGTCAGCCCTCATAGAAACACGTGGAATATATGGAACCATATCTCTTACGTATACGGTTTCTAGGATATTTCGTTTAAAAAGTATACAAAAATATTAGGACCCCTTTACTACTTAAACTTGTTAGACATGACCCACTTATGTAATCGAATATGAGATACTTTGAGTTGCATTTCCACTTGAGATCAACCTGGGCTTTTACTCACAAGAGATGACCACTCAATCAGCTCCTTGGTAATTTTCGTAAAACTGATTCATGAGTTATTTATTTAGTCCACATTTCTTGCATAAAGAGTGACTAATTATTATTACCTTTAGTCTCGCTTTGACGTATTCACGCAGCTGATCCCTCAAAACTGGTACGTAATCCTTACTGAGCCAGTTGCTGTACAGAATAGGCCGAGCAAGGGCTTGCTCCCTGTTAATTCCTGAAAATAATGTTCTATCTGTAGCTTGTTTCGTTCCTGACAGGACTCTCTGATTAGGCGACCAGACCTATACTGAGAGTATGGCGCTATTTTCACGTTACGAATAATTGATTATCGGAAATATAGATATTTTTTTTTTAGAATAGATTACCTGGGAAGAATCTCATAGCGACGGTATCAATGTTCTCATCCGTCCATTGTCTCTCGGAGTCTTCCACGAGACGATCTTGGAAGAGACGCAGAGCTTCGTGCGCCCACAATCGCACTAATCCTTCTACTGACAGGTTATCCAGTGGCCTAAGAACAAAGAAAATTAGTATTTCAAACCAGCATGTTTTAATTTTGCGTTTATTAAATCTGGATCCAATGGCCGAGACAGTAATTATGATTCGTGATCACGACACAAAATATAAAAATATATATCAGGACAATCCACACAAAAACATCTAGCCCCGTGGAGAGCTCTAAAGCTTGTGTTACGGGTACTAGACATCTGATATACTTAATATAATAGACATACATGTATAGAAATTTTTACTATACATTTAAAACGCCCAGACCAAGGAGAAAGTGCTTGCAGAAGATACAAACACTTCACCCCTCGGCGGAAATCGAGCCCGTTACCTCGTGCGCCGCAAGCGGACCATCGCCCACCGCGCCACTGAGGCAGTCAAAGTCTATAGGTATATTTAATATCCTCACCTTATAGCCTCACAGATACCGCGCACCCATCGAGTCATCTCACGAGGCGAGTACACGTAATGCGGTTGCATGTCTTGAGTGAATCTTTCTTGGGACTGCAGGTATAACTTCACCATGGCTTGAGTTAGCGGTTCCGCGTAGCCTCGTAGCGCGGGTTGCATTCGAAGCATAGCGCGAGTGAACGTTCCATAGATCTGAAAAGTAAAAGAATTAGAAGGATGGATTTTGAGTGAATTAAATAAATAATAATAAATAAATATTTCTATATATTAAGTTAACATCTAGCCCCGTAATAAGCTCTTAGCTTGTGTTACGGGTACTAGACATCTGACAAACTTAATAGAATAGACATACATAGAAGATTTTTATTATAAATATAAAACAGCCAGACCAAGAAGTAAGTGTTTGAAGAACATACACACAGTTGACCCCTCGGTGGGAATCGAACCCGCTACCTCTTGCACCGCAAGCGAACTTTTGCCCACCGCGCCACTGCGACAGTCAGATGTAAAGTGACAAAAAATTCAGATCTAAAGAGTTATAATACATTGCATATTTATTTCTAGTAATGATGTATTTTAGGTGCAGTAACATTGATTATTTAATACAAATAGTATTAAACTGAACAATTTAACCGAATCATCTATTTAGAACCGTCAACATGTTTTCGTTAACGCTTTTGGAGGGTCGGTCGGTTAAATTTAAGAAGCATAAAATATGGTTTAAAATTCAAGGCGTATGATTTTTTGACGATTCTAGAACATTTATCTGTGCGAACCGATTGGGATCATTTAATCTTAATATATATAAATCTCCTGTCACAATGTTTGTCCTCAATGAACTCCTAAACTACTTAACCGATTATAATAAAATTCGCACACCATGTGCAGTTCGATCCAACTTGAGAGATAGAATGGTTTTTACGGCGAGAAAAATTCGAATAATTTCCGGGAAAATTTTATACCCGTGCGACGCCGGGGCGGGCCGCTAGTTAATATATATGTTTGAATTCTTATGCGGACCCATTATTATTTTAAAAAAGATCAGATTTTATTCCTTTTTGAATAATTCGCATTCGTTTACTAGTTGTCAGTTGTCTTTTAGTAACACTTGTTGTAATGTTATTTTATATTTATAAATCTTTAATATTCATTTAACTTAACCAATAGAAAATAATACCTGTTCCAGGGACATTTCTCCAGGGTAGTCCACATATATAACAGGAACGTGTCTCAACAGACGGTGAGAGAGCGGTTTGCGTCCGGGATCCGTGGGCGGGTTACATGCGCCGACGAACTGAATACGCTCCAAATGGACCCAAGAATGATCTATAAATACAAACAGTTTCAGTAATTATGATTTAGAACGGGTAACATACCATGATTTGACGGTTTTAGGGTTTTCCGATATTTCAGTTCGATATTTGAGTTTTCAGTTGTTTCCGTGATCATGGCGCTTGCAACAGCGTCCCGTTTTAAATCATAATATTGTTAAAAACCATGATAATTTTAAAAATTATAGTTTTAGTAATTGTTGGAGGCCTAGACTAGTTAACATATATTTAAATCGAAAGCTATTCTCGCCTCGAATACATTGATCCAAAATTTTAAAATCATGGACATTTGTTCAAAATTTTAGAATGTTTAGTTCAATTGGATTCTAATGGACAGTTGGCAAAGTCAAATGACGCGAGACCACCATATGAAGAGTATCTATACTAGCGGACGCCAGCGACTTCGTACGCGTAGAGTTAGTTATTTGAACATACTTTGTAAGTACTTGTTTTATAAAACATAGGACTTTAATAAAAACATCTAAACCCCGTGTTAAGCCAAAAAGACTAGACTTTTGGACCCCCCTTTAACCCCTTGGTAATGGAGTTTCGTATATCCTGTTCTTTTGCCAAATTTTTTGTATCTCACTTCATATATAATAACATAGGACTTTTATAAAAAGTTCCAACCCCATTTTAACCCCAAGAAGTCTAAACTTTAATTTCTGTACATAAAGTATTAGCACTGCACTCTATCTAAGAAAAACTCACCGCTAGCCCTGAAGAATCCTTTATGCTCGAGCAGTTGGCGTAAGAAAGAGATGACACGTTGTGTGCCATACTGATCCATATCGGGCAAATTGATTTCGTCGCAGAATAGTACCAGCCATTTGCCCAACTGCAAAAATAATAAAATGAAGACTTCAAATTCACTGCACCCTTATTGATTAAAATTAGACGGAGCGTGGTTTTGCCAATGCTCGCCAAACTCGGAGGGCGCAACAAAACCATTGGTCGACGTATCTGTCTATATGAAATCAGGGCCTAAGAATCTGCGCGATATATTACAACTTCTTTGATATACAAATCACCTCTTTCCTTAGTATTTTAATTATCACTGCTACTTTCGTATCATACAAACATCGTTATTTTCTGCTGAACACTACACTAACATATAGTTTGTTTAATGAATTTATCAATACATACAATTTATAATTAATTTATCATAATTGTACCTGTACAGGCGCGAGCACAACACCATTCGGTGTCTTCCTATACTCGCAGTAGTGGTCGAAAGTCTTCAGCAACAGTTCAGGAGTGGTGGCCGATGAGAAGTTGAGGCCTACTACTTCCATATCGGGCAACGCTCGGAGCGCAGAGAACAGTGTCATTGTTTTACCGGAACCGGGCGGTCCACAGAGTACTGTTAACAAAGAGTACCTTTGAGATAGATTCATAGGTATAATAATGGTTAATAAGGAAATACATTTCTTGATTTTTGAATTTTGGTGGTGAAACAAAATATGCGTTGAGACTCTCGAGTCTCGACTCTCTCGACTCGTCTCGACGCTTGATGGAAATTATGATGATGATTGACCCGTAATATTTTACAGCGAAATGGGTCTGTGTAACAATATGCCGAGTATTCGGAAATATGTTACATTAAATATAAATCTAAATTTAAGAAAAATCCCGATTCCAATGTCTTAATTTCCTTAAAAGTTAAACACCATAATATTTTGTAATGTGTACGCGATGCGCTTTTATTTGATACCCCCACTCGAGTATATTTGCAGATTTTCGGTTTTCCTTTTCCACTCTCACCCCCATAACTTTTAAACGGCACAACCGATTTTCATGAAACATGAATCTAAACATCTAAGAACAGTCGCGTCAAACTCACCTTTCATACAAAAAAACTAAATTTAAATCGCTCCAACCGTTCGGGAGCTATGATGTCCTAGACAGACACGTCAAACTTATAACAACCCTCTTTGGTCGGGGGTTAAAAAATGGTCAGGTTTATCAACATCTTAAAGCGGAAAGTTAGTAAATATATACATATTTACCTAGAGGTTTATGCTCAGCTAGCCATGTGTACAGCAGCGCTTCATGTCTCACAGTGTCGAGCGTTGGCACTACAACGTCGGGGGCGGCCACTTTGTGAGTCTCCACTTCGATCTGTGGCACTTTAGCCGACCACGGCACCCATTCACCGGTTATACTGACCTAAAATTATATAAATTAGATATATTATAATATATTTATTACACTTGATTGCAACATAACGAAAAATTTTCGGGAAATGGAAAGAAAACTCTTAATTTAATGAAGTAATGAAGTAAACTAATAAAAAAAACTTACTTCAAAGTCAATGATATGATGATTAGGTCCGCAGTTCGGCAATTGCATAGTACTGGCCGAACGAATAAAATCACCTAATTCGTTACGATCCTAGAAACAAAAAAAACACATTAACATTGATTCTTTTTTGTACTGTCAAAAATATTACAATAAATCGATAAGCAATGAGAAGTAATTAAGTAGACCATTATTATCTATTGATTATGACTTTCATTTATAATTTAAAATTATCTTAGTAAAAATTTTGCAAAAGTAATGTTACCTTGAGTTTAGCATCACCAGCGAACGACCAAAGCAGGGAATAAACGAGCCACTTCGGCACATACGCTTCCAGTTGGTCATTGGTGACAGGGAAATCTGGATGTTGACGATTATACCCCAAAATATTTCTGCAAATTCAACGATACAATTTTATCATAAAATGACATAGAGAACATAACTAAATTAAAAAGGGGTTCCATTGGCATAACTACTAGTTCGCCAGTTGAAGAAAAAGTGATTTTGCGGCCAGTGCTTCAGAAAAAGCTTAGAAACAAAAAGTTTGACTTAAAGACCGTCGCTAAGTCACACGGCTATGAGATATTTGGGTCTTAAAAATAAAAAAATCAGCTCCTAGCCAAAATGGCAAATCCTGGCCCTTTACAAGTACTTTCTGATCTCAATTACAGCAAAACGATATTTACCTGACACCACGGTTAAGCATAGAGTGAAGAGACGATAAAGCTCTATGGCGAGTGAAGTCCATGATATGGTCAAGACTAACAGCACGTTCGAGACATTTCACAACTAGACCTTCTCCGTAGAACAAGGGTTGCAGAATGTTTGCTACGTCACGTTGTGTCTGTGAAATAAATTAGACTTTACTACTATACGAATCTATACTTCTACGTGTGTTCGACCGATTTCGAGCACGGCGACAGTTTATATTCCTTGATGCACGTGCCGCATGTGGCTTATATAGCCTATTTTCTTCGAAAATGCCCTCGAACACTGGGCACATTGTTCACATAATTGTAATTGATTGCAGGTGGTCGGGCTTTCAAATTATCGCGCTTGAGTTTAGTTCGGCGCACCGTACTCAAAATTGCGCACATTTTCCTTAACATGTTCTTCTGATCGCCTATTTTTTTAATTGAAATGGCTCTATATCACACCACTTCATATGCTGCCTTAGCACTATACTACTCTCATAGTGCTAAAGAGTTTGTTAGAACGCGCTAATCTCAATAACAACTGGTCCGATTTGAAATATTATTTCAGTGTTAGATAGCATATTTATCGTGATTGGCTATAGGCATTTATAGGAAAAATACGATGTTTCCGCGAGAAAATAAACACGGGCAACGCCGTGGCGTATAAGGCTAGTAAACCATAAATTAGATAAAAAGTTACGAGCAGACGATATTATACCTGCAAAGCCGGTGATAGAATATTGTCAGTTGCATTTTGATCGCCACCAGGGGTCGGGGCTGCCATAACGATGCTGAACGAATCTTCTTCTCCGTCTTCCAACGGGATATTCTTCAAACTGAAAACGAAAGACAGAATTAAATTAACAAAATTTCACATAAAAGCATTTAAATATGTTTTATTAGTTACTACGTACCGCATAAGGTAGTTTTCGAATATCATTTCAGTGGTGAGTACGTCTGAAGAGAACCAGACCATGCCACAACGCGATACTGTAGCGAGTGTTGCGTATTTCAAGTCTTGTACCTAAAAAAATATATAAAATGTACTAAGATAACCAAACCGAGCTTAAAATAGGTAGGCTATAAAAATGGCATGATCTTTTACCTCAAACATGACGCGAACGTTGGGTGGTAGCGACAAACGCTCACCATTAGGTAACGTTAGTAGTTTGTTGTCGTCAAGTACAGAGTTCAAATTCTCAACCCATTCCGGGTCTACATCACCATCAAATATGATCCATTGACGCTTGTTGATCTCACCACGTACGTTGTCAATGATTTTTCTGTAAAACCAAAAAATAAGCATGTCAAGGGAGAATGATAAGGATAAAAAAGTAATAGAACGAGTTTTTCAGAAATGAGAGGCAGCCCAAAAACCCCATAATAGATGGGAAGGCTTTCAGAAACCTTAAAGTTTGTATAATGAATGATTCAAAACATCGCATAAAACAGATATGTTTTCATGTCAATAAAACTTACATCAAAATATGAGTGAAAAGTCAATAAAACTTACCTCAAAATATGAGTGAAAAGACCGTCGGTCCATTCACGGGTATTGGGGTCCAGTACACCATACAGCGTCTCCTTCGACATAGCCTTTGGGTCAATTACGTGTGCAACGCCTTCTACACCTTCGTATCTATAAAATAAGTTAATATGATTTTTTTTAATGTAGTCATTCAGGGGTTTGGATAAAGAAGTCAACATTACCTCTCCAAAGCTTTGAGCAGCACACGCCATGCGGTTGATTTGCCACTTCCCGAAGGTCCGACCATCATCAAACCGTGGTTCAGTTTGCATATTTGATACAGTTGCAGTACCTGTATAATAGTTTAGCATTAGTAAACGAATATCTCAGAGAAAACCCACAACTACCAAGATACACTAAGCTTATCGAGACAAAGTAAAAGTGAAGTTCAACGAGGCATTTAACACGTAGTTTTCTCGCAAGCTTTCGTATAAATAGAAACAGAAAATACAGGAAGCTTGTTTAAGAGTCGAAGACCTAGAAAGTTTCTACAAACAAAAATAATCATTAATAAGATAAGCACAAGTGTGGAAGTGCTCAAATACGCTTAGTGAGAGTGACGGGATAAATGTGAAACACGGTGGCTGGTGCTACGAAGTTCTGCCTTTTCCATACTCTGGTTTATGGTTTGGACTTGCTACTTAGGAAATATTGTAAAGCTGTAAAATTTTAATACATTTCAGCTATTCCAAGTGAACAACATGTTAAATGTTGCTTGAGTGAAATAAAAAAAAAACAAAATGAAACATCTCACCTAGCTGAAGTATAATAGATTTTTATTTAGCTTTCAATATTTGATTCAATATACAAAATTTAAAGAAAATTATCAATTAAGTTAATAGAATTTGTTCAATTCTTATTTAATAAAAAATTTAAAGTAATTCTCTACGGTCAAAACCATACCCCAGCCGAGAAACAACAACAAAAAAAAACACAGAGCTGTAAACAACACATTTTACCCAAACCAACGGCGCCACTGACCTTCTCGATCCAAGTGCTGTGGTGCGGCTGCGACGACGACGGGGTACGCCTCTACGTGCCGTTAGCGGGTTAGCATGGAAACGCATTACACTCACGACTAGTTCGATAAATCGACATGGCGAACGGATTGCAATACTTTGTTGGTTAGCGTTCACTTTTGGCCATATGGAATCATCGCATTATGGATGTAAATTGAAACAGCAGTATTAATATAAAATAAGGAAAATATATTTAACTTTCGTCGACGCTTCGTTACGCGAGCTCGGGCGCGTGTTCATACAAATGTTCTACGTCGCGTGACCCCCGACAAGACAACTTTTGTGCATAGAAACGCGCTCGCGCCAACTTAGGGCAGCGTCTCACGCTTTACGCAAAAATATCAGCAAAGCCGGTTATATCTTTGTCTAACCAAAATCTCAATCTCACATTATGGTAAGCAATGATATGGACGAGAATGCATCACAAAGACCGATGGAAGATACGTTACTGGTTCTTGTTTGTCGGTTAAAGTTTAACTACTTACCTTATCCACAATATAATATTGATGATAGAACCAGTATTATAAAACAAAAACATATTATTTATAACAACTAAAACATATTTTGCAAAGACTTTATGCATAAGAAGGTATTCAACCTTCTTACCGTTAAAATATCTTAATACTGCATTTTCAAATTAACATAATATATTACACAAATAATACATATTATATATTGCATATCAAAATAAACACATTAGATATAATGAAAGTTGACATTATGGAAATAATTATCTTGTTAATACTTTTAAATCCATCACCTATATCGATAAAATATGGGCTGAGTTTTATTGATGTCATATGAGTAGTGTTTTGTTTAGTGCGTTTGATCTGTGCATTAACATCACGAATGATGGGATGTGTAAATGTCAGTCTAGCCGTTAATTTAACTTGACCGGATGTCCCGCAAATTAAAATGTAATTCTAGCCACCATAATGTAGCTGGAGATGTGGGAACGAGCTTACCTTTTCCATCCAAGTGGAACCAGTCTCGTCGCCTTCTCCGCAGACCAAAAACTCTTCGGCGCACACTGTGCGAATTTCTTTCTTCAAACCTAAACAGAAATTGTATAAGAACTTGGCCCTACAATGTTGAACTTAATAATATTATGTTCAACATACAATATTGAACATAACATGTTCAATATTGTTTCTTTTTTCTTTTACCGCTCTCATAATCTTAATGTCCGCCCATTTCACTTTAGTTCCGGTTGGTGAATTAGTTGCCTACAGCCAATGATTTCAGGTCAACGAAGCTTTCATGTGTAAGCTCTTTTACGTTGTAGGGGTGCCTTTTTTTTTTTGCTGTTTTAATCAATGTAATGTACTGATCAGGGACAAAAATGGGGGAAGACTTGAGTGCTCGAGTAATATTTCTCTGAATAGTGGAGTGAACAGAGTCCCCTTCATTTTGCGTATGTCCCTTAACCAAAAATTTATGGGTAACACTTCTGAGTTCACGTAAAAGTTATGTGCAAAACAAACGAATTTAAAAATAACCCTTTTGAACATACACACAATGTAATAACAACAAAATTTCTCGTGCTAAGGTACCACATTTCGGAATGTGTTACCTTTGCTGTTAAAAGTAATGGTTGTATCTGACTTCGATTTATATGCATATACATTTTAGTTAAAATAAACTTATTATTTTGAGATACAGCCCGAATGCGGTCGATTTCGATTTGCGAAGTTATGTGCCCTTTGGCACATAACTTCGCAGAACACTAAACCAATGGCTGCTTGGCTCTGAAATTTGGCGCCAAAGTCTAATAATGCTAAAGAGCCACATCTGTTTTTTGGTTGTTATAAATGCGAAAATGAAAAGTGTCTTTAACTCAAACTATAAAGTAACTATTTTAAATCACATTTTTGCAATAAAAACGATTTTCACGATTTTTTAAATATGGGGTAGCATTTAACCACTGATATGTTGCAATAACAGTTTACCGCCTAGGAGGATATTAACTAACTTATCGGAGTGACCCAAGTAGTCGAGTGAATATTGTCCAATAAGCAAAATTAATGTATTATTAACTAATTTAATAAAAAAAAGCGTATAATATAAAAGAAATTTGTATGTTTGTCGCTCGTTCGCGACAAAACGGCTGATAGGAATTAATTGAATGTAGAAATGGTAATGAAATTATGTTTTTTTTTTGTTATAATACAAATATTAAACTTACCAGTCATCTCAGCTCTGGTATAACCCACATTCGGGAAGACATCGTTAAGCAAAGAGAACAGCAGTGGAATATCCTCAGCTACGAGTTTGGGCACCATGGTCTCACAGACAGACTGGATGAGGATGTCTTGTTCCGGCAAAGACTCGGCGATGGACGCCTCGTCAGGTACTTCAGTGCCGCGATCTACTAGATTCTCCTGTAAAATAGCGTTTCTTATTTTAACCAAATATTTTACGCTGATGTTTTTATGTGTACACACAAAAAACATCAGCGTAAAAAACATCAAAGCAAAATAATAGACATAAAAGTGAATTTTTTTTTTTGTGTAACTTTGCATAAATTTCTAAGTTCATTGTGTAGTTTAAGTAAAGTTCTTGTCAGGTAGCGTCGCTCAAACTAAAAGAGCGTACCTACCTGTTCAATGAGCGAGCGAGACAATCATAGACACAAACAAAACGGCATGATCGGATCCACATTACATACTGACTTTTACAGCGTCATGGAAATAGTAAAGAATGGAAATCCCAATCAGTTTCAGTGAGTTCTCATCTCAAACATTACAAGAATACACACAATAAACCCAAGTATAGGAAAGATGTGGCATTGTGGCAGTTATATCTTACCTTGATTTTCTGTATACGGTCACGCTTCACGTTACCGGCCGACACAAGTACAGATTTCAGGGCTCGAAGACCGAAGTCGTAGTGAGATTGGTTTGAAAGTTGTTCGTCACACAGCCTGTGAATATGAACATACCACAATCAAGTAGGAAGTAAATAATGCACAATCTATAATAAATTATATAACTGAAGATTTTGTTTGATTCAACGCGCTAATCTCTGAAGCTATTAGTCCGATATGTAAAAATATTTTTGTTGATAGCCAATTTATCGAAGAAGGTAACTTTTTACTGCAGTTTATTAAAATAGTTATTAAAAGCTAGTTATAAATATTTGTTAACGATAAAGGAGGATATTTTAATTATACTTTGATCACTTACTTAAAGAACGGCACAATCTTGCAAGCCAACTTCTCTGCGGTCCTGAAACCTTGGCTAAACAACATGACCTCAGCAATCAGCTGTCTATCCGGCGTGGTCATGGCGAGCGAACGGAACAACTTCTTCAAGTTGTCGGGTAAGTTGGAACGACCGGCGTATCCAGGATTCATCGTGATGAAGATAGCCATGTCTTGGCTCACTCGGACTTGCTTGCCGACCAATTCCACTGTTATAGATTTGCCTAAAAGAAAATTGCATTATAATAATATTATTTTTGTTAAATGGTGCAAAATAATATGCACTAATGACTATATAAGCACCCTCTATTTAAGTTTCTACTGCTGGGAAACAGGGACTTCTGTCTCGACGAGAGAGATTATAATTATATATGCTGATCATATTAATTCAGTATATATTTGTACTCTTAAGAACAATATTCTAAGAAATCCATAAAGGGAAGTGTCAAAATCCTACTTGTATTGTTATCTCCTTCTTGGTGGCTCTTCAGAGCTTCTTGAATGGTCTGCACTTGTTGAGAGACAGCAGACAACATCCTTTCTTCCAGCCGATTGAATTCGTCGAAGCACCCCCAAGCTCCAACCTAAAAGAGTTACTCAGATTTAATAGAACCAAAGCTGGAAGAGATAAAATGGGAATGTACCCAATCATGCGAGCGACGCAAACAACATCTCTGAAAAACGAAAAACTAAGGAAAGTTTATTCTTTATTGCTTATATGCAAGAGTGATTTTGTTTAAAATTTATGTTTGTGTGTGTTTATTCAGATAACGTTGTTAAAAAGTAATGTTTATTTATTGATTTATTGCATTTTTTTTTATTGAAGGTGTATTTATGATAAATTAAAGCGATTATTGGTATTTCTCACCTGGCAAAGACCAACGAAAATCCTTCCCATTGCCTGGAAATCGAAAGTTTCGTCGCAATTGAACACCAGTACGAAGCGACCGAGTTGGTTACCGAGAGCCTTTACGGATTCCGTTTTACCCGTACCAGCAGGTCCTATAAAACAAGGGAGTTATAGGAAAACCATCTTTATTTGAACTTATTAAATATTATGCTTGGTTCTTAGATCTCGGAATTTGTCCTTGGTCCAAGAATACAGCTTCGGCCAAACCTGCGCGTTTACTATGGGTCTTTGCACACCTACGCGACAACAAAACGGGACGTTTTCTGGCAAAAATGTCCCGCGTTATACAGGCTCCCGCGTCGCGACTGCCTTCCCTCTTTGCTGACGCGTAGGTTGGGCCGAAGTCTTAATATAAGAGTTAACATATAGAAAGTTATACTTATGTGTACTTTATTAGAGCAGTAACGATTCTTACCAAACGGCGAACCACCAAGTCTGGCCTCCAAAGCTTGCGTCATGGTTAAATAGCAGCGGTCAGTTAGTGGAGTTTGTACAAGGCGATCTTGCACGCCGAGGTATTCGAATCCGTAGAGGAATTTCGCGTTGGCCATGTGGATTGTCAGTTGTTGGAGGACCTATGGACACATTCATGTTTATTGGTGTTTGTAAGGAAAACAACATACTAGCTAGCTGTAAGTTTTCCCGAAATGTTAAAATAAAATAAACAAAAAAAAAGTTGACTAAGCCGGATAACGTAATTATACCTAACAGCACTTCATATATTCGAAATTCAAAGATTTTTCAGTCAGTCGATATCACAGAATTAAAAAATCAATCCCTTATTGATATACCGCAGTTAATAAAACAAGACACCAAACATATTACTTACGTCGTTGTTTCTAGGATCGAAATAGAATCGCATCTCGCACAGCCATTCGAATGAACGGGGACTGTTGACGTTGGAGGCGATAAGGCGGCGGGTCACGGTACGCTTGTGGACGAACTCGTTGATCTGAGAAAGTAAATGTAATTGAATAACGTATTATTTTTATAAGCTTGCCAATAGTTTAGCCATATAGATTGCTCAAGGATATATAAACAAAACAAATAAGGGTATTTCAAAACATTAAAAGGTTTAAATATATTTTAACTAAAATGAAAATCTCTTTCTAACACAACAAGAGAGACTTAGTTTCCATGGTAGGGATATTTTTAATTTCCATGATTGATTCGGGTTTTTTCCGTTAATTGCAAATATTACTTTCCTTGCAAATGGTTGGCAAAGGCATTTTATGATTTTTTGTTGCATCAACAATATTAGAATTTATGAAAAGACTTTTTTTTAATTTGATTTGAACTTAAATTTCATAAATTAGAATTAAAAAGCAACGATACAGAACTTTATCAACACTTCTTCAATTGTTGTAGTACTTATAGCCAAGTTAGCTTACCAAATGCTCGAGCTTCCTCCTTCTCAGAGGCGGTTGTTCTTGAAGCACGGAATCAGCGAGGATATTCAGCATGTTTTCCACATGGGCCAGAACTCGCTTCAGGCCATCACCGCCGCCGCTAACCAAGGCCGCGTCCACATCCTCAGACCATAGGATTTGTGCTGCCAAGACGATGATTTGCGCCTGTGAAGCCGTATGTTTAATAAAGGAGATGTAACACGATCATTAATCACTTATAAATTCGTTGACATTTGTGTGTAGGAATAACAAACACCCAAAACTGAAACATTAACGACAGAAAGAAAAAAATACTTTGTAAAATGGCAATCTTATAAATTAAAGACCCTATGTTCGTGATAAATTCCAAAACTTCCGAAAGGGTCTTTGTGCGATATTCAGATTAAGGTAAAGTGATTCAAGAGGACGGTTTTTGCAATCGTGTGAAGCCGGAACGGGCTAGCTACCAATATTTTATATACTATCTATCATATCGTATCTTTTTTGTTACCTCTTCATAATTAATTTTAATCCAAAGTTCATGTAATAATGCCAACATATATACAGTTAAATAGTTGGAATGAATTCCAGTTACAAAAAATAACATATAATACTATTCTTTTTTTTTCTTCCTGTGCGCGCTAATGGTACGGATGTGTCTTAATCTTTTTCTGCATAAAAAAAATTAAAAGTAGTTTCACCAGCAAAGTGGGGTTTATCACTTATTAAAAACTAGCGGCCCGCCCCGGCGTCGCACGGGTAAAAAAAGTTCCCGGCAATTTTTCCTTATATGCTCACTGTTTAGACCTACCCTGGACTACGACAAACATTTTAAAACCAAAATCAGCTTAATCGGCCCAGCCGTTCTCGAGTTTTAATCAGACTAACGAACAACAATTCATTCATTCATTTTTATTTATATAGATCATTAAAATAATACTATTCCATTAGTAATCAAGATGTGCTCACCTGATACTTATCACACCAGTCAATGAACTTCTGCGGATCAACATTCCCGTCCTTGAACTGCTTCACGTCACCGACGGCGTCCTTCAGCCTGCAAGCTAGGGTCACTCGCATCTCCCGCTCCACCAGGGACAGCCACGAGTTGATCTTGGGATTCTCGATGGTTGACACTGGAGATGTGAAGTACACCTGAAAGATTTTTTATTTTAATAATTGATTCCAATCATCGCACTAGTAACCTGTTAATTCAATATTGGGATTAGTATTTTTGAAATATTTTTTACAGTGATAGTAATTCTTTGTCGTCAGCGTGAAGCTTTTATTAAATACTAGTGGCCCGCCCCGGCTTCGCACGAGTTTTTATTCAATTTTTTTTTCCCGGCAATTATTCGATTTTTTCTCGCCTTTTAAACCTTCCCTAGACCTCCACGAACATTTCAAGACTATGATAAGATAAATCCGTTCAGCCGTTCTCGAGTTTTAATCAGACTAACGAACAACAATTCATTTTTATTTATATAGAAGATTACAAAGAGTCTCACGAAGATATCTTTAGATTTTTCAATTGGAGACTGTTAAAATGAAAACACCGTAACTTAGACATTGAGCCCAGTACATGCAAACAATTCCGAAACTTAGCATATAATAATTTTAATAATGAAAAAAACTAATTTGTTATAAATTTTACTAAAACTCATCCCGTAAACTTAGGATCGAAATTAAGTGAAATCGAGCACCGTTGCCAAACTTAATGAAACAATACTAGCATGCTAGAATGCAATAGGGGCTAGATGTTGTTGTGTGAATTGTCTGGAAATATTTATTTATTTATGCCTATTATATTAAGTATATCAGATGTCTAGTACCCGTAACACAAGCTTAGAGCTTACCACAGGGCTAGATGTTGTTGTGTAGATTTTCCAGCAATATTTATTTATTTATTGATAAGCAAATTGCCGAAACAAATAAATCTTGCAATGAAAAAATATTCATCGTCTATTTACCTCCTCTCCCTCTCGCGAGGCTATACCATTGATGATGGTGTTATCTTCGTTCAGGATGATAGCAGCGACACCGGCGAACATTTTCTTGAAGTGCTTCTGCAGACGAGCAATGTTCTTACTGTTGCCGATGATCTCCAGCAGATCCTCGTCTCCCACGAAATAGAATCTGGAAATTGGATTTTAGATTATGAACTTATAAAAATCCACACGCATACATAGGTTTAATGGAAGCGTAATGAGCTTTGATTTCAGTTTGTTGATGATACGGTTCGCCATCGAACGCGTGCTTTATTTCTTTAAAATTACTTATTACAAACTTACAATGACCAGCCTTCTTTAATGAAGAATTTAGGGACGAAATAAATTTTATTCAATCCAAAAATGTTTTATCCCATTCAAAATGTAATTTATGGGGCTTAAATAAGTTTTAAACTCAATCACAATTTAATTTCATTTCGACCATGGTAATTTTGAAAAATTTGATATACTTACTAAGAATTTTATCAAGTAATAGTAAATAACAGGCATGATGACTACATAAAAAAATAGGTATGTGAAACTTCATTACAATGATGTACCGGGTTGATTTATCGATTGCAAGAAAAAATATGAGTAGGTACTATTTTATTAAATAATCTAAATGGCTGACTACCTAATTATTATTTTTAAGTCATCTACCCTGTCTTGTATTAGGGTATTGTATCCTTGTCTGTGTATTAGGGAACTCAAAAAGTAACACATACCTTGGGAAACTGCTACGCTCTCGTTCAAGATATTCTCCGAGAGCTTTCTGGATCTTGCCCAGCAAGTCGGCGAGGCGTTCCAGAGAGCGCTGCACTCCTTGGATGTTCAGCACGTCCATGACCATCGGAGACTTGCTTACTTTCTTCATCAGGCCGAGGAATTCAGAGCTGGATAAGGAAGAAATTGGTTTTAGTTTAGTTGGAATTTTTGTTATAATTCATATATTATCATGAGACTGAATTGAAAAAATAGCTTATAGCCCCACAGTTCTGTTATGTTACTGGTACTAGACACTAATACGAGATTTTTATTATGTTGTCTAAGCAGTCTAACAGCACAAGATACAAGATAGAAAATCAATATTTCCATTGTTTGATGTTACAAATGTTAGAAACAAAACAATTTGGCCGTGTGGAATATGGAACTTGTTTTGGTTAGCATATTCAATTTCTATTTCTGGTTCGAGTCTGGGTGTTTTCTATAAATTATTAGTATGTTTTTACAAAAAAAATATGTATGTAGTATATTCATTTATTCTTCCTAGTAAAATTTGGCCTATACTAGGAGGAGGCCTATACCCAGCAGTGGGTGAAGTCAGGCTGCGGATGATGATGATGATGATGATGAGTAAAATTTGATATATATTTCTGACAGCCTATATCTATCAGTATCAATTAAGCAAAATTGTACCTAATGCCCTGAAAACGGCCAGTTTCTATCGGCAGCAGTGTCTTGATGTCAGCGGACCCACTGAATATTCCTTCGAGATACACCCAACGGCGCTGCACGTCGATCCAAACATCGAATAGCGCGTTGATGCGGTTCAGTTTTTCTTCCCAAGTCAACGCTTCTTCTTCGAAAACCTACAAACATATTTTACAGAATTTTAGAATTACTTGTTTTTTATTTTTGTTTCTTTGATACCCAATGCGAGGAAGCTGTTTTCTATTTGTTGATTGATTGAAGTAGAGATTAAATAGAATAAAATCTCATGCTTATACAGCAAAGTAAGGTTTTTTTGATAATAAACTATGTTATACCCATATTTGACAAGGAAAATATTTTGTCGCAGTCGGTTGGATAAAGATCTCAATTCATTTAGAAGCATACCTTGTAGTATGGAGAAAGCTTCATAGCAGCAACACTGTTGATATGCTCCTTGACTTTATTGAAGAGATCGTCCCAGCCACGAATAATCTTGCATTTGTTTTGGTAGTTGATTAGGTCGAGTTCGTAGCTCTGCCAAAACTCGCGAACCTGCCGTAAATAATAAGTTTAGAAACAAAAACAAACAATACAAATATATTTGTATAAGATACTTTACAATTCGGTTTAACTACCAAAAACTACAATGCTCATCATAACATTAATCCTCAAAGATCTACTAGGCAGCATAATAATCGAGGAAAAAAATATTAAAAAAAACCGAAATCCTTATTGATCTGAGATTTTATTACAGGTACTTAAACCAATTAACTGAGGTTTATCAGCTTTCCGCAGTAAAGACTAAGATTTTAACATTAAGGTATTAAAATTAATAACTACGCTGTAATATATCACTTTCAAAGATAATTATTTGAATAGTGCTTCATATAACTACATACGCTAAATATAATAATAGTACTGATTAACACCACATACCTGTTTTAAGAACTCCTCCAACGCCAGCTCACCCTGGGCCACTAAGACCACATCCTTCACAGTATGTTCGTTATGCAATAAATCTGCATCCCAAACTTGACCTAGGGTCAGCTCGGATAGGGACCAATCTACTTTGAGGGCGCGGCACAGTTGGCGCCAGTGGCGTTCCTTCAGCGCGTCCGACTTCAACTCGACGATAAGCATGTTCACCTGAATGGGGTAAAAATGTTTTGTTATATTATTTCAAAGACGATCAGATAATAGTGTAAGTCAATATAATATTATATACAAATTACAAGAAGTTTTCCACAGTAAAGTGAAAAAGTAATAATTGATTTTAATCACACTTATTTTAACTAACATTTACCTACTCAAGAAATTGTATGATACAATAATCTATACTTAAAATAAAAAAGCAACCTTAAATCCAAAACCTTAGTTCTCTTAAAAGTAAATAATCCAATTATTTTGTAATGTGCAAGTGATGCGCTTTCATTTAAGATTCCACTCGAGTATATTTGCAGACATTCGGTTATACCCTACCGAGGGTGACCTCATAACTTTTAAACAGCTTAACTGATTTTCATCAAACATGTCTAAGAAAAGTCGCACGTAATTTACCTTTAAACTAAACTATACTCAACTGAAACTAAACTAAAACTAAATTGAAATACAGTCAGACAGACAAGTCAAACTTATAACATCCCTCTTTTTGCGTGGTTTAAGGCTTTAAAGCGACCACGCTTGCACTCACCTTGGTATATGATTGAAGGAGTTTGCGAACATATTCGTAGCTGTCGTACATACGCAAACGAGCAGGAAGTTCTTTGAGCTCGTTCAACATCGCTTCCAGTTGTTGCCTAAAATATCAAAATAATAAGTTCTGACAATGCTTACAAAATTAAAAAAAAAAATTGCAAAGGTTGCCGGACCATAAAACGTAAAATATTACATGTGTGTACGATTTTTTCACTCTTATGGATACTGCCTTATTATTTTTCATATTATCATCTTAATAATATGTTAATTTTTTATTTATATATAAGGGGACGGCCCTTATTATATAAATAAAAACCACGTGCAACACCGTGTAGAGCTAGATTATGATAGCTTAAGAACATATATTTAAAGATCTGGCATGAAGTTTCTACAATACAGACATGCCTTGTGCTAGGGCCCTCTCTTAGTACAGGCCCAGTAAATCCAATGTATTGTTCAATAAATACTCTGTATTTTATGTTTAATAACATACCTGAGTTTTCTAGGCTGCACAGACAACCAAGGCTTCTCCCTAATATCGTCAATCTGAGTCCAAATCTTGCTGAGCGAAGCCCAGACGCCGCGCAGGTCTTGCAACTCTTCCAAGGCAACGGTCATGCGTTCGTTGTTCACTGAGCTTCCTGTGATAATGAAAAGAAACCAATAGAATAGTCTTTAATAGTTTAGTTAGTTTAATAGTTTGGTACGCAGTAAATTTCAAACATATATTTTATATTGAATAGAATGCTCGTTGAATAGGGTATAGCACAATCTTGGGGTTTTAACATGTGTTTGGATTTAATCTACAAGTTTATGATAATGAACATAGAAATATTATATAAATAAACTAGCGATCCGCCCCTACCTCGCACGGGTTCAAAATATAAGTACAAAACTTCAATTACTGAAAATTCCGTTAAATACGTATAAATAGTTTTAAGCATATAAGCGAACACACAGCGGAACATAACCTTTCTAGTTCAGCACAAATTAAGAATATAAATAAATTTATCCGGTACCACTTATTTTATCGGTTATTATAGTCTTACTAACCAGTATCATGCAACTCGAGCGCCTCCTTAGCCTTAGCCACATTGTCCCTCTCCTCCTTGAGCCGAGTGTACCGTGTTTCCATAGCCTGCAGCTTAGTCAACGCGTCTTCAGGCCGCGTGGATCCATCGGTGGGCTTGCTTCGCTCCCATTCAGTGAGGAATTCCAACGTGCGAGTTTCAACCGCCTTGTCTTCAGCTACGATCTTTTGTTGCAGGGAGGCGACCTAATAGAAATAAGGGGATGGTTTTAAGTCTTCTTAATATGTATATGATAGCAAATGAAATGTTAAAATATAAATGTTAATTTATAAAATAATAAGGATGATAATTGGTAGGGTAGGGCCCAGTTATGTTACATTCTGTTCTAAACTGGAATAATGTTGTACAGTACAGGATTTTAGGATAAATAATCATTAATAAAAAAATATTTATTTTTCTCCTACATACGAAATAGAATATTCCCCTTACTTGAGTTTGAATAGATGAATCCTTTCTGCGCATGATCTCATTGAACGCACTCCATTCGCCTTCAATATTATCAACGTGCAACCATTGAGCGGGAAATTGGAACCTGCAATCAAATAAACCGTAAGATATCGAAAATGAAGCGTATTTTCGGTTACTCGTCTGCAAATATACATATGATATAGAAAATCAGACTTTATTCTCTTAGGGTTATTATACCTCTGTCTTTCAAGGATGCGTTGAGCCTCCCTGTAGATGTCAACCTGTTTCTCCCACGCTAGAACTTCCCTCTTCAACTGCTGCACGTAAGTAATAAGAGACACAGCGTCACTGGTGGATGCAGCCTCTGTTTGAAAAAACAGTAATAAATTAAAAAAAATATGGTTAATAAGAATTAGGTTTACAAATTAGTTAGGCTCATGTAAGCCAAACATCACGATATGGTCGCTGACTCAGCATTTCGCTCCCATGTGACAAAGCGAGATAGCTCTTGATGGTCTTGACATAATTAACCATTGACACGTACGAGTATTATTGACATAAACTAACCATTGCATAGTTTGATCGGATTAAGTGAAGTAAGCCTTTTGGGACGTAACATCTTCATCACCCTATTAACGTTCCCACTGCTGATGCTGGGACACAGGGACTTCTCTCTTGGCGAGAGAGATTAGGTCTTAATTCACCACGCTGGCCAAGTGCGGATTGGTGAATGTCACATGTCCTTCAAAATGTTTAAAGTTCTCAGAACATGCCGGTTTCCTCACGATGTTTGCCTACACCGTTAAAGCACGTGTTTAAAGCGCACATAAATTTCTCAAGAAGAAAATCCAGAGGTGCTTGACTGGGTTTGAACCCACGACCTTCGGAATGATAGTCGAGTGTCCTCCCACTTAGCCAACACGGCGGACGTAACATGGCATACAGTAATTCGAGTTACAGCCGATAACCTAATTAGATCTCTACGTACCAATAGACTGGTGTTCAAGCTGCGAACGAGATTTCGCAAGTCTGCCATGGAATTGCACCATCTCCCCTCCCAACAGAGCACCGAACTTTCCGAGCACCTCCTTATGCCAGGCGTCGTATTTCAAAGCAACCTTGCTCTGCACACGGGCGAAGTCAATCACAACGGGACCGTATTCGCGGCGGGTGTCTGACGTGTCGAATGTTGTGCGAGATTTTCTGAAATGACAGCTTTGTTAGGATGGTTTTATTGGGTCTGGGTGTTTTCTATGTATCATACATTGCATGTTTACATGTTTGCGTTTTGTTTTAACTGACAATTCGAGCGACTAATATTTGATCTTTATTTGTAATGAAATAATGCGAGTACGGTTCGCAAGGAGTGGAAAGCTAAATTATATACTTACTTGATATCATTCAAGCATTTGATCCACAAAGTGATGTCTTCACCAAGTCGTCCATACAAACTCTCCGGCTGCAGATCCCACAAAGCTTGGTAGCTGTAAAAAAAAGGTATAATAGTATATCATACAGCTTCATATAATGATGTGTTTTAAAACAACGAGTTCGTATTTAAAGGACAACCCGTAGGCGAGTTCCATCAGACATTATCGCTTCATATTTACTCATTCGACAACTCGAAAAAATATTGGACTGGTCAAATTCGGTTTTTGAACGCGAGATTCTGCGGTTTTATGATGACGTAGTGCAGAAATAGCCCAGTATAGTTACTTACCGTAGCCATTCATCGACGTATTTGCTAACTTGCGAAATCTTCTTTTCAATAGCATCGTATGCATTTTCCAGTGGGTTGGAAGCACCCGGCAACTTGGTAAGCAGATTCCTGTATGTAGCAGTTTGAGCGCGCGCTACTCCGACTTGGTATCTAAATAAAAATATTTTTTTGTTAAGTATTTATTATAGACTCGTTATGCTAATAGCTATGACAAGTTTTTGTTATTGCAATAAATTTATTTTAATAAATAGTAATAAATAGTAGTAGGGTGTGGTGGAGGTTGGGAAACAATGAATAAGAACTTAAATTATTTCTTTTCATTTCTTCGTTTACAAGCCGGAAAAATGAAAAATAATAGCAACTAAAAATAAGTAGTTAACATTTACAAAAGAAAATTAACACAGAAGTGTTGATCAATTATAAGATACTGTAGTTCAGTTGAATTTTTTTTATGCCAATTCATGTAGACAAACTATGCTAAACGACTTTTTTGTACACTTAAAGTAACAGCCAATGCAAGATATATACTATTAGCATAAAGTTTATTATTACCTGGTGCTCTGCAAGCGGTGTTGACTGGTGACAATCGCCTGCCAGGCGAACATCTGCCTCATAAGCTGGAAGCGCGCGTCTTCGAGCGACGGGAATAGATACATTTGCTGGTTCGTTATACGCACTTCGTAGATAACCGGAGCAATCTAGAAACATTGTTAGGTTAGGTTAATAATATCAAAATTATGTAGCGACGCCGATTTCTCTGATTTTATGAATAGTTACTTGACAATCTTGCACCCTTATTTACAAACATTAGAAATATAACTTTTAAAACTATCATGGTTATTAAAAAGCCGTGTTGGCTAAGTGGGAGGACACTCGAAAAAGCCGTGTTGGCTAAGTGGGAGGACACTCGACTTTCATTCCGAAGGTCGTGGGTTCAAACCCCGCCACGCACCTCTGGATTTTTCTTGAGAAATTTATGTGCGCTTTAAACACGTGCTTTAACGGTAAAGGCAAACATCGTGAGGAAACCGGCATGTTCTGAGAACTTCAAAAAAGAGTTTGAAGGACATGTGACATTCACCAACCCGCACTTGGCCTGCGTGGTGAATTAAGGCCTAATCTCTCTCGTCAAGAGAGAAGTCCCTGTGTCCCAGCAGTGGGAACGTTAATAGGGTGATGATGATGATGATGGTTATTAATCTAAATTGTATTACTATGAACGCCATACCGTGGCCATCGACGGCCAGGGTACTTAAAACCGATGCATAGACAATACTTAAGTGTAATAATTAATTCCGTGATGGTTATTAATGCGTTCTGTTGGAATAAGGCCAATGTATAGAACACATATCATTAATTACTTACACACAGTAATATATAAAAAAATATCATACCTGAGGTTCTCCACCCGGTTTGTGAGTCGGCTCGGTAGGCGAGTAGGTATCCATAGACAGATCGAGGTCGTTGACCTTGCCAAGCAGGGCCATGGTCCAGGCTTCGATTCCAGCTTGTAGGCGCGATGCTAGACTCTTCTCAACCTGCAGGTTAATAGTAAAATAACTTGAGTTCTTCCACTTGAAAATAATATAAAAATTGTGCGTCATACATTATTTCGTCGCACTTATACATACTCAAATTAAGGTAAACGAGCCAAAAACCTTCCCCCATCAGCGGTAATGCTATTTAACTATTAGCGTATTGCTTAAAAAGTTAGTAATAAAAGTGTTATCTTCTCAATAAGACTTAAAATTATTGGACCATCGAAAAATGGTATGTTACCATGTTTTAAGTCTTATTAAATTAAATAAAAAAAAATATATACCTCCTCGTCCAAACGCTGCACCCACAGATGCAAGTTGCTGTACTGCCTCAGGGACAGTTCATCGATAGCCCGTTGCAGCCGCGCCAGGATCTCAGCCAGGCTGGACGCGGAGTACGGACAAGTTTCCAGGGAACGCGCGTCCACCGAGATTTGTTCTTCCACGGTCAAAAGATCTTCAACCTGTTTTGTGTAGTAAACAGCATCAGTATAATATTATCAAACTACGAGATTGATTGATTTATAGATTGGATAAAATGTGTTGATTTTTTAAACAAAACTGTTATACACTTTTATGTTTACCAGTTTAGTATTATCAGAACTCAAAAAAACCTATAGCATTCGTCAACTTTTACTAGCCACATCTAGTATCGGGCGAGGTAAACTGCCCGATCGCCGCGTAACTGCGTCGGTTCCGTGTTACAGTCCCGTATTATTAGAATTTTGCTGAAGTTAAACACTATTTAGATAGATACATACATTATATCAGTCTGAATGCAATAATCTTCATAAATTACTACTTCGTCAAACAGACAGATACACACGTCATATAATATTCACCTTTTCTTGGAACAGCAGAACCACTTCGCTCAACTTCTGTACATACGGGTCCAGCTTGTAAGACTCCCAGACGAGAGCCATTCCTTCGGATACTTGGTTCAGCACGTCACGGCGCAGGCCGGCCACGAGAGGGATGATAGAGGCTTTGTCACGGATCTAGACGAGATTCGAATATCAGGTGATAATTTTAATTTTATAGTAAGCATGCAACATCATTCAATGTGTCTTTTGGGATATATATATTATCGCAATCGGTTTGCACTCAAATACAAATGTCATAAATATCACCATCTCTCTTTTACCCTTGAGTTTGCACTCACGCACGGGTATGCGTATTAGTCTTTGATCTTTGCCGAATCTTCTAGCTGTATGTATCGGCTACTATATGTTAAGTTTTTTGTGATAGCATGACGGCGTTAATCTTAATATATTTAATATAGTGGACAACTGTGAGGGTGGAACATTCAAACTTGCATAGGTACATTAAGACATAAGAGATAAAACATTGCCTTTTGACAAATATTGTTTTTTTTGGTTTGATTTCGCTCTGTCCGGTTGCATGGTGTGTTTTGTTGTTTTGAAAAGAGAAGTCGATTTTTTTGTCATTGCGCGAAACAACTAATGGTTTTTGTCTAAATATTGCAAATTATAATAAGCTACATCTAAATCTAAAAAAATATATTTTAAAACATGTTGCACTAAAAACCAATCTGCATGCTCTCATGGCTTGCTGCACGATATGAACATATTTTACAAAGCTCTTGGACCGAATCTCTACAGAACATGCATCCATTTTAATTTCGCTACCTTAGTATGATTCCTATTATTTAGCTGCACAAATAAAAACACACGTGTGTTAGTGAAGACACACAAAATGTTGTAGTGTTAAGTGTAAAACAGATTTAATCACGTACGCTCCAGAAATGAGTTTACATATAGTTGTCTCATTCACTCTAATGTCTAATGACAGCTATGGAATGTTATGTGATAGAGTCAGCGATACATAAAACACCGTCTTAAGAGCTGTAAGCGATCTTATCAACAGTGGAAACTCAGTAGCGAGTAACTTTTGTCTATTGAATTTGTGCTGAGAGTGGATCGTTAAGATAAAAATGTTAAAACAAACGTACCTTTTCCAAAGTGCGTTCATATGTACGAACGCTCTCAATCAAAGATATAGCGAAGGGGTATAGTTGGTTCGCTTGATGTGCTTTGTTTACTATAGCCAAGGGGACTCTGCAAAACAAAGAAACAATTCGTAATAGGTATAATTAAATCTGACAAAGTTTTGTTTTGACAGGATAGAACAATAGAAAAGCAAGTATAAGTAAAATAAATTCGTAGATGTAATGTCGGATGGCTGGTCGGGTTTATAGGAAACAGAACCTTTACTCAGTGTTTACATCAAATGATTAATGATTTACCTAAATCCAAGATTCTTCAAGTTGCGCACTTCTTTGTAAAGAGTGATGATCTCAGGCGTAAAGTTGACCTTCAACTTGAGCAACGTCCCGGTTTTGCTGGAACGCGCGCGCACGGACTCGATGGCAAAGATGCGTCCCGACACGCTCAAGTTGCGTTGCTGCGTCTAAAATTCGCAAATTGATTTATTTGGATGAGTAACTAAGTATATTTTAGTACATACTAGAATAAAACAATTTCACTAACAAAAACGTCAGGACATTTTGAAAACGGGTGCCATTCTCGTATCTATATATATGGGACTGCGGCGCGCACGGTCAGACAGGCCTATACGCATTCCTAATGAACGGTACCTTCTGTAACCGAAACATCGAATATAGATAGCATCATCGTTACTATACAAATAAGTTATAAATAAGTTTAAGTGAATTTTATCTAACTCGTGTTAGATAAATTACAGGGGCTCAAGCTCAAGCTTCAGAAGGGCTCTACAAACCACCAAGGTAGTAAGTAGTACATAGCAAGATAAATCGATCAATATGTTTCCATTTTTAATTATCGAAATGAGTAAATGTAAAATGTAAATGTAATTAAATTTATCCTAGGCGTTTAAAGATTAAAATAATTCTACAACTTACTTTTCGCGCCCAATCATCAAACACCTCCTGAGTATCCAATTTCAGTCTAAAACTATCACCGTCAGCCTTCAGTTTCTGCCCTTCAATGTGGTTCTCCCAGCCCTTCCCGAGCACATCTTCCACTCGCTTCAAGTACATGGTGAGCTGGTGGTCGATCTGCTTCGCCCAGATGATGGAGCCGGCCACGGGTGGAAGGTCTCGCACTAGGGATAGGCGGCTACATTTGGATTGGGGGTATTGCACCTGTGGAAGCGAGAATAAGAGGGTATTAATAAATAATAAAATAAATATTTCCAGACAATTCACACAACAACATCTAGCCCCGTGGTAAGCTCTGAGCTTGTGTTACGGGTACTAGATATCTGATATAATTAATATAATAGGCGTACATTATATACATATTTTTTATTATACATATTAAACACCCAGACCAAGGAGAAAGTGCTTGCAGAACATACCTTAAACTTCTCATGCAGAGCTTCAATATCATCCTTCACGCGTTGTATCAGCTGGGTCTGGTATTCTCTGATAGCGCCGCGGATATGCGGGCGTACGAACAATGCGTTGAAACGAGAGAAGATGCGGAACATCTCGTTGGCGTTCTTCGCTGTTCCTAGCTGGTCGCGGAGGTGGGCCGTGATGCGGGTTTCAACACGGTCTGAGAACAAGGTAGTTCTTTAAATCGAGTGAATGAAAGAAGATCGAAAACTGTTAATAGTATCTCATAACGACTGGGCAGATCTTTATCGAATTTACATAATTTATCGGTTGAATGAGAATAAAAGTAACGAGGTATATTAACATTATACTTTTCAGGATATACTAATAAAGATAATTTTATATCGGATATTGTGCAGCAGTATCTTAAACCTAACCTCCTTTTCATTAAAAAAAATTCGAAATGAACGCCCTTTTCAGCAAAAAAACAATTAAAAAACATATCTGCTATAAAATAAAACAAAAGACGCCGGCGACATTCAAAACGCTTTAATCAATTAAATTAATACAGATTAAATTTAAAAATTCCGAGAGACAGAATTAACCTATTGGCTATAGATAACATTAAATGACTTCTTGTTTAGTCGCCTCCGTCGTATTTCAACTGAATATTTATTCGTAAAAAATATTAAGTCGAATTCTTATATGAATTTCAAGGAAGTAGAAATTATAAGGAACATACCAATCCGGTCCTCATAACGTCGCACAGCCGCTTCCCAGGCATCGCTGCCCTCTCGAGATATGTCCAGACAATCAACTTCTTTCACATTTTCGTATGCAAGATTCACCTGTACATTTATCATTTTTATTACAAATACACAATAATATATTTACAAGTAAAAATGTGAAAATTTGGAAGAGGGATTTCATTACGCAGTTTATCGTTATACCAAGCAGTTCATGTAGTGTTTTGCTAGGTATTCATGGTATAGTAACAAATGCCTAAATTATTTCAGCTGTTCCAACAGATTTATGAACATTTATTACATTTGGTGCGGCGGTTTTAGACAAACATAAATGGTCATTGTTAAAGGGACTATTTTGGGCTGGGTACACAGACCAGTAATGATTACTATACATAACACAAGAAATAAACAGATTTGTATTTCTTAACAACCATTATTAGATTGATTTCAAACTAGGTAGAACCTATCTTTCTGTTGGAATGGGTAAAACTCTGGAAAGTTGAAATGAACTTACCTCAGCGATAGCATTGGCATCAGCAGCGTCCATGGGCAGGGACATCGGTTGGGCTTGTTCGCCGCCGGTACCGGCGTCAGTAGCCACATTGGACCGCGGGCGGAGCACCTTATAATAAAAAAAACACGCTTAAATCATTGTAACCTAAAGACATTGTATTTAATTTCTCAGAAGATGCAGTCAATACATATAAACGTGATTTGCAATAATCGATCGATTTGATAGAAAATTACTATCAAATTGATCAAATTGTGTAACAAAGGATCTCAAGACTTAATTTGGATGATGCTGTTCTTATGTGTTTTTCGCTTTAGAGCTCAACATTTTCTTTCGACATTCTTGCGTTGTGAAATGGATATAAACGAAAAAAAATTTGTGGGTTACCCTTGCGCAGTTTAATCGCGTTGACATGATGATAATGCTACATAAAATTTACACTAACTCTAAGCATCACTGTGCGCAATTGTTCATGGTGTCTGCGGAATCGACGCATATGCTCCATGCGCGCTTGCAGACGCTTATGCGAGGGCGATACTCGCCATACCATCTTGATGTGTTCGTCACGCTTCTTCTTCACAATATCCCTGCATATAGAAAACATTTTTGTAATAGATAGGCCTTAAAGTTCTAATAATTATTTAAGGCAACTGTTTATTATTGGGGATTAAGGAAATTGTTATTGGGTCACTTACCGCAACAAACCTTGAAGTTTCTCATACTCATCGTCCCAACACGAGAACACTTCAAAGCATTGGGTCATCACACGTTCAAAGTCTTCAAACGGTATGTGCATTAAACGGCGCGTTCCTAACACCTACAAATAAATTAATGATTTAGCACCTGCTATTATCAGTCTAAGTAATGTTGTGTGGTAATTATTATGATATTTACCTTCAAAAGCTGTTGACCAAGATCTCTAGATATAGCTTCAACAAGTCTCAGTCCACGCTGGATGGGATACTTGGTGGAACGAATCTTGCGAAGATGCGAGAAGATTTGCTGAACTGCCAATCTGACGAAATAAATAGAAGTTAGAATATTTTTAGGTAAGAAACTACATCTGATCTATTTAGGATAATAGATCTTACAATTATTTAAAGTTAGTAGTAATACTTATAAGTAGCAGTTAAATAAGTTGTAATACTTCTTTGAATACATAGTAAATACATTTTAGCTACCTGATCCTCTCAAGCTCCGTAGCACTAAGCAGGTCGTTGATAGGAAAGTCCTTCATCAGAGGGTTGTAGTCTGAGACGGTTGCCAAAGCCTGCTTCAATCCTGTGTCAGTGTCGAACGAGACAGTGGCGTGGAAACGCTTGCCATACTTCAAGATTTCTAATGTGAGAGCCACCTAAAATTATGGAGTACTTTTATAAAAAAAAGTTATAAAATTGAAATCATTTCTTGAATATACTGAATTGTTGTTAATTTAGGAGCTCAATATAATACACGTAGCCGATTTACATTGGTATAAGTAGAGTGCTTTCGTAATAAAAAACTTTAAAGATGAGTGTTTGGCTCTCATGTGGCTTATTTACCCAATTTTAGCATAAAACATATGTTTTATTGCAAAATATAAATATTATAATAGCCATTCTCAAAACAAAATGCAAAAACAAATCTGACTTGCAGACACATAGTGGTGGCGATCAGACATTTGAAAAAGTTAATGAAAAATAACACTTAATAACCAAGTGAGTTTATATAAACATATTTTTTCAAAGACTGTTTCAGAACTTACTTCAATACTTTCTCGCTTCTCTTGAATCCTATGAAGGGCTCTCTCAAGGTTCAGCCAGAATGAGATCTCTTGTAATGCAGTTCCATTAGATGGGTCGCGATCTAACTTCGTCACCTAGAACAAAACTTATAGTTTGGGTCCAATTCTAATATATACATTGCATCTGCTTTTAATAATGTTTGGAGTTAATACCTTTTGGATTTCTTTGATCCAGCGGTTGACCCCATTCTGCAGTTGATTGAGGAATGTTGAGTCTTCCACTTTATCACCAAAGTCGGCAACGCGCGGTTTGCGACCTTCATCAGCAGCTCTATACAAAAAGTAGTTGACAAGTGTAGAAAATGCACAGCATCATTTAAACCAAAAATAAGTTTGATGTTTGATTTACTGGCAGAATACAAATATGAGGTGGAGGTATGGAACCCTATAAATAAATATACCCTATAGCCTTGACCCCAAGGCATGAGAAGGACACACATGGTGGTTTTAGTCGTCATACAGAGTCCGACATAATCTGTGGGTCCCCCCAGGTCCATAGATATAAAGGATTACCAAATTAATTAAAAAAAATAAATAAAATGGAACCCTATAAATAAAACAAACCTCTTGATGACAGCTGCAACTAATGGATGCACTGGTAAAGTTATCTCAGGAATGTCAATGTTTTGTTGCAGATGCAGCAAACCCATCTCCAACTCGGCTATCTTCTTTTCCACAGATGGTGCCATTTTATCTCCATCTCTGTTTATGAAATAAATTTAATATTATTAACATTTATCAAAGGGCCAATGAATAGAATCATTCAGCAAAAATACTGTGAAATACATGGTGAAGAGCAAATTCTAAGTAATAAGCTAAATGCAGAGAAGTAAAATATTCTTTCTCATGGTGATGTATAGTTTTAAAGTGATTATGATTATGTATTCAGTTCAAAATTTATATGATATCATCTTGTCTAAGTTGAAATTATGAATTCATATCATGAAAGGCAGGGATTTTATCAATAAATTTAATATAATAGTACAGTATCAGTGTTAGTCATCATAATATTGTTGTATATTTAATTTAATTCAAGATAGTTATGTTAAAATAAGTAAGTGAACAAACCTATCAGCTCGTCCACTCTCCTTCACATAGCTCTTGAAGAATGGGGCCATGGTCTTGCTAATAAAAGCATGGAGCGTCTCATATGGGGAACCATCAGAAAGGTTGATCAAGCGCAGTTGACTGTGAATGGACTTGTCAGCTTCAATAACAGCTCCACGCTTGATGCACACCAGAGCAGCTACTCTGGGAGATGTGAAGTGCACCTGTGAAAAATGTGTATTGGTTTCTTATTAGAATAGTGAAATAAGAGACAGGACTTTTGTTTTGTTATATTTTATATCAATTCATTTAATTATAACATTGGAATTTAAAAATATGAAGATAAAATATGAAGACCTTAACAAATTTCAGTATAATTTAATTTGAGAAATAAACTATAAGGTAATGGTAATATGTGTAAAAACAGTGTTACCTCATTGCTGAGTTGATAAGTTACTGCTTCTTTCTCTTCTTCACCTTCTGTAGGCTGTTCATTGTCATCTTCTGTAATAAAGTTTCAACAAATATAAGACAGATTTGCCTGGGAACCAAATGAGCTCATGGTTTATAATTATTTTTTAAAGTTAATAGTGTGCTTATTTACTATAGATAAGTAGTTCAAAGACGCATAAAATGCATAGTAAACATGTGGGTTGTGCATTCCGCACTGTAGGTAGAAAGTAAGTTTGCATGATCTAATCGCAGAGAAATCATGAATGACGCACCTTTCAATGAAAACCGCTGGACGAACAAGGAAGACACCTGGGGGTCCGAGATGAACTTCTTGATGCATTCCTGGTAGACTTTGTCCTCCAAAGCGGTGTTCAATGCCGGAGGAACGATGTCATCCTCAGGTAAAAGTACCGTTGCAGCTTTACGCAGGTAATTTGCAAAGTCTTGAAAGTCGACAACAACAACGCTTTGCGCTTCGGCGGCATTTTCACTCCCGTCTAGGGAGTCTCCCATTATGTTTTATTACGGTTTTATTCTTGATTATCAATTTTAAAGAGAAATAAATTAAACACCGAACGAAACAGCGACTCTTGATCGCTTCGCTTGCAGCTGGCAGACACAGACACACAGAGGGAGGAGTATGACATTGACATATCAATAGCAGAAGCAGACACAAAAAAGGAAAAGATGACGCATTCAGGGCTTCCAACTCATAATAGTGAATGATAAATACTGCGATGTTTGATACAGAATTTATAATTTATATTTAAAACTCGTACATAACATATTAATATGGTACAAATATGTAATGCTAAGGCATTATTCACCAGCTAACCTTAAATTTGATTATAGTGGCTTACATATTAAATTATAAATTCGTAATTGTGATTATAAATTATATATACCTACGCCAGTAGCTTTGCTAGGTAACCAAGGGCCCTGGAGCAAACAAAACTAGGGGGCACCTAAAACAATCTGAACGAGCAGGTGATCTCGATCCATTTCTGTATCCCTAATGGTTTTTGCTCCATAATACGCCATGTTTTGTAAAATGTGTATTGGAGGGAAGTTGGTTGAATGTTTGATTCATTCTATAATCGGATTGCTTTTGGGACTTTCGGGGCCCCGCGTAGCCTTCCGGTAGCTCCACAAGTATCCTTTATAATGTTATGGTAAATAATATTACCTATGTTAAATTATTTTTTTGCAAGTTTGTAACGATTAATGATAAAGTTAGAGTTGGTAACTTTTATTGTCGTCAATATCATACGAAAGATGTCGCTAGGCGTTAAAATATATTGAATAGATATTCAAATAATATCAGTAGGTATGATATGAATCAGTGTGAGTGAAGAGTGAACATGGATAACTAACACATTATTATGGACGTATAAGTTCATACATGACATTACATACCTCAAATTAAAACAAAACTTCTAGAATTGCTTTTAACCCTAGAATACGAATATAATTTACCACCGCTTAATAGGTAGGTATATAAAAATATAAATATTTCCAGACAATTCACGCAAAAACATCTAGCCCCGTGGCGTGGTAAGCTCTAAAGCTTGTGTGATGGGTAGGTACCTACTAGATATCTTGCTATAATAGGCATACATAATATACCGATTCATATGATAAAACAGCAAGCAAGGGTAAATTTTTTAGATTTTTGTAAATGTTCTAGGCGCTATTAAGACAATTTTTTTTCTTTCATAAATCTTAGATTGCAGTTTTAGTTCTTTTCAAAAATAAAGGCATGTTTCCTTTCAGTACAATTAGCTACCTAACGGATTTGAAGTAGGTAGGTACCTTACCTTAGGGATATTCTTGCTTTTTTGTGTGTAAACTTTCAAAAACAATAGATTATAGACAAGACAATAATCACATTTTTGTTACAGAGTAAATTGAAGTAGGTAAGCCTTATTTTCTTGTCAACAAAACTGCCGTAGGAAACCTATCATGTTTCGAGCAAATAAGTAGGTATATTTATTTCGACTTGACTTTGTAAAGAAATCTTTGGAAGTTCAGAGTCATGTAACTAAAACAGCTTCTAGATATTATTTCTGTCAAATGGTACAAAAAATGTATCTGCTGCGCTATGTATAAGGATCAATGTCCTGTTGATCTCAATTTAATTAGGTATCGAAGCTCTTCTAACGTTAATACCTACTAATAATCGCCTCCCACCACGCGACCCAGTTTTTTTATATTTTGGAAACGGATAGTTCGCGGCACACCCGTGTCTTCCTGCCCTTCTCGGCTGGCTGTAAGTATAATTAATTGACGCGAAAGCACAACTTGATCCATCGGGGTATTTTTAAATCCCTGACCAAAAAAGAGGGGTGTTATAAGTTTGTCATGTCTGTCTGTCTGTGACATCATAGCCCCCGAACGGATGAAGCGATTTCAATTTAGTTCTTAGACATGTTTCATGAAAATCTGTTGTACCGTTTAAAAGTTATGGGGGTGAGAGTGGGGAAGGAAAACCGAAAATCTGCAAATACTTATACTCGAGTGTGGCATCAAATGAAAGCGCATCGCGTGCACATTACAAAATATTATGGTATTTTACTTTTAAGGAAATGAAAGCTAGGAAACGGGAGTTTTACTCAAATTTAAAATTTAGATTTATTTTAATAATAGAAAAAAAATGACGAATGGCCTCTCTGGCGTTAATTAGTAGGTATTCTAGGGTTAAGGCTATTTTTGCTTGACTTGCATACCCAAACAATAATTTATTAAATTAGGTAAGGCTATGTTTGTTTTTGATCATAAGGTACCTACTTAGCAAATATGTGCGATGTAAGTAAAAACCCATTGCATGCGAGTCGCCTCGAAACCCGTCACAGACTTGATTGACAGACCTTAATACCTAATTTAAATATTATTCTGGACCATTTATGAAAGCGAACGGAACTCTGTCCGTCTGTTTTGCATCAACGCTTAGCTTAAGTACCTAGGTAGCCCACTAGTAGTTCCTAGTACTCTAGTAATACTAGTAAGTAGTAGCAGACTTAACAAGGATGACATTGGCTACTTTTTACTGCAGAAAAATACCTCATTCCATGGGAAAATCCATTATAACACGGGTAACATTAACAGCTTAGGGCACCGCTAGTATGTAGTTTATACCTACACGTATTATTGCAGTTTTATGTCGGTACGTTAATGACTATAAAAATTAGACCCACCTATCTAGTAAACTTCCGTAATTAATGGCTAATTAAATAAAGTTTAATGGCGCTCACCCCTGTATGCCTGTCAAAATGAAACTTGGCGACAAGCTAAGTCAAAGATCACTTTTATTAACCTTTTCACCGCCACCGTCGGCTATACTCGACATTACAAATTGAGCTCACTACGCCAGCGTCGTCATATGACGACCAAAACTACTCCAAAAGAAAAACGAAATACACAATCTTTAAACAGTTAGTTCCGCGTTTTATGTATCCTAAAAGGAACATTGTTTTAGTTATTATACATCTATACTAAAGGTTTATAAGAAAAACCCCTAGTTGTATAAAAATTTCGATGTTGAAAAACTTAGATAAAATCCCGTCAGCGGGCGTGATTCGCCACGCCATTGTCGGCAGGAGCCGACCGCTAGTGTTGTGGTATACAGCTACCAACCAAAGGTGATAAAAAATAGACAATTTACATTTAAACAAGATATTTATTATTTATACCATGTTCATTATCATGATAAAAATAATAAATATCTATTAAGATATCATAATAAATTCAAATTTACACTCTGCAAACGCATAATGAAAAAAGATAATTGCAGGTGTGTGATTTTGGATTCATAGGTAAAATTAAGGTATTTGTAGATTCTTAGATCTCTCGTTCAAACTTCGACAAAAGCATGTTTCTGCTTCGAAGCACACAGGTTACCTTTAGTTCGGTGGGTAGGTACATACCTACCTACATTTTATTTCGTTCTTGTAAGATTACAGTAGGTGCCTACGTTGGAAACGGGACATTTTTTGTACTAGATAGGTAGGTACTTTCATCATTGGTAAGTAGGTAGTGTAGGTACCTAAATCGGTTCGATTACGAGATAGGTATCCGACTCAAGGAAATAATTACGTGGACAGAAAATCAATAAAAGATGTTAGATGGATAGGTAATGCCTAGAAATGATTTGTTTAAGACAATTTACAATGAATGAAGAATGAAGGAAATAAAATACCTACCTAGTAAAATTTACTAAAATGATAATTATCATATGCAGAATTTCATCTCATTGATTATAATTAATGAAAAGAAATTCTGCAAGTAGCAAGGAAAATAATTAGGTATGAAATACTTCTGCCAATATCGCTCAGGGTCCAATACCCTCTCCGCCTATCGATTAATCAGCGACCTATCACATCACTACCTCAGATGTAAGCAAGCTTTCAAACAACGTGCCAGCCGCGCCAACGTCGGCTATTCTCGACAACAGAAGACGTCTCGTGGGTGAATAGTGATGTGCTGTTGTTATTAGAAAATATTTGTTATCGATCTGATTACTGGTTTTATGTAGGCAAAACACCGGCAACTGCGGCGTAACAATTTATATATTATAGAGTAAATTAGTATCAAGTAAAAATCGAAAAATGAAAATAATGCTTATAACCTAAAGCCTTTCGTTTTGTTACTTGGATGGCTTGGAGAGTCAGATTTTATAATTTTAAGGTGGCGTTCAAAAGTAATAAAACATCCCAGATTTAAAAAAGTTGTTTATTGTATAAAAAGCCAACGAAAAGGTGTTTCAAAATTGGTATACATATATCGCGGACAGGATGTAAATGGCACGTACCAGGCGAACATATTTTGTTCTACAACATTCGATTTCAACTCTTAATTTTTAGTCTAATGTATTCTCTAGGGCCTAGAGAATACATTAGACTAAAAATAAAGAAGGCCTAGACTCTAGGCCATGTTTAGCCACATCATATCAGTTAATATTTTTTTTAACCCCTGGAAGAAGTTAAGAAACATACCAGTGTTTTATTATTGATTTATTATTATTACGATACTAAATGATAGTTTTCACTTTATTTGATACATCTCTAAGGTATCCAATAAAATATAATTTATAATAATTTAAGACTGTCACTCACGATAAAATTGGCTTCCAAATCGAAAAATCGTAGATGAAAAATACGTCATTTTCTTTCGTTTTTTACCAATTTGAAACACCTTGTTTATGAGCGATTTTATGAATATTTCATTACATAAAAATTAATATAACATTTTAATAAACATCATAGCCCCCTAATGAGCGTGTACTAAGATGTGTTTTTAGGTGTTTCTTACTTTCATGAAAAGGTATTAGGTAAGTAATCCTATTACCTACATAATACTTCAAAATTCAATAGCCATAAAGTGTTCAGCTAATCCAAATATACCTCTGTTACCCGAGTCTCGTATGTAGGTATATTGGCCTATTGACATTGTAACTTGTCGTATTAAACATATCGCCACCTTCCTCCTACACAAAATTCCAACGCTAACATGAAACTATTGCGTGAGGAGATTTGATGCCAAGCTATTCGCTAGTGCCAAACGCTTTACAAGTTTCGAACTTCCAAGAAAGGGTGAACGTTTTCGCGTGGTAATTTGTCGCTAAAATCCTTATTTATTGCAACAGAGAAGTTGGATCGCTCCCGAGGGCAAATTCGCAAAGTTTGCTCCTTTAACTTTGCTCCAGTGAATACCGACACCTTGAACACATATTGAGGTTGAATCCAGTTTCTTGTTTCAGTTGAATTATGGACGAATACTTTAATACAATCTCGTTCAATGGAACTTTATCGGCTACCGCGCGGCCGCGGTTCGGCGCGGATGACTGCGTCGAACTATTGAGGGTCGGTGTCGTGTCCTTATCATTCTTTGAAATAAATTGCTTGGTTGGCTGGCAATAGTTCCGTTTTTCACATGAGTTTCTGCTATTTCAATTTAACTTTGTTCTTTCCGTTGTTAAATCAAAACTTTCTACCTGGTAACGTGGACTAGGTACAGTCAATAGCAAAAGTAAGTGATCAAAATCAACGTTTCAAAATATCTTACTCGTAAGTAACAAGTTATACCAAAGTGTCAATTTTATGTGATCACTTACTAAAGACACGTTATTTAATGGGCCTTTACGCCTAACAAATTACAATAGTCCGTAACTTTTGACGTACCTAGGTAATTAAATGTTCATTCAGTTAGGAAAAGCCGTGTTGGCTGTCCTCCCAACACTCGACTTTCATTCCGAAGGTCGTGGGTTCAAACCCCGCCACGCACCTCACGATTTTTCTTCTTGAGAAATTTATGTGCGCTTTAAACACGTGCTTTAACGGTGAAGGCAAACATCGTGAGGAAACCGGCATGTTCTGAGAACTTTAAAAGAGTTTAAAGGGCATGTGACATTCACCAACCCGCACTTGGCCAGCGTGGTGAATTAAGGCCTAATATCTCTCGTCAAGAGAGAAGTCCCTGTGTCCCAGCAGTGGGAACGTTAACAGGGTGATGATGATGATTATTTTAGAACCCTATTTCATCAGTTTATTTTGCTGTTGACTGTACGTACCTTGAGTTGACAGAATTCGTTAGTTTGTATGTGAACGTTGCATTATTGGCATCTCTGTGAAATCCCTAATAATACTACATAATAGGGTGGGATTTGCGGAAAATTCGTCAAAAACAAATTCGCCAAGAACAATTCACCGAAAGTACAATTATTCGAAAATACAATTAACCGAAAACACAATTTAACTTTTCTTCTAAACAGGCTTTTCTGCGCTTTTTCGGCCGCTGCGGAACTCTCGCCCCTTTTGACTTTACGTCGATGCATACGCGAACCTATAATCGAAGAAGTTTACGGATCCATCTTAATCCTTTTCTACACAAATATATTTTATAGAAATGCTGCTTGTCCACGAGGATAAATCATTTAACGTTCTCTTAAACATATAAAAAGCCGTGTTGGCTAAGGGAGGTCACTCGACTTTCATTCCGAAGGTCGTGGGTTCAAACGCCGCCACGAACCTCTGGATTTTTCATCTTGAGAAATTTATGTGCGCTTTAAACACGTGCTCTAACGGTGAAGGCAAACATCGTGAGGAAACCGGCATGTTCTGAGAACTGTAAAGAGTTTGAAGGACATGTGATATTCATCAACCCGCACTTGGCCGCACTTGGCTTACAAAAGAATTCCAATATTCCAATTAGGAAGGTAAGGAAAAGTCACCAATTATATCGTTCCCGAACCTAATTTCGTTCCTGTTAATATCTAGGAATCTAAAAAACGCCATCTATTGATAGTAACCCAAATCGAAAGCTTGTTGCATCAGTTGACCACTGTACTGTGAAAAAGATAGGCCGGTGCAACGTTCGCTCAGCGAAAACCAAAAAAAAACATATAAATATTGTGTTAGGAGAGTTTTGTGTTGAAAATTAAATATTGTCAACCCAAAACTCTCAAACAACAGTGTTCAAAACATTCCTAAAATTTAAAAGAATACACTGTTTATGCTTTTACTGTTGTATAGGTACCTATTATTTTTTAATGATTTATTACAAAAAGGGGACGTTATTTGGCGACATTACTATCGCCGGCCGGCGCCGTTTAATTTGCCTACTATTTTACATAATTTGCAAAAAGTGAGAAGTGTGCGTTAACTCATGCATTTCCAAACATTCCATTTTTCGGTCGGGATGCACAGACTTTATTTCTGATTGACTTTTGTAGGTCGTGTGCGTTGAACTATTCATATATTTTCATCTACAAAAAGTCGGCCACCGAATGTCGGTCGTGGGCGGAAAGTCTGACTGACACTACTTTTATAAATAAATAGTTACTTTTCACTCCCTTACGTCCCGAATTTAAAAATTACAACTCTACCATTATACGAATTTGTTGACGAACGGCCAAAAGCAGTGAATGAAGTGCTCAACGGGAGTCTAAATAGCCCTTAAGTTCTGTAAAATAGCAGCGAAGGTACACCTACAGCCATAATCACAGTGATGAGCACGCCACAAGCCCCGAATGAACCAAGTGTGGCTTCTCCGACACAAATGTGCACTCTGCTTAATTATACCTAGTTAATGCACAATGATGGTCGGATTTACGCTCCAATGTGCATGTGCTGCTAGCTAGTGTATATTTATACATTATATTTAGTTTCCTGTATCCTAGATAGATTATTACCATTGGCAGGTAGAAAATGCCTTGGCATTAAAAGGTGGGCCCTTTTTTGCAAATTCTTTTCTTTTTTTTGTGGAATAATGTATTAATAATAGAGGTACCTAGTTCTAAGCAGGAAGGTAGTAATTGTGTTGTTACAGTTAATTAAATGGATTAAAATATTTTTTTATTTTCTCCTTGGTCTGGGTATTTCATATCAATAATAAAAACTATGTCTAATAAGTTAAGTATTTATCAGATGTCTAGCACCCGTAACACAAGCTCAGAGCTTACCACGGGGCTGTTGTTTTGTGGATTGTCCGGAAATTTTTATTTATTTAAAACATTGCAACACTACAGATAGGAGCGCCCCCACATTTTTTTTGCATTTTCTTGTTTATTTGGCCATATTCGAATTAATATGCAATTTTTTTTTGTTAAAACTGTTACGTAGCGCTCCTTACTAAAAAAGGTTGGTTTTAGTGACACGCTGACCATGAGCGCCGATAGCTCAGTATGTAGCAATTGGTAAGTAAAGTAAAAAGTTATGTATTTGTCAAAATACAGCAAATCATATTGGTAGTACGATGAGATTACAAAAGTTTATAACTGTGGAGTATCCTTATCGCCCTCCTCCAGGCTCCATAAATAAATACATCTTAATCTAAATAATACAATTTAACAATATTTTGAATTTATATTCTATGAAAGGTGCTTAAACTAATTTGTATGGACATTCTGTCAGCGCTGATCGGTCGGCGTTACTATAAAAGGTATCTATAGCGACCATACAGATTGCTACGCGCCGATCGATCTCTCAGCGCCGATAGCCAGCGTGATAGTGAAATGTATTACTAATATATAGGTTTAGTTACAATAATGGTGGTATACCTTTATATAATTTATTTATTTTTAGCTCAGTATAAAATCATTGCAGGTTAATAATGTACCTACCTACCTACTTGAACTTATTATTGTTTGAAATGTTAAAGTTTGTTTGTTTGCTTGAACGCGCTTGATATAGTGAAAAACTCATGATTTTAGCCTAAATCAGCTGAAAGTTACCACAGAACAATTACTGTAATTACAATAATTATAATTAATTAATACTAGGTAGCCTAATAGTGCACCTGGATTGAACATTCCTTCATATTCTCAGAAACTGTCTTCTTATTCATCTCAATATATCTTGAGATATAACGCTCTTGTGTTAAACGAGATCCGATAGAATCCGATAGACGATATTGAACTTTGTGACGGGAGAGAAAATTTGCCCACGCATATCCTTTCGAAATCGCATATTTATGCGACGATCAAAAAGTTAGAGTGATCGAATTTACCAGAAACCTTCTATAGAACCTTTTCTTTAGAATAACTAGCTAATTTTAGAATAGAGCGTCGTTAAAATATTATACCTCGAATTAGACCTCTGAAATTCAACTGATGTGCCTAAATTGTAACATATTTCAACGAAGCGTCTGTTGAATCTTAAATTTTAGGTTTCCGTTCTAGAATTATGAAATGTGCACCGACCACCATCCAGCATAATGATGAAGTTGAAAAAACTAATGTGACTTTCGTAATTAATATTTTCAAATTTGCAAAACATGTGAACGACTGAATCCACTGACAGTCAGACCGACATCGACACAATAATTATTTGTGATAGCTAAGTAGATAGCTCTGAAAGGCTGCTATATAGGTACCTTATGTAATAATAATTTGTCAGGGATTGGAATTTAATTTGGTTGAGTACTACATTTTACGTAATTATAATGCAGAATATGCTAGCCTTACTCATCAGCCAATCCACGTCCATATTGCTAAATTATTGTGACCATTTGAGCGTAAAACCATTGCCTAGCTGCGGTCATGTTGATTATTGACAAATATTTGTGCCTATATGTATATAGCTCTCCAAACCAGTAGTTGCTTCAATACACTTAGAGCTTCGGTTTGTGCTTTAGGTATTTATGTAGTATTCAGGTTAGCCCAATAATTGTGCCTGATTATTGTCGTACAGCGCAAATATGGTCAGATTATCCCGTTAGCTGCTTGATAACAATCGATTTGGTGTACATTAATGACGCGAATTTGAAGATTCCAATCAGAAGTCCACACCGTTCGCCGAAAGAAATGCGGGTGTATTACTAGATGGTCCACGATGCTGACACTTTAGTTTATAAGATTTCTATTTTTATGTATGTTAGTCTATAAGGTATATGTTTATATGGGCCTAAGATGCCTGAAATAAATAACTGCTACTGTACGTAATTAGATTCAGTAGAGAGATTAGATAGCGTACAACTATTTTATAATATTTTGAGTAGTGTTACCAATCAAGCTGAAATTAAAAAAATATTTAACCCGCTGGCACTTAATTTTTTTAGGGTAATTTACTATCTATTATTCCTATTAAAGTGATAATGATTTTTACGTATTTAATATAATACCTATTCAACGATACTCCACATGACTTATTTTTATTTTTTTATTAAAGGAGTTGTAATGTGTTTATTAGTCTATGGAACGCGCGTTCCGGCTGCAAATAAGGGCTGTACGGATTAAAGCGAAAATACCAAGCGGCCTCTCGGTGAGACCTATTTGGTATATACCAAGTAGCTTTGTACGTCCGGTAGAACCAAGAAAACGTAAACTATAACGCTGGCATTTTGAGCGGAGCTTCTATAGCTATAAAAAAAATTGTAATAAAAATTTGACGACAGAGCGGGAAAAAGTTTTTTGAGAAAGTACCGTCCTATAATACATATTTATTGTGTATTTATAGTGGTTCGTACCAAGATTAGAATTTGTTTTAATCTTTTTTATGAGATTTGTGCAGCCATGCATTTGCAACATCCAATTTAAACTGTGAAACATTCTTCGTGTCGTTCCTACGAAAAATCAATTTTTTTATCCATAAGTAGCTCGCGACGCTTAGGGCTCTGTACCTACATTCTAGTAGTTCTAGTATTCTGTTTAACTGAATTTACGTCCAGTCCACTCACACTAAGCGGTTTATCATAAACCTTCATCATTTCGTTTGGAATACACTACTTTCTGTTGCGTTACGTTAAGATAAGCAAGTGTTAATGAAAACAAACCTACGAGTAGACCTTCGTGAACCGTCCTTGACCACATCGACACTTATATAATAGATAGTTATTCTCTTATATATACACTTATAAATAGACACTATTTTTCATATAAAAACATACTTTTTTGTCAGCGTTTTAATATTCAAAGCCCACTAACGTTTCAGCACCTACGCTAAAAAATTTCGCCATTTGAACGGAATATCGGGCTGTTAGCGTGGTGTTTGTTCATGCCGAAAACATTCCTCAAAATATCCTGACAGCTTGACAGTTTTTCATCGATGGTACAATTCGAGATATGATTTTGTACATATTATTTCAAAAAAATAGCCAATAGTTAAGTAGGTATACACTAGCGCACATTTAACAAAACTCAAGTTAGCCTTTAGGATCTTAAACAATCAATTTTATTGATACAAATACCGACATAAAAGTTAGGAAATGTGCTATAATTCTCATCTGTTTTGCAGTTTTTGTCACCGGCTTTTGTAAGCATTTATGAATATTCGCCATGAAAGTTGGGACAATCCGGGATTAGTGTAGCACAACGCTGAGAAATGGGCGAACGGAATTGGAAAAGTTGAGGCAAGTCGGCGGCAAGCTTGGATTACCTACTGTTTGCTATTGGCACATTGCGACATGTTAGTATAAACTTGTACCTATTCTACTGTTTGTGAAGAATTGTTCTGGTTCCGTCGTGAAATGCTTGTGCAAACTTCATAAAGTATTTAAGTAGGTTATCTTAGATCTATCTTGTTATCTAAAAGAAGATTATGAACGCTAGTTGGGTACTAACCGCGTCATAACTTTTTTGACCTAAATATCTTTGCAGTAAGTTGCCTCGCAGATTCATGCGATGGTATTATACTTGTTATAAATTACAAGTTAGATTAACAGAACTTATACTTTTGCAACTAAGTTTTGCAGATAAAGTTTATTTAAGGGATAAATTTATTTTTTTTATTTTCAATATGGAATGCAACTACTTGTAAAAACCGTGTTATGTAAAAGTGCTCCCTACTTTGCTAGATATCTGGATTCTTCATCTATTTTTAGGAATTCATTTGTAAACTAGGAGCTTTATCAACATTTTCAGTTTGATAATCAAAGCAAGTTGTTTAGTAGGTAATCACTCATATCTCGAAATAGCTGTTTTATTCATCAAAAGCTCTCCATCCCACGACCAAACGAAAGTTGTTAATAAAAGAGAACTTAATTTCGGGACGGACAACGGAAAAATAATATATAAAAATAGAAAATAATTATTTCAGACTGGCCAAAATTAAAAACAAACGGTCCGTTCCGTGAGCTAATTTTATTTTAATTTGCCCTGAAATGAATCGAGGTGAACTCGGTTGTGCATTGTGCTAGCGCAACGTAATTACAAAACCGACATTTATTCTGCCATTTTGTGTACATAAGTTTATTTCTTCATGTTGCTCATGACCGCGAACGCTTTGTAGGACCAGTTGATAAGCTGAAACAATAAATATTACTGTCGTTAGTGCAGAAAACTTAATCACGTTCTACTTACCAACGTTTTATGTTTTCTGTGTTAGTTAGCGTAAGCTGTTTTAAATAAATACACGATGCCAGTGAATACTAAACTAGACATAAATGCGTCTGGCAGTTTGACAATGCGTCCGTTCTCTAATAACTGTGGTTCTGACGTATATAAAAGCTTTTGCAACTTTAGAGTCGGTGTGGATATACATGCTCATTGTTAGTTTTTAGTTGAATAACAGGAAAATAGTTCTAATTTATTTATTTCCCAGTGACGTGACAATTTCCAGTCAAAGTATTATAGCTGGTGATGTGACTCCTGCATATATTTTCCATGTCATTTTCATGGGATGCGATGAGTTTATTTCATATTTCACCGTTACCACTAGAGTGTTAATAAAGTCAAATGCAACAAGTAAAATAAAGCCACTTATGTAACTGAATTAAAATTGCAATAGGTACCTACACAATGTATAGTACGAGTCGCTAACTGGTTACAAAACACTCCTTCTGCATACAATCCTCTACTGCAAGGAGGTAACCAGCGAGCGACAGTTAGCGACTCATTTTGTTCGTGTGAAAATACCCGTTTAGACACATGTAGGTGCCTACTTATAAGAAATGTTTGAATGTGATTATGTGATGATTTGGGGAGATGATAGACATCATAACAAACGTTGCAATGTGATATGGCTTATATTGTATATTCTGTGTTAAATTACACCGTTTTATCGGACAGGTGTGTAACACTTAAACTAACGAAACCTAGTCCTCGTGTCTCAATAAAGCGCACAGTGGTAGTTAAGTTCCCGTAGAGTGGGTTCATGTTTATCTATGTTTTATTTTCCAAGTTTCTTTATGTAAGGACCACATAAGTAGAAAAGTTACTTGGCTGTGGTCTTGTTGCATTATGCTGCTGTCATAAAGTTCAGTAGGTTAACAGTTTAAGAGATAAAGCATGGGAAATCGTAAATTTCTCCTAAAAATAAGAATGTATGAGAAGTAAATGATAAAGAAAAATTAACGGGGTACTGAATGTGGCGCTTAGACAGAGAAAAAAACGCTCCAGTTATTCTTCTTCCTTTTGGTCTTATATTTGAGGAACGGTAACTTAAGGAGTCAAAAATCTTACTATGGTGTATGTATCCAAAGACAGTATGAAAATCTTCCCTGCTGTAACTCGTAAAGGGCGCTTGCACCTTTCAAGTAGCAAAATGATGTGCATACTCATGCCTCGGTCAAGTTTGGTCCATGGTCCATCAAATGCAGCGAGACGAACTTCGTTACTCTGTAAAGCAATTTTTTTTTTTTTCATTTTTTTGATCAGTTTATTTATTCAAACATTTACATGCCACTCATATATACTAGATCTTATTTATACTTACTTCATAATTTCAGGTAAAATCTTAGGTAGGTAATTTATTATTCTATGGCGTAGGTGATGTGATATCTAAAGCCACAATAGAATATAATAATAATAATATAATAATAATATATCGTTTATTTCAAAAGGCCTTAACAGTAACAGTACATTGTTTAGTTTAGACCTAGTTTCTTATTCTTAGTTTCAACCCCTCGCTCTAACTAAGTTCGAGACTTGTAATGTAGACGCGAGGGCTCTCTACCTCGGCAATAGCTTAGGTTCTTATCTATCTATAGAGTGCACTTTTTTAAGTTACTTTTTAAACAAAGCAATGAAATATAATTAAAGAAAAAAAATAGTAAAAAGGACAAAGAAAAATGGAAAATACAATTTTAAACATGTCATGTTTAAATTTAGACTTTAAATTTTTTAACAACTTAAACTTGTAATTATTTAATAAGTTCAGCCAATATTTATGTGAGTATGTGTATATTTGTGAGTACGTGTTTGTGTGTGAGAGTGTGAGGGTGTAAGTGTGTGTGTGTGTGTGTGTGTGTGTGTGTGTGTGTGTTTGGGAGTGTGTGTGTGTGTGTGCGTGTGTATGTGTGTGTGTATGTGTGTGTGTGTGTGTGCGCGCGTGTATGTGTGCTTGTGCCTGTTTATGCGTACATACGTGTAGGTATGTATGAGCTCTCGTGTTTATCTGTCAATTTATGCGGTGCACGTTATTATTTCATTGTTCTTATCATATTCTCTGTTTTATAATAATCTAGAGTTAGTAAATAGGTTTTAGTCTTAGCTTTACATTCAGCATAGCTTAATTCTCTTAACGATATTTGTTTACTGATAGTGTTATATAAAAATGGGGCTAAAAAGGGAAAGTGTTTTTGTGCGAAAGCAGTTTTAGTGTTTACAGTTTTGTATATAAGGTCTTTCCGCCTCTTACTAGTCAGTGACACATTACAAATTGGATTTTTAAGATGCTGTCTTAAAATTATTTGTTGTATGCACAGCTGTCTTACGGTTAGCAGTTTGCAGTCAGAATATAGTTCGACCGTAGGGTACCTGTAAGGTTTAGAGAAAGCAACCTTCAGAACGGCCCTTTGTGCTCTTTCTAGTTGTAGTAGATGGATTTTAGCTGCTCCGCCCCATGTTGTAGCACAATAGCTTAGTAGAGATTGGCAGAGCGCGTAGTAAATTGTGAGTATATGAGACTCATTTGCCGCATGTTTTATATTTTTGAAAACTGCTATTAATTTTCTAATTCTTGATGTCAGTAACTTAATATGAGGCTCGTAGGTCATCATTGCGTCAATCGTAACACCAAGATACTTTATACTAACACAACTTTCAAGGGAAGCACAGTCAGTGCAGTTTAGTGTAGTCGCTCGCAAACAATTCGCACTATGTGCTTTGATTTGATGTGAAGGGATTGTGAAATCTGGTTTGGTAGCCGTTTTTAGATAGAACGCTATATATTTTGTTTTAACTGCATTAAGGGTGAGTATATTTTGGTAGAGCAGATTAGCTATAGAGTTAAAACCGTCCTGAGCTCTTTTGTATACTTTGTCCCAGCTTTCGTCTTGGAACAAAAGCACCGTGTCATCTGCAAATGCGATTAGTTTTCCAGAATCCAATTCAGTTTGGCAAATGCCATTAATATAGGTCAAGAATAGCGTTGGCCCTAAGATGCTTCCCTGTGGAATGCCGTGAGTGATCAGCTTGTCACCAGATATAAAATTTCCGATTTTAACTCGCTGGTTTCTATTAGACAAATAACTCTCCATTAAGTCGAGTTGTTTGCCGCGGATACCCAGATTATGTAGCTTAGACAGAAGCAGTGGTATAGACACGGTGTCGAAGGCTTTTGCGAGGTCTATGAATATAGCTAGGCACTTTTTCTTTGCATCCAGAGCTCCAATAATGTAGTCGTTAAGATCCGATACGGCGTCAGCAGTTGCTCTACCCTTTCTAAAACCGAATTGGTTTCCTGAAAACAAGTTGTATTTCTCCAGAAAATCTACTAACCGCGTATTAATAGCTCTTTCTAGAATCTTCGAGAGCGCGGGCAAGATAGAGATGGGCCTGTAGTTGGTAGCGACCGATTTATCACCGTTTTTATGTATCGGCAAGATGATGGATGTTTTGAACACTTTTGGGAAAACTCCTGAAGAAAAGCTCAGATTACAGATGTAAGTAAGAGGTTTTAAGAGGCTCAATTGATTTTGCTTTATTATGCGCGCAGATATCCCATCCCACCCTATAGAGCAGTCGGTTTTGAGGGAGTTTATAATGGATCGAATTTCGGTCTCAGTCGTTTCCAAGAGGCCAAAAGAGTTAACTGAGTTTAAATCGTTTCCTAGTTGTTTTGTTTGTTTTATTGGAACGTCTGTAATTTTTTCTGCAAGGGATCTTCCCACGTTCGCAAAGAAGTCGTTTACTGAGTCTACAGATTTTTGCGGTTCGTTTTTTTGTAGTAAATCGTGTGCCAAAGTTTTTTTTTGTTTAAAGTTAGTTATGCTGGTTATTGCTTGCCAGGTTTTTTTCATGTTCTGTCCTGCTTTATCTAGCTGTGACTTTTCATAGGTATTTTTAAGTTTGCGCAATAGAGAGTTGCAGAAGTTTCTATACCTTTTGTAGCTGATTTTTAATGTTTCATTTTGTGGTGCTCTACGTGCTCTGGTATGAAGCCTGTCTCTATGTCTCATGCAGCGTATTAAACCTGTTGTGATCCATGGCTTGATAGGAGTTTGTCGACGAGGTAGTTTAACTTGTTGTGAGTTTTTATTGGTGATATCCATAATATAATTGACTAATGATTCGGTGGCCGCATCACAGTCAGGGTCATTTAGAACAAATTGAAAATCCGTTTCAGCTAGCTTTTTTGATATTCCTACATAGTCTACTTTTGTGTACGATCTACATGTATCCTCAGTAATAGAGTTGATTTCCTGGTTTCTTAGAACTAACAAAACTGAATCATGGTCTGTTACAGAATTTTGTAGTACAATAGTGATCGCTCTTCGATTAGTCTTAATAAAACAATGATCTAGACAGCTTGCTAAACGTGTCGGAAAGTTATGCGATGGCAAAAGTCCGTGAAAGGCCAATAGTTCAAGATATTCGGAAGTCTGTCTATCTATAGTGTCAGCAATAATATTAATGTTGATATCTCCGGTGAGTACAATATTTTTGTATTTTGATAACTTTGTCAGCAAGGAATTCAAAGAATTTGTAAAATCTTGTGTGTTATTATAGGATGGGGAACGGTAGATTGATATTAGAGCTAGTGAGTTATTTATTATGGTAACCAAGCAGTTAGAATCATTTAGAGACGGTTCAAAACTATTATAACTAATATTCATTCTTATTAAGACCACTACACCATCATTCTGCAGGATATTATTTTTAGTGCTAACGATGTCGTAACCATCTAGCACTGGTAGAGCGTGATTTTTTTGCAGCCAGCATTCCGTTAAAATGATGATATCAGGCTTAATCTTAGTGCGTTCAATCATTATAGTGAAGTCAATGAAATTTTTAGTTATACTCCGAATATTTTGCGTTATTATTAACAATTTATTCTTCGATTTTGGAATCAGGTTGTTACAGTTTTCTGGGCACGATTGGTATGTTTCAGAAACTATTACATTATCTATGTTGGTACAAAGGTTATCTATGTTATTACTCATAATAGGTATAGTTTAAAGTAGAGTGTGCAAGTACACTCAGAGGTTTATTAATATTTTTACTTACATAGATTAGTGTTAATAGTTGTAGTCTTACTCCATCCACCCCGTAACTCCTATTTGTGATTCCAATGTGTTCTGTCGAGTTAGGCACAAAAGTGTAATGATAATATGTCTGTTGTGAGTGAATTGCATGTAGGTATTGTGTATGTGTATGTAGTGTGTGGCTGAACTGTGAAATAATTGATACTATACTATATAAACTGGTTAAATTAATTCTATGTAAGATAATGTAAGTAGGTTTAATGTAATATATATGGTATATGATCCTAGGATTATTGTAGGATATTATTACTCGTAGTCATGCACTGCGAGTCAGAGCTTTCAGTTGCTCTTCATCTCTGACAACTATACTCTTAGAGCCCTCCTCTTCGCGCAACAAAACTTGGCCATTCGAGGTCCAGCAGAAGGCATATTTATTATCCCTTGCAAATTCCCGTGTTTTGTAGAACAGGCCTTTTGATTTATACGTCAAATGGTCACCAACATACACTGGTCTCGAAGACTTTTCAAGTCCTGGGATCTTCAGGTGGGAAGTACTCAGTTTTGCTGAGGGATTGGTCTGGTTAAAGTTTCTGTGTTCATGTAAGATGGTTCGTTTGATCTTCATTGTGGCCACTTCTATTACAATGGGCCTAGGGACGTCTGGCCTTCCAGGGAGTCTTCTAGTGCTACGTATATCCGAGAGTTGAGTTTGTACTTTCAGCGTCTTCAATAGATTATCGACTATTAAATGCAGGTCGTGTTCAGACTCTTCCGCTGTGGACGGGACATTTCTTATCTCAAGCTTAAATGCGCATGATTGGCGATTTAAATCCTCAATCCTGTTTTCCAGTTGTTTTATTTTACTGCAGGTGGCCGCATTATCGTTTGATAATTTTGTCGTTTTTATCGAGACTTGTTCGTAATGATCGGTAAGAATCTCTATCTTTTGTTCCGTTTTTTCATAGAATTTTTTTATCTCCGTGACTTCCTGTTTCATAGTATTTATCTCCGACATCAGGGCTGTAAATTTATTATCCTGGCTTTTTTGGAAATCTGCAAACAGTTTGGACATGTGCTCAGAGATATCTGTTTTAAATGAATTAATCGAACTTTCTAGCTTGAATGAGTTGACAAGCTCAGGGCTACGCAGTGCCTTTCGCTTTATTATTCTACTGCCAGTTATTGTCTTGCTTTCATAGTCATCAGTATCTGACTGGGATGGTCCCGGAGGAGTACGTTCCATCTCCTTATATTTGGGATATATAGGGCACTAGTTGCTTAATATCGAGCAAAACTTTCTTACGGCCTGCTATGAATAGTAGATCAGGCGCTGTTAATTGTATTCTATGCGGCTCTTATTTATACTTCAGGCATGCGCTTCAACGTACCTATATTATGAAGGTGCTGCAGGATTTATGACACGCAGGATAGAGGCAGAGAAAGCATAAAAAGCATCAGCAACAATCGCTTTTGAAATCAGTTGACTAATTTTAGGCCGGTCGCTCACTGCTCTTTGGCTTAGTTGGTTGAAGCCTCGACCGCGGCGCGGACGACCGCTGGTTCGAATCCTCAGACGACGCAGATTTGAGTCAAGAGCAAGTCGCTCAAGCGGTAATCAAGCCGAGCTAGACAAACGTTCACTCACTCAAGACTCGACCGGGGGCTCCAAGGGGCAGCAGGGCGCAGGCTCGTCCGAAGATGCACGGCTCGAAGGCAGGCTCGTCCGAAGATGCACGGCTCGAAGGTTGGGGCGCAGTCCCAAGAATTCACTAGCAATTGTGCGGGACACCTATTCAACACGTCTGTTCGCTACGAGAGCCGAGAGGAGAGATTTAATTTGAGGAAGAGAGAAACATTATTGGCCCATAAACACACAAATAACAAAAAAGATCAGCACAACAAATGGGAACATATGACAGAAAATACATCAATTTTTATAAATTATAATTATCACTAAAAATATCTACAATATATATCTAAATTACAGACTTGGACGTGACCAAACAGAAACAAACGGTAATTTTCTGAGGTGTGACAAAAGGCCCCGCTTCAGCATAATGCAATCCCCCATTTAGAGCGTCGAGTAGTAAATAGTACAAAAATTCGTAGTTCTTAAAATATGGTCTAAGTATATGTTAAAACATCAGTGGCGGGTTGTCTATTGTTCCGAGCGCACGTATTTACACCCGCAAGATCTATTGTTTTCTATTGATAAGGCGTAGGCGGCCGGCTAACCCCGGTCCGCTTGTAATAAGCGATCATGAGTGATAATAACAGTTTTGCTTTGTTACAACTCGAAGAATTTGAACAATTACCACCGAATACAACTACGGAAAGTTTGCCCCCGGGCGAAGAGGTTGTTGAAAGAGTTGCCGAAAAGAGGCATATGGAGAAGAGTGAGGAAAGTAGCGAGGATGGATTTGCCATGACAAAAAGTAAGCCTAAAAAGTTGCCAAGAAACGGCTTAGTTAATAATTTATCTGACCAAGATAGCGTGGACAGTCAGCCAAATAAATGTCCTTCCCATCACGAAGTATGTTTAACATCTTTGAAAATACTTCCGAAGCAGATGGCATTAGCTAGATTGTTAAGAAGTTTAAGCATCAGCACAATTATAAATATAAAGTATAAAAGTCCCTTCAAAATATTTATACAATTACAGGATAAAATACAAGCTGAAAATCTTATAAATTGTCAAAAACTAAAGGAACTAGACATACGTGCTCAATTTACAGACGTAGGTAATATGTCCTATGGTCTTATTCGGGGTGTGGATTTGGACATAAATGAAGATGAGATTTTTGAATCGCTGAATAGCCCGATTCAAATTATATCAGTGAGAAGATTAAGACGCATGGATTTTGATGGAAAATGGATTGATAGCGAGACGGTACGAATCTGCTTCAAGAGCCCCACGTGTCCGACATTTGTTTACGCCTATGAATGTAGATTTACTGTAGAACGATATGTTTTTCCTGTCACACAGTGCTCAGGATGCTGGAAATTTGGACACATCAAAAAGTTTTGTCCAACGAATAAATGTTTGTGCCCGAAATGTGGTAAGGCTCATGAAAATTGTGATGCGGTAGTTTATGCTTGTATAAATTGCAAGGGCACTCATATGGCGTTGGATAAGTCATGCCCAATGTTTAAAAAAGAGAAGAATATACGAATAATTATGAGTGAAAAAAACTTAAGCTACAAAAAGGCATTAGATTTATACATGATTAATCTTAAGCAGAAAAATCATCAGATGTACGATGAAGTATTTCCTTCCCTTCCTAAATCTAATCGTAACGTACAGATGCCATGTGACCGACCGGTAGAAATTAACATCAACGATATAGATAGTTCGATTCGCAGTGACTTAGAAGACAACTCGATAGACATATCACAAAGTCAACGAACAGTTAAGAAAAGAAAAATTAAGAAAACAAGAAACAATGAAAACATGGAAGTGGAGTTTGTTAATGAAATTAGTGAGAATCATAAGAACAGTGAGAGACCTACTAACGATAAACAAGAAGAAGAAATTTTTAAACGGAAAATCGACTGGAAGAAAATATTTGAGAAAATAAAGAATATTGCATGTTCTGATGATTCATTAGAAACTAAGATAGTAAATGTGACAAAATTTATATTTCAGGAAATAAGTTCATTTGTTTTAGTTATGTTTGCTGAAGGTGATATATTCAAAAGAATGTTTCGGCATTCTTTTGAATGTTCATAGCAGAGGGCACTTCACAAAAACTTGGAATCAATATTTTTCAATGGAACTGCCAAAGCTTGAGACCAAAGCTATGTAGTTTTGAGGCCTTATTAGTTCAAGAAAAAATTCATATAGCTATATTATGTGAGACTTGGCTTGACGAGAATACCTTGGTAAGTGTTAACGGTTACAATGTATATAGAAAAGACAGAAGTGACTCTTACGGAGGCGTCGCTATTTTAGTCCATAAATCCCTAAACTCTTATTCATACCCCGTTAACCTTACAAACCCAAACATAGAAATAGTGTTCATCAAAATTTTAAATTGTGATAGTTTAGAAAACATTTTATCAATTTATTGTCCGCCGTCTGTAAATACGCGATCAGCTGATTGGGATACTCTTTTTTCTCTTACTTCAAGTAAAACTCTGTTTGCAGGTGATTATAACGGGCACCATACTAATTGGTCATACAAAATCGATCAAAGAGGTACACAATTATTGGACTCCTCGTTAGATAATAACCTTATATCGCTAAATAATGGAGAAGCAACCAGGGTTAAATTAGTAAACGGAAAGTTGCAAAAGTCCTCTCCCGATATCAGTTTTGTTTCTGCTGATATTGCGATTAAATTTAGCTGGAAAGTACTTAATGAGAATTTAGGAAGTGATCATTTAATAATAAAATTAGCTTTAGAAACTAATAATGAATACGAAATTATTCAAAAACGCAACTTCAAAAAGGCAAATTGGCCACAGTTCAGTATTGATTTAATTGAATTATTTGCTAATTTTAGTAATTTTCCGGATTCTATTCAGGAGAGATATAATCGTTTTATAGAAAAAATTACAATAGCTGCAGATAAGAACATCCCTTCAATAAAAATATGTAAAAAACCCACTTCAAAATTTAAACCTAAACCATACTGGACCCCCTTGTTATCAAAAGCAGTAGGCGAACGTAGATTAGCACTAAGTATGTTTAGAAAAAACCCTACTCCTGATAATTATAAAAAATTTGAAGATAAAATGTCAGCTACCGGTAAAATGATCCGAGAGGCTAACTCAAAAGGTTGGAGGAATTTTTGCAATACAATAAATGAAAAAACGCCCGCCTCTGTGATGTGGAGTAAGATGCGTTGGTTTAAAGGCTATCATCAGTCAAAATTTTCTGTTTCGGATGCTAAATTAAAGGAATTACTGCAGTCGCTAACTCCTGATTATGTTCAAAATCAACAACCGTGTTTTATGTCAAAAAATAACCTTTTAGAATTACCCATTACAATTCAAGAACTTTTATATTGTATTAAAAGAAAAGATACGTCTCCGGGAAGCGATGAGATTACATATTCTATGATTCATCACTTACCTTTGATAGGTAAACAAATATTAGTCGAACTATATAATGATATCTATACATCTGGCTATGTTCCTATGCAGTGGCGCACTATACTCGTTATCCCGATTCCTAAAAATTCTAATAATTTGAATTCCGAACAAAAATTGCGCCCGATCTCTCTTATTTCGTGCCTGTGTAAAATGCTACATACTATCATAGTTAAAAGACTGGAATGGTACACTGAAAAAAATAAAATACTTTCGAATAACACCTCGGGCTTCAGAAGAGGACAATCATGCATTGATTGTTTGACTAGGTTGGTAACTTACGTGCAGATAGGTTTAACTGATAATACGCCCACAGTCGCGTGTTTCCTTGATATCGAAAACGCGTATAATAATATTTTAGTTGAAAAAGTTGTAGGTACACTTGACGACATTAAGGTTGGTTACAAAATGTGTAGGTACGTTTGGTCATTTTTAAGTGAGCGATGCTTAATGATTAGATCGAATGATAGGAGATATCTCTCAAGATGGACAACCAGGGGTTTAGCTCAAGGTGACCCAATGTCTGCATTGTTATTTAACTTAACTACCTACAAAATATGCCACCAGCTGGAGCGAACAATAGGAGTGTCCCAATACGCTGATGACTTTGTTTTTTATTTGCGCGATAAAAACCTTAAAACTTGCGAAGATGCTATGCAATACGCGTTAAATATAATGGTTCAAAGTTTAACAGAAATAGGTCTTCAATTATCTAGTAATAAATCAATGATATGTATGTTTAGCAGGGGGCGTAGAAAGAATAGAATTAATGTAAAAGTAAATAATGTGTTATTAAATCAAGTAGAAAATGTTCGATACTTAGGTATGTGGTTAGATAGGTCGTTGTTATGGAATAAACACATTAGGGAAACCACCGTAAAAACCTATAAATTCTTAAACATACTTAAGGTGCTAGCTGGATCTGGTTGGGGAATGCATCCTAAATATTTACGCACATTGTATATTTCTTTGATAAGAAGCAGAATCGATTTTGGTAGTTTTCTGTACGACACGAGTGCAAAAGTACACCTTTATAAATTAGAAAAAATTCAAAATCAAGCGTTAAGAACTATAGGTGGTTTCATTAAGAGTACACCCATACATGTAATGGAGTGCGAAACCTGCTTACAACCGTTGCACATTAGAAGATTATATTTAGGCTATAAATTTTGTATTAAAAGTATGTCGTGGGAAAATAACATTACCATAAAGCTACTTGATGAACTTTGCTCCTTGAAATGCAATAATTACTGGCAATCTAGGAAGATCCCGTTACTTGTTTCTGTATATGATAAAAGTAGAAATTTTGATATATATACTTCTGATATATTAGACATGTTTTCATTAGATATTTGGGTAAACTATATTCAAACAGAGGGGGATATTCATTGTCGTTTAGATAGTGTAAAGGGCGCAAAAAGAAATCACGATATTACTACTTTAAAATATGATACAATTAAAGAACTATGTGATAAATATTCCGGTAGGCACATATTATATACGGATGGATCTAAAAGTGAGGTGGGTCAAGGAGCTGCTTATTTCTATATGACTCATTCTAAAAAAAATATGTATAAAATAAATTCTGATGTCTCCATTATGAGTCTGGAACTCATTGCAATTTTAGAAGCTTTAAATTCTTTAAATGAAACTGATAAAAGGGGTATTGTTGTTTTGACAGATAGCATGAGTGCATTGCAGCATATAGCTCGATGTGCCTCTGGTCTCAGAGGTATTTCGGTAGCATATGGTATTTTGAATAAAATTCATAATCTTGCGCTCAACGGGATAAGTTTGAAATTGCAATGGGTTCCGTCGCATATAGGCTAAGGGGGAATGAGGAGGCAGACAAATTGGCGAAATTAGGTAGTACAGAGGGAAATGAATATATAATCAAACCAAATTTTACTGATCGAGTTCTATTATGTAAAAAGAATTGTTATGAAATCTTCAAAGAATATTTTGACGAGCGAAGTAAAGAAAAAGGGATATGGTATAAAACCATACAATGTCAGCCACCTAGCTCACCTTGGTTTGTCAAAGATAGGATTAATAGATCTGTTATTGTTATAGCACATAGAATACGGTCTGGTCACTATCCATCAAGAAAATTTGGCTTTCTTATGAAAAAGACTGAATCTCCAAACTGCGAAGTATGTGACGTCTTAGACGATGTGCACCACATCTTGATGGATTGTTCTAAGTTTAAGGATCAAAGGGAGACTTTGATGACAAAATTTAAATTGAATAGATTTGACCTAGGCACTTTCATTAATATACTATCAGAACCAAATTCACTAGCAGCAATTTCACTATTTAAAATCTTTATGCATCAGTGACTCCCTATGTATTTTGTTTAAAATATTGTTTTATTTGTTAATAATTTAGATTTAGGTTATGATGGGACTGTCATACTTTTAAGGTAAAAGTCCTTAATAATAAATAAGATTAAAAAAAAAAAAAAAAAAAAATATGTTAAAACTAGGCTTATAGGCATACCCAATATGGCTGATTTTAAAACATTTTCTGTTATGTGCATGTTTTGGTAAATTTGTATTCTTGCTATGAATATAATGTTTTTTTTCGTTACAAATAAGTAAGTTTATAATTTTTTTTTTGACACTGTGAAAACTGTTTTCAAGATAACCTTTTTTCTTTAAGGTATTCAATAATTTGTCTGGATATATACTAATTTTAGCTAATTTATTTTAGACTTAAGATCCATTTTGAATAAGTTAACTTCATTTGAAGAAGCCAGTCTTTGCCAGAAGAACCCTAGGAAATTATGGAAATAAATGCTATAGGTAGGAACTGAATTAAGTACATATTTGTTTCACTACGGAACCCTGCTAGAAAGATATACATTATAAAATAAAAAGATGTATGAGAAAAATTGATTTAAATGTGTGATAATCTGATACTACTTACCATGTATGTATCTTTATAGTCATTCCAGAAATATTTATTTAAATTTCCACAAAAACACGCAGAACAAATACAAATAAAAGCGGGACGGACACAAGTAGAAATAATACAAAGAACAACAAAAAGTACAAACTTTCCATATCAATTCGTCGCCGAACCAGCAGAGTATGAATACCTCAATCAGCATACAAGTTAAATAAATCGCCATCCACGCTATTTGCATCGGGTGACTGGTCGGGTCCTCAATCTACCAGAAAAAATGGACTAATGTTAGCATTATTCAAACATGGGACGCTGCAAAAACGACATTTCGCCGAGATCCTTGCAATATAACACTTCGATCGGTTATTTCACACTGAAACTGATGTTACGTTTAAGTAATTTCATCTAATTTCAGACGCTTTTTCTTCTTCAGGCTCTTAGATGGCGCAATTCGCGCGCAACCGCTCATTTTTAAGTCAAAGTCAAAGTCAAAACGTTTATTTCCTTAGAAGCACATAGCCTACATGGACAGGTCAACTTAAAATTAATAAAACTAAAATGTTTAAACAAAATCCATTTCCATTTTGCAACTGGTTTTCAATCAGTTTATTGGTCAGTCAGGTTTTGACAAACTTATACCACTCTAAACCTGTACAAAAGCAATAGATCTATATGAAAAACAGTCTTTAAAACAAATCTGAAACGTTTTTTGCAACAGTTAAATTATCACAGGTCATTGGAGACATGGCCATATCATATGGGTGACATGACATGGTGATTAGGAAGCTGTGTGAGTTAGTGATTAGTCCCGAAATATTTATTTATTTACTAAATTCTTTAAAGGGCATCTATTATAAGGAAATCTAGCTACTAATAATCACATTAAAATTATTATAATATTTACGGACTTATCGCACAGCATCCCAAACTCAGAGAGAGCTTGTGCTATATATTCGTGACGCACGCCTATTTTTAAAAACAAGCTGAGAAAGTGGCTTACTGAAATGATACTCTATGATATCAGTGATTTCTTTAGTTTGCCGTTTATATAAAAAAAAAATAATATTTGAAACTACAATGTTATTATAACTTTATTATTATAATATTTGTTAGGTACATAAACTTTATATAATTAATTAATTTCTGACATGTAATAATGGTATTATGAATAAATTCTGTATTCTGTATATATAGGTCTTAGGTGACTGCTATATTACATATACATTTATTTTCGTAAATAATAACATATGTATGTATAAATGTTACAAAGAATACAACCACACAAGAAGTCAGAGATTAAAAAAAATAAAACAATCTGGTCCCTCGGCGAGAATCGAACCCGCAACTTCTGCGCTTTAGGCGGACCTTTGCCTACCGAGCCACTGAGAATTATATCTATGCAGAACCTTTCGTACTACTAATGAGCATGTGTAACTGGTTGTAGCTTTAATTTAATTAAGCAACTTAGCGGTTGTTTGAGAACCGTGTAACTAAACTTACCTTCTAATGAACTATTGCTGTTGCAAGCGCAAAAAGTATTAAAATGTATAAAAAAATTGCTTAAGTCACTAAAGATTTATAAGATTGTACAATAAACAATCATTATATGAACTTTCAACGACTTTTCCAATACTTTATGACTAAATAAATACATTTATAACTAAAATTTACAGGAAATAAAAGTACACAGATAAGAAATATTCACAAAAGTACGCTAGATGATAGACAAGCCAATCGGTGTTAATAAATAATATTAATAATAATAATTATATTATTAGTAATAAGTAATATTAGTTCTGTAGGTACTCAAGTCGATCAAGTAGTTACTTACCGATAAAAACTGAACTCCGACTAAGCAAAGAACCATGACGCTTAACATGAATTGTAAAGCTGAAGCCACACTGAACGCGCCCTCAATCATTGAAACATATCTGAAATGTTTCGTTATTAAAATATGTGAGAATTGCGCGATCCATTCAGGTATTTATGAAATGGCGTGGGATAATAGATTCTGGGTGGAGGAATTCACTCAATGCGTTATTTTGATGAAAATTTATTATTGTAATGTATTTGTGATTCCACTCAATAAATTATATTTAATATTACAACGGGATATTGTTACCATGATTTAACGATTTAAGATTTTCTCAATATTGATATATACATTTTAATATTTAATACATTTAATATGTTTTTACATTATAGGTTTTATAAAAGCTGAATCGATTAATGATGTGAAATAAAGTTGTAACTATGATTTTAATGATTTATGATTTTCTCGATATTGATATATAATACATTTAATATGTTTTTAAATTATAGGTTTTATAAAAGCAGAATCGATGAATGATGTGAAATAAAGATAATGATCTTTTTATAACATCTATATAACGTAAACTGTGTTCTCACATAGATTCCTAGTTGTTTTGTTCAGAAGCATTTTTTACACACTGAAATCCTGCGGATTTGAACAAGTCATCCATCCATCGTGTTGGCTAGGATCCGCCATTTTACTTGACGAGAACCTTATGGCTTCCATGGTCGTTCACCCATCTTTTTTAGGTGTCTGACCGAGATTTTATTAACGAAGTTATCTTGGTAAAAACGTTTGAAACAAAACAAACACTATTCATGATAATAATATATGATAAAAAATATATATGCATGCATATTTACATATAATATATACCTACACAGTTTTTTTTTTTAAATAAATGTTCTTCTTCTTCTTTTTCTATATGATAAAATAATCTATATAAATAAAAATGAATTGGTGTTCGTTAGTCTGATTAAAACTCGAGAAAGGCTGAACGGATTTATCTTATCATAGTCTTGAAATGTTCGTGGAGGTCTAGGGAAGGTTAAAAAGGCGAAAAAAAAACCAAATAATTGCCGGGATTTTTTTTTTAATAAAAACCCGTGCGAAGCCGGGGCGGGCCACTAGTCTAATATATAAAATGACCATATCACAATGTTAGTTACCGTACTCCTTCGAAACGGCTTTACCGATTTTTACCAAATTTTATATGCGTATTCAGTAGGTCTGAGAATCGGCTACTATCTTTTTTTCATTTTGCAAAACAACGTTTGCTGGGGTCAGCTAGTGTTATATATAAGAATCATATTCGTTGGTATTTTGGAACGTTATTCATATTGAAACAGATTATATATATATATATTATTTACCTTAACAATTTCATATTCCTTCAGAAGCCTCAGATAAATTTCCGCCAAAAATATAACAACGTTATAATGAGGCATAAAAACAGACACAGTTGTTTTAATCTCACGGACTGATAAGAAAACAGGGCCTCGGTAAAAACAGCTCCGGTAATTCATCTTACCTAATCGCCAAACTTTGCCTGCTGGTTGCTTTGGATTACTTTATACAGGGTAACTTTGAATACTTTAACCTTATTATACTGTTGTGGTGTCTTGTACAATCCCTCAGCACAGACTTGGTGAAGAAGTTCTTAGGGTAAGCGGCGGTACTTTTGGTGTCTTGTATAGCTCTTAATCGCCTCCTCTCTGCAATTTCGTCGAATTTACGAAGGTTGAACGCTAATATGTCCATTTGGCCCACTGAAATATAGAGAATTCCATTATATAATGCAAAAAATATACACGTCGAATTGAATCTCGTAATCTCGAATTAAAACGGTTGATCACAAATCTTTTAAATACTGAAATATTTCGGTTATAAATAAGCCACTCCAATTCGTTTCTGGTTTTATTAGAATATAAAGTCACAATTTCAACAAAATAGAACACCAATATCCGAGCTCTACAGCTTTCTGGAAAAATGCAGCCATCGAGGTGAAAAAGTGAAAATAGTAGTGAAAAAACCTGTAACTGAAAATAAAAGTAGAGTTAACTGAAGTTTTATGGTAGATGGTATTCTATCCATCCATTCTTTTTAATATATCTAATATAATATTATTATATTGTATTCTGGTTGTTTGCCTTTTCATTAGAAAGATTGTTAGCTTATTATTAAAAATGTAAAGTGATGTGCCAGAAATGTATTGCTAAAGTCCCGTCCCTAAGGAAAACTTCTCATTACACATGGCCCCGTATCAAAACACGAGTTTGGTAATATGTTAAAAGTTACTGCGAGATAAAAACTAAAGTTTCACAGTATCACAAGTTTTAAAGTATTTTCGTAGAATGGCTACGGCGTAGATTGTTTACTACGCGTAGCAAGTGCTACGCCATTCCGTAGAGTACTAAAATAATATTTTATCAGTGACAATAATGCTACGAAGTACATAGCATGTTGATGAATTATTTTATTATGTTTTCATTTTATTTGATTTTTATTCGAACGTTGGTACTTGATATGTTATTAGGTACTTGATAAGTATATTAATTTTATTACTTGTTTGTAGGTTACATAAGTAATCACGTTCTGAAGAGAATAAAACCGACTGCTGTATGTAACGGCCAAAAGATAAAACCTGGGAGCGGAAGATATTAGTGTTACTTATTCCCGACGCCACTTTTCGGTAACGTACTCAATTAGTAATACTTATTTTTCATATAAATCTGTCAATAGAATAATAATTTATAAATATCCAGTTGTTAAAACACCAACGCAATATTTAAGGTCTACATAGATTTACGGTTTTGATTTAGATAATTTATGACATGGCACTAATTTCCATAATTTTGATTACACAATATGCATACGTAAATACTTACTAAAACCGATATTTATATTCTGTATTGTTTCGTGTGTTTATTACCTTTTATTCTTGTTAACAAATTTCAAAAACCTGATACGAGCGCCGATGAGGAAAAACACATTCAGAATCACAATAATCAACTATACACTTTTTAGTTAAAATACAGCTTTTTATTTTTATCTATATTTTGTTAGGACGCAAATATATTTGTACTAAAATGGGTAGGATATGTTAAATGCGAATATGTACAAGATGGTTAGTATGAAGTATCTAATCTGTGTTAGTATGTACAAGTACTAGTTAAGATGATAGTATAACTAGAATTTTATAGTAAAGATACATTTATAAGCAATTAATTGTTACTTAAGCAACACATCTGTACTAATAATAAAAATCTGAAGGGTTTGATTGGTTCTTTGAACTCTTTAACCTCAGGAACTGCGTCCAATTTAAAAAATTATTTCAGTGTTAGATAACCCATTTATCGAGGCTACTTTTTTTTAATTCGGAATATTACTTTGTTGGCCCGGAAAATGCAAAAACACGGGCAATGCCGTGGCGTGTAAAGCTAGAAACATAAATCTAAATTTAAAATTTAAGATAAATCCCCGATTACAATGTCTTAATTTCCTTAAAAGGAAAACAACATAATATTTTATAATGTGCACGCGATGCGTTTTCATTTGATACCCCACTCGAGTATATTTGCAGATTTTCGGTATTCTTTCCCCACTCTCACGTGAAACATGTCTAAGAGCACTCGAGCCAAACTCACCTTTTATAAAAAAAAACTAAATTGAAATCGGTCCATCCGTTCGGGAGCTATGCTGTCCCAGACAGACAGACAGATACGTCAAACTTATAACACCCCTCTTTTTTACAAAAGTCTTATGAAAATACAACATAAATTATAAATTTTAAATTAGTTTGATACTTACTGGCACAAGCGACAAAGGCCGCTAGAATGGTATCCATGGCCCCATCAATTATGCAAGTCGCCGGCTTATAATAAATCTGTTGGAGCAAACAGCTGGTCATTGTTCGGTGCAGTGTAACGCAGAATGGATCTCAATTAGTCAGCCTGTAGGTATGCATTACTATGGCATTGAGATTCTATTAAATAAGAGATTTGTACCAAATATAATAAATAAATTTATAAAATCCACACAACAACATTTAGCCCCGTGGTAAGCTCTAAGCTTGTGCTACGGGTTCTCGACATCTGATATAAAATATATAATAGGCATACATATATATTTTATTTAAAAATATTAAACACCAGACCTAGGAGAAAGCGCTTGCAGAATATATATACAAACACTTGACCCCTTGGCGGGAATCGAACCCGCTACCTCTCGCACCGCCCACGGAGGCATTCAATTCTTTTGTTTCAGTTCTTACCGGGTTAGTTGGTGCTTACTAAGACGGGATTATATGAAAGCCATGCCATAAATCGATAAAAAGGGGTGAAAACGTTGGTATGTACTATATATTTTGAGCGATGCCTACTTGCGTGTGCTTCATCATCATCCCCCTCTTAACGTTCCCACTTCTCTCTAGGCGCGAGAGTAAGTAATTTACCTTAATTTACCACGCTGGCCAAGTGCGGGTTGGTGAATGTCACATGTCCTTCAAACTCTTTTAAGTTCTCAGAACATGCCAGTTTCCTCGCGATGTTTGCCTTCAAGAAGAAAAATCCAGAGGTGCGTGGCGGGGTTTGAACCCACGACCTTCGGAATGAAAGTCGAGTGCCCTTCCACTTAGCCACCACGGCTTTTTTTTTGCGTGTGCTTGCCTTACTCTAATTGCAATGCAATTTAAATTAACACATTTTTCGGGATCTTTGAAAGAGTATGGTTTAAAATAAAAATTTAAGTGTTATGGGATCTATTGACAGAACGTGACAAATTGGTATTGTGCTGTTACTTATATTATAAATACAAATGGGAGCTTCACGCATTTCTAACGGCAAAACTCCTTGATGGGTGGATATCGGATGTAACAACGGAAACGTTGAGAAAAAATATTGTATAATGTATGTATATCGTCCTATGTCAAGAGTTCTTCTAACGCAAAATCTCTATGCTACAGGTAAAAGTGGTGATGTGAAAGAATGTTATTTAGTCGGTTTTGGCCGAGGGATGTGCACAATACTATGAAAGCAAAGAAGTGGAAATAGTGTGATAATTGGTACAAAAAAAAGAAACATAAAATATTTGCTCTACAATCCCCAGGTTTAATATTCAGAAATGATGTATTTTCCCATAACTACGGGGTAGCAATTTATTCCCGAAACCATTAAGCTCAGATTAAATACCTAGGAACTTAAAAGGGCGTTGTATATTCATATAGTATATTAAAGGATTAGTATCATAACAACTGAAATATCTACAGATGGGAATACTCACAGTTTATTAAAGAGTAACTATTGCTGTTTCAAATAGCTACTAATACAAAACATATATTTCTGCGAACCCATTAAAATGTACAACTTACGTGGTGAAGGTAAAGTAATCCGTAGGTAGGCGATTTGTAAACCTCAAATCCCGGGTACTCAACATTTGTTGGTAAAATATCGAAATTTTCCGTAAGAGGCATTATGATGCCCACTGAAAATTTAAGATAATAACTTTCCAGGGCCTAAATGAATTTGCTAACAAAGAAATTAAGGTAAATTGTCTAAATTGATCATTAAAGCCAGGTTTATTATTGTTATTAGTAAAGCTATTTCTAAAACGTAGAATTTATGCGAAATATTAAGGTATTTGCCACATTAGATATTTTGAATTTTATAGCTTTCTGCTCACGATTTTGCCTACGTTAAAACATATTCTGTCTGTGTCTGCTACACTTATTTAAAAAACCAATTACATTGAAAGTCTAAGTTATAGACATCGGAGATAGGCATCGGCATTTATTAACAGATAATGTCTAGTACATTATGAATATTTCGATAGGGTACAAGTTGTTAGGTAAAAGTTGTATACCTACTTATTGTAGCCCGTTACCTTTCTTTACCTTTAACATTACAATCTACGGGACTAAAATTAACCAATATTTACTAGAAAACGATTATCTATTTCATATCAGATTTATTAATGTACAAAAATACTGTTCTGCAAATAAAATACAAAAAATATATTAGAAAAACCCATCCAAATAACAACTGTTTTTTTTTCAATTTACTTACCAGAAACCGCACCCACGCACATTGTGGAATAAGCTGTCATCACGAAACGAGCCGTCTTGATACTTTTTAGGATTATCTCCCGGTGCTCATTCTCTGTCGGCTTGAACTCTTCGCAGTACAAATATTCCAATAAATCCACAACTTTCCTCTTATTCAACCAAAACACTCCTATTTTCACATACGTGTACATCTCACTTAAGAACAAATACAACCTACGAGAACAAAAACGAACATTACATAAACAAGTAAGTAAACTCCTAGAAATAGCAGGAAAGTTATGCTTTGCTTAAAATAAAAGGCGGGTCATAATATTATTCCAACGAAATGTTACTAAATAACCAACCCTTCGGCGACGTTTCCAATATTTTCCTTTCGCCTCAGCAAATATACTACTTCGCCGATACCCGGCAGAAAGCAAACTAGCCATAACACTAGCAGTGAATAAATTGTTTGCAGCCAGTACTGGATTGTTTTGGGCGAGAAGTGATTGTACCACATCCCGTAAAACTTGAGCCAGTACACGTGAACGGCGAGGTAGAGCTTAGGATCGAGATCATCCCAAGGTTCAATCACACCGTACGGCAGCAACGGGGTAAGGAAAGACAAATTTTCTTTGAAAATTTCAATCATTTTGCGACGAAAATTGGATGGGAGCGAAACCTTTGACGTCCAATTCTGAAATGTGTCTGCCAGCTACCTCATTACATTATCTATGCTTCTTTGTACGCGGGTGGGAGAGCGTTGCTGACTGAGTAATACATTATTTCGTAACACATTGTTAAGGAGAGGTGTTCGCTTCTTTTCATAGCATGGAAGTAATCAGTGAAGTGTTTAACCTAGTAAACTGCAATAGTCGACAAAGCTTGATATCGTATTGTTTGGGTTTCTGTATAAAGCTATACCTACCTAAAGATTTATGATCTTCATAAAACATAATCAGTGTGTTTAATCTTGCCTGCAGCGTTTGTTGAATCTGGTCGTTGTTATATAGGCTGTTTGTAAGCCATCCATTTAATAAAACCTAAAATTGAATAGATATAACCTTATCTATTTGGAATAATTATACAACTTTTAGAAATTAATAAATAGAAAATGAACGTTACAACTTATAACGACTCCGGACTAATAAGTAGCTTATATAAGTTACACTTATAAAGTGCATTATAAGTAACTTAGGTAGGTACTTATATTAAAGAAATCTAATTGTACCGTATATATAACTATAACAAACTTTCATGATTTTCAAATAGAATATACTTTCTTCGAATTTCATCTTTGTCACCTCGTACTTTTTCCGCTCGCGATGCCATGTTGGAAAAAAGGTGCCTCAAAGCTCCTGTTTGGCAATATCTCCTTTTCGAATCATTTTACGATAAAACAGTTTTTACAAAATGAAACTACAGACTATTACGATCGGCAAAATGTGAGGTGGCAATGTTGAAATTCGCAAAGGCCATATCAAAATCTATAATTACCAATTTAAAAACTTTCAGGTAAAAAAATTACTAGTAAACAAAGGTTGTTTTGTTTTGTTTCCTCTTAAAAGGGTTAACGTAATTATATCCACACAGACAATTATTATAATCACTCGTGCCGTAATTAACTGCCCTATAAGAAAGGTATCACTCTTTTAACGACGCTAATTAGTATTATCAAAGAGGTTCCATGAAATTAATTTTCGAATAATACGTTTCTTCAAAACACTGATATAGCTTTGTGAAACCGAATATTAAATTTTGATTAACTTACTTTTAACTAAGTAAAAGCTTTTCTCCCACAATGCAATGCATTGTTTGCGTTACGAGTAAATAATATTTCTGTGGGGTACTTGCCTCATTCATTTAAAATAAATTGTGCATTTGAAAGAATTTGTAGAGTCTAAACTTCTACAACTCATTTTATTCCGTTTCAAGTTTTATTTTGCAAAATTCAAAAATAATTACCTGCTCGTACAGTTCGAGTTTGAAACAAATCGCAAAACCTGTTAAAAGTTCCCATACAAAGTTTTACATCCCATTTTACTCCTTACTAAGAGTAATTATGAGAAATCATGGATTATCGCGTTTATTAACCCAGTCTTAGTTTTAAACATATTAATTGCACATAATATTCAGAAGACCAAATAATATTTAAGTGGATGTATTTCGGTAAAGTTTAGTATTAATATCCGTATTTGCGGTTGATCCGGTATAAATACGTGAAATGTTGAATGTTTAATTTTGTTCGCTTCAAAAAGGATACCCACTTTAAAATTTCAAATAAAAAAATATTAATTACTTGTTTTATGAGACACCGCAATACTACTAACATTGTTTATCTTTGTAAATTACATCTATTAGGTTTCGAAACAAAGGTTTTAAAAATATTCCTAATAAAGCGAAGATGAACATGAATATATTTAACTTTAATAGACATAAGTTTTTCACAACAACATAAGGTACTCTTTATGAATACCGACTGTGATTCTAAGGAATCATAATTGCATATGAGTTTACAAACCGTTTGGAGTTTGTAATTTTGGTGGATACTATTGTAACACAGGTAATTCGCAAAAGTGAAGCCTATAGAAGTAAATAATACCTACTTCCAGTTTGTCAAAATAGGTACCTAAACCAAAAACCGCAATAAGTAAATAGACCATAATTGGAGCTCAAAATAAAATCTAGAGGCGAATAAAACCATAAGCAGTAGGCCTGGAGATAACATCAACGATTGAATAAAGTAAAATGTTAAGAAACGTCTAAAGACAAAATTCGTAAAATGATACTCTCTCGGCTCCCGACAGACGCTGATTGATCTCAATTACTTATGGAAAATATTATAAAATACGGTTTGGAGATGAACGGTTGAATTTACATAATCACCGAGCAGGCCGAGCGCAAAATGAAATACGTGATCGCACAAACAACGGGAATCCAGCAAGTTCCTATTGATGAACGTCTTAAAATGTTGATTGTGGAGATATTGGATCCAATAAGGCAGCTGAATTGCGAAATCGATTTTGAAGTTGGCTTCATTTTTAGTTTGAGAAATTGAGTTACTCGCTTGCAATGCAAGCGGCAATTTTTATTGGTTATACAATAGCCTACCTATAGCTACAATATGGCTTGCGATTATTGAAGAAGCTTTTTTAAAATAATTTGACTATGATGTATTGTGTAGCCCATGCAATATGGTTATTAAATTACATGGGCTAGATGCGCCTAAGACTACTTGAATAAAAATGATCCCTACTTACTTTAAGTTATTATCTATGATAATTAAGATAAAGTGAACATTTTGATAGGGTCCACGTTCGGTCTTTGTGAGTTTATGTCAAGCATTGGACATTCTACTTTTAAATAATTATGATGGTGATGGAATTTTACCAAAACACTACCGACTTCAAATGTATCAAATACCGATGATTGAAAACAAATATTGCTGGATCGAACCTTATCAAAATCAAACAGGACACTTTCGGTTACTTTATTATTGCTTTTTCCAAAAGCGACAGACATTTCTAAATTATACTTTCAATAATTAGTTATGAAAATGATGTTGCTTTTCCCGAAGTAATATCGAAGGCCGTTACGTTTATCAGGTTTATGGTTTAGAAGAAGATAAATTATCAAATAAGGATTAATATATAATACAATCTGCATCTTCCCTATCCCAATGCTGCCCAATGTTGAAGGAAACCATTACTAATCCAAATTTATTAGAGTTTAAAGTTTTTTTTTCTCCTTTTATGTGCCATACACAAAAGAACTTCGTGACTCTATAGAGCTATACTGAATTGGTTAAGTTCGCTAATCCGTTCTAAGTTAACAAAAGAACTTCAAACTTGTATAAAAAGTGGTAGAGTAATCATGAGCGTAATGAAGACATGAATAATATACTCCGCTTCGTGTTATTTTTACCCACGGAGGTTTAAAGCTTTGCCTAACAACCAACGTCCATGACTCAAGTTGTACGGTATTACACCAGCATTTACAATCTTGATATCGTTTATTATAATTGCAGATCGCTACGGTGGAAATTTCAGCGGGAACGGCAAGCTAAGTGTTTGAAGACATTTAAGGTATTTGTATCGCTTACAATTCTTCTGTGAACATCCGACAGTGGGAGTACAAATGGGTCTTATTCACGCGATCCGCTGCCATTAATTAGAAACAACGCGTGCTGCCTCACGCTGATTGCTATCTGTCAGCGAACACGCGAATGCTTGTTCGTTTGCTGCCGAACACGGTCAAGCAAGACCATACTTCTTTACAATAAGACTCATAGCTGGGCATGTATGACTAGCGTAAAGTAGTGTGGAAGTTTAGCTGTCACTGGCAACCTCATTCGAGGCAAACTAATCCAGTACAGTCTACTTTATTATTGTTTATGAAGGGAAATACGGAGGTCGGTAACAGCCTGGTTTACCAGTGAAATTCGCAGGCCGTGATATAAGTAAGACGTTACGGTAACAATAAAATTATAAATCTAAATACAAGGCGGCTATGGGGCTAATTTTAAGTTTGTTTGTTATCTACAGAGGATACTTTAATCAATATTTTTTTATTTCACGTGATAAAGGATCTTTGAATAGTTTCCGTAAGCTTACAAAATTTTTCATAAAAAATTTTTTTACGACTTTTTGTTCAAACGCTATTTAGTCTTAATGCTTGCATACGTTGCTAGTAAAACAAAGTAACCGTCCTCTTGAAGAAATCTATGGCCATAATTTGTAGTCACAAAATTAAATAATCTCATTTTTTCAATATATAATTTTGTGACTATGAATTCCGGGCCTAGATATCAATTCTATGGACATGTCTCTTGAATCATCAAGAGAACGTTTTCCAATATTCAATTATTTACTTAAATCTGTGCGAAGCCAAGTGCAGGCGAAGGAGTGGAGGTATGAATTTGAAATATCTTGTATATTTCAAATTTGAAATATCTTGTATATGTATTTCAAATTCATTGTTACAAAATTTATTTCCGAAATATTTTTTTTATTTTTTATTTATTTATATTTATAAATCTCAATAGTGATTATTATTATAATAATAAATAAGGTAAGTTTTACTTTAAAACCGTGAGGGTTTTATTATATATTTTAAATGTATGTAAAATACACAATAAAATTTAAGGATGTCACTTACGAATTAAATGTATTTACAGATTTACACTCATATATTTTTTGACAAATGGGCTTTCAAAACGAAAAATCATAGAACAAAAGATGTTCGCCTGATGCGTGCCATTCACACCTGCGGTAAAGCGAACAGCTTTACATACCAATTTTCAACATTCCATTACAAAAATAAACGAATAAAGTCTAGAAATTATCTCCAAATACCAGCTAAAGACCTTTCCCAGAATACCTATTAGTAATAAGGCATTTAATTAGAAGCTTGTAGTAAATTTTATCAATAAAAGCCACTCACCACGCCTAAATTAAGCTTTTGACGAACCTTAAAATCGATACGTATTAGTCGACTCAACTTAATTAAGTCGTTAGAAGTTAACGCGCTTTGATTAATGAAGATTTATGGCTGCTATCTGATAACTTGCGATTTGCATGAAAATGCACACCCAGCGTTTCTTTGCTGATGTCATGATACGGTAATATTTATGGTATAACATTATACCTGGGTGCCGTTGTCACGTGTACTGTGTGTACTCAATCTATACTTATTATAATTTCAAGTAGTAATACCAGGTATAGATTGATCTGTGTCCCTGCGTTCCCGATAAAATAATCAATTTTAAAAGTATGATATGGAATCATACTACACCTAGAGTTTCGATAATGTTCTTCTTCTTAAAATAAAAAAAAAGGTAACAAAATATATGTTTTATAATTCATAAGGATGCAGCAAGAGCGTTTCTTCATCCAAGTACTGCCTCGCGCAGCTTTGCTTAAGTTTGTAAAAATCATATTTGTTCTATCATCATCATCATCCTCATCAGCCTATTTTAGTCCACTGCTGGACATAGGCCTCCCCTAATGAGCGCCATAGCGCCCTGTCCTCGGCTTGACGCATACAGCATCTGCCTGCAGTCTTTCGCAGGTCGTCATCCCACCTGGCCGGAGGGCGTCCCACACCACGTTCTATGGTAGGCCTTAAATGTTTATTTATTGTATGATTTTAGTTATTGTTGTTATAGCAGCAACAGAAATACATCATCCCTGAAAGTTTCAGCTCTCTAGCTATCACGGTACTTCAGATACAGCCTGGTGACAGACAGTCCATGTGATCAGCAATAGGGTCTCGTTTTACCCTTTGGGTATGGATCCCGTAAAACTAGGGAACCGGAACTTTATGCGAATTTCAGCAATAGGTAGAGTGATTCAGAGAGTGAGAATGGTTTTCCAGACCAGCTAGTTATAACTATGTATTACATAACAATAAGCGTACGTAACCTTCCCATGCTCAGCATGCATGAACTTAAATGTTCAAGTTAATTTTATACTTTCTAAAAATTCTTTGACGAAACGTAATGACGAAATATCTTACAAATTAAAACAAAAACCGGACCATTAACAAGGATCAATAAAATCTAGCACTTTTGATGTTACAATTTTGAGAAAGCGCTTTTGTAATGGAATGGAATAAACAAACTTAAATCTGAGAGCGTTACGGGAATAAAACTGGCAAATTTTTATCTCAAAGTCCACGCGGTATAAAAAGCTTTTTTATTTAGTTACAAACAAACGGAATAGTTAGAATAATTCAGTTTAATTCTGGAGCGCGATGCATTAAAAATGCAGCGGTGGTATGCGACCGGACACGACTTTAAAACTTTTTACTATTGTGGTTAACTTAATAGGTATTTATAGCTAATTAGCATTTGTATGTAGTTAAGCTTGCCTGCTTTAAAAACAGCTTATTATAATGAATCCTCGTTGCTTTAAATACCTATTGAAAGGCTTTGTATTTTTAACACGCCGTTAACTGTGATGCGGATTTTTTGGTATGTACATACAGTACGTTTTCTACGTTGTTTAAACATAATTATTTCATGATCTTATCTATTACACAACATTTATAAACAAAGCATGTACACATAAATATGATTTATAAACAAAACCTAAAAATATACCGTGATGAAAAATATTTCAAAATGTTATGATTATTTGTTAATTATTTTGTAAATAACACAAAATAAATCATAGTACAGGTCATAATAAAAAAAATATCCAAATGATCTGAAAGCTTGCATGTCAATATGTGTGTTGTCCTTGAAATTGCTCTGAAACTTCTGGACATAAAATCTGAAATTGGCATATACATAGCTTATGCCCAGAAATAACAAGAATGATGCAATTTATCCCGAAAATTGAAACATTAATAATCCCTCAAATAATTTCCTGAAAAAAGCTAGTAACGTTATACAGAACAGTTTTCAAATACGAGTGTAATACAGTTACGTCACAATATACCCCTAGCCTCAAGGCATGAGTAGTTGCGAAAAATATGCGTTGCACAACAGTGGCAGCACTCAGCTCTTCTCGCATTTGTGTCAAGTGCCCTGAATAGGTGCGCCAGTGCTGAATACTTAGCCACTTAGGGGCTGAGAATGCGGCAGGAAGTCACTGGAGGGTATAAGGTTGCTTGATTGTGTTGATATCTGTCTTTGGAGTAGACTGTTGTGGATAGAAAAAATTACACAATACGTAAAATACATAGAAAAAAATGTAAGTATTTGCTTTTATAAAAGAATTTGCAAATTACATGGTTGTCCTTTCAAACTTTTCTGAAATACCTTCACACAAATAATCCGAAATAAAAATTGTTTAAATTAAATAATTTTTTGGTTTAAATTATTATTTTTTTGTGTAGTGCGCATGTTTGTTATGTTATATTCTTGTATTATTTGTGGAAACTTTTAATTAGCAGATAGTTTCTCTAAGATTGCAAAAAAAAAATTTATTATTACAATGAAATTAAGGTAGCGAAAAATACATAAGGACATTTTATAATTCATATACATAATCCAAAATACAAACCATTGTTTTTTTGTTAAAAATCCTTGTGCTATGTATTCTTGCTAAACACTGAAAAGTAGTAAAGAGCAGAGTAAAATGTCATAAGAATGTATCTTCTATGTATTAGGTCCTTACATATGAAATTGGCGTTTTTCGTACTGGCCACTTTAATCACAAATTTCTCCTCTTTGGTAAGGAATTCCAAATTCAAATTTGTACAGCTATAGACTCATGTATTTGTGCTTCGATGATCGTCATTCATTTGTTTTTTTTCTTCTGTTTTTTTCTGTTTGCGTCACTCATTTTACAAAATGGAAAACTTAAAATATCGCATTATTTACGAGTACGAGTTCCGCCGTGGCACTAGTGCTGCGGAAACAACTCGAAGGGTGAATGATGTGTATGGCGGTCGTGTTGCAAAAGAAAACACAGTTCGTTTTTGGTTCCAACGTTTTCGTTCTGGAAATTTCGACTTGCAGAACAAGCCCCGTGGACGGCCTGAGACTCAAGTTGATAATGAAGAGTTGAAGGCTATTGTGGAAGCGGATCCATCGCAAACCACGTCCGAGTTAGCTGCAGGCTGCGGTGTTAGTGATAAAACTGTTTTAATTCACTTGAAGCAAATTGGGAAGATTAAAAAGCTTGAAAGGTGGGTACCTCACGAATTGACTGAAGCAAACCGGCAAACGCGCGTCGACTGCTGCGTTACATTACTAAACCGGCACAATAATGAAGGTATTTTAAACCGAATCATTACCTGTGATGAAAAATGGGTTCTTTACGATAATCGGAAGCGCTCAGCGCAATGGTTGGATCCTGGCCAGCCAGCCAAATCCTGCCCCAAGCGAAAATTAACCCCAAAAAAGTTACTTGTAAGCGTTTGGTGGACTAGTGCCGGTATTGTTCATTACAGTTTTCTCAAATCTGGCCAGACTATTACGGCTGATGTCTATTGTCAGCAATTGCAAACCATGATGGAAAAGCTAGCGGCTAAACAACCTAGGCTGGTCAATCGCTCCACGCCACTGCTGCTTCACGACAACGCTAGACCACACACTGCGCAACAGACGGCTACTAAATTAGAAGAGCTTCAATTGGAAAGTCTAAGACATCCTCCGTACTCCCCGGACCTTGCTCCAACAGATTACCATTTTTTTCGAAATTTGGATAACTTCTTGCAAGGGAAAAAATTTAACTCCGATGGGGCAGTCCAAATCGCCTTCAAAGATTTTATTGATTCCCGTCCGACTGGTTTTTTTAGTAAAGGGATCAATGAACTACCTATAAGATGGCAAAAGTGCATAGAAAATAATGGTTCATACTTTGATTAATTAAATATATTATATTAAAAAATATTCGACTTTTTGTTCCTCCCATACAAAACGCCAATTTCATATGTAAGGACCTAATATTTTACCGTGCGTGACACTTGCTCGCTGTGTCTATGGCCCTTTGAGCAACCTTAATGACGTACAGCGCACTAATGAGGCACATGCATGTATAGTATAGATATATCATATAATGTGGTCAGATCCCTTTGTTGGGGTACATAAGTCTATTTAGAACAGTTCAGGTTCGTATTATTGGACTTCGCAGACAGTTTGCCTTTGTCATGTTATGTAGGTATGTGTAATATAATATCTTACCATTCACTATTTATTGTACACAAAATAGATACATGAAGGTTATATTACATTATGTACAATCATGTAAAAAGGCGAGCTAAAAGTTTTTTAGCAGCAGACCTGTGGTAGTTTTATTTTATGCTCGATAGGCCTTCATTTGACCACAATCTCACAGTGCTGAGTCTAAGTTCCACAAACGTTTTCGAATGACTTTACTATCTCGTTAATCGAGCTAACGAAATTCGAATCGAAAAGCAATGGCATGCAAGTTGGAGTTCCTATCGACAAAAACTATACGAAAGCGTTCACTCACCGTGAGCATAGTTAAATATTTTTGTTAGGGTGGTAGCATGACGTCATCAAATCATTAACCGGCCAAATTCAGAATGATATTTTTACTAGTATTTTGTCAAGAAGCAGCTGTCTATCAAAAATGTTATGATTATTCTGTGTTTTGTTTACGTTTGAAATGAAAACTTTCGTTCGAGTAGGAAGAAGTGGCCGACCGATAAATTAATAATAAATTGAAACTATGAGTTAAACAGTCTAAAAATGAAGACAAGTTCATGGAGCAGTGAGTGTTTGATAATTTATTTGATGTTTAGATCTATTTATGTGAAGTTGTTTCATCGACGAAGAAAAAACTAAGTTTATTTTGTTTCTAGGCATGGAGACCTCAGACAAGTCAGACATTGGGATGAACCTGTGCCATCAAAATCATATGTTGCCCCAGTCCTAAGCCCCAGTCAAAGAATTACTGTAACAACCCCAGTTCACAATATTGTCACAATATTGGATTTGTTTTTGAGATTTATTTCACAACATTGGAAGCACTGGAAGGTAAGACTTAACTTTTTTAAGGATAACATAATTATAATGTTAATAAGATTATAATAACATTAATGTATTTTTACAGATGCCCATGCACTCTCTCCTATAAGGCTCTGTGAGAGCAATCTGATTCGGCCTGAGCCTGCTTGCTTTGGGCAAACACCACCTTGCCATGCAAGAATTCCTTGAAGAATTTTGAGGCTAGCACATAATTTTCTACAAGCTGAAGAGTTTTGGAGAAAGTTTATAATAGAGTAACATAAGCTTGAGGAGAGAGCAAAATATGATTAGGGAGATGGAAGCGCAGAGCCAGAGATTGGCAAGCAATAGGAATAAGAGTTTAAGATAAGTTAGTTAATAGACTCTGTAATGATTAGTTTATATTTTTGTAAATATAAGTATATAAGTTTATAAATTTAACTTGTCAATTCTGACTGTCTAATTAGGTAAAAAAATAAAGTTCATCTTATATAATTTTGTTTATTTATTCATTGTCACAATACAATATCCTTAACCTTATAATCCTAAGCACACTTCTATAAATAGCAATAGTACATTAACACAATATATAACTGAGAACTACATACATATATATATCACACACTATTTATCAGTCTTCTTACTAAAATTGGTCCGCTGGCGCTGGTAGCTCCAGCTCCTTCCACATAGTCATTGTAACCCGGTTCACTATTTAAGTTTCCTGGAACTAGATATGATTAATTGTAACATAAATAGGTATTTTGTTATAATATCATATGAAATATTTTACCTTAACTAGACCCACCTAAATCTTACTCGGACACCGAGTAAGATTTAGATCAATGCCAAGATTGATAACTATGTTATGCAATACTGAGTATGCTATAATAATAGAAGCATATTTGAGTGGCTTGAAGTGGATGGAGTGAACTCCATCCTTGTCTAAGCACTACCATCTGTTTTTCAGCATTTTAAAATGTATTTTCTATGAATACTCTAGCCCGCCCTTGCTTGTTATTATAATTGGCCTCTGGTGTACCAGTATTTGCATCTAAAATTGGAGTCATTAGCCTGGGCGCTGAGGGTATCCAGAGTCTCCTAAAAATAAATAATTATGTAAAAGATAGAATAGTGAAAGGGATCAAAACATAATGCATTTTAATAAATCAAGTACCTAAAGATACTTTACCTATATAGAAGCCAGACCATTTCTCTATTTTGGTGCAGAGATTGAATTTATGTATTCAAGTCACTGTTTTCCCATACAAAGAATCATGCTTTGCACCTCCAAACTTAGGGTTAACTTTTAAAATGTAGTATTGATCATCACATAGGTAACTGAAAAAAAAATCATTGCATTGTTTTGCTACTCAAATTGGCTTTTGTATGAACCAGAAGCAAAAAAGAAGAGAGCCGTGAACACCTGCGAAGAACAAATTAATTAGGTGTCGAAACTATAGCTAGGTACTTTTCAATATTTTAATTAATAAATAACAAAAAGTACATAATATAAGTTCCAACAAAACGAGTTGAGAGGACCTTAAATTCGTCAATTGTTTTAATTCTCTGCACAAAAACTTAAAAGCTGTCTTTGTAAGACGATATCCAAGCGAAAAAGAAACGTCCGGCCATAATTTATTTGTAAATATTAATGATTTTACTGAATAACTTTGCACTCTCACCTCTACTCACTGAGAAATTCTAAGTGAATGCTAGACGAATACTTTTTCGAGCGCGTTTACTATTCGAATGTCAAAAATGGTAACACGAACTCGGGAAAATTTTCAAACAACCAATCAAATGCGTTAACGTTCTCACTTTCGAACGTGAGCGTAAACGAGTCGACGATCGACGGTCGATAGTGAATCTCAAACTAGCAAATTATGTTTCTCAAGTTTGCCACAAGAGGCGCTGTTTCGATCCCATACAAATTATAGTTAACGTTCTCACGATCGAGAAAGTTAACTACAATTTGTAAACTCAGACTCAGCACCATGTAAAGTGACGATGTGGTCTAAGATGGGACATGAAGAGGTAGAAGATGGCTTCTACGCACCACATGCAAAAAATACTGTATTATAAGATAGAGCCATTTATAATACTTAATAGTAATTTACTGAAAATAAAATAATGCGTCACAGTCACAGCTGGTTTTTAGTATGAATATTATTATGTAAAAATCTAATTAAATCTTCTTCTTCTTTTATTTTGATTGCGTCCGTGACTGCTAATTAAATCAACTAGTTCAGTTCAGTTTCTTATAATTGGACTTTGCGCTTGAAGCGACAATTTGCCAGTGTCGAGATAAATAAAATTATAAAGTGAAAGAAATGTTACTCAGTTGAACGCCATTTTCCCTTAAATCAACTAAACTAGAAATATCGGGACAAGAGACCTATATTATGTATTTGACCAATGTCAAATTACAAAATAATCAATTTCAATAATTAATTGTATCAAATTGCAAATACACAAAACCACACATACACAACCACACACACACACACACACACACACATCGTACATAATAATTTGTAAAGTTTAACGAGTTACAGCATTTATCTTTTTTACCCTTTTTCGGGAATTAAGTATTTCTATTTTTTACTATAGATTCTGCATTTGTTTCAATTTTTACTACCTATGTTTGTTTCCATCCTAATACCTAGCCTACCTACCTATTGTTTTTTAACTTACAATTAATATTATCTTATGGAGGTGGGCGATGAGGTCGCTACGCAGTTTTTAACTTTTGCGCCCTCATCGTTTCTTTTTTGTAACTTGTATATTTGTGTACCTTAATCTAAATAAATGATTTTTGATTTTTTTTAAATACTGAGTCAATTAAAATATAATGTAGCCAGTCACGGACGCCATCTAATAAAAGAAGAAGAAGAAAATATAATGACAACAAAATAGAGGAAGAAAAATATAACACATTATGTCAAGTTTTCAATAATAGTAGATTAAATACAATAATACAAAAGGAATGCTAGTGAGATTGACATATTTAAATATTATATAAATAAAATTAATAATATCAAGGCATAGGATAAGTCGAACATTGGATAACCTGTGTCACGTATTTTTAGTCTGTGGTTGGCAATACAGCGCGCGGATTACTATAACTGCGCGCTGTCCGAAAGTTGTATGTGGACACGAACACACGGATTTGATTTCTGAGTATAATATTCACGTCGCGCGCGCATCTTAATGATTTCCCATCCCTAAAAATGATATAATCACAAGTGATTACTTACCTGTGTTTGCATAACTTTCCTAAAAGAGCAGTCCCGCCCGCGACTGATATTTAATAGTAATTCGAGTGTTCTAGCGTTTTTATAGTAATTCTAGTGTTTTGACTGTATCCCATGCCTTTGATCTTGATTTCTACACATTGGACTCCGGCTTTCAACGGACAAAAAACAACCATTGAACCAGCGTAATACCTCATATTTTCTGATTATTCGAATACGTTAGGGAAGTATAAAACAAGCCTATTTTTCAGCCTATTTAGGTGTCCTTTAGTTTATTAGATCATCACACGATTATCAACTAATGCGTTAGGAATAAGGATTAAACTGCCTTGCGCCTTTACTTGCTACCGGCAGATTATACATAAAATAAAATAAATAATAAATAATTTGGTATATAAATTGTTGATTTTCACTGTGTAATATATTTTATATTTATATGTAAACGTTAATTCAATCGTCTTATTAGTTTATTTAGTTAAATCAGTAAATTTACATTATATATTTTTTTGTTGTCACTGACACTAGACCTCACGACTGAGGGTAGTTTTGGTTCCGCATTCCTGAGGTAGCCTACGTACGCCTTGGAATATTCCATGTTGGTTAACTTCGTAGTACACCTATTGCGCATTAGAAATTTTATGCATTTTTTGTCATCGTGATTTGCTGACTGCTGAATGATAATGATTGTTATTTATTGGGTAAAAAAACACTGAGTAACCTCATTAAGGGTTATTGCCTTCAATATTCGAATTGCACGAATAGGTTTTTTAACGAAGCCAAAGTCAAAGTCTAAACGTTTATTTCCACTTAAAATTAATAAAACATTTTTTTTAAACAAAAATAAACAATGGAATAACACTGTCTTAAAAGTTTGCTTCTATTTTTTATACTGAGTGGAAGCAAATAGAATAAATCTAAATTTAAAATTTAAGAAAAACCCCCGATTCCCGTGCCTTAATTTCCTTAAACGTAAAACAACATAATATTTTGTTATGTGGACGCGATGCGATTTCATTTGATACCCCACACTAGTATATTTGCAGATTTTCGGTTTTCCTTACCCACTCTCACCCCCATAACTTTTAAACGGCCCAACCGATTTTCATGAAACACGTCTAAGAACACTCGCGCAAGACTCACCTTTCATACAAAAAAACTAAATTGAAATCGCTCCATCCGTTCGGGAGCTATGGTGCCACAGACAGACAGACAGACAGACAGACAGACAGACACGTCAAACTTATAACACCCCTCTTTTTTGGTCGGGGGTTAAAAACACAGCTTTATCAGTTTTTAGAATTTTGTAGGTATTACAATTTTGCAGTTCTTGTTTCATTTCTTTTCTTTATTTTTTTACCTATTATAATTTTTACATTTACTTAAAATGCGTGTTTGAGACTTCATCGCTTTCGGTTAATTATTACAATTAATCGTACCTAATATTTTTATTTGGATAATTATTGCAATTATCATCAAATGAAGGTTATTTATACTACTACTACTACTACTACTGTTGTTGATCTGAGTGATTTAGCAAAAACACTATCACATCGCTTATGTTATTTCACGTAAAAAAAACATACGAGTAGAATTGAGAACCTCCTTTTTTTCGTTGAAAGTCGGTTAAAAATATAAGGACTTATTTGTAACTTTTATATATTAGATATTAGACATTAAGTTTAATTTAGTTGAGCTGCACACATAATTGCGCTTGCTGTGGCTACCTATAATTAAGAAAGCACTAGCACATAAATATTCTGTACCTTAATTTTAAGCTATTTTAGTGTATTTTCTTGTTGGTGGTCCTAATAAACAAATAAATAAATAAATAAATTTTCTCTACTAATAACAGGGCTAAGTTATTTGTTGTGCTATTATTTTCAACTGTAGTTTATTTGTACAATCATGATCGCATCGCTAACTTGCCTATTAATTTCCAAAAAAATTTTTTTTTCGTTTAGTTAAATAATTATTAGAACTTTTGGTTTGGTTAATTTGGTTTTAGTGATTTTGTTACAAATTAATGTTTAGAAAATAGACATCAAGAAAACAATTAAAATTTTGTACTATAGGTAGGTAAGTAGTAATTATTTTACTTAACGTAACGAGTAGCTAAGTCTTTCTAGGTTTCAGTATCAATTTATTTACAGTAGGGAAATTACTTTTATTTTGAATTTCTGCACTTATTTAAACAATATCGCTTATGTTCTCTAGATTGCAAAGACTTAAATAAAAACAAAGAGTTTAATATACAAAGTAATGCGCTTGTAAAAACACACTCAGCACTCCAATTTGTTGGAACTTCTAAAAGATATTTACGTCTACACCCGAACGCCTCGAGATGATAACATCACACAGATAAAATGCCCCAAAACTCCGTTCCAAAGCAAAATGTCTCATTTTAATTCAGTTGGTTACGGAAGCGGCTTGTCATCGCCTAATAAAAACATACTTACTGTGAAAGACGTTTTCTTTTTACGCGGTTGTCATGTCAGTTAAAAACTTAAATCGAATTTTTGTTTTTTTTTTTAACTTTCCGGAGCCAAATGGCAAAAAACAGAACCCTTATGGATTATGGATTCCTCATGTCTGTCTGTCCGTTCTTATGACACTATTAAAATGACACATAGGCTACTTTTGACTGTGGTAAAATACTCTGGTATTATTACCGTTGGCAAATAGTTTTCGTCGGAAACAATTATTGTGAATAAAATCTGATTTAGATAAAATTTTGCACGATAATATAAAAATCCATGCCATCCTCAAATTAAAATATTCAACAGTCTCAAATGTCATTAGATTGCCTCAGTGGCGCGGTGGACGAAGGTCTGCTTATGGCGCAATAGGTAGCGGGTTCGATTACCGTCGAGGGATCAAGTGTTTGTATGTTTTGCAAGCGCAAATTTTCTGGGTGTTTTATATGGATAATTAAACAAAAATCTATGTATGTATGTCTTTATATTAAGTACCGCCCCGGCTTCGCACGGGTTATTATTCAAAATTAATATCCCGGCAATTATTCGATTTATTCTCGACTTTTAAACCTTCCCTAGACCTCCACGAACATTTCAAGACTAAGATAAGATCACCTAACTAAGATAAGACCGTTCACCCGTTCTCGAGTTTTAATCAGACTAACGAACAACAATTCATTTTTATTTATATAGATATCAGATATAGTACCCAAACACAAGCTTAGAGCTTGCCTCGGGGCTAGATGATGTTTGGATTGTACAGTAATATTTATTTACTAACTCAAAATTATAAATTAAACACACAAAACATTATAAAGTGCCCAAGTCTACACTTAAGTTGAGTCCGGGCCATTTTGTTGAATCATTTTATAAAACGAATAAATATCCCAGAATAAATACCAGATCTGTCAGAAGATCTAATAAATAAAGAACGTTTCTCAACATTATTATCTTTAAAATTTTAAAAACTTGAATGAAACGGGACCCTTGAGTAGCTGACTACTTGCAAAATAAATTTGATTGACACCGAAGCATCAACGAATTCGCGAATTTTAATCTACATAAACCTTCTAAACGATTCTGTTAAAACAGCGAACATACCTTTCAACCCTTTTCACTATCTACAAAAAGGGAATGGCGAGTTTTCTCATTTCCTAAAAGGGCGCTAATTTTCCTCCGGGACTTTCAGATAGTTGCTATTGATTCTTAGTACGGTAAAGTTAAATAAGGGAATGTCGAGCTTCGGATGGGCCCGTATTCCATAACCATTATATTTATTACGAGAAATTTATTTGAATTATTGGAGTTTACTCCTTAAGAAACGATTTGAGTTATAAGGCCCGGTACGGAAATTATATGGGGAGTAAAATCAAGTGTTAACAAAAGTTGAGGCGTTACGTAGAAAGAGACAAACAAATACATCTGTAGGATTCAACGTGTAAAAGAATGAGATGGAATACCGTCGAAACGTCTCGTTCGAAATAAGAACTTTAACGCATTTTGATTGGTTGTTTGTTGTGTCTCTGGAATGCGAGTTACCATTTTTGACATTCGAATACGCGTTCGAAAAAGTATTGCTTGTAAAAAGGTTCCATGACGGCATTTAAAACTAAAAAGGTTGTATGCTGTTCTTACGATATTTAAAAATAAAGAAGGTTCTTTCACTTTTTGAAAACAAGTCACGAGGCTGTATGCAATATAATATCACTTGGCTTTATGGTCAAGTGACTTTTGCCTGCTTATGACAAATAAAAAGAAACTTTCTATTAAGTTAAGAAATAATTAACTTAATATAATTATTTATATTAAGTTAATTAAGTTTCTTTCATCTACTGTTATATTTCTGAAGTGAAATGCAAAAATATTCCATAGCCATTACATTTTATATATATACACATAGAGCATATTAAGCATAATATCGTTATTGTACGAGTATGGTCGGTTATAAATATAATCAATATTTATGATGTATCGGTCAAAAGCTATAAGCACACTGCGTGTGCGCAACGTGCGCAAGTTCATTCGGTTAAATTTACTTGCCATTTTTAGTTCAGCACTCTGATATTATTAAAATCAATAGGAGTAAACTCCAATCGTGCGTCGTAGCTGACACACACACACTTTTTTTAGTTTATGCGTTGATACGGAACCCCTATATATTCGGCCCTTAGATTCGACATGTCTGTCCGTGTGTCACAGCCACATTACACATAGCCACAAGAAACTATGAGAACAGAAGAAACTATTGTTTGAACCGCATTAAGGTTTTCGCACAAAAATAGAAAAAAAATGATTGTGTCCCCCAACTCTATCTACCTAGTACCGGAGAGTATGAGCATTACCACTCTCGTTGTTTAAAAGTAGATTAAGGATTTAGATAAAATTAACTGACAAATGTTATTATAGTTTGAAAGAAATTGTGGACGAAAAATTTTAAATTTTAATAAATTGCATTTATTTTAACGTTTTTTATTTATACATTTATTTAATATGATGATGATGATTTAAATTGTAATTAATTTTAATTACTCTGTAACTGACACTGCACGCCATGTATTGGTAAAGTACATACCTACCTACATTGTTCTATGCCACATGTATTTATGCAATACAGATACTTTTACATTACTAGAACTGAAATTAAAAATATTTTTTCCTTTAAACCCATACGTGTGGTACGATCTTGTACAACGTAAATTTACCTTTCATTTATAAAAGTAAGCAAAGTTGGTTGTGGTCAGTAATTGGCTGGGTGACTGCTCTGACTGAATATTTTCTGAACTGTAGAGGCCTGTTTTACTATCTCCGAGTAAAATTAGACAACGGTTAAAATATAGAGCTATTTTGTTCAGTTATATGACAAATCGAGAAAGCTTTTGACATAACTAAGCTTTGCTTAGTTTACTCGGATTTGGTGGAACAAGCCCTGTGTGTATAAAATGTTGAAATACACGGAATGAATCGTTTATGAGTCCATCTCATACATACCAAACTTATTTATTTTGCTTTTGTAACGTATATGGTACCTACTTGATTTTCAATAAGTTCAAACTCAATCACACAACCATTGAAAAAGTTTCCATACAAACCCTTGACACTTGTTTATTTATTCCGTCTGTTTTAACAGAGTTTCAAGCAAATCGGACCAGGCATTGAAAAGTTTGATGCAAACTTTTCTATTTTTCCCTTTTCATTTAGTGGTTGAACTTTGAAACGAAACTTGTGGACATCCGTTCAACAAAACAGAAATCCAAAAACAAAGTTAAAAATTTTAGGGTAACAAAAACCAATTAGATACCAGTCTTCAGGGTTGCAGTGTTCTATACCTGTTTACCTACTTTAGTCATCGACAAAATACCCCACTGTATTTAACCAAGGTCAACAACCTTTTCGTTATCCTTTAAAGTGCGCACGTAATACTTGACCAAGACCATAGCTCGTTAAGTAGATTGGTAGGCGTGTGTGTCTGATTTTAGAATATTCTGGAGCCCAGTTTCTGTTGATTTTCTTTGTATGAATCAAACGGCCCACATCAGGCTCAAAATTATAGAATACGAGATGACCCGGTAAAATTGCTTTGCCATTTATATTAAGCCAATCCGACCCCACTCCTACTCGTACTCCTACTCAGGTACCTACTCCCACGCCCGTTACAGAACGGATTCAAAAATCACTCTACCATTGCTCAAAGCCGCATAGAGATCCGTTTTGTTGTTTTTGAGTTTATCCCGAACATAAAGACAGAGAGACGCATAGTGGGCCTTTAATTTATAATAATGTTTATTTACATTTAGCGCCCAAACGTAAAACTCAGTAAGATTTTATTATTCCTTTTTCGCAACAATGATTATTACCTATAAAAGATGCGAAGACAAAAAACGCCTTTCATGATCAACGCGAATAAGGCTTTTGATGCAGGAAATTGGTGGAGCCGATTTTGATTTACGTAATGGAAAGAAAACGAAGCGCCGCCTAACTCAGAAAATAAGTGTTCCGACTTCTATTTGTATAACTCGCACTTGACCCATTTTGTTCGCAACATTCTTGTCATTTATAAGAACTTAATACAAAACGAATTGGAATAAACATTTTCTTAATATGTTCAATAGTTGGGTCTCCACTAGACGATCCACCGCGAAAAGCGCGATCTAAATATGCAGGCGGTGTGGACGTGCCGAGTGCAATCCATGCACAAGTATTGAAGTCCACGGTGCGTCCGATCCGTGAGTTGACGCCAGTGCAACGTGGACGGTAGTGTGTGGATCGCGTTCATCACACCATGGACATCTCTCCAAGTCGTCTCATATAGCTTTATACTGAACTAAAATGTTAAAGGAAACCCAAAATATTTTTTATTATACTAGGTACCTCTAGGTGTAAATAACGTTGCTTGGCGTCACATTTCTAGCAAAATTGAGCATCATGGATCGCCATAGAACACTTGGAGCTTATTTTTGCAGGTTTCCAAAACTGGATCAATCTTACACGATCCACGCTCCGTAATCCTGGATCGCGGGATCGCCGATCCAAAACGGATCGTCCGATGTAGACCAACTAAATGTAGTAGAGTTTCTGTAATATTCTGGAATATTCAGGGTGATTACAAGCCTGAGGGTTTGTGTAGAGTAGCTCTTGAGGAAATGACAAGATTTGTTATTTTTCATTGTACTTAATTACTTTTATTCGGTACCTTATTCAATATGCTATTTTTTACTTATTAAGTAATTTAATTTCTGAATTCGTAATTAAGAGATTGCGTCCTATATAGTAATTAAATTTTTAAATTTTAATTTAATTTAAGTTGCTCAGGATAATCAAATTTTTTAATAATAATTTTAAACCAAAGTTTCATAATTTCGTTTGTTTATAAAATTATTTAAGCAGTTTCAAATTAAATTATACCTGTATTTTATTTTATTGACATTCGTTCAATATGACATCTTCTTCTACTTTTATATAATTTGATTTTTTAACTTTTCGGGTGTTATTGATTTTATGGCTCGAAACTAACATGTAGATGATGTTACTAAGGCGATGCCCGTCACTATGTTAGCACAGTGAGTTTGCAGTTCAGATTATGTAAACCCTGCTGTTGACACAGTTCTTCGACAGAAATCCACACCCGCCTTTAAGATGTCAGGGGTCAACTGTGTAACGATGTCATATTAACTTCGAGAACTGTGTTCAATTTTTTTTATGCTACATAAGCCTTCTCTTGACTACAATCTCACCTGATGTAAAGTGACGATGTGGTCTCAGATGGGGCATGAAGATCTAGGTAGTTCGTTTCTCCGGACCACATTACGAAACACAAAAAAAATCTTTCACTATAATTAAGGCCATTTTGATTTTTTTGACATTTTTTATTTCTTTGTTACCTTTATTTTTTTCTTGTTAGAGTGTTTGACAGGTTTTTAGATAGATTCGCTATGCGAAAACATGTAAATGGTTCATAGGTATTTTTATTTAGTGTTAGTAATAAGTTGATTAAAACTGTTTGTTTTCCTATTAAAATAAATAAATAAGACTGATCGGCCGTTATGACAGGTATTATGTTTGGTTATAGGTTATTACTGTAACGAAAGTTGAATGATTTTGACTTAGGCTACTCTTTATTATAGTAGTCTGCGTAGCTATTTGAAGTTTTGTAGATTCTGACAAAAAACATGAGGATAGATAAAATCTGAGCTTCTGTATAACTGATAATTTTATCTAAATTAATAAGTAGATTAATTTTTACTTAAAACGGTATGTAATGGAAGAACTTGTACTTACCTCCCTACATTACAAATCCGAAAATCACTGTTAAACAACCGAATGTCACTCTACCCCATGTCACGAATATACCCAAATAGGGTACCAAGAGGAATGTGTAGAAGTACATTACAAAATATGTAGTAAGAAGTTTCATGAAAGACATTTTTTTTGTTATTATACTGAATTAAAACATGACAAACAACTTCTAGATATAAACCCTCTTATCATTCCATAATGAAACTAATAAAGCTTTTACAAATAGAGTTATAACTAAAACTGCGATCTCACCTCGTACCAACCACTGAAGTGAAGTGAGGTGCTCCATCAATCTTCTATAATTAGCTGGAGACGCTCCGACTACACTAATGACGAGGGGCGCCCATGTAGGCACCTACCCTACAGGGTGTAGCTAGACAACTCAAGAAAATTAAATGGGGTGCACTAACCCATAACACCACTCCAAGAGACTATAAAAATGCTGCGTCTGAAAGAATATTTACGACAGAGTAAATTATCCTTCAAGATTTTATTTGCTAGTAACTTTTGCCTGATTTTTGTTGGAATAAAAAGAAATCATTATTTCTACTTTTAGATATATTCACAACGAAGTATAATAACTATAAGTTTCATGTTTTAAAAAGCATAAATAGGTTTGGTAGTACTTTTCTCTGTATGAAAAAGGTAAGTAACTTTAGTGAATCAAAGTTTGCCTACTATCAGTTAGACCTCAAAGGCTTAGCAGGCGCATGTTTGCTTGTGGTTCCGTGGATTAATTGATAATATAATTTAAAAAACTAAATCATTTCATATAATTATATGCTATATAATATTATATAATCATATAGCAGACACATTTGTCGCTAGGATTAAATATACCTTTTCAAGACCCTTATTGTTCCATTTTTTCCCCCTTATTCCAGAATGCGTAAAAAGAAAAGTTTATGTTATTTTGCAAATGTTTTTTTACACTCTCTAGCTCCTTGCGGCGTCTCAGAGTTCCTTGAGGGCTACACAAACAGATAATGTGGGGTCAGGTCATAAAGGTCAACCCTAATCATTCCGCACTTGAAATAACACGGCGGATGATTTCAAGCTATTGTTTATAGGTGAAAACCAACCCTTGTAAATATTAGATTGTTGTTAAGGGTGATTTATTCGTTAAAAGCTGATTTTGTTTTGTAGTGTGCACTAGATTTATGTTTTAAGACAGATTAAAACTTTTATGCGTTAATTCATACTATGTAATGCTTGTAACGGGTATTGTGTGCCACAATAATCATAAAAAAAATACTCGTATACTAGAATTTGTATCTAGGCAACAGCTCCAACGAAGTACCTATTCACTATTTAATTAGTATTCCAAAAAAATTAAGCTCTCAAATACTGAATATTTTATTGACTATGTTTTACAGATTATACATAAATAAATTCGGTAAGTATGAGATATAACTTTAAACACATTTTGCAACAACAAAAAAACAAATAGGTATACAAGGTGTTTCCTTTATGGTATATAAAGCGGAAAGAAGGTGAGAGGCATGCACGAACTAAGCAAAAAATTTTTTGTTCTAGTATTTTTCGATTTAGAAGCCCATTTGTCGAAAAAAATGTTTATGTTAAAAAAATCTTTATATAAAATAGAAAGTGTAAACCTGTAGATCCATTTTTTTCGAGAATGAAAGCCATAAACTATTATTTTTTTAGTTTAATTGGATACCTTGAGAGGTGACCATTAAAGTAAAACCTATCTCATCTAGTATAATAATAATCACTAAATAAACAGTGGTTAAAATTTTATTTTATTTTTAACTTCTAGTAGGTGTTAAAAAAATTGTAATCAACTGATATGAAGCTAAATATGACCTAGAGATTAGGTTACGCTAAAAATAAAAAGGCCTTTTTCTGAAAAAAGGCCTCCAAATCGAAAAGTTGTAGATAAAAATATGTTCGCCTGGTGAGTGCATGCCTCTCACACCCTTTCCGCAGTATATTCCATCCAAGAAACACATTGTACAAAATTAAAATATTTTTTAAAGTACTTACGCAGTCAAAGCGGTCGCTTGTCAAAGTACTGGCCGCAGTATTCGATACTTCCGGAAATATTTAATTATTTTATTTATTTACTTCGCGCGACATTGCTTAACTTTATAAAAAAATCGTTTGTTGTATAGCTGCCCCCCATAAACTTATTTATTATGCGTTTAGAAGTTGGTGTTACAGCGGCAACAGAAATACATCATCCCTCAAAATTGCAACACTCTATCTATTTATTATTTAATTTAAAATACTTTATTTGAACAAAAACTTTGTACAAAAAGGTGACAGACGGACAGACAGACGACGAAGTCTCACTAATAGGGTCCCCTTTGGGTACGGAACCCTAAAAATATTGTTTGTAGTTAACTTGTTATGTCCATTTTTTGGTTAATGTGGCTTAACTCAATATTTCAGTTTTGATGAATGTGTTTAAGTGGTCCTCTGACAGACATTAATGTAAGTGATTTTAATAAAGCTTTTGGACGTTTACATTTTAAAAATGAATATCGTAATCCAAATAAATCCGTATTCAAAAAAGAATAAAATAAATAGAATAAATTAAATATTTAAAAAAATATTTGATGAGTTAAAATATATTGATACTAGCTGTGCACCGCGGTGTACCCGCGTTATAATGTATTTTCCCGCGGAATGACGTTTTCCCGCGTTAAAAAGTAGCCTATGTTATTTTTCAGGCTCTAGAGATTCTGTGTACCAAATTTCATTTAAATCGGTTCAGTAGTTTTCGCGTGAAAGAGTAACAAACATCCATACATCCATACTTACAAACTTTCGCCTTTATAATAGTAGTAGGATTGCATACAAAATGGTTTGTATAAAGGCGTATTAATTTAAGCACACGCTTACAATATAATTTTTACTTTTTTTAGGATTGCCTTACCTCGATAATTGAGTTTGCACTTTATTAAAAAACGATTTTAAAACTTTGTATTATTTGATGGTGCATATTCATGTTTTAAAATATATTTTTTAATTATTGGCCTTAAGCGTCCCACTGTAGGGCAAAGGTCTCCTATAAATATACATATATATTTGGACTGCTTCAGTGGCTCGGTGGGCGAGGGTCTGCTTGCGGCGCTAGAGGTAGAGGGTTCGATTCCCGCCGATGGTGAAAGTGTTTGTATGTTCTGCAAGCACTATATCCTTGGTCTGGGTGTTTAATATGTATAATAAAAATATCTTTATATGTATGCTTATTATATTAAGTATATCAGATATCTAGTACCCGTAACACAAGCTTAGAGCTTACCACGGAGCTAGATATTGTTGTGTGAATTGTCTGGAAATATGTATTTATTTATTTAAGTACATTATATATAATATTATTATTTCTGGATTATTCTTTGTAAGTTTATGTTTATATACCTTAAAAATATAATACCAAACGTGACGTTTTAACCTTTAGGAAAACAAAATCTTACAAATTTAAAAAATGCATAATTAACATCATTATAAAAACCCGCCTGTACTCTCTGTATCTGCCACGCATTCTAGCTAAAACTATTGAACCGATTGAAATAAAATTTGGTACAAAGACAGTCACTACATTGTCAAAATATAATATCTCTCCACGTGGAACACCCTTATGCTCGTAACGCGGGTAAAATCCGCGGGGCACATCACCCACTATAAAATAATTTACAATAGCTATGAGGTAAGCTACCAGCCCACGTAATCTATTATTTCAAGTAACATGGAACAATAGATATTGTTAAGAACAAAAGCTGAAAACTTTGCAATGAAATAATTCAGCCAAAGTTAACCTTACTACAAGAAACTTGAAACCGTCGCCTCAAGCGTTTCACGAACGATTTACTTTGTCCTTTAAGCAAATAACAGATTTATTTATCTGTCAGAAATATACATAAAGATAAAGGAGAACAAGTTTGTAAAATAAATGAAATAGAGCCTCCGGCACTATTCAATAGTAGGCTCAGGCAGTTTATAGTGAGCAAGAACATTATTGATTAAAAAAACGGGATTTACAGTATGTATGTGACAAATTGATGGAAGATATTGTTTATTTTCCCCTGCCGTGGGACCTTGTGATTTTAATAATAATTATATAGCTGAATTACATAAACAAATTATGGATAGTTTGTTCCAAAATATTTTTTTTAGCTTTAAATATTCATATTATAGTTTATCGGACAAACCCCAACGACACTCAAGAACGCAACCGCCAGGTAAAGAATTAGCTAACATTATGATTTATTTTAACAAGCATTAACGAATATAAATTATTATTAGAAACAAAGCAGGCTTAACCAAAACCACCGGACCAAAGGCAGTGCCCCGGCCAAGATAGCGCCTTGCATAATTTATCATAACCATCTCTTGACAAATTCAAATTATTTCAGGTCCTTTGTTAAAATAAACCACAATAACTGAAACCGTACAAATCAGCTAAATGCGGGAAATGTTACCAATTCCAAGGGGGAAATTCCGGTGGGAAAATATCTTTGGAATAAATGTGAATAAATAGGGCTTGGGAGATTAAAAGCGGGCTGCGTGATGTATGGCGGCCGTTGTCGGGCAGCCCTGGTGGCGCTGTCACGTCACGACCAGGCAACAGATAAAAAGAAATTCCCCACATTTGTAAGGAGTAGGGTAAGATCTGCATTTTCTTTGTTGATTGTGAAAAGCGTGCAAAATAAACCTTGCCGCATAATAAAACTTAAAGCGGCTTTGTTGTTCTGTTACGTTTTAAATTGACTGCAATGGAGTTTCAATAGAAATAAATGGCATCAAACGGTAAAGCTATGAGAAAATTGTGAACCATTTTTATTTTATTTCGAATCCCTGATTGTGTATTATACAGATAAAATTATTTTCCCTGAATTCAAAGTTCGAAATACCTAATCATTATAACCATAGAGGCAAAAGAATAGGACTTGAAACGGCGCTATTAATAATGTTATCAAGCGCCTCTGCGACAACCTGAAATTTGCGACTAATGCCGTTGGTCACGGCACCGGAATAAAAGCGTAAAGCAGACTCGCAAATTCACTGGGAATTTGAGGGTAATTTTGCAGTTTTCAGCACTATTCGTTATCGATGTCGCAAAACCTATGATTTGCTACTTGTTTATTTAGTAAGCCTTTCAATCAGCAAATTCACCATCGTGTTTAATAGCTGCAGTTAACGCGATGAGTTTTAATTGACGGTCTCGGGCAATAAACCTTTTTATATACCTGACGCTTTTATTTTTATAAAAGTTTTTTTTTGTAAAAGGTTTGTTTGTCACTACTGATACTGAAACTTTTTCAATTTATTTATTGTTTCTCCTTTTTTCGTTCGATTAATATAAGTTTCCAATCGAAAAGCAGATTTCTGATTTTTTTATCAAGCAGTTACGTAAAGTTACCATAGCTAGTTTATTTCCAAAACCTGATGATCTTTTACTTTGAAATGAATTCAGGCCTCTAATTGGCCAAACAAACGAGAGTTAGACGACAAAAAGTCCAATTTTCGTAAGCAACTTAGCAGTCTGATTGCGTCGATGAATTTAAGTCTATATATGTACGGTACATACGTATGAGAGTTTAGCGATCGGGCCGCTTGAGCCAAATTTATTTCCAAGACAGCTGCAAATAAAATGTAACAAGAACGAGACGAAATGAAAGAATGGTAATGACATCACTTATACAGACCCAATTGCGTTGGGTTACGAACATGTTTCACCGAAATTAACATTCGACTTGAACAACCCATATGAGTTTAGCAAAATAAGACCGGAATATTAGTGATATGCTGCTTTGTATGCAAGCGTGCTTAAATTGGAACATGGAAAGTATGTGAGGTGAGATGGTAATGAGCGGAGTTCAAAGTTGGTTATTTTGACTCCCTTTATCAATTGCGACCAGTATTTTGACTAGATATGGTTTAAATTGTAACAACAATTTATGAATTTGAAATATCGTTCTGCACGGTTTATATCTTATCAAGTAATTAACAATCATCTTTTGGACACAGAACAAAATACTGTCTGAAACATTTTGTATCTCAGTACTAGTATGTATTGTAGGTATAAATAGATATTAGCACAATTGCGTCTGACATCCGATAAATTATCTTATTTATTAGCTGAACGAGCTAAAAGTTATAAATTGGTAAAAACAGAAATTTTAACCAAAAATCCGAGATCTAAGTGTTCTTCAATATAAATTCTCAAGGGCGTCTGAAGCCGTCACGTTCACCGAGCATATCAATTTAACCCTCGATTTCGCTAACGACTGCCAGTAGACTGCATTAAAACACCGTTTATCGGCTTTTTAGGACTCACTAACGTTTTCGCTTACGTGATCGACTGATTAGATCGCTGGCGTGCTGGCCCCAATGAAGCTTTATGGAGAATTCGGAGGTCGTCGATTTGACGGATTATTGTTATTTATGATTTGCTAGATGTAATTCCAAGAACAGGCTTGGTTCCTGTAGGTGTAAAATTGCGGTATTTCACAAGTAAATTAGTCGGTATTTAATCATTTGTTGCCGGTACAAAATTTTCCCACCTTGCTGTAATAGACGTTGTAAATGCGTTCAACTTTTTACTTCGCCAAAAGTTATTTGTGAAACATCATGTATCTACTTACCTTTTACATTGTACCAAGGGAGATAACGTGGCATCATGTACAAGTTTATGTCAACAAACGACGTCCTCAGGGCTTTGCCCAAATATGTCTTTCAAAGAGAATTATGAAAATATCGCCGAGATAACTCGACGGGAGGCGGTCACTGAAATTTGCTCCTCAATAAGGATAGGGATGACAAACGAGCGAGCCGGTGACTTGGCGCAAACTAACGAAATAGATGTTCCCAAAGCTCCCCTGGGAGGCACTTGGACACGGCTTTTTATCCTATAAATCTTGTTTTAGTTTGTTACAATACGTTCGACTGGGCTCTTTTGTGTACGAGGTCGATGACTTTTCTCTTCACTGCTAGACGATAACCTTCAGGTTTATTATAATTGTATTTAACTTTGTGTGTTTCTAGAAATTTAACAAGCATTTCAGGATCTTTGATCTGTTCTGAAAATTCAGATGAATGTAAATAAATTATTTCAATAGATTTGATGTGTAGGTACAACTGGATTATGAATATTATCGTAAAAACGTAATGCTCGATTTTTTTTCTTATCGAGGTAGGTACATTACAATTAAATACCTAAATCTATTCTAATATTATTAAGCTGAAGAGTTGGTTTGAACGCGCTAATCGAAGAAACTACTGGCCCGATTTGAAAAATTCTTTAAAATTACATTTCGCGAAAATACGTTTTTTCTGCAAAAAAATAAAAAAACGAGCAGTGCCGTGGCGTGTAAGTTAGTCAGGTATTTACATATAAGTATAATATAAATGAATCTAAATGTATAAAGTATAGTTTTATATATAGTTAGTTATTATAACTTTTTAAATTATCATGGTTTTTAACAATACTATGATTTAAAACGGGTAACATACCATGATTTGACGTACATTTTGTTTGTAAAGTACCTATGTATGCAATTTTAATCGATGACATGGTTGTAGCATATATCTTTGCGTTATATTTTGAGACCTTTTCCATACTGACCGAATTTCATGTTATACCCCGCACACTAACTTATGTAGGTTATGTAGGTACTTAGGTACCTATATCATGTAAGTTTTTTAAGTGAAACTTCTTTAGAATCGTTGTGATTTCAAACCGGATGCAACGGAAATGCGACAGGTAAGCCAATCTTAAACGCTAACAAGTTTTTTTTGTTTTTTTTTATTCATTTCATTCTTTTGTCGATTTACTGAAGTTTCACTTCTATCGTGTGTGAATCGCACACACACCTTTTTTATGTTTTTCAGTCCTGGGAGAAGTTTTTACGGTGTGTTACTTTTCTTCAAATCATGGTATGTTACCCGTTTTAAATCATAGTATAGTTAGTTATTTATTTCTATTATAGTAAAAACAAATAAAAAATTTGTCAAATAAATTATTATATTATAGTATTTAATTTTGATTATTGGACATTTCAATTATGCTATAAAACAGAACAATAAACAACTCATAATCCAATTTTCGCAACTTGAAAAAACAATAGTTACAAAGTAGAAATGAAACTAATGAGCAAGATCTATTTTCAAGCAAACGATCCTTTGGCTCGGGATATAAAGGAAAATTACACAATTTATACACTATTTATTAGAAGATCCGTTTTTTGTTTTAAACCTAAAATGTTTCGTTTCATTTCTTAGAATCCTTGCTAAATTTCTAACGCTTAGAAGGCTTAGTTCTTGTGTTCTAAATTTATAGATACTCGTAGTTAAAAGACTAGGACCGAGCGGTACTTGATTAAATATAATTTAATATCAATTTTCAAGGAAAATTTACTCTTAGTGGTTTTATATGACGTTGACTTTATGAGAACAAATACATTAAATTGTAAACCTTATTTTTCTTGTAAATTTGCTTTAATTTCAGGGGTTTAGGAGTTATTAGTAAAGTATAGAAAAGGTTGGCAATAAGCATAACACCCCTATTTACAAACCCACTGCTGGGATACAGGGACTTCACTCCTTACGAGAGCGATTAGGTCTTCAAAATGTAACAAGTCCATCAAAAACGTTCTTAAAACATGCCGGTTTCCTCACGATGTTTTGCCTTCACCGCTAAAGCAAGTGCTTTTTAATGCGCAAACAAATATCCGAGAAGAAAATCCAGAATTGTACCCACCGCACACAGTTGTATTTTTTCACGGATTGATCCCATTTAGCTAAAACGGTTTTTTAAGGTTGATAAAAAATCCCCTCATCCCTAAGAAGTTAATTAAATCTATTTTCGTGTTTCGTAATTTGGTCCGGAGAGGCCTTCTCGGTCTTCATGCCCCATCTTAGACTACATCGTTACTTTACATCAGGTGAGATTGTGGTCAAATGAAGGCATATAAAAAAAAAAACACAACCAGTTTAGCGCTCCCGATTCCTAGAAAAGTAACACACCGTAAAAACTTCTCCCAGGACTGAAAAACATAAAAAAGGTGTGTGTGCGATTCACACACGATAGAAGTAAAACTTTAGTAAATCGACAAAAGAATGATATGAATAAAAAAAAACAAAAAAAACTTGTTAGCGTTTAAGATTGGCTTACCTGTCGCATTTCCGTTGCATCCGGTTTGAAATCACAACGATTCTATAGAAGTTTCACTTAAAAAACTTACATGATATAGGTACCTAAGTACCTACATAACCTACATAAGTTAGTGTGCGGGGTATAACATGAAATTCGGTCAGTATGGAAAAGGTCTCAAAATATAACTCATACAAAGATTTATGCTTAACAACCATGTCATCGATTAAAATTGATGTAAAACGAACACCATTTCTATTTAGATATTCAATGTGTAGGCCATAAACACAACATTTTACTGTGAAACATGATGTTTTAAATAAATAGAATGCATTGTATTCATAACCTGCAATTTTTATTGAGTGTTTGAATTACTACCAATCCAATGTCATAAGTCGGTGTGTATACATAATATAAATGCATATTTATACGTTCTTATACCAGCAAAGAGCCGCAAACATCCATAGGGATAATTTAACATTCTATGCTTAAAACATGGTGTTAGTTATATTTTTCGATTCCCGAATTTTCGAATTTTTGTATGTACGTATTTTTTATTTTGTTGAAATTGATGACACGGTGCCTAAGAACAGATCTTTGGATAATATTCTAAAGTTGTGCAGAAAAAATTAAGACGAAGTAACGTAGCTTGCCAGAGCTACGTTACTTCGTCTTAATTTTTTCTGCACAACTTTAGAATATTAGTTTCAACCTATAAGTGGGGTTTATCACTTTGTAAAAAACATAAAAAGATCTTTGGATGTCTTATATTTTCAGAAATATACTGGCTGAAACTCAGATTTTTCAACCGAAACTCATTTACATCCTGAAATAGGTATTATACCTGAAACAAACATTTTCTTCGAATTAAACGACTCTTTCGAACCTCTTTTTCGGTCATGAAGTAGCGTCATCGTAACCTTTTTGTTCTTAACTATTTTACCATAAGTCACCCAGACCTCTCTCGCCATCAGGGGCTAGTTTTCATCATTAAGTGAAGTCTATCCGGAATACTTTTTACCCGACCTGTGGGCCCCAGCGACCAGTGATTGGGTCCCCAAAGCAAATGTCCGCAAACTAGACTGTGTGTGTGGCTAACGATTCATTGTGCATCTATGCATTTCTGCACTATTCTTTAGAATAGAAAAATGTTTTATAAACTTTTACTTATTTTGAATTTTATTTAAGTGTTCCTATGTGTTTTCAAATCATGCAAGTTAATTTTGTCGGTCGAATGAGCAGAATGTTTTTGAACACATATAATGTCAAATTGCGTGATAATCAATACTAATATTATAAAGCTGAAGAGTTTGTTTGTTTGAACGCGCTTATCTCAGGAACTTCTAATTAGTTTCGAAAATTTTTTTTTAGGAAGAAAGATCCTAAACCTTCAGTCAAATCAATTAATGTTGAAAGAAAACTAAAGATGATTTTTATACAACGATAACCATGACATGACATAGTTTGTTGACTTTTTATTTTATTATTTTTACAAAATGGCGTCCAGTAGTCGCCATATTTCTCCTTGGTCTGGGTGTTAAATATGTATAATAAATAATATCTATGTATGTATGTATATTATATTAAGTATATCAGATGTCTAGTACCCGGAACACAACCTAAGAGCTTACCACGGGGCTAGATGTTTTTGTGTGGATTGTCCGGAAATATATATATACTAGTGGCCCGCCCCGGCTTCGCACGGGTTTTTATTCATTTTTTTTTACAAAATTGTGAATCTAAACCATTCCCAGATCCCCTTGAACACACACAAAAAATTTCATCAAAATTGGTCCAGTTGTTTGAGAGAAGTTCAGTGACATACACACTCACAGAAGAATTATATATATAAAGATTTTTTTTTAAATTTTCACTAACGTCACGTCTTTAGTGACGTGGTACACTTGCGGTACCAAGAAGAATCGATTGACGTGTGAATCATAGAAATCGGCCCAGGCGTTAGCTTTGGCGTTTGCCCAGGCTGTATAGTGGGACAAAGGAACACACATCACTTCTTTGCGCAGTCGGCTAAAAATGGGAAAAAATGAAACGGGAAATTTCGGGTGTAAACTCTCCATTCAACACGGGTAACGGCTTGGTTCTTTTTTTTATGTTAGATAAGCCTTCATTTGAGCACAATCTCACCTGATATAAAGTGACGATGTGGTCTAAGATGGGGCAGGAGACGGCTTCCCCGGGCCACATTACGAAACACGAAAAAATCGCTTCTCGCACTGGCCCAGCCCGGGGGTGGTTACAACCCGGCGGCCGAAAAGCAAAAAGCTCCAAAAACTTTTGCAATATAAAAGCTTATTTCCAATTGAAAAAAATATTTATTTGTGTTGTGTTGTTTCTTGGGTATACTTTCACTAGATATATTTGATTGATAAGGTACAAAAAAAAAACTTAATTATTATCGACTTTTAAGTTTTTTGGTGCTAAAAAATCTTTAAAAGTATTTCTTTTCATAACACTTTTATGTCAACTCTGTTTCAGCTATTCTGTGTTAAAATGGAGATAAAAAATTTCAACTATTATTTTAAGAGCTTCGTAGGCGACATGTTGAAAAAAGAAAATTGTGAATAAGTAAAAAGGTTTCATATATGTGAAAGCTGTGTTGTATGCGTGAGTGTTTGACTGTTTGCACAAAAATTTTTCGGTAAACACTTACGGCCAAAAAGATTTTTCCAATTTGATGAAAAAGCCTTGAGCTGGAAAGGGTACAAAGCAAAATGGTGAAACATTTTCATAAATTACCATAACTTTTTGAACTTTTATTTGACGGTTTAAAATTATTTCACTTTCAAAATGAGCGTGTGTTAAACTAACTTATTAATTAAAAAAACGGGATTTTACGTATTGTTGAACACCTTTAAATTTTTCGGACTTCGGTCTTATACTTAAATATGTTTTGTAATATTTTATATTTTAATATTGTTCCAATAACATTCAATATTATGGTAGGAGCAAACTGTTGATAACCCTCGTATTTATAAAAATATTTGACTTTTTATATCACATATTATAGGATGTTATTAGAACTTTTGATAAAAAAACGTTATATATAAACCTAAATGTGTGCTGAATCAGTTTAATATAAGCTTTTCATACTTGTTTATCTCTAGAGGTATAATAGTCGCAAAATAAGGCATAAATATGCTTATTGTGTGTTAGCCAGTAAGCCAAAAAAAGCCATTTCTATGAATACAGGCGGTAAATAATAAATTTAAATAACAAATAATCTTTTTAAATAAAGTTTTATTACCTAGAGGATATTTCAGAATTTTATGTTTCAATACCAAAATAGCTCTGTGTGTCTGCCTGTTACCTCTTCACGCTTCGATCAATTAACCGAATTGAATGGATTTCGATACAGAGATTGCTTTGGTTCCCGAATTGGACATAGGCTACTTTTTACACCGTACTATTTTCGTATAGAAAAAGCCATTTTAATTTGCTTCGGATTTTCCCAAACATATTCTTTATTTACTTACATGTACATTTATACAGCTTAAGATATTATATGGATGTTTTCAAGTAACTTACTGTTTACTTTTATAGTAATTAACGCCCGACCAAAAAAAAAGGGGCGATTTCAATTTAGTTTTGTTTTGTATCATGAGTGTGGCGCGAGTGTTCGTAGACATATTTCATGAAAATCGATTGTGCCGTTTAAAAGTTATGGGGTTGAGAGTGGGGAATGAAAATTGAAAATTTGCAAATATACTCGAGTTGGGTATTAAATGAAAGCGCATCGCGTGCACATATCAAAATATTATGGTGTTTTACTTTTAAGGAAATTAAGGCATTAGAAACAGAGGTTTTTCTTAAATTTTAAATTAAGATTTATTTGAAATAGAGCTTGTATTCTAAAAAACTATTATTTCAGGGTGCAATTTTTGTTTTCCTGTAGTTGAATTTGATGAAGCTTTTGCCTTTGACAGGATTAATGCTGATTTTAGAAGGCTGTTTTGGAACATTTGTGATATACCCATAAAACATATTTTAATGATTTTTTGAATTGATTTTTAATGATTAATATTTTAATTTTAAACATAAATATGAGACCTCTAGTTAAATATATTTTAGGCAGATACAAGTGATCTTATCATATATGGATATTGTATAACCAAGGAACCTACAGAAGCGAAAACACAATCGCGTACCTATGTTACTTTGCTAACACTCGTTTTTATTCACTTCGTGCAACTTACTTATTATACATATTTACTTACTTATTTTCATACTAAATATATCTTGGAATTTACATTTCTCATAATAAAATTAAATTATTTGATGAAATTTGCATGACAAAATTAGAAATAACTTGCCCTTCAAAGATATTTCAAAACTCTACGTTATGTGATACCCGGCGTCTAGAGCTTTATAATTAAATTAAACTGTTTAAGTTTATATTTCAGACGGTGAAATAACTAACAAGCATTTTATGTTGTTGATTTTGCGAATTGCTTGTTAGGAAATTAAATATTTTGACATGAAACGTTTATTTTGATAACAATCCGGATCGTCACGTCAGACAGTGTCTAATTGAGTCTTAAAGTGATTTAGGAATGTCAAAATGGCGTTCAACTGAATAACATTTTTTTTACTTTATAATTTTATTTAACTTGACACTGTCGCTTCAATCGCAAAGTCCAATTACAAGAAACTGAACTGAACTGTGATTTAGTAGCGGAATGCCGACTTTTGCAACTTTCTAACTTTTGAAACTATCATGGTTATCTATACTATTTAGATTTGATGATTGATCTCAAAAGACAACCAAGTTGACTAAGTTATGATATTAGAGTAAGTGCAAATTTGCGAGTTGCAATATCATTCGTATTATTATAACTTACCCAAATTAGTCACTGGTGTCTATAACTAATCTTCTCAGATACTACGTGTGTGTTGAAAGGTATATGTGTCAGTCGGTGCCGTAGGCTATTTCGGTAAGTAAAATATTTATCTTTTACAACAGAAAAACATGCGGTGCAGACTTGGTAACATACAACTCCGTTGGGGAAGACAAATCTCTAAATATACAAATTTCCAGTATTGTACTAGATAAGAGACGAGGCAACTGCCAAACCTTGACCCAAAAGCATTTGAAAATAAGATATATTTGGGAGATCTGACCCACCACAATATGCTGAGTAACTTCAACTGAATGCAATCTTTTCATCAATGTCATATACTCTTTAGGGTTACCCCCGGATAACCAAGAACATATTTTTTACGGTGTTTGTTCCAAAAGTTACCAGGGGAGTAAGTATTGGATATAGTTATAATAAATAAATTTATACATGAAATGAAAGCAACATTACCTAATGGCTGCTTGCAAATAGTTTAATTGACAAACGATGTTTCTAGAATTCCCGATATAATCTCAAACGAGACATATTTCGCCGAGGGTAGCTAAAACAGTGACGACCTGTTCTCCCACTGAGAAGCAGAAAATTTGAATGCAATCGGAATGCAAGATTTTTTTTGGTTAATGTTACTTGGCTACAAAACATAATAAAAGCAAACTATATTTTAAAGGAGCTTTCATAAGAGTTATTTTCGCGTTTTTTTTAATTATATCCTTTTTATGATGATTGTTTAAGGGCTAAGTCCACCTTTGAATAGGTACACTCGATACATGATGAATTGCAAGTCCGATCACTCGCGTAAATCTATACTAATATTATAAAGAGGAAAGGTTTGATTTTTTGTTTGTTTGTTTGTCTCGAATAGGCTCTGAAACTACTGCACCGATTTAAAAAATTCTTTCACCATTCGAAAGCTACACAATCCCTGAGTGACATAGGCTATATTTAGTAATCAAAAAACATTGATTTCTTACCAAACCTACGATAATGTAACCCAAGGTGAAAAAAAACCTAAAAACTTTCTTAAATCGCGAATGCTGCGAAAACTATTGAATATATAACAAAGTGATGTATTACAATTTTGTAGAACTTATCATTATCTACAAAAAAGGTCGTAACATCATATCTCTAACTATTATAGTTTTGTGAAAAAAGCGATTTTTTATATTAAAAAAATTTATTAAACAACCACTGCTTGAAAAGGCTCTTTATTTGTACCTTGGTATTAATCCTTAACAAAATGAATTATTTATTATTTAAGATTGCTTTAAATAACTTACTACCTTTATATAACTTTTTGAATTACTAGATTCTGACATTCCATTCAAAAGATAACACGAGTTAATTTTTTTTTAAATAATTGCTCAGCGGCTTATTTGCGTTGTGGAGTGGCAGGCGTCACTCGGGCACGGAGGTACGGGATAGGTTAAGATCACGAAATAATCTGTCGGCTCCCTACTGAATGTTCGTGTGCGGAAATAAAAAAATTGTAGCTTGATAATATTTTGTCGCTTAATTAGGTAGTAGTTAATAATTCGTTAAAAGGTAACTAATCCCATTCAAAAAGTTATTTTCAGTCGAATCCCTGAATTTCCTTAAAAGTAAAACACCATAATAATGTGTAATGTGCACGCAATGCGCTTTCATTTGATACCCCACTCGATTATAATAGAATGGAACTCACCATTTGGTATGCAAATTTATAACATTTATTTGTCAGAAATATTTTGAGTTTGCTCTTGAGTATGTTAATATTTAAGTCGCGATAGGTTTTAGGCAGTTTGTTATGCAGCTTAGGCGCCATGGGGAATATAATTTTACAAAGTAGAGCTGTTTTCGCAGGATGTGTACGTATTCTATCAGTATCCCTTTTGCTTTGTCCGTCTTTTGAGAGACGACAAAACAGGTCATGATTACTCCTTACAAACATCACAGTTTCAAAGATGTACTACGACCGACGGCACTGTCAAAATATTGTATTTAATAAAATATGGAGTATTTTTGCAGATTTTTGGTTTTCCTTCCCCACTCTAACCCCCACAACTTTTAAACGGCACAACCGATTTTCATGAAACATGTCTAAGAACACTCGCAACAAAAAAAACTAAGTTGAAATCGCTTCATCCGTTCGGGAGCTAATGATGTCCCAGACAGACAGACAGACAGACACGTCAAACTTATGACAACCCCTCTTTTTTGTCGGGGGTTAAAAATGAATCGCCAAATGTGTTGCTAAGCGCATAACTCAACAACGCCTTTACAAATACAACCAATTTTTTTAAAATGTTCGTTGGAGTTTATTGTTGGTTTCTATTCTACGGCTAGAAAAATTCGAATAATTTTTAAACAATTTTGAATAATTGCCCGTGCAAAGCCGGGGCGTGCCGCTCGTAACTTATAAGTAACGTGAAAATAATCTTTTTTTTAAATTTCATTATTGTTTTTATTTATTTAACAGTTGAGTTTACAAGAAAATTAAATACGTTGTAACCGCTTTTTCACAAGGATGAATAAATTTCGTATAATTTTAAAGTAACAAATATCGTTTCCATAGACAAAGAACTTCTATATAAATATGTTTTTCGGTAATGTTTACCCTGACAGTGACATGTGGTAACCCTAGTTCTATCTACATGGCCGTATCTATTTACGATTACGATAAGAAGACGTACTTTCTTTTTTCTCCGCTAAAACACCCTTATCCCTTAAGGTACCCAACAAACCCGATTCGGTCTTCATCCCCCAACTTTCCCGGCTTAATATAATCTATTTTTTCTCTAACTTTGCTCGGATTTGAGCAGTCTAACAAACTTCCCTTAGTTGTATTGTATTTGCTTAATTTTGCTTTCTTTTCAGCCAGATTTAATTCCAAAGTCTACCAAGAATTCGGGTAAAGTTTTTGATGTTTGTTTAAAAGAAACGAAATTTAACCGCAATTGCTTTTGTAAAAGTTATATTTGATGATCTCTTATTTTGTTTTCATGCATCATTTATGTTTTTCAAGCGACTCTGCCCGGCTTTTAACGGTTGCAAATTTTACATATTACTTTTCTCATAAATCACTGTTGCTGAAAAATTAAGCGAATCGCCTTCACAGTCAATGTATCTAGCCCTTAGCTGGAGTCGCTATTTTTGGTAAAATTATGTGGAGTCCGGGGTAAACATTACCCCTATCCGGTTTTATTTTATAACAAACTATGAAAGTTATGAAAAATCGATTTTTTATGAAAATGCAACTTATAAACTAAACCGTTATCGTTTAATAAAACGTCGTATGTTTCCAGTTCTTCTGCTTCAAAATAAGTGAGTTCTTCTCAGCTTCAGAATCACTGATATTTTCAACATTGCAGGCAGATAATGCGATTTCACGAACTTTCAGGTTACGAGTCAGAGAAATAAAAACAATAAAATATTATAAAATGGCCTAACAAGTCAATCCCCCCGGGGTCTGGGGTCAATAATTACCCAACATTAGAACGACCTAAAAGCTAAACGGCATAATTAGCATTACGGTCTATTAGCCACATGGTCTAGGAGCAAATGGGATGGATGGAAGCTAATATTAAAACGACACAGCAGCTGAACGGCCTAGTACAAGATTCAGATTCAGATTCAGATCATTTTACACAATTCAATACAAGTTAAAATTAAACATTATAAATTCATTAATTTAAATCTTTAATTTTCCAATGTTTCCGTTCTATTAATATAGGGCGTTCGGCTTTAATGATACGAGCGATATATTTATTTTTTAACTCAGTTGCTAAGAAAGTTCAAGCAAACAACCGTACGTCATTCGTAGCACCACCCGATGTTATTAGATTACCTAAATTCGCATGATTAAACGGGGCATTATTTTAATATACATATAAATAATTATCGGGAATTAATTGTCAATGAGCTTTTTAACCCCCTACTCCAGTAAAAGTACAATTAAATAATAAGTAGATGTATTATAATAATATAATAATAATGTAGATGTATCATAGATTTTAAGCTTTATGGGTATTTTCCTACATCACCTGTAAGGTTATTACTTATGGGTTCCGACAGTAATTACTGTTTATAGTGAGCGGTCAGCCGTGCCTCGTCTATTAATAATTTATTGCCCTAACTAATTTGAACAATAGACTGCAAAAGTTTGTTCTGAAGTATCTATGCTAATGGAAGGAGCGGTATTATCAGGTCAGTGACTTAGATTGCGTTTAATATGATTTAAAAGTGTCCGAAGGACCTCTCAAAGTAAATTTTATAATACAAATTAAATAAATCGGGCCTAGACATAGTGATTTTAAAGTTTTGTGGCAGTAGTTTTGTTTTATTCCTATATATATCAGGTAGATAACATCTCAAATAAAATTATCCAACAGAATTGAATTTTACTAATGGTTTTGGTTTGCTCTGGTTTTAATGTAGTTTTAAATGTTTGTGTTAGTCATATTGTTCGACAGTTTATTAGTTCATTTCTTAATCAGATCAAAACCACCAAATCAAATTTGGATCAAATTTATCTAGCGTCGGAATAAATTTAACAAATAGACATAGACATAGACATAATTTTATTTACTTCAGAAACAAATCTTCTTCTTTAAATGATGGTGTCATAGGTAATCAAATCTATAAACCATAGTGATTTATAATAAGACGGCTGATTGAAGTTGTATGACGTCTCACTTCAATAACTCACGGGTAATTGATAATTTTACTAAACTAAACGTAGTACTAATATTCCCTTGTATTCAACCTTCTTACCCTTCGTTTTTGTTTTATTCTGATGTTGAAATAATCAGCCCGATAATTAGGCAAAGATGCTATCTCACTATAAATTTTATGTTAATTAATTAGGTATCAGAAAATGTTTTTCTGCTGGATCCCGCATTAACTCTTCGAAGAGCAAAAAACAGATCGCGTCTCTTGGTCGCAACAGATCTCTCAATCGATTTCACCGAAGATCTTCTCTTCATCTCTTCAAATACAATTTTTGCATTCAGCATCGTATTATATGACGAAACGGGCATATAAGCATACGACACCTTTTGGATTTTTTGCGTGTTTCGTAATGTGGCCCGGATAAGCCATCTACCTTCTAGGTCTTCATGCCCCATCTTAGACCACATCGTTACTTTACATTAGGTGAGATTGTGGTCGAATGAAGGCTTATCCAGCACAATAAAAAAAACCGATAATAATACTTTTATTGTCCTATTATAATTAATTTAGGGATATAAAAATTATGTCTGTCTTGACAATGTATTTAGTAACGTTTGTGAAAACACATAAAATTTTTAACTAACCCTCGTTTAGTGGTAAATGTCAGTTCTCAGCCTTATTTTGTCCGGTAAATGTCAGTGTCATATTGGTGTAACATACTTGCTTGAATTGAATAAAATGTAAACAAAAAGCTACGAACATGTGCTCGTCACGAACGCCATCAAATAAAAGAAGAAGAAGAACATGTGTTCGAACAAGGAACTTATACCCAACCTGGAATGTGCACAGGATGCGGATGTGCGAGCCGAGCGAGATAGTTTTGTGAGAGCCCTCTGTCCCTTTCATTAGGGTGTCCAAACAGTAGGTAGATATTTTGGACATAAAAATATGAACTAATGACTATATTAGTTTTCGACCACTTAGAAGTATATTATTAGACTCTTTTAACCAAGATCTCAATTCTTTGCCATGGGAATATATGTTATCAATAACAGACGTGAACGAATTAGTTAATCTATTTAATATGTATATATTACAATTATTTGACATGCATGCACCAATAAAAACAATGTGTGTGAGAGATCGTATGTTCCCTTGGATAACACCGACAATAAGAGAAATGATGAAACTTAGAGATGCCGCACTCATCGATTCTCGGATAACTAAGTTATTGACAAAAAAAGTTTATTATAAGGAATTGAAGTCGGTTGTCAACCAGGCGATATTCTTTGAGAAGAAGTCCTTTTTCAAACATAATATTAATAACCAGATTAATAATCCTAAATCCCTATGGAAAAATTTAAAATCAAACATTTTGCCTTCCAAAAATGATGAACTACCCTCTCATTTTTCATGTCCGGATATTATTAATAACCACTTTTTAAATGTACCTGGTATCATAGAGAATAAAATATCTCAGCTGACGTTCTATGAATTTAATAGATATAGTGAAAACATTTTTACATTATCTGCTGTTAGCTGCGATAGAGTAGCTAAAATTATT